>OZ010577.1:46813335-46945835 GCA_963932145.1 Acanthosepion lycidas | reverse complement strand
TAAAACAATGAAACGTCTTTCTTCCTCTCTCTTTCTCAAATTTGTTGTTGAGATGCTCTGCTTTCTTGTTCATGATGTTACCCCCTAAGGTGTTAGGAGCATGACAAAGCAATTTCAGAAAAAAAAGTCACTCTTAAAATAAATTAATAAATAAATCAAATGCGTAATAATTAAAAGAAAAAAAAAAATAATAAATGGAAAGAAAATAAAATCAGTAAAAATACGAATAACAAAAACAATAGAAAAATAATAATGAACAAATGTCACTGAATAAAAATAGTTTGATAAAGTTGTGTTATTGTCATTCGAATGGTATATTTCTTTTACAGTTCTTCTGTTCCTATTATATATTTTTCTTCTAAATAAGTATTATTTTACTGTAGCTTTATATATTGTATTAATGATTAAGAATTTATTTTCAAGTGGACATTTTCTTTGATTTCTGCAATTGTACAAAAGGGTATTATTGATATTATTGCTGTTACTATTGTTTATATTGTTGATGCTAATATTTTCTATGTTTTCCTTTCAAATTTAACTAATTTTAGTATAATTTGTACTGTTGCTTTTAGATAACTTATATCCATATGTATTGCATCCATCCGAGTATCTTCGGTTAATTCTACAGTTGCTATCAAGCTTTTTGTTTAATTAGAATTGCAAAAGTACTCAGATGGATACAATAAAAGTAATTCAGAAAGATAATTTTGACAGAAAAAAACTTTATGAAATAAAATGATAGATCAATCGAAAAAGGCAAAATAGATGCCTCGTTCTGGGTATGACGATAGACTACATCCGCGTCCTGGGTAAGACGAGAAACTACGTTCAGCAGTAAGGCCACTGATCAGGAGGTTTTGAGGAGCATGGAACCACCTCTTAATTGCTGGTGTTCCCAGGTCCACCCTGGCCTGGGTTGGTAGCACCTGTTAGGGTCCCAGCTATGGGCGAATAGTTAACCCAGAAACTGAGGTAAAAAGCATTATAAAAGTGTAAAAATAGGTTTTAATACCAGAAATACTTTGTAAAAAATTATTACCAGAAGTAAATTTTTGAAGAAAAATAAAAATTACCAGCAATACATTTTTTAAAATAATATTACGAGCTTTACATTTTTGAGGAAAAAAATATTACCAGATTTTTGACAAAACCAAATATTACCAGGAAAAATGTTGTCGGCATTAGATAACTTGAGGTTGATCGGCCGTAAAACGCAACAAACCAAACCAAAACAAATCAAACCAAACCAAACCAAACCAAACCAAACCAAACCAAAGTAGATGTCAATAAATTAAACAAGGGAAATAAAAGAATTAGATAAATTAAAAGAAGGAAATGTCTATTAGTAAATAAATCAATCATGGTTTTAAATGAACCGGTAATTATGATAAAAAAAAAATAATCGGGAAAGTAAACTGTTTAAACATTAACCAAGACAATCAAATAAACCGAAGATAAATTTGAAAAATATTTCGTATTAATAAGAAAAATAAAACAATAAATTTTCAAGAAATCTCTTGAATTAATTTAAATAAAAAAATATCCACCCCACGCAAAAAAATAATCCTCAAAGACAAGAACTCGTCATGGAACAGTGATTAAAAAGCTATAGGCTGATACTATTCTTATGGCTTTAATTCTCATTGGATTCCTCAAGAAGATAGCTTTGTATCAGGTTAGGCCGAAATAAAATACTTCATAGATATAAATTGAAGACAGAACTTTGGACGCTTTCTTGTAGCAGAGTGGCTAACAAACGCGTCTCGTAAACCATTTCTACCGTAGTGAGTTCAAGGTGACCCGTGTATATAGCTTTGAATTTCACTGGGAGTCTCCATCTCATTAATAAGGAGGATATTCACGGATGAATCTTCTTCTATGTGCCGAGTCTGTTCAGGACGTAGGTAAACATGGCTCTCCACAATTGCCTGTCTTTTGCAGCTTTTAGAGGCATGTTAGAGTAATAGATTGAGACTTTCACCGATGAATTGTTGAACCGAGTTCGAATTCCATTCGGCTTCATTACATTCACTTTCCCCTGGGAAAGGTATGGATCTAACTCTTCTCCCCGCCAGCTAGAGGTAAATAGTAGGACAGACTCCCGCTGCCTTTCCCACTCTCTGTCTGTCTTTCTTTCTTTCTTTCTTTCTTTCTTTCTTTCTTTCTTTATTTCTTTCTCTCTCTCTCTCTCTCTCTCTCTCTATATATATATATATATATATATATATATATATATGAATATATCCTGTTAAGACAAAAATTTCTGTCAGTTTTCACACACCCGCTGCCGCATTTTCTACGTTATGATTTGATGTTGAAAATGTTTTACTTGTATTGATTAGCGTCACGATGAAGACAAATAAGTAAAATGATTAATCTCCAGACAAGATTCTTTCTCTCTCACTCTCTCTCTCTTTCTTTCTCTCTCTCTCTCTCTCTATATATATATATATATATATATATATATATATATATGTGTGTGTGTGTGTGTTTGGGTCGAATATCAGTCGGTCAGTTCAACGTACGTTAGCTTTCATAGGATATGGGAAAAGAAGACCCGCCACTATACTTTTGGTAACACCATGACACCGGACAGAATATTTCTCCTGGTCTCGCGATATCATTAACTGGTCCCTGGATGACTTCTAAATTGTGCTATTGTCCGCTGAGTCACAGTCAAACTTATTTCGACTAATAGTAGACCTCAGTTTTGAACAAAGCAGCGTACAGTCTGGTAATGGTTCCATAATAGTGTGCAGTGTGTAGTGTGTTTACGCTGCATGGATTGGGCCCGATTTTTCGCTCAAACAGGTCACTGATCAGCGACGTCGCACTGTTTTGTAAGCATTTCCTCTTTAAGCTACAAAGACGGGTACGTACTGTTGGGCATACCAAATATATGTGACCCATCCTCAGTATATCTTACCCAAACGTTAAGAAATAAAGACAGCTGTGGACGAAATCAGAAGAACGTGAATAATTTTATTTTCTAGAAAAACACACAAAATCTCCGTCTGAACTTTGAAATTTTATGCGCTAATTAAATCTTAGCCTTTTAAGTTTAGAATTAGTTGACTACCTTGCTCTTTCTTACGTTAATACAACTTCACAGAGTAAACCCTTTACTTTGAGTGGCTCTTGGAACTTTTATTGGTTGAACATTTGTAAAAGAAAAAAAAAGAAATAAATCTGTTATGTTTTCTTTACGGCTCTGAAAAGGAGAGTTAGTGGATTTTACTAAATAAGTCTTTACTCATAAACCCAGTGCATCATGTTGAAAGAGACTGTGTGTTACCCAGGAGTCAAGAAAGCATCTTTTTTTTTTTTTAATTTTTTACGGCGTTTCCACCGAAACAGTTCTCTGTATAATCTGTGCGTAACTGAATGGCTGTTAAGGGTCTCTAGATCGGCCAAGCGTGGCGAATTCTAACTAGAAATAGAATAACGAAAGCTGAGTCAATAGTTCGAGGAGAAATAGTCAAAAGAAATTGTTACTAAGTATGGTGCAGAGGTTCTTCCACACAACAACGCACACATACACACAGTGAGAATGTGGCATAAATGCGTACCAGACAAATGAAAATATATATGCATACATAAAAAAGCTCTCGATAGATTAAAAAAATAAGTAGATAGGAAAGAAAAGGGAAACAGAGATAGATAGATAGAGGGGGAGAGACAGAGAGGGGGGAGGAAAAATGGCAAGGGAGAGAGAGTGAGATATATGAAGATACAAGAAGAGAAAGAGAGAGAGAGAAGTAGATAAAAATAAAGGTATAGAGAAAGGAAGATATTGAGAGAGAGGAGTAAGAGATTAAGAGTGTGTGAGAGAGAAAGATATAAAGATAGAGGAAAGAAAAGAAAAATCCTATTTTAAAACGTCGAAATGCAATCTCAAAAGCAAACAGAAAAAACGGAAAGAGAGAGAGAGAGAGAGAGAGAGCGGAGAGGAAGAGATTGGAAAGAGAGAATGAGAGAGATGAAGATCTAGAAAGGAAAAGAGAGAAGCAGAGAAAAATAAAGAGTTAGAGAATGAAAGATATTGAAAGAGGGAAAGTAATAGAGAGGAAACGATAGATCGAAAGAGATCATGTCAGTGTAATAAAGAGAAAGACAGAAAGAAAGCGATTGAGAGATAGATAGATAGATAGAGTCAGAAAGATATACAAATAGAGAGAGAGGGAGAGACAGAGAGGGAGAGAGAACGTGAGAGGGAATGATACAGCAAAACGAAAACAAAAAATCGCATTCGAAATGCAATCTCAAAAGGAAACAGAAATTTGAAACTCAATTTTTCGTTAGCGAAACATTATTTCGCTCATGGCTTAAAATTCATTTTATTTAGCATAGCAATTGTATAAAAATACACACCACATCATGCATATAACATAACCACTATATATATATATATATATATATATATATATATATATATATATACGTAACAAGTTCAATTCAGCATGAAACAAAATGGGGATGCTTGTCTTAAAACTCCACACTTGAAACCAACCCGTTGGCACAACTGAGGGATATACTAAAGGTTTATTTAGGTAGCAAGATTATTTTATGAAAGTTTTATAAACAAAACCAACAAGGTCTGTCTCTTCAACTTTTTATTTACTTTCTCTACCATCCAAAATTTTTTCTGTCAAAATTATCTTTCTAAATTACTTTTATTGTATCCATCCATTTATTGCATCCATCTGAGTACTTTCGCAATTCTAATTAAACGAAAAACTAGTAACCTTGATATCAACTGTAGAATTAACCGAAGATACTCGGATGGATGCAATACATATGGGTATAAGTTATCTAAAAGCAACAGTACAAATTATACTAAAATTAGTTAAATTTGAAAGGAAAACATATAAAATATTAGCATCAACAATATAAACAACAGTAACAGCAATAATATCAATAATACCCTTTTGAACAATTGTAGAAATCAAAGAAAATGTCCACTTGAAAATAAATTCTTAATCATTAATACAATATATAAAGCTACAGTAAAATAATACTTATTTAGAAGAAAAATATATAATAGGAACAGAAGAACTGTAAAAGAAATATACCATTCGAATGACAATAACACAACTATTTCAAGTTATATATAGGAATAAAAAGAAAAATGATCCCAACCAACATTAAATTGCAAATAGTAAAACGAGCACTACCATACAATACTAATATTAAAACGTACAGCCTATGCTTAGAAGAAAAATACACGTTAATTGTTTCAAAACGCAAAATAAATTGCTAAACAAAAAGAACGAACTACTGGGCAAATGTAGACAGTTCAACGAATAACAACATTGCTATATAAAACCAGATTAAAAATATATATCTATATACAAATATAAGAACAAAAACATTATATTAAAAATAAATACATTGACCAAAAATTATAAATTATAACTTGCACAGAATTGGAACGCTTAACTAGATGGATTTTTTTTGCTTAAATTCTTGCTTGAAATGTGTAGTATTTTGCTACAGATAAACCACTCAAATCTTTGCGTAAACAATTGCATCGTTTATTCTAAATCTGATGTTAAAATTCGATTTAAAAACAAAACTCAAAGAGGAAAAAAATCGAACTTTTTATCTAAGTCATGTTTTAATAACTACAAGCGAACAAATTCAAAACTTTATATAATACAAAAATCTATTATAATATTTTAAAACAATTTACGTCATATAAAAATATTTTTTAATATATAGAAATGAAAATATGACCTAAAAATAAACTCTGTGCGAGATATTTCCATGAAACTCGAAGTACGAATTGAAAAAATGATAAATTATTTTATTATAATTATTAATATCTATCTATCTATCTATCTATCTATCTATCTATGTGAGTGCGTGTGTATGTTTGTGTGTGTGTGTGTATGTGTGAGTTAGATCTTTTCGGTCGTAGCATCTAACCAAGATATTTAATTCCAACGAACTTTCCTTACACATGGTTTGTCTTTCATTCCGTCTTGAGGACGCCTGTCATGAAGAGGCGAAACGCACTGGCTGAACATTTCCACTTTTCACATTATTTTACATACACACACACACACACACACACACACACACACACACACACACACACACACACACACACACACACACATATATCTCTATGTATGGAAATATGTCATATATATATTTTTTTGGCGGGGAATACGTCATCACATATATATGGAAATACGTCTCACACAGACACACACACACACACACATACACACACACACATATATATATATATCACATAATAATTCATTGAGTCCAGAATAAGAAACCCCAACAGAATGCAGAAAGCAGTGGACGGCTGTTTCGCTCTTTTTAGGCCTCATCAGCAGTGCGCATCCACTACCGAGAATCGAACCCGGACCGTTACGATACAACGCGGCCGTCCAGTGCTTTCTGCATTCTGTTGAGGTTTCTTATTCTAGACTATGAATGATTAATTATGTCAAATTTATCAAATCTCCAATCTTATGTTTATATAGGCCTATAATTGATCCAGGTTTAATGCTCTGGAGGGAGCATCCTGGTGAAATAAGACGTTACTCTTGGGGACAGTTCCAGTGGGTTATGTGTACTTGAGTATCAGCACCGGAATTAGGAGTAGCTGCGTTATATCGAGTCTAGTTAGTTTCCTCTTCGCCACCGGGGCTGGCCCAGTGGTATGACGTTTGCGTTGTATCGTAACGGTCTGGGTTCTATTCTCGGTCCCGAAAAGTACGAAATGGCCGTCTAGAGGTTTCTTATTCTAGAGCCAATGAATTATTATGTGAAGTTAATTAAATCTCCAGTCATCTGTATCGAAAATAGTACGGGAAAGTTGTTCAGGCTATGCGTTCCGCCTCTTTATGGCTGCCGTCTTCAGATCGGCATGAAAGGCAATATATATATTTTGCAGGACATCTCGAGGTGGTGTAATGGTTAGCAAGCTTGTCTTGCTAGAACAATTACGACTGAGTAGTGAGTTCGATCCTCACTGGGTGCTCCTTAATTTCAGTCTTGTGTCACATCTAAGCTACGCTTGGAAAATCACTATAAATATTGTGTATTTAGGCAGCAATCACTCTGTTATACATGTTTCGTTAAAGACGACTGACAAGGTACTGTGGTTAAGCTTTTTATTCAATTTTTCTTGTGTTCGTACAAGGATTGTCTTTTCTGGACACAAATAATAATATCCTCCCAACAAACAAAAATCACTGTAAAAGAATTAAAAAAACAATTCCAACATTGTCATCAACTGACAAAGCTAACACATATGTAATTTTGGATAAAGCCGATTACCGTAAAGAATTAAAAAAAAAAACATCATTGATGATCGATCTAAATTCACCAAATTAAGCAGAAACTCCACGGAGATCCTAATAAGATCCGTCAACAAATTGATAACATCGAATAACGCCGACGTTGGTTCCCTGAAAATCCAAAAAATCATCGAAGACTATCAACCAGGAACACTTATGCAGAAATAAAAAATACACAAAACCGGATACCCGCTACGACCAATCATTTCCCAGATCCCAACCCCTATCTACGATCCATCAAATTCCTTAATGGCATCATTATCCCATACCTACCCACCAATTACAGAATCACATCCACCCACGAATTCCTTGAAAAACTAAAAAGTATAAGTCCAACTCAGCGTATTTTAGCGTCACTCGTTGAAAATTTATCCCCAAACGTCCCCGTTGATTAAAGTATTGACATAATCCTAAACCCCATGTCAACAAATAATCCCATTCCACCTATATCCGTCAAACCAAATATCATCAAAAAATTATTACATGCATGCACAACCAAAGTTCCCTTGTATGACCATTATAGCAACATTTACACCCAAACTAATGGTGTTAGCATGGGAAATCCGCTCGGCCCCTGCTTTTCTAATTACTACATGTCCCACGTAGAAAACATGATATTTAAACAGGTCCCTAAACCTCAAATATATGACCGCTACGTAGACGATATTTTTATTTTAGCGAAAAACAAACAAGAATTGATAACCTTAATACCACACTTGATAAAAATCTGTCCTTAACTTTACCTACGAACTGAGTTAAAAGAATAGACACGCATTCTTAGACATTCTCGTAAAATACAGTAGCAAAACTTTCCCCATTTCATTACATAAAAACCCACAAGCAGAAGCTCCTGCCACCTTAATTTTAAGAATGAATTCCCACTTTCATATAATGTAGCAGTTATAAAAATTTCATAAAGAGAGCAAACGAAAATTCATCGTCTCCTTTATTTTTCATTAAAGAACTCAACAATGTAAAACAGACGAGTTAATTATGTTTTTTTCTTAACTTCCTCATCGACGACAAGATTAGACTATTTCTTCCCAAAGTAACTAATAACGATGCTGAACATACAGATAAAAACAATAACATTAGCATCTACAAAAGCCAAATATACGTCACCTATAAGCAAGATGGATCTTCACTTAGAAATACCATAAAGAAATACGCTACTCCAGTGGACCCTAAGAAGAAAATTAAATTATTCATCTATTACAAAAAAATTAAAACAGCTAACCTTATCAAAAATAACAACACACCTTCAAAATCAAAATTACAACGAATGAACATTATTTATGATTTCAAATGCCCCTTAAGGAACTGTGTTGCTGATCAAACCAAACTCATAAATAATTACATCGGTCACACTACTACATGCCTATCCAGACGACTTACACCTATTCGACCACAGCTCCATTAGAACTCATTTAAATAAATACAAAACCTACCAGAGTCCACTCGAAACATACATAGTAGGAAATATAAGCATACTAACCTCATCCACATTGTTGTGACCAAGTAATTGGTTAAGGAATAACAAGACAAGAGGTTGCAGATAAATAGTGTATTGAACAGTAAATACAACAGAAGTGGGTTACACGACTTGGGAGTGTGTGTTGGTTAACCAGCGTTCAGTCTAGATCACCGTTATATTCAGTGTCCTCACTCCCACCACGAAGGCACATGTGGCACAAGGCTGAGTTTAACGTGGGTCATCCGAGCCCGTAGGCTGGACCAAAACATCCCCGTAAAACCCGCATAAATGGATTCGGGTCTGTCTACCTCCCCGGATGAAACTCTGCACTTCAGCACAGCCTCGTTTCGAGTTCCTCTCTGCCCAAGGCAGAGAGTTCGACAGGAGCTGCGAACAGTCACAGTCTCGGTAGAACAGTATATATCACCGTTATATTTAACGCCCCCCACCAACAACGTGGGTCGTATGTGGCACAAGGCCGAATTTATCGTGGTTTCTCCGAACACGTAGGCTCGGCTAAAAATATTCCCTTCAATCGCGTATAAACGGGTTCAGGGCCTGTCTACCTCCCCGGACGAAACTGCCTTTCGGCAAAGCCTCGTCCGGGTTTCTCTCCACCGAGGCAGAGAGTTTGACAACCGAACGGTCTATATCACCGTTTCCTCCGAGGCTTACTTTTCCTACTACTTTATAGTAAGTGGAAGAGTCTATAATAGCCACATTAGAGGGAGGACGCCACAAAACACATGTAAAAAGATAAAAAATAATGGAAGCCCTAATAATAAAAAAAGTAAAAGGGAACACTCAGTAACACTAACTATGAACACGGCCACAATGTACTGACCGTGTTTGGAAAATAAAACATCCCTATAACTCTAGATACATACATAACACAACCCATACATTCAGTTAAAAGTAAAATCAACTCATCCTCGATAATGGCTAAACGTATAGCCGAAACCGCTCGGAAATGCCGAAAATTTGAACGGATTTTACACACTTTGGGTCTAGGAAAGATAACACTTGTACGAACACAAGAAAAATTAAATAAAAAAATTAATCACAGTACCTTGTCGGTCATCTTAAACGACACTTATCTCTCTCTCTCTCTCTCTCTCTATATATATATATATATATATATATATATATATATATATATATATATATATATATATGCGTGTGTGTGTGCGTGTGTATCGTGCTTTGTATTTTCATGTTTATTTCTTTAGTTGTACATGTAGATATATTCATGATAATATGTGAACATATAAATGCATCTATATATATATATGTGTGTATGTTTTTGTGTTTAACTGTTTATATATATTTATATCTGTATATTATATTTTGCGTATGCGTGAGTGCGTGTCTCTATATACATAATGAATACGTCTGCATGCGTACTGTGTTAGATTCACTGCGTACAGAGGTATCTTCGTTAAAAACAAGGTCTTTCCATTATATATAAGTGTAACAAATACATAATTGCATGTTCGCACGTGCACGCACACGCACGCCACACACATACACATGCGTTAGTATCTATGCATGTGTACGCCCACGATTTATTGTTTTGCGATTAGATTTTTTAGTCATCAAAAGTGTTTGAGATTAAGAAAAAATAGCTTGGAGGGAAACAGACTTGTATAAATCGGAGTAAAAATGTTTGGCTGGCAAAGGAAGAGGGGGGTGTGGCGTTTGTAGAAATGGGAGCTTGAAATATCTTGAAAGAAATTGACAAAAACGAAAAAAGAGATTTGAAAAAAAAAAAAAAAAAGAGTTGTTCAGGGAAAAAATCATTCGAAATAAAACAATAAAAAACTTAAATAAATCGCGATGTGAAGTGAAAATACTCACAAAAAACAATTTAAGAAAATTATTTTAAGTTGGAGAAATAAAGGCTAATAAGAAAAATACAAAATATTGAATAGACAGAGAGAGAAAGAGAGAGAACGGTGAGAGAACGGTGAGAGATAAAGAGTGGGGTATAGCGAAAGACAAAGAGAAAAAAAGAGACAGGAAGATATCGAGAGAGAGAGAGAGAGAGAGAGAGAGAGAGAGAGAGAGAGAGAGAGAGAGAAAATAACAGACAGAAGAACAGACCGAGAGAGACAAAGCGAGAAATAGAAAAATAGAGGGTCAGAAAGGGGAAGAAAGAGAAAACAGATAGAGAGGCAGATAATACACAGATATAAAGAGAGGGAGAGAGAGAGAGAGAGAGAGAGAGAGAGAGAAAGAGAGAGAGAACGAACGAAAGAAAGAGAGACAGAAAAACAGAAAAAAGACATTAAAAAGAGAGAGATAAAGAAACAAAGAGTCTGAGAAAGTGACGGAGAAAAGAAGAAACGAAGTGAGACAAAGAGATAAAAAGAAAAATAAAGAAAGAGAAAGAGGAAGAGAGAGAGAGAGAGAGAGAGAGAGAAAGAGAGGGAAAGAGAGCGAGAGAGAGAAACAGATAAAGAAACAGAGACGAGAGAAATGTAGAAAGACAAAGATAGAATCAATGATGAAAACGCAACAAAAGATAAAGAAACAGACAGGGAAAGGCATAAAAAAGGGAGAAGGCAGATAGAAAGAGAGCAGGAGAGAGAGAGAAAGAAAAAATAAAGAGGCTGAGAAAGTGACAGAGAAAAGAAACTAAGAAAAAGAAAGAGAAAGATAGGAATAGACAAAGACAGAACGGAAGAGAGATAAAGAAGTATATATATATATATATATATATATATATATATATATATATATATATATATATATATATAACGCAAAAGAAAGCAAGACAGAAAAGCAGAGAGAACAGCAGAGAGATGAAGAAACAAAGAAAGATAGAGAAATGGAGAATTGTTACTGACAGAGAGACGAAACTGAAAGAAAAATAAATAAACGAATATATATATATATATATATATATATATATATATATATATATATATATATATATATACCAGGTCTAACAGCAAAATTGTCCAAATCGTGTAACTGCATAATTGTCCAAATCGTGTAACTGCATAATTGTCCATCCCGCAAAATGTTTATGCGTAAAAAATCACTAAACTAATTGAGTTTCTTTTTTCCAGACCATGAGCCATCTTGGCACCATATGTCGTAAGAATCACTGAAAAACCTTTTGAGCTAGTCCGCTAGAAAGAGAACAGTTTAAAATCGTTTTGCGTCAGCCCCACTATGTATTCTCAAATGAGCAATGATGAGAGGAAAAGAATCATTCAGGCCTTCAGTAAAGTTACGAACATTCATACTCTGGCTTCCGTCTTCTATGTCCACTGAAGACCTATCAAGAGAACGATGAATAAGTTTAAAAAAGAGGAAACAGCAGAGAGGAAAACTAGATCAGGAGTTCACAACAACAAGAAGGATCATCATTTCAACTCAAAGCTTAAGTGATCAATTAGAAAAGATCCAACTCAATCCATAAGACATTTGGCACTTGAGAGAAGATTTTCAGCTATGACAGTCTAAAGAATAGTGAAAATAGACGCAAATTAAATTGTACGTGAAACAAAGTTAAAGGGTTAGAGAGGACAAAGATCATCTTGAATAAGTTCTAAAATGACTCTGGAATATTATATATATATATATATATATATATATATATATATATATATATATATATATGAACTTAAATTCAATCCTTCATGAGCTTCTGATCCTTAGCTATGATAAATTTCGTTTATATTTTCGTTTATGATCGATTTCATCACGATTATTCTGTTAAGTTTAGAGAGTAATTATACATTCTTATTGCTTAAAGTAGAGTCCAATAGTGTTATAAAAACCTCGGAGAATTCCAGTAAGATATCTTTAATCATTTCTAAGATACAGCGGTTCAAATCTTAATCTAACAAATTTTGCTTTTGTATTATTTGGTCAATTTTGCTGTTACTCCCAGTATATATATATATATATATATATATATATATATATATATATATATATATATATATATATATATATATATATAGATGGATAGATAGAGAGAGAGAGAAAGAGAGATTCACAGAGAGAGAAAAATAAAGATAAAGACAGAAAGGCAGAATGAGATAAAAAGAGTGGGAGGTAGGCATGGTAAGAGTCACGCGCATACACACACACACACACACACATACATACATACATATATATATATATATATATATATATATATATATATATATATATATATATAAAGGGAGAGAGACAGACAGAGATAAAAATAGAAAAAATAAAGGCAGAAAGAACAGAATGGTTGGGGGTAAAGCGATAAAGAGATAAACATGAAGAAATATATAAGGATAAAGAGATAGAAGGAGACATAATGATAGAATGCGACAGAGAGAAAGACAGAGAGAAAGAATGTCTGAGAGCGACAAATAGAGAAAGCAACACAAATTTTGAGGCAGAGAGAAAAAAAAAGAGAGAAACACACAGAAAGAAAGAGACAGTGAGGGAAAAAGAAAGAGACAGAGAAAGAAGTATAAAGGGAGAAAGAGAGTTGGATAAAGAAGGCAAAAATAAGAAAGAGAGAGAGAGAGGGAAAGAGAGAGAGATTGCAAAGGACTGATAAAGAACTAAAACTGTCCGATTATTCCCCTGATAAAGTCCTTAGTTGTGTTGGTAATGTGTTTTGGGTTATTGTCCTGCTGCATGATAAGCTTGGATGCATTTCTCTGTAAAATTGGTAGGCAAATTGTTTCTATAGACTTCCGAATTAATTCTGCTACTAGCATCATGAGTTATCAATAAATATCAATGAGCCTGCTCCAGAAGCAACTATGCAAGCCCAAGCGAAGACACTGCTTGAATCATGCTTCAAAGAAGAACTTGTATGCTTTGGGTCATATGCAAATCTTTTCTTTCTCCACACTTTAGCATTTCCATCACTTACCAAGATTACTCTTGGTCTCATCAGTTCATAAAACTTTCTTCCAGAACTTTTGTTACTCAGCTCTGTACTTCCTTGTAAATTCCAATCTGGCCTTGCAATTCTTACTGCTGATGAGTGGTTTACATTTTGTGGTAGAGCTTCTGTATTTCTGCTCTGAAAGTCTTCTTCGAACGATGAATTGTGAAACCTTCACCACTGACTAATATTTTGCGGTTTTTCCTCACGGCTCTAACAATGTTTCTGTCATCAACTGCTATTGACAGAACTGTTCTATGTCTTCTGTTTAGTATACAAATAGATTATTTCTTTTTCAGGACAATTCAAATTATTGTGTTGGCTAAACCCAATGTTTGTCCAATGACCCTGATTAATTTTTCTCCTTTTCTCAGTTTCAAAATGCCTTGCTTTTCTCCCAACGACAGCTCTCTCGTCTTCATGTTGGTTTTATCATTTTTTAAAAATACAGTCTTTACATGTGAAACCCAAGACCAATAGTAGTCATTTAGAGCTATTTAATGTTTAAACATTCTAAAAAGCAACACAAGAAACACCTGTTCCAATAGTTTTGCTCACTTGAAAAATGGGTGGGTTCAAACAAAAGATGGTATCTACTAAGTTGTTTCACGCAGCTGAATGTAAATACCAGGAATAAAAGCTGAAATTTTGATCGAGACCTTCATATGCATAGCGCCCAATACGTCCAGAAATATCTCAACTGTAGGCTGTTTTCAGCTGCTTTCTCAAAGCAATGGTTAACCGTAGCTTCGATCGAATAAAGCCTGTAGGTCTTAACGAGGATAAGCGTTCTTTGGACTACATACTACGCTACAGAATCACAAACAAAGAATTGTATCAAGTAAGAGAAACCACATCACTTGAGGACTTTCAACAACGGCAACAACTCAAATGGATATCACATGTATCTCGACGCGAAAATCAATTTTGACATTCCGCACTACTTCAAGCAGAAGGCTAGGAAGGAAACCCCTAAGAGCAATAACAGTATCTGAACTTGAGAAACCTATCTAATTGTTTTAATAGAAAGATTTTATAAATTTAAAGCGACCGTAGCACTGGCTACGCGGTCAATGAATGTCGAATGTTTCGGCTAATATTATCATAGCCATTAAAGATAAGATAGTGACAGATCTGAATTGGTGATCTGCTTCCTTTGATTCACGGTCCAGTTGCACACGTACACTGGTGTCCACCTTATTCCGGGGAAAGCAAGGCTCATCTGAAGAGGCAATTGATACAAGTCTTCTTTCGACTTTTACGTCCCTATTGAAGATGTTTTCGACGATGAAAAATTTTGGGTAATACGACTAGCTCCTGGCTACGCAGGCCTATACGAAATAAGAATCGATGTACTGTACGCCGAGACATATTACTTCTTTCGTCTTGCTTAAAACTATTTGAAAATTGTACCACAGTAACTCGTCTGTTGATTATGTCCTTAAGAGAAAACCTCCGTTCACTTCTCGCATCGATAGGTCTTGGTCGCCCAATGCTTAGTCGGATGTTGCTGATTTTCCCCTCTCCGGACTACCGCTGATAGGTACTCACCATAACTGAACGTCAGCAGCTGATAAACCATGCGTTTCGGGAATGCTCTGATTTGGTCTTCTTGCCAACAACAATTTGGGCTTTATCAAAATCACCCAGATCTTACTCTTGTGGCATTCAGAGCATCAGAGTACATACTGCTAGTTAACCTGTATATATACTTCTGCCACTGACATTCTCAGGTGTTACGAGACTGTAGCTGTTATTCTTGCCATATGTAACGTCATGATATTTGGTTTATCAATGGGTACACGGTTTTTACTTGCTTAATTTGTTGCTTAAATCTTCATGCTTGAGTTTAATAAATAGAAAAGAAGGACATTTTAACGTAATTATACTGGTATGACTGAAATATATAAAAAATAGGGCAAAAATCGTATATAGTAACATAATGTTGTTCAGGTGTTTAAGCCGTAATAACGACGAGTAAAGTTGCTTAAAATTTAGTCAAATTTGAGTACAGTTGTTTATAAACAAGTAATTTTTAAAACTCGAGTATATCTCGAATTCTTAATACCTGCTGTCAACCATGACAGACATAAGTAGCAGCACTTACCAGCAGACAGACGGGTTACATGGAAGACTCCAAGTTTTCCACAGAGAATTGTCCTACAGGACATTAGCCCACTGGATTAAGGTACTGGTTTGATGACATACTAATTGCGAGTTCAATCAGTGCGCAATTAGATTCGGTCGAAACAGAAATAACTTAGCAGCACTAAAACAATAAGAATTAGACGAGATATCCCTAGACGTATGCAGTGGAATGAGGATAGTCTACCACGGTAGATTGTTTCGGAATTCCCCGTATGTTACCCGAAACTATGTGCACCTGATGAAGGCCGGAGGCAAGAACAATCGAAGCGTTGTTTTGTGATGTCAACGAATACTCGTTGTCACTTCCGTAAATGCTCATTGTAGTAGAGACTTTGTAATTGCAAATACAACTATAGTAACGCCGTTGAACAATACTGGTGTCAGATGCCTTCGAATAACCCTCGCACTAATAGTACTTGCTCGATAATACTCGCTCAAAAGTAACCATCGAATAGTAATCCGTATAGAGATATTCACTAACCACCCCACGCGGTTGGATGCGGCACAAGGCCAAGTTTATTGTGGGGTAACGGAGCCCGTATGCTCGGGCAAAAAGTCCCTGTAGACCCCGTACAAACGGGGTCGGGTAGCTGTCAACCGCCCCAGACGAAACTCTGCCTTTTGGCACAGCCTCGTCTGGGGATCCTCTCTGTCTGGAGGCAGAGAGTTCGACAGGCATAATTCCGAATTAATCCGGATAGTGATGATATTCACCTATCGCCCCACGCGTTTGGATGCGGCACAATGCCAAGTTTATTGTGGGGTATCCGAGCCCGTAGGCTCGGGTAATAATTCCTCGTAGACCCCGTAAAAAACGGGGTCGGGTAGCTGTCTACCACCCCAGACGAGACTCTGTCCTTTGGCACAGGCTTGTCTGGGTTCCTCTCTACACAGAGTCAGAGAGTTTCACAAGCACACCTCCGAAGTAATCCGGATAGTGATCCCTTAGACGCCACGCTAATTCCCGTATATACATTTCCTTTACCATCATGTGATCTACTTATTCAAAATGGGATCGCCAGTGTTTACTCACTGGTCATCTGTGTTCAAACTCCAGTTTCGGTAGCGACACTTTCTTCCTATATATAACACTGTGATAACAACAAAGATGAGGACAATAGTCCAAATGTAAATAGTGTAAATAATGTTGACTGCTCTGAAATTTCTGACAGGTAACTCTTAATGGTGTTAGATGCCTTCGAATAACATACTTTTGCCTGTTTACGTTTGACCATAGTTGAGATACCAACGTGTCATCGATTGCTTATATGTTTATAGTAATGAGAAGTTACAAAGACGTACCCAGAGTCTAGTATGCTCAATACTAACATCACAAAAAGTGGTTCTTATTTCTCAGGTCTATAAGTAGTAAATGTGTGGCATTAAAACACAACCACTATTCCAATAATAAAAAGAATTCTGTGATGGATTAAAAAGAATACTGATGCATCAAGTAACTTAAAAGGTTGCTTTCATGAGTACTGCTCACATAGTCAGAAACGCTATCTCAATATAATATACTCAATCAATTTCTAATAATTGTTTTTCCCTTTCACTTGGGACTCAGGTAAAAGACTGATAAAGGAATATATTGCACAGTGGATCAGGAAATTAATGATAATTATGAGAAGTATGGATTTAAAATCCACGAGAAATGTCCAGAAACTAGAGATGATAATCAAAAAGGTTGATCTCAGGTTTGTAAATGTTGATATCAAAATGCAAATCAAGAGAACTTATAATAATTGTGGGAAAGATGGATCCAAAGCAGACGAGAAATAGGCGCAAACTAGAGATGGCGATTAAAAAAAAAAAAGGTTTAAGTAAAACCTTCTTTTACTTCAGGTCTCACGTAAAAGTCTTTGTAAATGTTTATATCAAAAAGCGAATCGAGCTAACTGGAATTAATTGTAATTCTGGGAACTAGGGATTTAAAAATTGGCAAGAAATGTCCACAAACTAGAGCAGGCAATCGAAAACATCCAAGTTCTAAGAAAAGGCTTCTTTTACCTTGGGTCTCAGGTAAAAGACTTGATACATTAAATCATCAAGCAGCAAGGCAGGAAAACTGAAAATAATTATAACAATAATAATAATAATAATAATAATAATAATTTACCCAAAGTTGAAAGCGGCTGTGCTTGTTTCATTCTTTCTTAGATTTTAATTCTATATTGAATATTTTACCGAAACTAGAAGTAAACAAATACAACAAATCGAGCATCTATCAACTTATTGCCTCGTGTCATTATATGTATAATTACGAGTATGTATGTATGTATGTATTAATATATGTATGCGCTTGTTTGTGTGTATATATATATATATATATATATATATATATATATATATATATAAGGAGAGAGAGCACATATATGCATGCAAACACGTATATACACACATATATACGCATAAACACACACACACATATATTTCAGTCTTGCAAGTGTAAGCTTAGGAAGTACTCAATCCATGCGCATGCGTCAACAGAGAAGCGAGCGACGCGTCTCTCAGATTGCACCAATCAGAAATAAGCAGGGATCAAGCGGGTGTTGTGTTGCACAGTTCGTCCTCTCCCCTTTCTGCCAATCCCCGACACCCCGCCGACACCTCCGTTTCGTCATCTCCATTCCGCCACTTCTCGTTGCCACTGGCTGAAATTGGACCCGGACTCATGCCTTGGGGCAGTAATGCTTTCGCATGCTTTCTTTCTTGCTTGATCACCTAAAACCACGAATTAAAGAAAAAAAAATCCCCTCTTTCATTTCGTAAAACATTTGAATCATAATTGTGCGTTGAATTCGTTTTGGAGAAAAAAAGAAATAAGAAAGAAAGAAAGAAAGAAAGAAAGAAAGAAAGAAAAAAAGAAAGAAATAAGAAAGAAAGAAAGAAAGCAAGCAAGAAAGAAAGAAAGAAAGAAAGAAAGAAAGAAAGAAAGAAAAAAAAGGAGTGAGTGAGTGAGTGAGTGGTTGGGTGGGTTTTTGAATGAGTGAGTGATTAAAGACGAAAGGAGAGAAAAAGAGAGTGAATATAAAATGATAAAAAAAATGAAAGCAACATACTGACAAGAAAAAAATAAATAGATAGATAGATAGATAGAGAGAGAGAGAGAGAGAGAGAGAGAGAGAGAGAGAGAGAGAGAGAGAGAGAGAGAGAGAGAGAGAAGAGAAAGAAGGTGAGTGGATAAACAGAGAGTAGGTGTGCGGTAATATCGGCTGGATATGATTGAATGAAACATGAAACATTATGATCTCTTCTTTCCACTTATTCTTTTCTGTTTATTTTTCTTTCTTTCCTTGTTCTTTTCGTTCTTTATTTCTTTGTTGTTTCTCCATTTTTTCGCTTTTCTCATGATGTATTTTTTCATTTGCCATTCGATTTCCATTTTCGAAATTCTGAAACCATGTTTTTTTGTTCCGATTCCAGTTTATTTAGATCGTGCAAATAAAGTCATATGAAATAATTTCTATTTGTCATTAAGATTTTAGATAAATTTAATTATCCACTAGCCTCGTGATAATAAAAATTTTAACTACATTAAAGTAAAGAAATAATAAAAACAGTATAATACACCAACCCTTCGTATATCTATGAGAGTCGATCCGACCCCCCCCCCAAAAAAAAACAAACAAAAAAAACAAAAAAAAAAACAAAAAAACAAGAAAAAACAATTGTTATCTTGGCCCAGAACGTCATCTCTGGGTTTTGGTGGTCTGAGAGTAGAGGATGAAAATTCCCTTCAGTAATCCAGAATTCTGGATTACTGAAGGGAATATTCATCCTCTACTCTTTTTTTTTCCATCTTGGATATAACAGCTGAGTGGCAGCCTGGCAAAATGTCGTCTGATATGAAAGTGTCTACAAAGCAGAAGTGTGTCAGTGAATTCCTGCCCGCGGGAAAATTGCAACCATTGACATTCATAAAAGTTTACAGAACGTTTACAGTAACCAACCAGTGGATGTGAGCCCAGTTTGGCGATGGGAAATGTTTTATAGCAATGGCAACAGCGATGTATGTGGCAAATCATGTTTACGAGCGAAGCATTCAGGTTCTTGATCACTGGTTAAGATTCACAGCCAATGGTCGCGACTAGGCGTGAAAACATTTTTTTTTATATCTAAAAGCCTTCTCTATACATCAGTGGTACTGTGCTCCATGTATTTGATATAATTTCCTGAAAATAAATTGTAAATAAACGGCAAAAATAGAAAGAATTAGACAAAATCATTCGTGTAATCTATGGATTAAATAGCAGGATAGACTATGAGAAGAAAAACCAGGAATACAAAACCCTGACAATCGGGAATCACTTTACCGTATTTCCTTAAAATTCATAAAAATTCACAGATAATCCAGAAAAGGAAGTCTTGGATCATCTACATCCTGAAAGTCTCTGTCTATATTTCTGAGATAAGGTATTATGTACACTATTTACATTATTCGGACTATTGCCCTCATCTTTGTCGCCATATTTATCACAACGTTTCGGCCGTTGTACGCTCCGGCCTTCTTCAGGTGGTTGGAATGTCGAACTTAACCCTTTATTTCGTTCACTGGGGTAGACTGTTCTAGTTCCAAGTGCTATGTTCAATGGATGTCAGTTGTCAGTTATCTCCTGTTAATTCCCCTCTACAAGTTCTCCACTGCCTTAACCGAGTATTGAACTCACACTCTTTGGATCCTGTCACTGGATCTAACTAACGCCTTTATCCACAGTGTCATCTGTCCCATGGAGAACTTGGAGAGGGGAATTAACAACTGACATCCATTAGACATGGCACGTGGAACTAGAACAGTCTACCCCAGTGAGCGAAATAAAGGGTTAAGTTCGACATTCCAACCACCTGAAGAAGGCTGGGGCGTACAACGGCCGAAACGTTGTAATAAATATGGCGACCAAGATGAGGACAATAATCCGAATCCTGAAGGTCATATTAATGGAAAAAGAAAGTCAGTGAAATAAATCAAAGAAGAGTTTTCGCCACTCACATAACACAAAATTTTAGAAAATTTCATTAGAAAAGAGTACTGAACTGTTATGTAATATTAATCCTTCTATATGGCAGTGAATGCTGAACAATACCCTCAGAGATGAAGATGAGACCTGAAGCAACAGAAATGTGTTTCTACAGAAGGATGCTGAGAATACTATGAACTGAATATGAGAGCAAGGACGAAGATTTAGAGAAAATGAAAACAAAAAGGACACTTCTAATGGACATCAGAAAGAGGCAGTTGAAAGTTCTAAAGCACATAATCCGGGAAAACGACTTGGAAAATTTGTCACTAAAAAGACATATTGAAGGTAAGAGGAATAAAGGAAAACATCACACAGACTATCTAACGAATTTGTGTAAATGGATTGCAGAAAAGGGTTCATGAGCGATGACAAAAAGAAAATCTACTCTATGCTAATTGGGGAAATGTGGAGAGCCATGATCGCTAACGTTCAGAAGGGACACGGCACATAAAAGAAGAATTAAAAATATATACTTTTTCGAAATCTCATTATTATCAATCATTAAAGTTACGTCTATTATTTCTCTATGTTTTTCTTCTTTGAAATATATGCGGTAAATTATTTTTTAGCTTAGTGAAAGTTTTACTGATTACCTGCAGTTGGTAATCCGCTGATGGCGAGGCTATTCCGCGGATGGTAAGGTCCATAGTATATATATATATATATATGTGTGTGTGTTCGCGCGTGTGTATATATTTGTATATATATATACAAATATGTATATGTACAAATATATATATGTACAAATATATATATATATATGTGTGTGTGTATATATATTTGTATATATATATACAAATATGTATATGTACAAATATATATATATACAAATATATATATATATATATATATGTGTGTGTGTGCGTGTGTGTATATATTTGTATATATATATACAAATGTATATGTACAAATATATATATATATACAAATATAAATATATATACAAATATATATATATATACAAATATATATATATATATATTTGTGTGTGTGTGTGTGTATATATATATATATATATATATATATATATATATATATATATGTATATATATATATATATATATGTATGTATGTATTTCTTCTTTCTTTATTAACTCTTGCTAATTCCAATTACCTCAGGTTCGTTACGTGTAAATAGCTTTGCGGAAATATATGAATCTAAATTTTCTCCTCCCAGCTGTGGAATAAATAGTAAGACTTGTATAAAAAATCATTATTATGTCCCCAAAACTCTTACAACACAATACTATGTTTCGGCTTTAAGTACCCTAAAAGCAAACAAATCAATCTATCAATCAATCAATCAATCTATCAATCAATCTATCAATCTTTCTTTCTTTCTTTCTTTCTTTCTTTCTTTGGTATGCTTTCGTTTTTCCCCTAAAACCAGACATCGTCTCTTTTATATCTTTTTCTCCAGATTTTTCCTGACAATCAAAACGGAATGTTTTATAATTTATCTGTACTTACGCCAGCGCGTAGCGCATATGCTGCCTTACTTGCTAATTAAAGGAACAACAACAACAAAAGCGGCAGCAGCAGCAGCAATAATAATAATAATAATAATAATAATAATAATAATAATAATAATAATAATAATGCACTTAACTTGATACAAATAAATCATTCTGCAATAATAAAATATTTCAAACAGGAAACGTTTTTAAAAAATGACTAAATTAATAATGAACAAACGAAAACAAATAATAAAAAAAAAAATGAATAACTGATCGAAAATGAATTTAAGAAAAAAACGTTTTAAGGACACATACAAAAAAAAAAAAAAAAGAATCCATATAGAAGGCAACAATCAGTTTTAATAAAAATCTAAACAGTAGGATGTAACGCAGAAAAATTGAAGAAAAGGAACATTAGAATAATAACAAGAAGAAAAAAAAAACACGAATAGAATTAGCAAGTAACGATTAAAAATCGACAAATGAAAATATCGAAGCTGATATTAGAAGAGTTAAACAAATAAACAAACACCGTGACAAGCAATTAAAACAACTGCATCGTCTCATTTTTCATTCTCTCTTTTTTTTTTGTCTTCTAAAAGAAA
Organism: Acanthosepion lycidas; assembly: GCA_963932145.1. Taxonomy (NCBI): domain Eukaryota; kingdom Metazoa; phylum Mollusca; class Cephalopoda; order Sepiida; family Sepiidae; genus Acanthosepion; species Acanthosepion lycidas. Next base: position 46,922,917 of record OZ010577.1, on the reverse strand, counting down.
AATAACAACCATGCCAGCCCTAATCATCTTTAATTTGATGCCTTCTTCTAAACGCTGTTTTACGCCGAGTAGCAGGCAATTTATTTAACGGCAAATTGCGATATTTTCTTTTCTCTCTCTTTCTACTTTAATTTAAAAAAAAATATGCCGTCATTGACTGGAAAATAAGTAGATTAGAGCATTTGATTCCTTCAATCCGCATCTCATTCTGCAACTTAACATTACAAGTTGTTAATCTTCATAAAAACACATTTCTCTTAAGTTTCCAGTTTTCGTTTCGCATAGGTTACTTTGACCTGTTGTTAAAACGTCTGTCTCAGAGCAATGGTTGGCGTTCTAGTTACACAAATTTTGAGCTTAATAGGTCTACCGTTTAAAACCTCGCTGCAAACAAGGAAAAGTGTACTGAACTGTTACGCGATATGTGTCCTCCTTTATGGCAGGGATTGCTGGACAATCTCCTCAAAGATGGAGAAGAGATTTAACAGAAATCTGGTTCGACAGAATGATTCTTTGAAGACAATAGACTGAACATGTGAGCAGCGACGAATTTTAGAGAAAATGGAAGCAAAAAGGACTTATACTTAACACCCTGAAGAGACAGTTGAAAATTCCAGGGCACATAATGAGGAAAGGGGGTTTGGGAAATCTGATACTCACAGGGCAGATTGAAGGCAAGAGACAGAGAGGGGAAAACAACGCATAATACAGTGAGCTTGAGTAAATGTTTGGTGGAACAGGGTTTAGGAGGAATAGCAGAAAGACAAAATTTATTTAGAGCCGTAAAGGAGAGGACGTTCTGGAGAGCCATGATCGCTTACGTCATGAAGGAACACGGCACATAAAGAAGAAGTATTGGCTAGATGTAACCGGAAGTTTTATGCTAACAGTTTCTTTTCTCGAACTTCTCGCTTGTGGAACTCTCTTCCCATTTCATGCTTTCCAGTTAACTTTGATCATCAAAAATTGAAATGCAATATCAATCGTTATCTACTGTGTTCCTGATTACTATTGTATTGTTCTCGCTTCTTAGAAATGTTTCTGTTTTCTAATTCTTTCGTACCCACTAACCTCTTGTGTCATAGTGGCTTTGCTGCCTTTGTTGGGGTAAATCCGATTAAAAAAGACAAAAATCAAATAAACATATATTCTTGCATTGCTTTCGGTGTGTATACTTAAAATAGTGGAAACAGTGTAGTGTTAAAAGAAATAGTAGCCATAATTGTATATTTTTCATATCTATTAAATTATTAGGTTGGTGCAAAAATAATGTCGTTTTCTCACATATGTTACTATGTGAGAAAACGACATTATTTTTGCACCAAACTAATAATTTAAATGTTTGGATGAATGTTAAAAGATGGCCTACTTAATTATATTATTTACATTCGAAGGATTGTCTCCACTTTTCAGCCCACTTCAGGTATTTATCAATCCGGGTAAACTTTAGTTCAAACAGAATCCTTCATTTAATCTACAGGGTTAGATTGTTCTTGTACCGTTCTCAGTGTTTATGGATATCTTATCTAATTCTTATTTTAGTTACTTTATTATTATTATTTATTCGATCGAGCTATCTTGGACATTCATGAGAATATCACGCCAACCATCGCGTTCCTGTATCAACAGGTCATTAGGGTGCCATTCTGTATCATAATGTGGGATCTTCCACAACAAACCAGCCTTACCTCTTTTTAGGAAATGCACTCTTCCTATCTGGTAAGTAAAATCCTACTTTCATACAATTATAACAAGTATTCATTGGTCAATCACCTCCAATCTAGCTTGTTGATTGGTCAGTTCCGACCAATCAAATCGCCTGCACGCGACCAATCTGTTTTCCCACTCATATGCTGGGATCCTATCACGTGGTACACGACCATTATAAAAACCCAACACGTGTAAACTCCCTCGAGTAGTTTTCTTTTCATTCATCTCTCTCGCACGTCTCATTCCTTGCTACCAAGTGCCAAGATGTAACCTTCAAGAACTCCCGTCTTAGCCATTGAGGTGAGACGTTAAAGACAATTACCAACATTCACAAACTCTGAAATCACTTCGGAACTTTTACCAACTTTACAACTCACAGTTCCAAACTTTATTCTTCTAAATTACAGTTTAATATTACTTCTTCTTAATATGAGCTCAGGTACAACTAATACCTAATCAAAGGGACACGACTCTGTCCTACCTTTTCAGTTCGCATGCATGTACATCAAACATTAATAAATTCAATTGTTATGTTTTGAAATCATTCCGTTGAGTTTTGTATTTCATTCTATGTGCTATTTACGTCAAATATAAATTGCACTGCGTCCACGCATTGTCCTTAATCCCAGCTTTGCTAACCAAAGTTAAATATTGGTAACTCAATCACTACAATAATGATGACCGCGACGTTCGTCGTTCGTCGTTCACAACAACAATGGTAATACAACCGCTACATATTTGGTAACCCATATCGCTACAATAACATAGTTGGTCAATATAGATGGTTGCTAGGTGACCACCCCTTCTTTCTCCATGGCTGGGTGTCCAGAGGAGTAGATCACTTTCAAGTTCTTCTTTTGCTCGCCCGCAGTCTCCTGCAAAGCGCATCTTTTGTTCACGTAAGATTGTAGAAATAACAGGGATGGCTCCATAGAGCCGTGGTTTAGTTGAATGTTGTCTCCAATAGATGCTAAGTATATCTCTCGGCATTCGAGTGTAGGTTCAGTCAAGCTTAGACTGCAGGGTTTTAGTTAATGTACAAGCAGCGACACCATACTTAAAACCACTTCTACAGGAAGTTGACTTTTCTTTTTTTTTAAGAAATTCAACGTGCCACTCAGTGTAAAAGCTGGGATTTGATGCGATAAATACGAAAAATTAAATTCATAGCTTTTAATAACTTTTGGACATTCAGTTTTAAATATCGTCTGAAAAAATGTGCAGATATACTTAATTTCCGCAGGTTTTTGATCACAAATTGACTTCAAAATGTTACTATTTCAAGAATAAATCCAAATAAAGTTGATATATTTTGTATTAGATACATTGAGCGGAAAATACATTAAAACTTGATTTCTAATTATGAATTACCTCAAGTAAAATATACATTTTTTTTTACTATATTCGATGAAAAACTGTGTAAAAAGTGTAAAATATTACAGAACAGGCTATTTAATAAATAAAATTTGTTAAATCATTTGTTAGATCATAATTAATAAAAACAGACAAAAAAAAAAAAACAGATAAAAGTGTATATAACACCATGATACTGATGGGCACAAATTGTAAGATAAAAATGTTTTAAATTTGCATTGTTTATTGAAAATCACCCTAAAACTACTACACTGTATAATATATTACATCATAATACAGGGTGTTTCAAAAAGAATACGCCCAAATCATTACGCTGTTTTTTCAGGTCTATAGCATTGTAGTGGACTCAATCAGTGGTTATTTGATAGAGTAGTTATCAAAGTTTGATTAGGTGTCAGTTTCACCGCTTCTGGTGTAGCTGAATTGTGGGAAGATCAATCAAAATGGCGACTCCTCAGCAGACGGCATTATGCGTGCTTGAGTTCGCGAAACCAAACGCCATTGTCACGGTGCAGCGTGCTTTCAGAACAGAATTCGGCATTGATCCGCCCCATCGTGAGAGCATTCGACGGTGGGTTAAACAGTTTAAAGAGAGTGGGTGCCTGTGCAAAGGAAAGAGTCATGGAAGACCACGTGTTACAGAGGAGCAAGTGGAGAGGATTCATGATGCATTTGAGAGCAGCCCACGTAAGTCCGTACGTCGAGCAAGTCTTCAGCTTGCCATCCCTCATACCTCTGTCTGGCATGTGTTAAAGAGACGATTACACATGAAACCATACAAACTAAGCCTCGTCCAAGCACTTACTAATTATGACAAGGTGATGCGGAGGACATTCTGTGAGTCAATGCTGGAGATGGAGGAAGGTGATGAAACTCTCTTTTCACGTTTAGTTTTTAGTTACGAAGCGAATTTCCATTTGAGAGGCACAGTCAATCGTCACAATGTGTGCATTTGGGGAACAGAGCACCCAAAACTGGCTATTCACTTTACTGCAAGCAGATTCGAATGACTTCATTTTTCAGCAAGATGGAGCACCACCCCATTGGCATCTTGGGGTTAGTACTTATCTGAATGAAAACGTGCCTCAGCAATGGATTGGGAGGAGAGGTGCTAAAGATCTTACTCTCTGTGCTTGGCCTGCCAGATCCCCGGACCTCACTGTGTGTGACTTTTTCTTGTGGGGGTAGGTTAAAGACCAAGTTTATGTTCCAGCATTTCCAGCAAGTATCGATGACTTGAAAGATCGAATAACAACTGTAATCAACATGGTGGACCGTGGCATGCTGAGGCGCGTTTCGGAGGAATTCTCATATCGGCTTGATGTTGTCCGCGCTGCCGGTGGTGGCCACATTGAGCACTTATAAAACATGAAATGAAACTTGAATGTATATACAACACATGTGTTCATGCTAGAGGTTTGTAATTCTTTTCGTTTTTGACACATCACGTGATGATTTTGGCGTATTCTTTTTGAAACACCCTGTATAATTAATTGGTCAGTATAATTTCCCTTTTGAAGCAAATGAAGGCCTTATTTGATGACACAATGATTTAATAACAATGTGCTTGTGCCGGGCATCTTGTCCATGCACAATTTTTAAAGCTTCAGTAAATTATAAATTTTATAAAGCTGTGCTACAAGGCTTTCACTGATCACCGGAATAAAATTGCAACGTTACAATTTTAAACGCAAACTTAATCTTCAAACTGGTTTCCTCAAAACACGCTAACGATATGGAAAAAATTATTTGGTGTTGTTATTTATCATGTCAAACTCCATCTTTCAAATTGAGTGCAATACCACAGTTCCAAAATCTACCTGCCCTACTCTACAGTGGCGCGAAAGAATCTCCGTTTGAGGTTGTCTCATAGATCAAATTTCCAGATTGCATCCATTTTTCAAGGTGGTCCAGGCTTTAGATATATGAATTTTCACATTCTTCACAGTAGAAGTTATTCACTTCCGAGGTATGTAAAAGATTCATTTTATTGATTCACCTGATACACTTTGTATTGGACCTTGCTGGTTGAAGCTTGTGAATTTACTTTTCGAAGTATTGGCATTGAATCCAACGTCATTAGCGCCATGTTCTAGAGGATGTATGAGAACTGTGGCATTGGTATTAGTGTTTTCAGTGATAACGAAGTCCTTTTCATAGTCAGTATCAGTCAACTTTTTTGTAAGATATCAACTTGAGAGTCATGCCGATAAAATAAAACCGAGATGATCATCACCCTGTTCTTATTTTAGTGATGCTCTGTCATTGCTCTTTCCACTGGGTCTGTCTAGGGCATTAAAGTCTTGGTTTGTGAATTTGGGTGGCATTTTAATCCTGAATCATATTCCTGGGACGGATATCGCAGACTTAATTCCCTGAAGGTTACCGCAATCGACAATCACTCGATGAAGGTCAGAGGTCATAACGGCTAAAATGATGCGATAACAATAAAGATGAGGACAATAGTCAAAATGTAAATACTATAAATACAGTAGTCCAACGCTATAGCGCGCGCCTTGGGGTCCAAGATGGCCGGCCCGCGCTACAAGTGAAGCGGTAGCTGCGGGGGGTGTTGGCTATAATAGGTGGTTGAACACCTATCTGATTTTGGGGCCCTATTTGCCCTATTTCACCATATATACCGTAGATAAAGAAAAGAACCTCAAAATTTTATATTAATTTATATCAATGATTCCATAAGAAATTTCGGGTAATTTGTTTTTTAAGGTCCGCGCTATGTATCTAATAAAAAATTTCCTGAACAGTTATTTTTTATTCTAAATTTGCATGCCTAATTCAAAAATAACAAAGAAAGTTTTATAAAATCTACAGTTTTGGAGTTATCGACAATAAAATTTCGGACTCATTCGTGTCGTTGTAAGCTACTGCCCGGCAGCCATTATTGGTGTTGTTTGCTTCAGAGCGTGCGCAAAAATCGAGACAAGTGAATGTCTGTCCGCAGCAAATATATGCAAACACCGCCAGTAATGGCTGTCGCTAATGAGTTCAAACTTTTATTGTTGATAACTCCAAAAAGGTAGATTTTATCAAAATTTCATTGTTATTTTCGAATTAAATATGTAAATTTACGCGTATATATAACTATTCGGGAAATATTTTAGATATTTAGCGCGGGGCTTTAAAAGCAAATTACCCGAAATTTCAACTTATTTCAGTGTTTTACAGCAGATTTTTTATACAATAAATTTTAACCGTTCTCAAAAGTACTTCCTCTTGCAATGCATTATGGTCTAGTTTGAAAATTAGTCAAGTGTTGTAAAAGGAAATGACAAACACAGAAAGCGTGAAGTATAAGAAATTAAATTTATTGCCAAGTGAGCGATATTTAGGGTACGTGATCAAAATCTTGGGGTCCATCACCCACCCGTAGTAAACTGGTTCGCATAATAGCAGTGGACTACTATAATGGTAACCCTTCATCCCAGAAATTCAGATAAAAACTCAGTCGACAGATGTCTGTCACTCTTTTGACTACAGTGGACATATTCCCATGCAGTGTTTGTAGCTAAGCTGTAATTGACGTAAATTTACGCTGAGAATGTAAGTTACAGATTGATTAATATCTTTTTATATTTTGTTTTATCAGTTTCGAAGCAAGTAACAGTATTTTCAATAAAAAGTTAGTTAGTCACGTGTTTCTATATGACGCAAATTGTCGTTGTTTGGAGCCTGTAAAAAGTCAATACGGGAATCCTTCGATTGTCGCCATACTTATTATAACATTTCGGCTGTTGTACACTCCGGCCTTCTTCAGGTGCTTGCAATGTAGAACTTAACTCTTTATTTCGCTCACTGGGGAAGACTGTTCTAGTTCCACGTGTCACGTTCACTGTGCACAGTGACTAAAGGCGTGGATTAGATTCAGTGACAGGATCCAAAGAGTGTGAGTTCAATACACGGTTAAGGCAGTGTAGAACTTTCAGAGGGAAATTAACAGGAGATAACTGATAACTGACATCCATCAAACATGGCACGTGGAACTAGAACTGTCTACCCCAGTGAGCGAAATAAAGGGTTAAGTTCGACATTTCAATCACCTGAAGAAGGCCGGAGCGTACAACAGCCGAAACTTTGTAATAAATATGGTGACAAAGATGAGAACAATAGTCCGAATAATGTAAATAATCTACATAATACCTCATCTCAGAAATATAGAAAATCATTTATATTTAATATTTTAATCTGAAAATTTTATTTATAATCTTTTCATAGTAAATGCATAAATCTTTTATATTTTGATATTTCTTGATAAATGTAAATTTCTGTATCTAATTAAATCGACCATTTTTTTTAATAAAAAAATTAGAAATTACCTTTTAAAACCTTCCAAATAAACATGAAAAAAAAATCAGAATATTCACATAATTATAATAGAGACAAATATTCTAGTATATATATATATATATATATATATATATATATATATATATATATATATATATATATATATATTATTATTATTATTATTATTATTATTATTATTTGGTATATTTTACAAAAATTATCTGTTTATAACTGTCTGTTTTTAACACTGCTGTAATTACTTAGATAACAAACAAAATAGTTACTCATTTCCCATATTTTAAATTTAAGAAAAGTTTTAATCAACGGTAACTATGAAAAAACAAAAAAAAAAATCAATTACTGAAGAACGTTTTACCGCGGTAATCTAAGATATTGAATCGCTGTGCCTTCTCGGGCTAATGTTCCCGGCTGACATGAAGTAGAAAGAATATATTGAATCCATTTGCTTGATCAGCTGCTAAGAAAGTTGGTTTACTGTGTCGTGCTAGACGTTTTGAGTGTCTTGTATATCTATAAGTCTATTCGCCCTCGCTTAGAATATTGCTGCTACATATGGCCCGGAGCTACTTATATCTAGAGATCCTTGATAAAATCCAAAGAAGAATCAGTAATATTATTAGTCTTGCTCTGGCGTCTCGGGCTTACTTCCCAGGCACTGTAAAATTGTCTCCCTGTACCTTATCTACAAATACTTTCAATGTATATATTCGGACGACCTCTTCACTGTGGGTCATAGACTTTATGACTTTAAGTCAGATTGGTAGCAAGGTCTCTTCAGTTTACAGTTGCGTTGGTTAGATGGAACCGTAAATTCTATGATAACAGTTTCTTTTTTCACACTTCTCACTTGTAGAATTCCCTTCCGGCTCCAGGATTTTCGGTCCCAAGCTAACTTTAATCTCCAAAAATGTAAATGCAATCAATCGCTATATACTGTCCTCCTAAATACTCTTCTTTTGTTCTCACTCCTTAGGAACGTTTCTGTTTTCTTATTCTTCCACGCCCAGTCTCAGTGGCTTTATCACCTTGCTTGGGGTGAACTTGCTTTAAAAAAAAGAAAAAAAAACGTCCTCCATCTATCATTTTTTTACTCTAGTGCAAACTGGACGAGAAGCACGGTGGATTAATGGATAGCCACTCGGATTGAGGAATCAAAGAGCCCGAGTTCGAATTTCAGTCGAGTTCTAGATGCTAATACATTAGGGAAGCGTATGAATCCATCTCTTCTCGCCTTCGCTGTGGTTAAATAGTAGGACAGGCTTGCCTTGGGTGTCAACCGGTCTAAGGAGAACTCTGAGTTGAAAAGCTGAGGCCTCAGTGTCTGAACCGAGGCCGACCAACTGGTCTTCAGCTGTCAGTCAAGAGATTGGAGAGGAGATGGGCGCACCCAAGCTATCTGAAAGAACCATGAGGAAGAAAAATCAAATAGCTGTTTCTTCTGCCCTTAGGTCCGCCTACGTTTAAAGCAGTCAGTGGAACAAAAAAAAATAAAACTGAATCTATTTACCTTTTTGACACTGTTGTAAAACAAAATTATGTCTACCTTTTTCACTCTAGTGTAAGCAGAATATAAGTTTACCATTTTGATATTAGTTTAAAACCCTTCTATGTCAACGTTATCATAGTGGTTTTCTTCCTGTAACGCTTATGTTCGCTATTAAATAAACCAAAGGATTCTATGTCGTTTAATTAACCAACTTAATCTATCTCTCTTTCTCTCTCTCTCTCTCTATCTATCTATCTGTTTATAACTGTCTGTTTTTTACACTGCTGTAATTACTTCTATCCTGTTAAAAAAAAAGAAACAAACTTATTGTAATTTTTCAACCACCCGTTGCCTTCCTCGCATTGTGATTTGATATTTGAAAATGTTTTACTGGTCAAAACCTTGATAAAGGTAAATAAATGAAATGATTAATCCCCAGGCAAGGAATGAATGAAGGCATCTTTTTCAATATGTCAAAAACTGCCTTTAATCAGACTGGATACAAATTCTATTTTAGATAATCTTTCTTTCTTTCCGAGGAGGTCTTTTTGTGCATCGTTTGGGTTTAGTAGAGGTTTAGTGTCAGTTGCCGACTCGTAGAACTTCTAGTGGCAACCTCAGCGCAACTTAGGATAGAGCATTGGTTCTTGGACTTTCGCTAATTGTACAGACTTGTGTAAAAATAAGATTTTGGCTTAGATAATTAAAATATTGTAAGTCTAGTGCTCTAGCTATATATTTAGAGATCCTTGATAAAATCCAAAGAAGAATTTGCAATGTTATTGGTCCTGGCCTGGCATCTCAGCTTCAGTCACTTTCCCACCGGCCTAATGTAGCTTTCTTGTGTCTTTTCTATAAATACTTTTATGGTAATAGTTTTGATAAACTTTCTGCTATTGTACTTAGATTTTATGAATTTAAGCACAGTACTAGATTGGCACTAAGGTCTCATCATTCTACAGTTGATCTGTCTAGATGTAACAGTAAGTTTTATGGTGACAGTTTTTCTCGCACTTTTCGCTTGTGGAACTCTTTTTCGGTTTCTTATTTTCCAGTCAAGTCTGATCTTCAAAAATTTAAATTTTAATCGTTATTTTCTTTTGGCTTAATTCTTGTTCATTTATTACTCTCTCACTCTCTCTTTTCTTTTTTCTTTTTCCTATATTCTTTCACATTCAGTAACCATCTGCATCTTAGTGACTTTATTGCCCTGCTTGGGGTGAAATGATTAAGCAAATAACCCAAAATCATAAGCGACAACCGATTAAAAATTTCAGTATATATAAATGTAAATTTTATTCTTAAAATCTTTGTGCTATTTCTAAGGATGAAAAAAAAAAAAAAAAAAAAAAACTATTTGTCTGCGCTCAGTACAAAAGGTGATATATACCCCAAACTGGTACAAAGTACCCTTAATTTTTTGCTCTCATTTCTATCATATTTTTATGCTAAACAGGGCTTTCGACAAGGTGTAAGGGCAAAATTAGATACGGAGTCCTAGCCTTGCGACTTGCATTGTTATGAGCAAATCTATGCTTTGAGAGTTCAATTGCCAAAAACATATCCGTCCTCCACATTTCAATGCTAACTATTCTTAATTACTGTTTCAATTTCTAATTGTTAGGCGTAATTAATGAATATGCATACAATATTAGTGAATTTTGTATAAAGATTTTATTTAATTAAACATTAGATAGGATATATCAATCTATTTGTTGTACTCTGGGTAATCAGCAACGCAGACACAAAAATATTGTCGAAATTCTTCAAGTGATGTGGCTTATATTATTATATTATGTATTTACTTGTGTAAGAGTCTGTAGCACCGGTTCCCAAGGTTCGAAGATGGATGGCCCTTACTAAGACTTACAGGTTTCATTCACTCGAAGCTATCGTTAACCATCGATCCGAGAAAGCGATTATATACAGCTGACAATTTAGACATTTCTGAACCAGTTTGCCGCCATGCAGGATATCCATATGAAAGTCTTGATTTGACGGGGCTATTTAAGAACATGACTCGTGTTTTTTGGTTAATGTTTCGATTTTGCAGTAAATTGTGGTGTTGGGCGAAACTAAGCCTAGCGCAACCTCTGCCATGTTCATTTTCCTTATCTCCTTTATTAAGTTTGTTATAACTGATTCATATTTGACGTGTTTATTATTTACTGATTTCATATCTTGAAATTTTTTGAAAAATTCAAGATAAGTGCCATCACAGTTTTCTTTCTAATTCCAGATCATAGCTTCTGTTTCGGAAAGGTTTATCTTGAGTTCTACTTCCTTGAACATTTGGTAGAGAATTTTGAGTTTTTGTTCACTTAAATCTTTTTGCAGGACTCAGACGCGTGTTAAAATCCTCACTATATTTAGTATTGTTAAAGTTATCGCTAACATTTTTGTCGAGATTTACAAACTCCATGTTTCGTTCAATTTCGCATACCAATCGATGAAATTTGAATAAGCTAATTTTTTAAGGAAAATACTCTGACAAAATAATTTAATAATTTTTCAATTCAATTTTATAGAACTTCATGGTAAACAATAATTTTTAAGAAAATTTACTGTTTTCCTTTTTAACAGCGAAAATAAAATTCTTAGGATTCCTTACTCTTGAGCATGCAACATACAACTGACCATGCGTAAATATTTGTTTCTGGAGCCAAATTCCAACTTTTTGAATCATTTGGCCTTGTGTTGATTTACTTGACCACCCACTGAGTCAGGTTGTGGCACAAGGTCGCTTTTTAACTTGGGGACCCGAGTGTCTTCAATCGGGCTGCTGGTCTTAGCTGGTCATAGCTTTTCCAAGCTGGTCAGAGCTGGTCTAAGCTAGTCGTAGCTGGTCTTAGCTGGTCAGAGTCGGCTCAAGCTAGTCCTAGCCGTGATACTACCAGCGCAAGGACGGATCCCTATGACCGGCAAGTATCAGAATGTGTATATCCCTCGAGAGAGGGATTTACACACAAGCGTTTGGCCTTGTGATTTTTTTTATAGTTCTCGTGAACACAGGGTGAGCTGGAAATTGGATTTTTGCATATATAAAATCTTAAAGAAAAGATATGAAAAAATATTGCATTTTTATTAGATAAGTATTTGTTAGTGTAATCATTAAATTGATTTTTAAATAGTCGAAGTATTTTTCATGTTAAATAATAAAACTTTTAATTTTTCCAAAAAAATGAATAAAGCTTTATTGTACTAAGCTACGCATCCTAGTAAAACCAAATGTTTTTTTTGTACAAACTTACAAGTTTGCATTTCTCTCGAAGATCTGGCTTCGATCAGTCAATATATGGCCATTTTAGAGGCTTTAACTGACAGGCAGACTAATTATATCTCAGAATTTTATATGCAGAAAATCATTCTTACCCCCGCTATGAATACCTATGCTGTCGGCATACTCCGACATTATCATCAGTACACTGACATCAGGAGGGAATGTTGTTTCTATTAGTATATTTGTTTGGGAAGTGGTATCTTCTTCATTATGTACTATGTCCCCTTAGGACGTAGGTGATCATGGCGATCCACATCTTCCTGTCCCTTGCAGCCCTTAACAAGTTTTGTCTTTTTGCTATTTCTCCCTAACTCTGCCATCCATTTGCTCAAGCCCATCATGTGCGTTACGCGCTGCTTACCTCTGTTCCTCTTTCCTTCTATCTGTCCTGTGAGTATTAGATTTTCCAAGCCTTCCTTCCTTATTACGTGTCCCAGAAATTTCAACTACCTCTTACCGATGTTAAGTATAAGTTTCCTTTTTGTTTCCATTTTCTCTAAAATCTCGCCTTTCCTCACATGTTCGGCCCATTGTATCTTCGTCATCATTCTGCAGAACGGCGTTTCTGTTACTTCAAGTCTCTTCTTCATCTTTGAGGAGACAAATATGACGTAAAAGTTCAGTACCCTTTCTTTGTTTCTAACGAAGTTTTTCTGTCGCAATATTTAGTTTTTGTTATTCGCACACACACACACACACATATATACACAGCGTGTGTGTGAGAGAGAGAGAATAAAAGACAGCTAAAGTAATGTAACATATATAAATAATCCGTTGGCACATACCTCAAAATATTAATTCACACACACACACAGAGCGAGAGAGAGAGAAAGAGAGAGAGAGAGTAATGGGGAGAGTGAAAAAATATTGAATGATCTGTTAGTACACACATAATTAGACTAAGAGAGAGAGAGAGAGAGAGAGAGAGAGAGAGGGAGGGAAAGAGATTGAGAGAGGAGCATATTTATTTAACACGTTGGCACACGCACAAAACACACATACACACATCAATATTTTAAGTCATACCCGTAATCTGTGCACGTATATACAACCCCAAGTATACCAGCTTCGATTGTACCTTCGTTTGGATGAACTTGCATACAAGGGAACTCACCATATGCCCAAATCCCAATCAAAGCTAAGCGCGCACACACTCTCTCGGGAAACTGGTGCCTCGAAACAAACACCTACATATGCAGACTTGAAACATACACACATTCACATTTATGCACACGTGCACATTTTTTTTTTTATAGCAGACTACTAGTCATAAATTTTAAACGTTCCCTAAATCGGCATTAAACGAACACATTTGTCTTTCATTGATGTGCACATGCGCACACATAGGTGTCAACATTAAGAGGCCAGGCACAATATATTCATAATGTACGGACTGACACGAACCTATCTCTTTTGTTAGGTGTTGGTCACTGACTATAAATGCGCCTGCATTCGTTCATTTGGCCTTTAGCACACAACCGACAATAAAGAGTCAAACAATTCTTCCTGCGATAACACCCCGTGATATGAACGTGTCCGATCTTCAATCCAGACCAAGAAATCGGCCGATCACTGAGTAGCTAATAATAATAATTTGTCATTTATTTCTTTTTTTTATTCACTGTAAAAGAAGTAATTGCAAGAAAGCAAAGAAAATATCCTAATGACGGTCAGCATTTTCAAGAAGAACCCCGATCCGTTTAACAGAAAGATTTTTTTCCCAATTTAGAACTCATCTCATGCCTCTCATCGGTTCAAGTACTTTCTATTTTTCTAAAGCATGGAAAATAAAAATAATACTGAAAGAGAACGAGTACACACAGTGGGGAAGTATTAATGCTTCTAACATTATTCCCAATAGCACTACTAACAATAAATATATTCGTAATTTTAAGTAGATTCTGAGTGCGAAAGGCGATTGTGAGGACTAAATTCAAGAGCCCACTCTTAAATCCCCAACGCTCCTTGCTCTCCTTCGCCTATTCTTCCGAACTCTCCACTATTGCTTTTTTTTTATTGAGCGCCTTGCTTCTCGACGACTGTATGTAACGTCCGGCGATTATTGCCTGGCGGCCAATAAGCTACTTTGTACTACTTTGTACAATCGGGAGTCGGCTGTGCAGCGGACACACTCCTCGTCTCTTTTTTTCCGTAGGGATAATTAAAAATTAATGTAAATTGCGTTTTTAGGCGTTGGTTTAGATTTGATTCAACGGGCACCCGCGGTTTGTGTTTCTGGCAAATGTGCCTCACCTCTACCCTACCCATCAAATCTGGTCATTTCAGAGAAGAGGAATATAAAGAAGGAAAGAAAAACAAGGCATTGCAATAAAACGGAGTTTTGACAAAGAAAATAAGTTGCAGAACAGGAGAAATAACAATAATGACGGAGATGATGATCATAATAATAATAAGAAGAATAAGAATAAGAAGAATAATAATAAAAAAAATGAAAAATGATGGTGAAGTGTATGGTAATAATGAGAAAAATGGAAATGTAATAATAATAATTTTAGCATAGTCTGGAACAAGGCCATAATAGTGGGGAGTTTAATGAAATCACCACACAAGCAAATTGGTTTGAAAATTGTAGAAAGGACACAACCTCGGTGAATACACACACTCGCACAAACACACACACACACACACATAATGAGGTCTTATAAATTGACAATCTATTACTTAAGATGAAAAAAAAAAACAAACAATATTCTCCGATAAGACATTTCAGTATATAGCAATAATACAGGAAATAATAAGTAAATAATAACATTAATAGAAAAAGGAAATAATAATAATAATAATAATAATAATAACAATGGGCAACTAATAGTAATAATAATAAAAATAATAATAATTGCAGAAGGAAATAGTAATAATATTGAGTGACTGATTCGTTTTCTACGGCTTGTTTCTTTTTGAAGGTTAAGATACTACTACTACTACTACTACTACTACTACTACTACTAATAATAATAATAATAATGATAGAGAAATACTAATAATAATACTAATAATAATGATAGAGAAATAATAATAATAATAATATTATTATTAATAATAATAATAATAATAATAATAATAATAATAATAATAATAATAATAATAATAATAATGACAATACTAGACTCAGTGGTAGGATTCTTGGTAGCCAATGCCTTAAAGAAATACAAGTAACTGTACGCACAAGTATAACTCACACAATACGAAGAGCTTTATCTATGTAAAATATGTATGGTTTTATTTTTTTTTTTAATTTCTATTATAAAAGAAAAATATCATGAAGCTATTTCTGACCTTAGGTCTCTGGTTGGGAGCCGAAAGGAAATGTGTATACAAGAGAAATCAAAGGAAATAAGAATAATAATATTAATTATTATTATTATTGTTATACCGAAAGGAAGTGATAATAATAATAATAATAATAATAATAATAATAATAATAATAATAATAATAATTTCCTTTTCTTCTTATTATTATTACTTTTAAGAGAGATTTTATAAATTCCAAGCGAAAGTAGCACTGGCTGCTCGGTTAATAAAAGCCGAATGTTTCCGTATAAAGGGAAAGGCCAATACTACCATTATCATATTCGTTCACTTAATAAAAGACATTATATATAAAAGACGAATGATACACAGAGGAGAAACCGATGGCAGCAAGTGGAACTGAACTGCAGAATGAAAGAGAGAGAGAGAGAGAGAGAGAGAGAGAGAGGGAGAGAGAGAGAGGGAGAGAGGGAGAGAGAGAGGGGGAGGGAGAGAGAGAGAGGGAGAGAGAGAGTGAAAGGGAGAGAGAGAGTGAAAGGCAGAGAGAGAGAGAGTCTTTTACGGAGATAGAGATCGTTAGTGCAGTTTAATAGGTTAATTAATGTCGAATATAAGATTTAGGGACAAAAATCACAATGAATTAAAAAATACTTAAGAGAGAGCTAGACATACGTCCGGTTTATACTAGAACATAATTCTCAAGAAAAAAGTTAAAGACTAGTTGGGTTTACACCAGCGTCAAAAAGGTAGACTCTAGCCGGGTTTACACCAGCGTCAAAAAGGTAGACTCTAGCCGGGTTTACACCAGCGTCAAAAACGTAGACTCTAGCCGGGTTTACACCAGCGTCAAAAACGTAGACAATGTCAGCGAAAGGGTATATGGAGATCACTTAAAAAGCGTGATTGATCTGTTTTTTACGGCTTATCAACCCTTTGTGCGTTATTTAAAGCCGAAACATATTTTGGATTCAATAATTCTTTTTTTTTTTGCGAGTGAATATTGCGTTAACAATTTTTGAGAATAACAATGATTTTTCCAGTTACAAGGCCTACTGTTGAACCCATAGCTTGGGGGAGGTGATGAACTCATACATTTCCCAATGATATTTGCGCGTAACTCAATGTAACGAAGCAGACTGGAATTCAAAATAGACTCTTCTTTCTATTATTCTGAGCCGCTATTAATTACGCACATCCGTCCACCTCAGAAGATAAACGGAATTTGTTATCACCGCAGAAGAACAAAATCGAAAATAGAAAAAAGTAAAAGACATCTAGAAAAGAAACTCTCTGTCACTACTGGTGCTCTGTAACGAAAAATAAATAAATAAATAGAATTTTCCATAATCATGAGTGTCCTGGGTAAAACGATAAACTACATCCGAGTCCTGGGTAAGACGATAAACTACGTCCAACAGCAAGGCTTCTGATCAGAAGGTTTTGAGGAGCGTGGAACCACCTCTTAATTGTTGGTGTTCCCAAGTTCACTCTGACCCGGGGTGTTAGGGTCCCAGCTATGGGTAAATAGTTGACCCCCAAACTGGGTTCAAAACACTATGAAAGTGTAAAAATAGGTTTAATACCAACAATAAATTTTTGTAAAAGGTTATTACCAGCAATGAATTTTTGAAGGAAAAATTGTTACCAGTAATACATTTTTGAAAACAAAAATATTATCAGCAATATATTTTTGGAAAAAAATATTAGCAGTAATAAAAATTTTGTCAGCATTAAATAACCCATAGAGGCTGATATGCCATAAAACAAACCAAACTTTAATGATGAATGATAGGGATTTATATGCAGCCAATGGCACGTCCTCTGGCGACTTTAGTACACAAAATTTTATACTTAAGGTGTCCATAATATCAAGGTTAAAGAAATTGAAAAGCTTAAAAAATACACTGATCTCCAGATTGAGGCTGCTAGAATGTGAAACATTCTGGTCACTATTGTCCTCACCTCCGGTTATCCTTGTGACGTTGGAGTGTGTACCACCGAACCTAAAGATCTACATTAAAAAAAAAAAATCGGAATAAAGCTTAGTATCCCATCGCTTCAGAAGTCTGAGTTGCTTGCTGCAAAGGTGCAATCCGTTTGAGGTTGTACGACTTGATGGAGAACACCCACAACGCAAGCTCTCCAATTGAAAAAAGAAAAAAAAAAAAAAAACGTACAGAAGGAGAGAAGATGATGATGATGATGATGATGATGATGATGATGATGATAATAGTAATAACAACAACAACAACAGAAAACGGCAAAATAGTCCCGCACGGAAGCTGTTATCGGGATGTGAGTGAGAAGATGGAGAGGTAACAATAGGTCGAAAAGAGGGACTTTGTCCATGTGATAATGGGAAGTGCTTGTTGGTTAGGGGAGACAGGCTGGTAATGTTAACCACACCCTACTTCAATTAATCAATGCTTCGCTCACTGTTTTTCTCTTCTTGTATGCCTACTTCCACATTTTTTTTTTTTTTTTGCTTTTACGCTTCTTTTCCTTTCCTGCTATCTTTTCTGGCGACCTAACAACTTTCAACATCACTACCCGACTCATGGCTTCTCCTAACGACGCTTATTAATCTGTTTCCTCTATTTGTTGACCACCGGCTATCGTCTTTACACATTCTGACATTGTTCCATTTTTCTTTCTTTCTTTCTTTCTTTCTTTCTTTCTTTTCATTTTTTCTTGCTTTCTTTTTTCTTCCTGTTCATTTCCTTTTCTTTCTTTTTTCTTTCTGCTCATTTCCTCTATCTTTCTTTCTTTTTTCCTGTTCCTTTTCTCTTTCTTTCTTTCTGTTCATTTTCTCTTCCTTTCTTTTTTTATGCTGTCCATTCTCTCTTCCTTTCTTTTTTCTTTCTGTTCATTTTCTCTTTTTCTTTCTTTCTTTCTTTCTTTCTTTCTTTTTCTTTCTGTTCATTTTCTTTCCTTTCTTTTTTCTTTCTGTTCATTTCCTCTCTCTTTCTCTCTTTCTTTCTCTCTTTCTTTCTTTCTTTCTTTCTGTTCATTTTCTTTCCTTTCTTTTTTCTTTCTGTTCATTTCCTCTTTCTTTCTTTCTGTTCATTTTCTTTCCTTTCTTTTTTCATTCTGTTCATTTTCTCTTTCTTTCTTTCTTTCTTTCTTTCTTTCTTTCTGTTCATTTTCTTTCCTTTCTTTTTTCTTTCTGTTCATTTCCTCTCTCTTTCTCTCTTTCTTTCTTTCTGTTCATTTTCTTTCCTTTCTTTTTTCTTTCTGTTCATTTCCTCTCTCTTTCTTTCTTTTTTTTTCTTTCTTTCTTTCTTTTCAATAACACAAAACCGATAGGAGATTGTGAAAATGGATTGCATTTCCGGAATCAGCACCACAAAATTACTTAAAAACGATTATAATGATTCATGGAGTAATTTTCTTATTGGTCCGTTTTATCCGCGAACACCCATGAGTATACAAAACACCCCCACCAGTTCAGTAGCAAATATGTAAAATAATATTTTTAATGTAACTGCATATTGTAAAATGTTAAATTAAGAATTACGATCAAATTGAAATTAAAACTTTGAACGTTCAGAGCCCAACAATAAGTCGACCTACACCAATTCCGATTTTATTTTGTCACTATAAACTATTCGTTTTTAAGAAGTTAAACGACTAACAGTAGCATAAGATGATTTCATCCGGGGAAAGGCTAATTTCATCTTGTAACCCTGACTGAATACGCGAAGTGCTTTTATATTTTTAAGCGGGTATTTTCGCATCGTTTTTAAGATCGCCAGCATTTCTTTTCTCGGACGTTTCAACCAACACCGCCAAGAGTCTTCTTCAGATATCAAATATAAAACGTGAGGGTAGAGGCCGACTGAGCGATGAGAGACTAGGACAACGAGAGGAAAATGACTTTTCTATACTCTAATGAATACTCCTAAAGTGAAGAGCACATTCTAACAATAAAGAAAACCCCCTAAGCACTCATAGAATCGATTCCATCCCGTGGCCCCGTAGATACCATGAAGGTATCATGAATTTATTTAATTGATAGAGTTCTCCGTAATATTTGAGCAGTAAAGAAGATAACAATCTTCTGGACTTTTTGTATCTTGATGAAGTCAGGGATTTTATTGGTATATTTTACATCCCTTTCTTGATTCAAGATCATGTATTACCACTGATATTGTCGTGGCTTACATTCTCTCAATTTATGCTTATAGATTTTCGTAGATTTTCTCTGTGTTTTTCAGAGAAGTGTTTCTTTCGGTGGAGACAATCTTTTGACCGTCACTACTACCGACACGTACGAGCCGTTGGTTTTAATTCGTTTATCAGTTGCCATTGGCAGGACTCAAAGAACAGTAGCTTCATTATTTACTATTACATTTGATGGCCTATAATTCATAGTATTTGTCTTTGATTTTTAATATTATATAGTGGAATAATGGATAGCGACTTGGATTGAGGAATCGAAGAGCAGAGTTCGAATTCCAGACGAATCCATTACATTCACTTACGTGCTAATACCCTTGGTAAAAGTATGAATCTTCTTCTCCCTCAGCTATGCGTAAATAGCAGGACAGACCGGGTTCTATAGACTTGGATGGCAACTGGTCTACCGCAGAAAGAAATGGCAATTTACTGCGGGAAAGAAAATCTGCCTCGTCAGTCATGTATTGAAAGATACATGATCGTCTAAGTGTGTATCATGCATGGCATATAACTGACTGAAATTCATTTACGTGCTAATACGCTTGGGAAAGGTATGAACTTGGATGGCAATTGGTCTACCGCAGAAAGAAATGGCAACCTACTCCGGGAAAAAATCTGCCTCGTCAGTCATGATCGCCTAAGCGTGTATCACGCATGGCACATAACTGACTGACCCACAGATTGCTCAGTAGAGGTATGCTATTGCTTTGTTGCGCCTTTATATGAATTCTATTTGAGCCAATTCTGAGCATCCAGAGACTAGATTGTGTCTTGCCGTTTGTTTCATATCATGCACATTGGATTACTGTTGATTTCAAGAGCTTATTCCGGTAGTAATTGGCCATAATACGTACAAACAACAATAATAAAGCCATCAGTCTCAGAATTTAAGCTAGCCGTTCTTAGCCATCAGCTTGCTTAAGCTTGGTTCACATCTTTACTAAGGATTTGTTTTGGGTACTTTTCATATAAGGGATTTTCATCTCATTTACTCAAATGTATGTTCTAGGATCTATGGTTGGCCTTCAATTCTGTTCTTCAAGCATAATTGGTGAGTGGCTCGTATATTGAGCTCTCTTCTGGATTTAGCAGCTTCACGGTGTCATGATAATGTTTTTTTCGTTCTTTCATGGCCTGTAGCGACATCAAGGAGACTTTCCTTCACATTGTTACAGATAACATGTCAATGCCAATTAATTGTTCCTTTGTACGATATCTCGATTTGTATACAATCTCGATATTTTTTTTTACAATAGTGTTCACTCTGTTCAAGGCCCGAGAGCCACTCGAGTTAGAGGATTAGAAATAATAGTTATAGTTAAGCTTAGAGACATAACATTTTCCTCAGCACATGAGCTGCCCCAAACAGCGCTGCCACTGACTTCAGGTATCCCTAAGTCATTTTACAAGGCAGGGTGATACTTGGAAATGTTGTATAGCCCCCTTATGCTGTGAGGTTAACGTCGCCAATTCGATAATAATGTTGCATGTTGTCAGCAGTGAATGATCTCAGCTCGGCTTTTTGACTCGGCCGGTGATTGCCAGTCGTTTCTGTTTGGCAATGAAAAGACGCCAACACAGACAATTTTAACTTATATTAATGTTGACGTGTACTAGTGGGGGCCATTCCCCCTCACTGGGGAGCCGTTTCAGATACGGAAGAGAACACATCTACATTGCTTGATGGTTAAAACTCGACTCTTTCACCTGTCTCCTTTCCCACGCTATATCAGCCAATCAAAACCGACTTCACATATTATAGCTTGTATCTGATCTTATGGGCAACTCCCGGAAGTCGGAGCAGAGATACACTTCCGCTAAAAAAAATAATAGTTTGTTAAACTCTTTATTAACAGAAATAGACCCGAGTTGTTTGGTATATTTTTTAATAATTTGTCCAATCAGGACTTGGTATTTTCGTTTATTTCGCCTTCACGATGTACTTATCCCAAAGTACCATAACGTCTATCGGTATTCATTCAAAGCTGTTCGTGTATACAAGTGTGATATGAGGGTGATTGCTCTTCAAGAGTTTGTCACAATATGGTCGTATCCCACATGAGCTTTTCTAGGTAATTATCCGATTATTATTATTATTATTGTTTGATATCCTCTCCTGCTCTTGGATATTTTAGCTTGGTGATGGTCATAAATCAGCTCCTATTTAAAGCCCTTTCCTCAGCACGAGCTGTTCGAAGCAACGATGTCATTTGCGAACTGCTAATGGTGTCAGATATCCTCAAGACGAGACAGAGAGATTCATGGAAATAATGTCGTGTTCAGCCGACCACGAAACGGAAAACTTGAGCTGCTGCTTCGTGCCTTTCTCTGGTTTGATTTGCCAGGTTTTGATACCTCTGTATATTTGCCTGAAGTCGGGGTACCAAAGAGGAAACTCACCAGAACAATTACCATGAAAATAATTCAAAAACAGGCACAGGGAAATTAGGTTACGTCACTGGGAAAGTGACTGAAAACGTGATACCAGGTCAGGACCTATAATATTCCAGGTTCTTCTTTGGAATTTGTCAAGAATCTCTAGACATAAAGAGAAAAGAAGCGTTTAAAATCTGCAGATTACTTGCGTATTAAAGTTTATTAATGGATGTACGCACCAGGTTCATTATTGTAAAATTCCTGAGAAAGATAAAAACACTTTCTTCAAGCAATGAAAAAGAAATTATTCATCCACTTCATCCAGTTAATTGTATTGTTTTTATAATAAATAATTTCACAGCCAAATTCAGCTGTTATATCTTTGATGTATTTCATCGTTAGGTTATATTGTTTGGTAAAAAATAAAAAAAACAAACAAACACGTCTTCACTTTAAGGAAAGTGCTTGTGCGATTAATGGCGTATACATTCGACAAATTATTATTAATCGATAATATTTTCGTTAGGTTATGAACTCTGTTCGTGAGACCTAGTTTGGCTTTTATGGGAGCATATTTTCTCCACATGAATTATTTTCAAAATCTGGGTTTTTTTTTTCAAGGGTATTGAATCTTAACATGATCTGCTGATGACGTCAGCAGCCACTGTTCCGGTTCTTAAGTTTTCAAAGCCTTATATTTCGACATAGTGTGCAATTGAAAAATAATGACTATAATAATAAAAAGGAATAATAATAATAAAAATAATAATAATAGCTATAAAAGATTAAAAATTACAACGAGGATAATATAACAAACATAATAATAATAATTATGTAACTATCTTATAATAATAACAATAATAATAATTATTATTATAAAATAGTCATATTAACAATAACGATGGAATAATAATTATTATGAAATAAAAATAATAATACTAGCAATAATACAATAACAGCAACAACAATCATGATATAAATATAATAATAATAAATAATAATAATACTAATTATTATTATTATTATTATTATTATTATTATAAGATAGTCATATTACCAACAACGATGACATAATAAAAACAATTATAAAATAATAATATCTAATTAATTTTATCATTATTACAAAATAATTACAAAATTAGCAACAACGGTGACATAATAAAAATAATTATAAATTAATAATAATAATAATAATAATAATAATAATAATAATAATAATAATAATAATAATAATAATAATACGAAGGTGTGCTGAAAATTTCTCGGCACTTCTTGATTTCAAATTTATCGATTCAATTTCCAAAATCAATATTTCAATGACTAAACATCAGAATACAGATTTTGGGAAGTGGGACGTGACGACAATTTTTTAGCACTCCCACATTTTAAAATAAGGTTTACGGTTAAAAAAAAAAATAATAAAAAACAGAAGAAATATATAATGATATTAATAAAGAATTTAATAGGGATAATAATAATCTTTGAAGTACAGTGACATGCCAAAAGTTCTGGAAATAGTTGCCTAGCATCATGCAGTGCGTCGCCAGCTCGGCGAAGTAGAGCCACTCAACGTGGCATTAATTCTGCAAATAACCAGATGTCTTTTGGAGATATGTTGTGCCACGACGTTTAGATAGCTGTCCCACAGTGCGCTATTATCTTCTTCTTCTTCTTCTTCTTATTATTATTATTATTGTTTCTAATTGACCTGATTTGTTGTTTGAATCAATTCTTTCACAGCTAGGACCCACTATGCCAATATACACGTCGTCAACTCATTATCATTTTTTTCGTATTCCTTTAGCAAAAAAGAATTTCCACTCAGGCAGCTTTTCTCCAGAATTGTTACTTTGTGTAACAGACTCCTAAGAGGGAGCATGGAACCACCTTGTAATTGTACCCAGGTCCAATCTGACCCGAGATGGTAGCACCAATTAGGGTCCCAGATATGGGAAAATAGTGTTTTGATTTTTGTCAGGTAGTTCACTCAGAAAGTACAAAAATACATTATAGTAAAAATAATAGCAATATATTTATAAAAAAAGTGGCCAGTTGTAATACATTTTTATAGCACAATGACAATCAATCCAGCAATAAAGTATGCAAATACATTTTTATAGTAACATTACCAGCAATACGTTTGATCATTTCCAAAGTATATATCTAAATATATATTTGCTTTGAAAGTATGTACACAACATCTAGTTGAAGCCATAAAGTAGCGTTCAAAATATTTAGATTTCGGCATTAAATAACCCATTGAGGTTGATATACCGCTAAACTAAAACAACTAAACTAGTCACCCTCATTGAGGATCCATCAGATTTTTCTGTAACACCGTAGATCGTAGGATGTCAAACGTCCCCGGGATTTCAAAAATGGAATGTTCCATTCATCTGGAGTCTGCTCTGTTCTAACTCTCATAAAGCTGGTCGTATTGACGTGAGAAGATAACCAGTGTTCACAGAGTAGAACCCATACAGGCCTGAGCATTTCCATATATGTATCGAGTTGGTGGCATCACAACTTTATATACTGCCACCTCATGATTTTGGCAAGTCAGTTTATATATGTGTGTAGCATAAGGTTTATTGGCACGGAAAGTAGAATCAGCCGAGTTCAAATTCAGGTGTGTTGCGTTCACTTTCACACTAATGTTATTAGAAAAGGCACGAATCCACGCCATCTTATTGCTATAGGTTAAATAGCAGGAGGGCTGGGCTCCCCAGCCTTTGATGGCAGCCAGTATAAGAGATGCGCTGTTAAATCAAACAGTTTAAGAGATGGGCTCAAAACCGTTGGAAAGCAACAGGAAAAACGGCATAACAATTTAAAGATGATAAAGAAAATGATTAAAGTAGACTTTCTCGATAATTATTACCCAACACTACTGTTTCCCAACCTTTTCTCAGGCAGCACATTTTTTGGACACAAACTTTTAGTCAGCGCCCTCCTCCTATCAAATTAACTTTGGAATATTATACTTAATTAATCTTTCATGGCAAGATAACACTTAGGTATTAATTTCTATTATAAATGCCAATGATTAAAAGGCTAAAACGTTTTTATTTGATAGCTTATCTCAATGATTTCAATGCGATGGTTGACTTTGGTGCTTACTGGCTAAGACTTACTCTAGGTTCATTTGATAACTTATCTCAATGATTTCAATGCGATGGTTGACTTTCGTGCTTACTGGCTAAGGTTCTTACTCTAGGTTCCATGCTTCTTGGAAATAATCATAGATCTCCTCGGTTTGTAATTTGCAGTCGGTTTCTTTGTTCAGTAAGAAGCTGTGTAATTGCGCTGAAACCACATTCAGCTATATAGGAAGTTAGGAAAACAATAAGTTTGATAGATTCCCACAGCTTTCGATAGCTTTCAGAAATTTCTTTTTGTAGCCAATACTTAATTTGTGAAAATTTGGTAAAAATGGATAAATGAATATGTTCACCGCCCCCGCAAGTGAAATAAAAACTCCCAGTGCCCCCTTTTAACATTACATTACTAGTGCCCACGTTGGCAAACACTGCTCGCCACAAAAGCGCCAAACTCATTATTATTGTTGCCTATAAAATACGTCGTAAAAAGCTATTGCTATGCTTGACGATTGATGAAAAATTATTTGTTGATAGCCATATTTTAATTAAACCGTTAACCTTTTTTTTTTAGGTGGGGAGGGAAGTAAAATAATCACCACAAAAGAGAAGAGGGAGAAAAAGAAGTCAGTTTAAAAAGAGGAAAAAGAATTAAAGTATTCGTGAGAAAGAAGGAAAGAATGGCTCAGTGAAAGGAAGTATTTACAAAGAAAAGAAGAAGAAAACACAACAAAAAAGAAAGAAAAGAAAATAGTGAGAAAGCTTTGCTTTCTCACAATTTTCAGGAATAAAAAAAAATAAACGAAAGAAAGGAGAAAGGAAAACAAAGAAGGAGAAACGAAAAGAAAGAAAAAAAACGAAAGAAAGGAGAATAAAAAGAATCGAAAAAAGGAGATAAAAAGCATAAGAAAAAGGACAATGAAAGAAGGAATAGAAAAGAAAAGGTAGTAATAGAAGAAGGGAAAGAGAGAGAGTGAAAGAAAACGACAGGTAAGAGAGATGAGCATAACAAATATTTTATAAATAAATAAAACAATGAAGGTAAAGAGAATTTTGAAAAAGAAAAAGAAAAAAGAAAGAATGTTAAATAGAATCGGACTAAGTAAAAAAAGATTAAAATGTAAAAAAAAAAAAGGAAAAAAAGAAGAAAGAAAGAAATGGAAGATAATGAAAACGAAAAGAAGAAAAGAGAGCAGCAAGAATAAACAAGAAAAACCAAAAAAAAACAAAAAAAAAACAACGTACTCACATCCATCCATGAAACAAGGCGAAAATGAAGGAGGTGCCGAAGCGAAGCCTGATTCCACGTAACCGCAGTCACTTAAATATAGGGCACGAAACGGTATTAATTTGCAAAACAGTTAAAAAGGTTCACAATAATAAACCTAATCAACAGAACGGGCGGGGGGAAGATTCATTCTCAACACCCAAAATCCATATAAAAGCAATCAAATTGAAAATGCAAAATGGTTGTTATCTTAATTAACGGCGAAAGGAATTAGTTTAGATTACACATGAGAATAAGTTTAATCGTGGAGACATGTACTCGAGTTGGAATAACGGAACTGGCGATTCGTGTTCGAATAACGATCGATGTCTTATTAAATATCAATAAATGGAGGACTAACGTTAAACTCAGAATAAAAAGTGAACATTTGTTAACGCTGTAGATTAAATAAGGATGTGGAGGTAAAATGAAGAAAGTGAAATCAGTGAACTGAGTTCAAATTCTGGCCTAGTCTTTCGTTTTCACTTTCGCACTAATGCTCTTGGAAAAGGCACACATTCATTTTCTTCCTACGCAAAATAGCAGCGTAGTCTTGGATCTCTAGCCTTGGTCGGCAGCCAGTCTAGGAGAAGGATTACTCTGAATTGAAGTCTTGGTGGAGATCTTCATTCTTCGAATCTTGTGAACTGGCTCTACATAATCCCTGCTAAATAACAGAAACCACATCACTTGAAGACTACCAAGAGTAGCAACAACTAAATATCATATGCAAATCGAAGTGAAAATAATGAAATAATCAAGATGTTGACATTCGACACTACTCGAAATAAAATGTTAGAAGGAAACTGTTGTAAGCTAGGGAAGGTTACTGAATAGAATAATAAAACGAGGGTTTGTTAATGAACGATAATACTTAGGACAAGAACAACACATATAAGATTCGCCAGCGGCGCGTAGAAGAAGTTGTCAACTGCTAGAAGTGTATCAAGTGAATTCTTCAATGAATCTCCAGCGGCAAGATATCTACCAACCGCCCCACGCGGTCAGATGTGGCACAAGGCCGATTTAATGGGGGGGGGGGTTATCCGAGCCCGTAGGCTCGGCTAAAAGTTTCCCTGTAGAATCCGTATAAAACGTGGTCGGGTAGCTGTTTCCCGATACGAGACATAGCCTCGTCTGGGGATCCTCTCTGCTCAGAGGCAGAGAGTTTGACCAGTACAGCTGGAGACGAATCTCGAACTGCAGGATATCTACCTTCCTCCGCACACGGTCAGATGTCGCACAAAGCTGAATTTAATGTGGGGTATCCGATCCTGTAAGCTCGGCTAAAATTTCCCTGTAGACCCCGTATAAAACGGTGTCGGGTAGCTGTTTCCAGAGATCGTGACTCTGCCCTTCGACATAGCCTCATCTGGGGATCCTCTCTGCCTCCAGGCAGAGAGTTTGACCAGTACAGCTGGAGACGAATATCCAACTGCAGACCAACATACAGTATTTACTACTGTATTTATTTTAATGGTTACACTACCCATTATCGTCCTTAGATATGCTACAACAGAAACCGTTATCAGTAATGGAAAGAGGGATAACAGCCACTGGACTTGAGAAAACTATTTTCCTGAAAAACTGTTTTAAGAAAAAGATTTCATCCGACAGTAGTACTGACTGCTCGGACAATGAATACCAACTGTTTCCTTATAAAGAAACGGATAATATTATAATTACCATAATAACAGCACTATATTTCAGAAAGTCAAAGAAAAAATATCATATCCATATGATCTGGCACAATAGTGAAAACGATTAGAAAAATGCTCCATTTTCTATACGCACGAATATATCAAAGGTTTAGCGCCAAAAGACGTTAATTACGTAGCGTTTCCCCGTTTTGAAATGTGCGCCTTGTGTAAGCATATAACCAGAGCCCTCTTACAGCCTTTCACTGACGAGACAAATCACCCCACATTGTTTCGATTCCAGTTCTCATCGGTGTAAATTAAAAACTGGAAAAAGTCTATGTACGTTCATCGAAAAACCGGGAGATGACGATAACTCCACGACGATAAATGAAAACACGAAAACGATTTCTAATGATTGTTTATTTATTACGTTTGACAGTGTGGCAGGTGGCTAGGTGACACCTAGAATAAGGTCACTGTTACCTCTGTCTTCTCTCAAGACAGATTAACGGACCAAATTTTCCTTTCGTCAAGCGAGAACACTCTCCTATCATCTCTTGCCATCTCTATATCAGGAAACGCGACTAGCGAAAGATCACTCTATCTGTGACGCTCTTTATATAAGTCTCCAACCGGAATTTTCTAACTTCCGATCAAGTGGCATTTTATTCCGAAAGTTTCCATTTATTTATTCATTTATTATATATTTTTTATTACTATTACTGGAGAGTGGGTGGCTGCTTTGAAGGTTTCAATTTTATGCTTTACAGTTGGTCATAAAAAACTTCAGACTTAGATAAAACTATTTACCTTTCATCTGAATTCGTGGTACTTTTAATCATAACAAGGTCCCAATGTTTAACACGTCTTGCTTCCAATTCACAGTGCTGTGAGTAACCCCTACATTTCAATCGGCATTATATAACCCATAGAGGTTGATATGACGCTAAACTAAAACAACCAAACCAAACTACTTTTCAGTGAGACTATTTAGTCTGTTAGTTATCTGCTATTTTTAGCCTACATGCATCATCGAAAAATACTTTGGCACTAAAGGTGTTAGCATTACTCTGCAAATGCAGAGATCTGAAGAGTTTCCATTCGATTTAAATGTTAGAGCATATCAGAAAGTGTGAAAAAATAAGTGAGATTACTTGCGCTTATGGAGCGTCCGTCGGACGTAGAAACTGAATGATTGACGGACTTTAGTTTATCAAAGCGAGGCTGCACCTGCTCACTGATTTTGTAGTCTTTTGTTACCGGAAGGATGGGATGCGCAGGTCTGCTCTTTGTTACTTAAGGCCTGTTTTCGCTTCCTTTCACCTACCTTTACTTTTTGAGAAGGACATTATGCGAACGGAGTTGTTTTGCGCGCTCTTCTTTCTATCATTTGATCCCTGTTTAAAATTGGGGCGCGAGACTAGGCGTGTTTCGCAATCACTTACTGGTGGACGGACTTTAATTACTCTTGAGTCGAAGAAATTTTTGACAAAAGACAAGAACAATAGTACAATGAACTGGAAAGATTTATG
This sequence comes from Acanthosepion lycidas, assembly GCA_963932145.1. NCBI lineage: Eukaryota > Metazoa > Mollusca > Cephalopoda > Sepiida > Sepiidae > Acanthosepion > Acanthosepion lycidas. The sequence goes on along the minus strand of OZ010577.1, from coordinate 46,893,379 downwards.
TTTCTGAAAAAGGGATTTCTTGGGAGATATTCCGAACTGACAACATTCTCCCATGGCAGTGTCTTTTTTTTCTGTTTATGCAACTGAAAAATAGCACCAGTATATTGTAATGGAAGAGTGTTACCAATTGTGATGGCGTTGGTTAGAAAGATCTCAAACATGTTCAAAATAAATGAATTCAACACATACCTGGATTTAATATTTCCGAAACGTTATTTAATTTTCCAAACGTTATTTTTTGGATACTTATGTTTGAGTAGAGGTACTGTTTTTTTTTTAAACAGCGGGAATTACATCTACAGTCAATGTTTTTTTTTTATTAAGAAACAAGTCATCTACGCAAACATGGGATTGAGCAGTTAAGACATTAAACATATTTCAATAAGACATAATTCAATTGTCTGGAGCAGAAGCGCAAAATCCAATGAAGGAGAATCAAATAGAATAAAATTGAGATCAGAACTGCAGCGAAGAATCCAAGCATTAGAAATGAAATACTACAAAACCATCCTAGGCATTTCGTACGTCAGTAATTCCTCGGCGGTGGTAGAAAGATCCAGAGGGATCGATGAAAAAAAAGTGGGTAGCCAGAGTGTAGGCGTGGCACATCTGAACCATAACATACATCACACACATTGTACCGGAAGTGTATTTTGCCCTGACTTTACAGCGTATACCATTTATATAACAATTATTATGAGAAATACGAAGATACTTATTTGACATGCAATACTAGCATCAAAAAGATGAAAGGTTGACTATACTTTGGCAAGGTGACTTAGAGTTGAGTCTATACATTGGCCATGTTAGTGTTGTTTTGGTACAGAAGGGGAGCGTCGACCAAAATCTTTTGGGGACCTCCGTCCGACGTAAACTACATCACAAATGACGCTACCTCAGACAAGAAGTTGGAATGGTATGACTACGTTACAGGCACCGACACTTTTCCATCCTGCAAAGTTGATTGATTGATTCATATGTTCTATTTAAGACTTATCAATCATTTATTGGTTATTTAAAGCCGAAATATATTTTTGGGCTGTAAGAATGATCGTTTTTTTTATGAGTGAATATTTCATTAACAATTTCTGAGAATAACAATGATCATTCCAGATACAAATTCTACTATTTAACCCATAGCCAGGGGTGGAAAAATGGATTTAACTTTTTCTCAAGTGTATTTGACCGTAAGTGAATATATCGAATTCGACTGGAATTCGAACACGGCTCTCCGATTTCTCATTCTGAGTCGCTATCCATTATATCCCCCTCCCTCATCATAACATAACTCCCATGTTAATATGAGTCAAAAGTCAGTTTGGTTGGGGGATATTTGTATTACTGGCTGAGTGACAGCGACATAAATTTGTGTTGTCAGCTTTAGACTGAATTTCTTTCGTTTGTTAGAATGGTGGTCGGTAATAAAAAGCAATATTCTATTTTTCCTAAATTCATTATTTTTCTGTCATTTTTGTTGTTGCTTTTAAAAATATAGAACAATAAATACTTTTAAAATGTTAATTCTGGAACACATTCTCTAACATAAACTGCTGATTATAAAGACTTTAAGAACAATTCAGATACATTTTTTTTAATCTTTTCATCCCAAGCAAGGCAATAAAGACACTAAGACGCAAAGGGTTACTGAGAGTTAGAGAATATGAGAAAAATATATTATTAAGAAGAGAGAGAACAGTAAAAGAACACGAGTTAAGAAGACAGAAGATAAGAATAGACATTGAACAAAAACTTTGGGAGATCAAAGTTGACGGGAAAGCAAGAAGGCGGAAGATTGTTCTACAAGCGAGAAGTGTGAAACAATAAACTCTTAACTTATAATTTATAGTTGCATCTCACCATTTCAACTGTAAAATGGTGAGACCTTATCGCCAATCTAGTACTGCGCTTAAATCCATAAATTCTAGAGACTTATCATTCTCTTTCACTCCAATTAACCCCTTGCGTCTTAGTGAGATTATCGCCTTGCTTTAATTAACGAATTGATTAAAAATATATATATTGGTTAATTCTACAAATTCTGTAGAAAATTCTGTTGAAAGTAATGTAGGCAGTATATTTTTATTTGTCCTTTCAATAAGTATCTCGTGATACGAGTTTGCGCATCCGTAGTTAGTAATAACATTCCATCAACAGCTGTGTGATATTTTTGAAAATCATTTTAAGAATAGTGATTTACTAAGCATTGCTTAGTTGTGGCAAAAGGCGGAGATTAAGGAGCACCCAGTGAGGACCAAACTCACTATTCAGTCGTAATTGATCTAGAGATGCAAGCTTGCTTACCACTACAACACGCCGAAGAGCATTTTTTTAAAAGTATGGGGCACTCAGTGAGGATCGAAGTCAAAAATCATTTTAAGAATAGTTGCAGAAAAAAAATTTCTCAATATCTTTGTATATTTATCTATCAAAAGACATCAAATTAAAAAAAAAAAATGAAAAAGTGCTACACCAATTTGGAAGAATAAATAGATTTTTAATAATATTGAAGTCTTAAATCGATATCAGAGAAAATTACAGAACAATCTCTAAAAAACTTTATCAAAGAAAATTATTTTTTCCCGACAATAACCAGGGATATGAATTAAGAATACATTTAAAAAAAGGGTTACAATTTTATTTTATTTCATTTAACAAAAAATCAAACTGAAGCATCATTATCAACTTTTATTTTGAGTTCCTATTTTTATATATTTTTTAGTATTCATTTTTCAAGGACTTATCTTTAAAAACCGTGAATCTAGGTACCTCCGAGAGATCGCTAAATAATTATTAAATAAATAATAAACGTGAAAAAATGTGTATAAACCTGAAATAAACAAAAAAAAAAAAAAAAAAAAGGGGGCTAAAATTTTATGTTATCTAGTAGTTCTGTTGATACTAAGAGAAACAAGGTTTTTTTTTTAATCAAAAGTTAGAATGTTCTAAAAAGAAGGAAAAATTAAAAAAATAAATAAAGAAATACTTTGTTCTTTCCTCTTAATAATAACAAAGATTTAGACGATAACATTTTGTTTTCGTCAAGTTTGGCGTCTTTTTCATCATGCTTTTTTTTTTTTTTTTTTTTTTTAGCGATCTCATGGAGATATCTATGTAAACCTCAATGCGATCCGCCTCGATGTACAATTAGAAATTATCAAACAAAAAAAGGGCAGTCGCCCGAAAAAAAAAAAAAAAAAAAAAAAGTTCCATAAAAATTTGAAGAGAGACTGCTTAAAAAAATTGTGAATTTTTAAAGATTTTAAAAATCGACATCTTTTTACGACTCTCTTAAAAGACAATATTTTTTTTAACGTGACAGTAAACAACGTTTTTAAATGCAAACATTTCCGCTTCTACTTAAACTCTAGAATTCAACGTCAAAACCGACATTATTTTTGCACCAAAATATTTATATCAACTTTTTCTATTTTTTCAGCTTTCGATTAGGAAAAAAAAAAAAAAAAAAAAAAAAAAAAACGACCTTAAAATTACATGTTTCATTATAGCTTTATTTTTACTCAGGTGTCAAATTTTCCGACATGAAAATTGGAGATACCTAACATAGACACATTAATAATTAAATCAATCATAAAAAAGTGTCTAAAATTACAATTAGGAAATTAAAATTTAACAAGACAATTGTTATATTAATATTATACTGTGTTTATTCGCTTGATTAATTGCAAACGAAGCAACACAAGCCGGTGTGTAACACTGGGAGAAAAAAAAAGAAGGTTGCAATAATTAAAAGTAGAAATGGGTCAAACAGGCGGGACTTCGCATTCATATTGTTTTCTTATCCATATTTTTTTTTCTATTTTCTTATTTTCTTTGCTTATTCTAGGCACCGTCGCGCACATCTTAAAATATCGCAGGAGTGTGTAAAAAAGAAATGATATTCAACCCTTCCCGATTTAACTCTTTTATTCTTCCGTCCGTGTCTTTCATTCGTGTCGTCATCGTCACGAACCTCTCTTCTAGCTTCTTTTGAATGTTACCCGCCAGTGGGTGGGCAGTCAGAAAGTCCTCGGTGACAACAGTGGTGAATGGAGGGGTGATATTCTCGAAAAGAAAAGAAGGAAGTACATTGAATTAGATTCGGGGTCCTACTCGAAGAACCGGCTCTTCACATATTTTTTTTTGTTTGCCGAGGATTCTTTATAGGCACACGCACGTGTTCCAGTCAAACTGGTTACGATTCACGTAATTAGAAGTAGATTAACGAAGATTAAACACCGATAAGTCTCTTTCTCAACAACAACAAAAAAAAAAGCATGCTCCATCAGATACCGTACGTGCAATATCGTTGCTTTTTCTTTTCATTTCGCTAATTTACTCCTCATTTTGAAAAAGAAAAAAAAGAAAAAAGGAGAGTGGAAAAGCTAGTGATGAGGGTCGGGGACTTGCCAGACTTCAAGGTAGGGAGTCTTGTGGCCGTGACGCTTAGGCTAGCAGCAGTTTTATTAGCGATTCGAAACAGCCAGGATCTTGAAAACCCAATAGTTTGGGATTTGAAGCGGAAAGCACAGGACACCAAAACCCAATTTTTATGCTGTATTTTAATTTCCACTTAAATTAAAAATAACCATGAAAACCTCTGTAAAAAGTTGTTATAAATAATATATTATATGTATTATAATTAATCGAACGGGATCATCATCATCATCATCACCACCACCACCAAACCACCACCACCTCCATCATCACTTGCTATCTCTTATGACATGATTTCTTTGTAATAAACTGATTGATTTAAAAAAATATTTTTTTATTAAAAATTATTATCATTCGAATAAGCCTTTACGTGATATCAGCCTCATATATGGAGAGTCTCTTTGCTGGATAATCTCCTCACGGATGAAGAAGAGACTTGAAGCGACAGAAATGTGGTTCCACAGAAGGATGCTGGAGATACCATGGACCGTACATGTGAGCAACGACGACGTTTTAGAGAAAATGGAAACACAAAGTACACTTATACTTAACATCAGGAAGAGAGAGTTGAAATTTCTAGGGCACATATTGAGGAAAAAGGGCTTGGAAAATTTGATAGTTCCTTGACACCGCTATTACTTCGGCATTTTTTATTTTTATTTTTGTTTTTAAAAGTTATTTTTAGAATTTTAATAAAACCCAAACAAATGAAACTGTATTTATTATTATATTTTTTTAGCGCTCAATATATTTTAGTAAATCTATGTGGCGAGCGCAAATATAAGAAAAATTTCTAATTACAGCTGCTTATTATTATGATAATTATCTAAGCGTAGGTTACATGTGTGGCACAAGGCCGAAAGTCCCAGTGAGACACATTGCTTTTAATGTGTTGAAAGCGGCACTCAGCTCGGCAAAGTTTGATGCTTTTGTGAAGATATGGATTTGTGAGATAGACAGAAAATTAACCTGATTTTAATTCGGCCGTAAATCTTTGGCAATCACGAAAGCGCGTTTTGGTAAAAAATTCTTTAGTCCTTGCATAGTGACCGCGGAATCATCGACAGCTTTTGACTTGCGTGATCGGCAAATGTTTCGGAAAATTCAAAATCGGACAATATATATTCAAATCTCAATTTCAAACAAGGATGGATTTCGTGGAAGTCTTTGGTTTGAAATCCATTAATATTAATGGAAGTATGCGGAGATTTCTTCACCTATAACAAAGTAGAAACAAAAAAAGTTGTCGCAAAACTAAGAACCATCTGGAAATACTGAAGAACAGCAACCTGAAATTAAAGGTTAGACTGTTGCAAGCATTAGAAAGATGCCATGGAAGCATCAACAGCATGCTCTACTTAAATCGCATCACAAATGATGCAGCGCGAGACACGATCAGACAAGAAACAGACCCGTGAGAAAACGTCATAGCCATAGTGAAGAGGAGTAAGTTAAAGGGGGATGGGTACTCCATAAGAGCCAACACTCTTTCAATTGACGTGCTAGAAGGTACCACCTTAGGCCGAAGAAAAAGAGGCAAAAAGAGAGGAAATTGGTTCGGCAACGACACTGAGTGGACTGGAAGTATCCTTCACAGACACAAGCAACTGAGACATATGGAGGAAAATGGTCAGCTGCGGAACGCCCACGCGTAGTCATGGGACTGAGCATGATGATGATGATGATGATATGTTGGTTTGCAAAAATAAAATGTTGGTTTTATTATGAGATACACTTCCTACGTAGTGCTACCCCAAGATTTAAGGAATTTGAAGATTGATCGGTCTCTTCATTTGTCAAGTTAGCCAGCGTTTCCTGTGTCGCGCCGGAAGTTTTACACACCACTAGAAAACCCTCCACCAGGAAATACGAACCTCATTTTCAAGCAAATTATTCTTTCTCCGAAGAAGCCATTTCGAGCGCTAAGTTCCCTGAACCTTTTGCGTGGCACCTCAACATGCATACATTGCGCGCATGATGCACATATGTTGATATGACTGTGTGTGTTGCTGGTGATTGGAAAATGCGTACGCGAGCTTTAAGTGTTGACGAAAGAGAAGCTGACGAATTCTGAAAACATGACAATTTAAGGATATGTTCCTTATTAGCGAGCAATTTTTTTTTTAATTTGTGAAGAGGTGGAGAAATGAATTGCTTTTCAATTACGCCATCAAAAGCGCGGGTTTTTATGAGCTACGGTTCAGTTTGTTGGAGAGCGCGCGAAAACGCAAAGGGAAGGAGGAAGTAACGAAAAGAGTGTGCGCTAAAGAAGCAGGAAAACAAATGCGTTGAAGAAGGAAATTTAATAGTCGATGAACAGAAAAGGACCGCTTTTACAACGGACCAGGGTGCGTTGAGAAAAATTCGGAAACGCGGGGATAGCAGTTCTATGGCAAGGCGATATCTATGTGAGTAAACTGACAAGGCGAAATTCTTCTAAGAGATATGAATGTGAAAAATTAGTATTTATATGGCGCAACGGTAGTTATATGGGTCATGTAAAAGTAAGACTCTTTACAAAATTCTGAATATAAATGGACAGTCATTTCAAGTCCCAACTATAAGTAAAATGAGTAATGCGAAAAATCTCTCAGGACTATATATATATATATATATATATATATATATATATATAGTTGTATATTTAGGCAGTAATACTTCGTTTATGCATGTTTCATTAAAAACGACAGACAAGGTACTATGGTTAAGCTTTTTATTTAATTTTTCTTGTGTTCAAACAAGAGATTTCTTTTCTGGACAAAGAGTGTATAAAAACGTTTTTAATTTCCGAATACGGTTCGCACATTGTGGCCTTGTTCGCAGTTAATATTGTCCAGATTCTTTGTCCAGAAAAGAAAGCTCTTGTTCGAACACAAGAAAAATTAAATAAAAAGCTTAAACGTAGTACCTTGTCGGTCGTTTTTAATGAAACATATATATATATATATATATATATATATATATATATATATATATATATGACGTGATGGATAAATTGTTGTCTAAATTACGCAAAAATGAAAAGAACACAAGGACATCTAGTTTTAACAGATATATTTATCAAAATTAAACAAAAATATCTTGAAAGACTAAATAAATTCATTCAATAAAATCGTCATTGACTTCAACCACAGCCTCCAGACGACTTCGGAATCTCCTGCAACTCTTCTGGGCGGTCTTCTTGCATTAGTTTATCTTTCGTGTTACTAGGAGATTTGTTGGTCTCTCGCTCAACTGCGCCCCACACATAATAATCAAGGGGGTTGAAGTGTGGGGAGTTACGTGGCCACATCTAAGGGTTGATGTGGTCGAAGAAAATGTCTGACAGCCATAACTTGGTACTCCTGCTTGTGTGGCATGGTGCAGAGTCCCTTTGCCATACATAGTGTTTTCCAGCAGCCAACACTTGACCCAGGGTAGCACTACCTCCTTAAGGCACTTGATGTAGGCATCCGTATTAAGTCCGAGGCCCTGTGGGAAGATTAATGGAGGCATAACGTCGCCATCACTAGTGATCACTCCAAACACCTTCGTAATCAACATTAAACTCATCCAACTATTTCCAAAGTTTCTCTACTGTCTTCAGATTGACACCGAAACATTCTGAAATGGTCGCGTATTGGAGCTTCTGATGCAAATGTCAAGCAGTACAGCAGGCCGTTTCCAAATTTCTCGCAGTGCCCTTTTTCTCAAAGACGTGTCCTAATTCACCCTACTATGCTTTGCAGTCAATGAAGTCAAAAACAAACCACACGCATGTGCATAATTGAAAATATAAAATGACGACAATTTACCCATCGCGCTATATATATATATATATATATATATATATGTATATGTAAGCAAATATATGGATATAGATCCGACAGTATGAAGAAAAATATAGGAAAAAACAAACAAAAATCCTAATATGTTAATTATGTTTTATGAATATGTCCTGAAGATGGTCTACTAGACCGAAACGTCCGACGTTAACATTATATTAACATTAAAACAGCATAATTGCATATTAGGATTTTTGTTTGTTTTTTTCCGTATATTTTTCTTCATATATATATATATATATATATATATATATATATATATATATATATATATATATATACACACACAAAGACACACAGACAAATAGAGAGAGTTATGATTATATATAGATGTCTATATTGTAGTTCTCGATACAATGCTATTTATATATGTAATTTGGAAAGCAAAATTGTTCGGAGCATCGTAGTCTTTGGCTGTAATATATCTAAATAAGATTATTCAGAGATATTACTTGGTTTGATTAAATTTAACTCCGGATTGCAGTTTCATAATAAATTCAATAATTTTAATGAAACATGTTTAAACTACTTAAAACTGAACTCAAGTTTTGATTTGACATCTAAATTAACAATATAAAATGTGTCAAAAATTGTTCAAAGCCAACTCATGTTATTGAGGTTTATGTGATAATTAAGACGTACTGTATATGGGTAATTAAAAAGCCATACGTCCTTTGAAATTTAGATTTCAAATTAGATTAGTTGTAAAATAATCGTATAATTGCTTTTATAATGATCCTTTTTTTAATATTACGTTGTCCGAATTGCGTACTAGATTGGCGGCAAGGTTTCATCATTTTACCGTTGAAATGGCAAAAGTTCTATGCTAACAGTCTTCTCTCACTTCTCGCTTGTGAAAAATTCTTCTAGTCTTTTACTTTCTAGTCAAAGGTTGATCTTCAAAGATTTAAATGCAATGTCAATCATTATCTTTTGTTTTCTTAATTTGTTTTATTGTTCTTTCACCTTAATAACGTGTTTTTCTCATATTCTTTCACACTCAGTAACCACTTGCGTCTAAGCTGTTTAAGCTGTATCTCAGGAACGAACATACATACAAGATTAGTGAGTCTTTTAGTATTAAATAGATAGATAAATGTTGTTATAATGTTTATTTTTCACACAACTAATAGTTGGAATATGATATGGAAGTGATTGTTTTTATACGCGGATTGATATAAGAATTTGTATCGAAAAGCAATATGGAATTTCCTATTAAAAATGCCGTAAAGAGAAAAAAAAAACAAAAAAAAACAGTTCAAGAACCCCTTGTCTAATTTGAATGAAATTTGGTTTAGTTTGTTTTACGGAATATTAACCTCAATGGGTTGTTTAATGCCGACAATAATTTTTATTGCTGATAATATATTTTTATTTCAAAAAATATATTGTTGGTAATATTTTTTTCAAAAATGTATTGCTGGTAAAAGTTTTTCCAAAATAGTGTTGCTGGTACTAAAAACCTATTTTATACTTTCATAGTATTTTGACGCCTTTTGGGAGGGGGTTAACTATATGCTGATAGCTGTATCCCTGACAGGTGCCACTACCCCAGCTCAGGGTGGACCTGGGAACACCAGCAATTAAGAGGTGGTTCTACGCTCCTCAAAATCTCCCGATCAGTGTCCTTGCTATCGGATGTAGTTTATCGTCAGACCCAGGACGGGTGAAATTTGGCACTGCATTCGTCAGGGGGTTCAAGGTACAATATATCCCTAAATTGGTTGTGGTATTATATATCGTTTAAGCTGTATCTCGGGAATAAACATACACAGCATAGCATAGTGTTCAGTTTCTAAGACAATACATCCCCAATGTACTGAAAAAGGATCAAAACATTTCCTCGTGTCTAGATTTACTAAAAACTTGGTTGTTATTATTATTATTATTATTATTTGCATTAAACAGTCAGTTATGCATTCAATTTTCTCATCAGAGAGATGAGATTAAATTAAGTCCGTTCCTCGTCGTATTCAGTCAAAAGAGGAAAAAGCGGGAGGTTAAAAAGAATTTATGGTAAATTGGACGACGTAGAAAAAGAAACAAGCGAACATTTTTTTTTCATCGGTACGACAGGGTGTTCAAAAATTATCTGTACATTTTTTTTAAATTCATAAAATGTGACAAAATGAAGATGACTTTACAAGTTTTATTGGAAAATATGTAAAAACAAAATGTTTTATTTAAATACATCGGAATATTTTCATTAGTTACAGACGTTAATTTTTTTAGATTATAGAATTAGTAACCTTAAGTAAGAAAAAGATTATAATGTATCCATGGCAGTCTATCTAAAAAAAATTTCAAGTAGTCTTAAATTTTTGATCAGGTGTGTATTTTGTACTGTAATTCGGCTGGACCTGTGTGTCCGATTTCGTCTCTCTGATATACATGGGACACACATGGGATACACATGGGATGCACATGGGTTACACATTGCGCTTTTTCTTGCGCTATTTTCATTTTCATTAAATATCAGAGATCAAGAGAGGAAGCGTGAGACGAGAATAGTGCTCTCTCCTGTTCTTCACTGTCGAACTCTTTGCCTTGAGCAGAGAGGAACCCGGACGAGGCTTTGCCGAAGTGCAAAGTTTCGTCCGGGGAGGTAGACAGACCCTGAACCCGCTTATGCGGCTTCTAAGGGAATATTTTTGGTCGAGCTTACGTGCTCGGAGAACCCACGGTAAACTCGGCCTTGTGCCACATACATCCCTCGTTACTATTAAATATTAAGAGAGAGAGAGAGAGAGAGAAGATGCAAGCACGTTGGACCTTCCAATTAGTGGCACTCACTACTAGATTGACCTGTGTGTATAACTGTACCGTATTTCATATTGTACTTGTTGTGTACAATAAACCTTTCTGCTATTACCCACCTGGTGTTAAGCATTTATTCCCTTAGCACGGAATATAACAAAATATCTACCTGAAAAGATAAAAGAGAGCGAATTAAAAAAGAACAAACTATATATAAATTAAAACTTTAACAATATTTCTTTAACATGCAAAGAAGCGTATTGACGAACCTTATTAACGGAGGGATTGGTACAGGAAGAGCTATTTTTTCCCCGTCGGAGTAGATGCTGCGGTTGTATCTGTTCCGTGCCGGAGGCCTTCTCCTTGCATTCCTCGCAATCGTTACGTGACATCTATTATCTAGAGGTAGTATGACCGGGTATGACCAGCTTAGACAAGCTATGACCAGCTTAGACAAACTATGACAAGCTATGACCAGATTAGACGAGCTATGACAAGCTATAACCAGCTATGACAAGCTATAACCAGCTAAGACCAGCTTAGACAAACTATCACCAATTTAGATCAGCGGCCCAAGTGGAAACACTCGACTTCCCACGTTAAAATCCGACCTTGTGTCACAGCATGATTTAGTGGTGAGGGTTTAAGGTAAATCTCGGACACACTGTATATTGGTATTTTCTTTTAATCAATTCACCCTAAGCACCCTGGAAGTGAAAGAGAATGAAAAAGATTTTAGAATGGAACCGGAAACCTAATCCTGAACAGAAAACAAGGGATAAAATTTTACTCCTATTTAAAAAGACCAGGGAAGAGTGTACACGGAAAAATAGGCGAACCTATCTATTTCTATTGAATAATAAAAAATAAAAAGTAAATAAAAGTTTAGTTGGGGACGTTAAAAGAGTGAAAGCAGAGTTTAGAAAAGGTATCGGAAATACTGTCCTAAACAAATTTCCTATATTAAAATAGAACACTCGAGTAAAAAGGTTTTTAACCAAGAAGATAATATTTAAAAAAATGACAAGAAAAAAAGAAAGAAAGGGAAAGAAATCGTAATGAATAAATAAATGAATAAAATAAATAAATAAATAAAAAAAAAAAAATTGCCGCTGGTTTGTAAAATACTCAAAGAAAACCTCTCAAGGTTAATATCATTTATGTTGAGAGTATCGCCGTTGATAAAGACTGAAAAATGGCTCTTTAGTTAATTGGTTCATGATGGTGAGTTTTCAAGATATGGCTGACCGTTTTTGATTCGCCGAATTATTCAAGAATCGTTTCAACTTAGCGGCCATTAGCAAGACTTTGTTTCCTTTCGCCATACCGCGCCCCGAACTCTTAAATCGTCTTTGCCCCATGGCTTTTACGTTGCCTCAACAATTTCTCTCTCTTCTCTTGTCCTCCCACATCTTCTTATTTTCATCTCTCTTACTTTAGTTTTTATCGATTCTTCACACATTTGGTTTCTTTCCTCGAATCCAGTTAACGTACTTCTCCTTACCCGCAAGGCTACTTTTAAATATTCCGCGGTTGGACTGCGCCGGGTCGTTGCGTTTTATACAAAATATAAGACATTATTTTTATAAGATTTTGTTCAAAATTTAACGCGTAATCTTTAAATGGTTTGGTTTGGTTTTAGTTTGTTTTACGGCATATCAACCTCAATGGGTCATTTAATGCCGGCAACTTTTTTTTCCTGTTAATATTTTTGTTTTGTCAAAAATCTATTTCTATTAATTTTTTTTCCTCTATAACGTATAGCTGTTAATATTATTTTTTCAAAAACGTAGAGCTGGTAATATTATGTTTTCAAAAACTTATAGCAAAATTTATTTCTGGTAATAATTTTTTACGAAGTATTTCTGGTATTAAAACCTATTTTTACACTTTTATAATGCTTTTTACCTCAGTTTCGGGTTTAACTATTTGCCCATAGCTGGGACCCTAACAGGTGCTACCACCTCGGATCAGGGTGGACCTGGAGACAACAGCAATTAACCTCCTCAAAACCTCCTGATCTGAGGCTTTGCTGTTGGACGTAGTTTATCGTCTTACTCAGGACGCAGATATAGTTTATCGTCATACCCAGGAAGCGGATGTAGTTTATCGTCATATCCAGGACGCAATCTTTAAATGAGAAATATCTTCTATATCATTTATATTGGTTACATATGGACTAGTGTCTTGATCTTTGTTGTTTTTATCACAACATTTCGGTCGTTGTGAGGCCTTCCTCAGGTGTATGTCGATCCGGATAACCTACAATGAATTCCGAACTGAACCCTTTATTTAATCTACGGTTTGTGTTGGGTGTGGCTAGATTGTTCTCGTTCCTCTGCTCATGTCTACGGATATCTCGTCTATTTATTTAGTGTTAAAAATAACGACGAGAAGATATATTTAGTATTTGTGGATCAGCATTTGGTAACATTTAAATTTAAAATTAAAATCCATATTCATAAATTTTGGATATACCAGTGTTCACTCAATATAAGGCCACCAGCTTGCGACCTTTCAAAATTGAATTTGCGACTTCTTCAGTTAGGTACTAAAGATGTGAAAATTCAACCAGTTCAGATAATATGAATTAATAAAATAATATTGGTTTTAATGTAAAACGTTAACCTTATAAGGAAACATCTACATTCATTGATCGAGTAATCACAGCTACTCGAGTAAACGCTTTTCTTCACTATGCGGCTATTACGCTAGTATCTAAATTAAATCAATATTACATATTGACCACTATATATCTAAAATCAATAAATATAAATCAATATTATCTGTACCATTGTATATATAATTAAAGCAATATTACCTGTACCCTCGGGCGGACAAAGTACATTTTAACTCTCATTTGGGCCTCTGTCTTAGGACAGAGCGCAACTCAGTTGAGTCTTGACTTTCTATGTGCCACGCTTAGGCGATCATGTATCTTTCGATACATAACTGACGAGGCAGATATTTTCCCGCAGTAGGTTGCCATTTCTTTCTGCGGTAGGCCATCCAAGGTTATAGAACCCGGTCTGTCCTGCTATTTACCCATAGCTGGTGGGAAAGAAGAGGATTCATATCTTTCCCAAGGGTATTAGCACGTAAGTGAATGTAATGGTTTACAACTGGGATTCGAACTCGGCTCTCCGCTTCCTCAATACGCTATTCATTAATCCACCGTGCCTCTTGAGCATAACTAAAAAAACAAATAATATTAGCCGTTTCATATCTTTCTGGGGATATTTCAGGAGGAGAAGGGGTTCTCTAAGTAGGTTAACTAACGAAAAGGGAGTCAGAAATTCTTGAGCAAGATAACCTGATGGAGCCCAACCCTCTCCAGGCCGGTTTGAGTTTTCCTTCTCCGAGACCGATTGTCATTAAAGGCTATAGAACCCAATTTGTCCTGCTATTTTACCCATAGATAATTCGTACCTTTCCTAAGGATTATTAGCAGGAGTGTAATTGGTCCAAATGGAATTCGAACTCGGATCTCCAATTCCTCAATCCGAGCCGTTATCCATTACTCCACCGTGCCTCTAATTTTAACCGTAATGATAATATTCGCGGTGTCCTTATAAGGAAACATGCCTTATTCATTGACGGAGCAGCCAGTACTAATGTCAGTTAAAATTTATAACATCTTTCTCTTAAAGCTATTCCTCAGGAAAATATGTTTCTCAAGTCGGCTATTTGTTATCGCTCTTTCCAATAATGATGGCGAAGGGTCCTTCTTAAGTTTTCATTTAAAGTAGAATGGAATGCCAGTATCCTGATTATGTCATGCTTCTCTCTTCGAGTTACATCTGATATCCATTTTAGTTCTTGCTAGTAATCTTTCTCTTGTTTTTGTACAGTTCTTGAATTAGTTATCAGGAATTAGTTATTCCAAAAAATGTTTCGCTTGAAGATGGAACAGTGCTTGGTACTTTAATTCAATTTAATTCAAATAATTATATTGAAGTTTTCGGCTCTTGTTTTGAAACATGAGACCTCTTATGTAGCGATGGAATCATATTTTTTAAATCAATAATTATATTTAGGCTCTACTTTTGTATGGAGCACTATTTTTAAAAAATAATAACAAGAATACTAAAGAACTTTGGATTATTTACCTAAAGAGTTCTTTCCTATTTTCTATATATTTTTACACACACACACACACACACACACACACACACACACACACACACACACACACACACACATATATTACTTTTGTGACGTACGATGACAGTTAATAATTAAGACTCAAGACTTCAATGTTAAGTTAAAACTGTATTTAATTACAACCGCAAATAAATACTTAACAAGAACAAAGAAATAAAAGTCAATCAAAGATAATTAACCGATTCAGTGAATACCTTGTTAGTAGCGCGGCTCGGCTTAACGTCCGGTAAATCCTAAATTCAAACCCAAATCATCGACGCACAATAATTCACACTAATTCGACTGGATAGTTTCACTCAATGGTCACTCAATAATCACTGCAGTCAGTAGCCTGACACTGCAAATTTATACACCTGGCGGAAAACATATTCATAAATCCAGAATATCACGTCCGAGCCTCTGTGTTGGTAGTATGGGGTATTATAAAGTACAGGCTCTCGAGAAAGCAGTTGAGCAATATGCTCCATAAGTTTTCTATATGGTTGAGGTCAGGAGATTGGGGCGCCCATGTCATAACACTCACCAGCTTCTGATCAAAGTATTCCTTCATTAATTTTGATTTGTGACAGGGAGCATTATCCTGTATAAAAATGAGATTGGTGGGATCGATTTGCACCCTTTCAGCAGAAGGGAGCAGACAAGACTCTAAAATTCTCTTGCACTGCTCACACCCGAGGGTCTTTTCAATAGGTTTTAAGAAACCAATTCCATGAAAAGAAAAGCATCCCCAGAACATTATACTGAACGGATGCTTGACAGTACTTACTGCTAAATTCAAAGAACTTTCAAAGCTTCTTCAGATTTTAGATCGCTTATCCTTTGAATTTAGATTAACTTTCGTTTCATCGGAGAAGAGAACATTTAGTAAAAAAAAAATCAGGTGAGTCACTTTTATCGAACAGCACTGTATGTGTGTGTACATATATATATATATATATATATATATATATATATATATATATATATATATATATATATATATATATAAAGAAATATAGTCTTAAGGTGTGCTATATTTATGGAATAAAGTGCTCAATATCAGAGATAGAGCGTGTGTAAATATAAAAGTGAACATAGAAGTCAACACTTAGAGGCTCTAAGTGTTGACTTCTATGTTCACTTTTATATTTATATATATATATATATATATAAGTATAGGATTGGTGTATACGGAATATATATATATATATATATATATATATATATATATATATATATATATATATATATAAGTATATGTGTGTGAGTGTGTGTGTGTGTGAGTGAGTGAAATGTTAGAAGTCAAGTAAAAATTACTGAAGGTAAACTGTTCTTTCAATCTCTATATTAGCAATAACGAACACATGCAAAGCGAGTGTCAAGCTGGAGACATATGGAAGGAACGAGTAAACAAATTTGCAAGATTATTAAAAATTGCCGGCAATCATCTTTAAGCAAAATCGACATATTTCTCGAGTGATTCATGAACGGGGCAACGGAAATGAAAACCTCGTTTGAGAAATATGCAACGCCAGAAGCAACTAGCTGAAAATTAAACGCACAAACATATGACAAAAGAAACAATCTTTATAAGCGTTTGATAACACCATAAAAAGATGGGAAAACGTAACAAAAACAAAAGAAAAAAAAAACGAAACAAAAAAAGAAATGAAACGAATGTAAAAACGGTCGTGGATAAACAAACCCAGCGAATAAAATAGTGATGGGGGTGATGGAGGTGAACTTTAATCTCGCGAAAAAACAACAAAAAACAAAATCAAATGAGGAAGAAAATTAAAGAGTGAGGGGGAGAAGAGAGGAAGAGTGAGAGTCATGTGTTTATCAATAAATTTAAGATGTTTGACAAGAAAAGAGGAAACTTAAAAAACACGTTTACATAAACATTTTGAAACGATAACGAACTTCGTTAATTAAGTTTATTATTCCACAATATGCTAAATCAATTTGATATTATATATACAGGGTGCGATGTTGTCGTCTAAATTACGCAAAAATTAAAATAACACTGACATTTTAACAGATATATTTACCAGAATTACACAAAAATATCTTGGAATACTGAAGAGTAAGTTTATTCAATAAAATCGCCATTGGCCTTAACCACAAACTCCAGATAACTTCGGAATCTCCTGAAACTCTTCTGGACGGTCCTCTTTGTTTAAGTTGATGAACACTGCCACAGTCTTTATCTTCAGTTCATCTTTGGTGTTATAAGGAATTTTGTTGATCTTTCGCTCAACTGCGCTCCGCACATCAAGGAGTTTGCAGTCTGAGGAGTTAGGTGGCCAGATGTAAGGGGTAATGTGGTCGCAGAAATTTTCTGACAGCCATGACTGGGTTCTCCTGCTTGTGTGCCATGGTGCAGAGTCCTGTTGCCAGACATAGGATCTTCCAGCTGCAACGCTCTTAATCCAAGGCAGGACTTAATGTACGTCTACATGTTGAGCTTGAGATTCTCACCAACAAATTCTGGTGTTCTTTTCTTTCTTATCAGAACAATCAGAGTAAGTTTTCCGAGCTGGAATACCTTCGTAATCAACATTAGAGTCATCGAACTCTTTCCGAATCACCCTGCACTGTCGTATTGGAGCTTATAGAGTAAATACCAAACAGTACAGCATGCCGTTACAAATTTCTGGTGGAGTGAATTGCATCATGGTGCTCTTTTTGCCACAGACAGTGCCCACCTGATCCTATTATACTATGCAGTCGACCGCAAAAAAAAACAAAAACAAAAAACAAAAAATAATAAAAAAACAACCCATATGCACGAAATAAAAAAAATATAAAATGGCAACAATTTACCCATTACACCATATATATATATATATATATATATATATATATATATATGTACATATATATATATACATATATATATACATATACATATATATGACGTCACACATTATGAAATGGACAAAGTCCGACAATTATTTTAAGACATTTTTTATGCTGATACGTTCTTTTCATAGATACAAATATTTAAGTAAATGCTATGTTTATAATAAACAGTATTAAAAACATTTACCGGTCTGGATGTCTGAGAAATTTTCATAGAAAATATGCGTCCTCCGACCGTCATATAGCCTGACGTGCTTTTACCAATTGAGACACAGGGGAGCGTTTCGGTTTGCAAGGTCGATTTTACTATTTTTAAACTACCATCCTCCATGATTTTCTCGTGTACATTCATATCTGCTCGATGCGTATCCAAAAGTAAACAAATGACGTTACACATTATTAAATGGACAAAGTCCGACAATTATACATACATACATACATATATATATATATTAGGTTGGTGCAAAAATAATGACGTAATAATGTCGTTTTTTGACGTTATACGTCAAAAAACGACATTATTACGTCATTATTTTTGCACCAATCTATCTATCTATCTATTTATCTATATATATATATATATATATATATATACCCCGAGGCAAAATTAAATAGCAACAGGGTAAATAAATGTTTCAATTTACTAAACATTTTGGTCCATGGTATGATATGCTGGGCTACGGCCTCTAGGAGTAAAGTTGAAAACACGGACAATTTTATTTTGAAACACTAATTCGAGAACAGTAATTTTTTAAATTTGAACATGTGCTATTGAAAGTTAGAGAGTTGTGTCGCTTTAATTGTTTTTATCAGTAGAAGCCAGGATGGCGGAAATCCGAAAACAATTGCAGCAGTGAAAATTCGAGAATTCAAATTTTCAGGATTGAGGGCCCGGATCCGGCCCCGAATGTTTTTAATTTGCTCACGGAGTCAGCCTGATTCCAATATGGTATGAAATGTTGGGCTACGGCCTCTAGGAGTAAAGTTGAAAAAATGTGACACAGTGACATTCACATTATATATATATATATATATATATATATATATATATATATATATATATATATATATATATATATATATATATATATTCAGCTAGAGCTATAATATTCACTAAATGAAGAAAAGTTCAAGAGAACTTTCTAAGCTATTTGTTTAGCTTCGTCAGAAATATTCGGGAATTGGAATAAGGTTTATCAATTTTTAAATTCGTTCTTTTTCTTGCACTCGTTGAACATTACACATTCATTTCACACCATACGCATGAATGTATCAATTTTTGTTACGTATTTTTCTCATATCGTTGGTGTCATTTTGTCTGTGCATGCCGTTTATTTAATTCATGAAATGTTAGCGTGATTTAAGTTGTGCATTAGAAAATTGATTATATTTGTATACTATACCTCTGGTAAATATGACGAAAAATAGTTTGATTGATTTGTTTTTTTACACCTTATCAACCGCTTTTGGGTTATTTAAAGTCAAAAAAATATTTGTTGCCTGTAAGAATATTTTGCAAATAATAATAATTTTCTGATACAAGACTTATTAATTAACCCATAGCTGGGGGAGATGAGGTGGATTCATACTTTTTCTAAGGGTATTTTCCCGTAAGAGAATATAATAAAACTAAATGGAATTCGAACTCGGCACTCCGATTTCCAGTTCTGGGTCATTGTCCATTACACCACCCGTTCATCGAAGCTTACAGTACCTCGTATTCCGAAGTGGTCGCACATCTACATACTGACCAGTTTTGACGTTGCCTAACTTCGGTGATTGTACAAGAATCGGTGTTTCAACCTAAATATGGCCGTAAATCGACGGAAGTTGGAAATGAATGTACGGATTATGTAAACTAGTAAGGTTATGTCATCTGCAAATGGCTGCATGTCACATTCCTTTAAGTATAGTTTTTTTTTCGAATATTAGTAATAAGAAAAAGTACGTCTAAAAAGCATTTACTGTATTTTAGTTGTTTATTAATATTCCTTCTTGTTTCTGTGGAATATCTCTGTAGATCTTAGAGATGATCTTCGTTACAGAAGCAAAGAATTTTATCGATTCAGAGAAATCGCATCAGAAGATGGCTTTCAGCAGCAGCAACAACTAAAATGGATACCACATGTAATTCGAAGAAAGAAAATAATGATATAGTAAAGACGCTGATACTCTACACTAATTCAAACAAAAGGTTATAAACAGAGCCGCCATCAATAGAAAGAGCGATAACAGTGGATTTGTGGAATTTATTTTCCGGAAAAATTGTTTTAAGAGATTTTGTAAATTTCAGCCGACAGTAACACTAATATATATATATATATATATATATATATATATATATATATATATATATATATATATATATATATATATATATATATGATTGTTGTCGCCTTGTTATGGCCAGAAATAAAGACACAAGAGAGGGATGGAGTTAAAGAAATATATTAACAGAAACAGTAATACAAACAAGAGTGTTACAGCAAGAATGTTCGGTCCGGCTATCAGAGCTGACTGCTTGAAACTCCACTTTCCAAAAGGCAGTACCTGCTCCTAGTCATAGCTGGGAGAGTCCATGCGTACGAGGGTAAATTACCATAACAATGATGGACTCTCCCGGCTTTCAGTTCAGTTTTTATGTTTATGTTTCGTTTGAGACAACGGTCTTGCACGGGATTTGCAAACAAGTCCACACGAGGGACATGCTGAAGGGTCGACCGTCATATGGGTTGATGTATTAGCCCGAGATTTAGTGTTAATTCTTAATTCTCTCAGATGGTTGAAAAGATTCTTTTCAAAGTTATTTATACCTCGGCAGCAGGTGTTTCTCCAGTTTGCTCGGTTTTCAACAGTAAGTTCGAACTCCTCTATAGGGAGGTTTGCAGGATTTAGATTGTATTTAAGTATGGCTTTAAGATCTAAGATTTGAAAACAGTAGGTATTTTTATATATAGTGCTCAATATTAAAAATATTAAAATAATATTTAAAATAATCAGGAAATCTCTCCATATTTGGGAAAGTAGTAAGATTCCATATTTAGCAAAACAGGAAGAATCAACGGTAACACTAATATATATATATATATGTATATATATATATATATTTATAATTATATGAATCATTCATACAAAAAACAAATATAGAGGTTAATGATTTAAATGCCTAGAATACATTTTCGCAAACAATTTCAATAAGGTACACTAACTCCGAACCTGTATATGAATGATATTATCCCTGTTTATAAATTCCAGTTGCATAAGGTCTTTTTTAGTTTTTACAAGCTTTCGTCTGTTCCTACAGACATCCTCAGGTATGGAAATAGATTTTTTTATTCTTTTTTACTCCTTGTTATAAAAATTATGAAACTGGAATTTATAAAAAGGGATAATATCATTCATATACAGGTTCGGGGTTAGTGTAACTTGTTGAAATTGTTTGCGAAGATGTATTCTCGCCATTTAAATCATTAACCTCTATATTTGTTTTTTGTATGAATGATTCATGCAATTATAAATTGAACTGCACCTATAATCGATATATATATATATATATATATATATATATATATATATATAATGGACTCTCGTCATTTTTTATATATGAGTGTCTTTCAGTTCAGTTTTTAATGTTTATGTTTTCGTATGAGACAACAATACTGCACGGGATTTGCAAACAAATCTACACTAAAGGATTAACCGTCATATGGGTTGATGTATTAGCCCGAGATTTAGTGTTAATTCTTAATTCTTTTAGATGGTAGAGTCGATTCTTTTCAAAGTTACTTATACCTCGGTAGTAGGTGTTTCTCCAGTTTGCTCGGTTTTCAACAGTAATTTCGAAATACTCTACAGGGAGGTTTGCAGCATTTAAATTGTATTTAAGTCTGTCTTTAAGATTTAAGAAACAGCAGGTATTTATATATATATAGTGCTCAATATTAAAAATATTAAAATAATATTAAAACAAAAAGCATTAATGATATTATCGTTGTTTCCATGTAAAATTTCCAGCCATCAGGGGTAGGGGTTTTGAACATTCAAAACCACTACCCCCGATGACTGGAAATTTTACTAAGAAATATCGATGTCGGGATAAAAATTGAAATTTAAAAATTTAAGAAATCTTTTTCATATAATATCAGCACACACACACACACACACACATATATATATATATATATATATATATATATATATATATAGAGAGAGAGAGAGAGACAGAGAGACAGAGAGAGAGAGATAGACAGAGAGAGAGACAGACAGACAGAGAGAGAGAGAGAGCGAGCGAGAGATGATAAGATGTAAATTAAAAATTCATGTTAACTAGTTAAATTAACCTCTTAATTTGATGAGCTGAACACATATGTAATATCTGAAACTTGTTGACCTCGGCAGACCTAAATTCTAATTAACGTTAAGTAACTATTAAAAAAGTGATTTCATGTGATCGATCATGTTATCATGTGATCAGTTGTAATTATTTACTGTTTAAATGCAATTAAAAAATCTGGAACAAAATGCCAATTTTCAAAGCAAGAAGACCTACATTTGTCCAAACAGCAAGACTCCTCGTATTTGCCAAAGTAGAGAAACTGTCCATATTTTGTAAAGTAGGAGGACCTTCTATATTTGGCCAAACAAGAAGTCTCTTCGTATTTCGTAAAGTAGAGAGACTCTCCATATTTGGTAAAGCAGAAAGAATCTCTATATCTATATTTCGCCATAAAGGAAATCTCTCCATATTTGGCAAAATAGTAAGATTCCATTTTTAGCAAAACAAGAAGAATCCCTATATTTGACCAAACAGGAAGTCTCTCCATATTTGTCAAAGTAGGGAGACTCTCCGTATTTGGCCAAACAGTAAGTCTCTTCATATTTGTCAAATTATGGAGACTCTCCATATTGGGCAAAATAGGAAGACAATCCATATTTGGCCAAACAAGAAGTCTCTCCGTATTTCGCAAAGTAGAGAGACTCTCGCTATTTTGCAAATTAGAGAGATTCTCCATATTGGGCCAAACAGGAAGTCTCTCGCTATTTGGCAAATTAGAGAGATTCTCCATATTTGGCAAATCAGAAATCTATGTTTGACCAAAGAGGAAGTCCCTCCATATTTGGCAAAGTTTCTTCAAATATGGAGGGGCTTTACATTTGTCATAGGAATGAAACTCTCCACATATGACGAAATAGAAATGATCTTCATATTTCTTGTCGCTTTCTCTCATAGTTTTCCTATTAAACTTATTCACTTTTATATAGCTTTATTAATATCAGCGATAAATTAATAAATTGTCTCTTGGAAAATATATTCTGTTTATGCAAGAAATTAAATATATTAAAATCAAGTATGGTTAAAAATATACTGCTTTCGTCAATAATTTTTTTATTGAAATTATTTCTGTTGAACAAATTTTGCTACTAACTCAAATTATGAGCCTAACCAATGTATCACGCGTTTTATTATTTTGTCAAATAGCTAAAAAAACATTTGTAAAAATTACTTTTTTTTTAATGTGACAACATTCAGCATTTCCCCTTGTTTGTTTGTTTTTTCTTTTTAAACACAAAAATGTTTTGAATAACAAAGCGAGAATCAGAAAAAATTGTCCAGTGTCAATTTCTGCGTATTAAAATGTTTTGCAAAATTCCTGAGAATGCCTTTTTTCAAAACGCTGACTTTCTGTCTCTAACCTCCAGCTACACTGTCTTGCGGTGTATCCTATCGTCATCAGTTACCGAGAAACTACACCGGCCTCCGCATACATCTATTCGATGGAACTTTGCAACAGTACTAAGCAACTATACATGTTTGTCAGAGTCAGTCAACTTTTGCAGACGGCCAAATTTAATGGGAACGAATTCACACTAACTGGCTCGTAAAACAAGTCCGATAATTACGGCACCAATGCGAGTTTTCTTTGAAATCTTTTCAGTATGGAGAGGTATTGTTGAGCGGTACGTTTTCGAATTCTGAGAATCGAATAAAATTTATTTTATTTCTGCAATTTTCGCATGAAGCTTTAGTATGGGCAATAAGTGATTAGAAAATACTGAGGTATTGCATGCCGAACGATTGAAAGAATATGGTTTATTCTTTAGCGCAATAGGAACCAAAATGCTTCCGCTACAAAATTATTAATAAAAAAAAAATCAACTTATATATTTATACAGAGGTTTGGTTCTTGCATTCAAGTAGACACATGAATACGTTTTCCTAACACGTGTATAATTTTGATTCGAGAAGCGGAAACATGCACACACATATTATCCTGAACATGCGCAGTAAAGAATAATCTGAAATAGATCAGGGTGCGTGTAAACATATCTATAGTTATTACTATTCTAATGCCTGTTAAAATAGATGCCGTTGTGCACATGTGAAGAACAGGACAAAAGTATATTTGAAGGGAATAAAAGGAAAAATGTAAGCAGTTCCGTTAACAAAAGTTTATCTTTGGCCGAAATATATTAATTCTATTCAATCATTTGGCTTTTAAGATGGAAAATGCGAATTTTTATTTTCCTGTTTCTTTTCATCATATCTAGATTTACTAATTCGTTTCTTTCTTTCTTTTGGACTGACGATATTTCTTTGTCTCCTTTTGTTTTAATTTGTAATATTCTTTCTTTCTTTTTCATTTTTTCTTTCTTTTCTTTCTTTCTTTCTTATTTTTCTTTCTTTCTTATTTTTCTTTCTTTTTCATTTTTCTTTCTTTTCTTCTTTGTTTTTCATTTTATATTTCTTTTTCATTTTTTCTTTTTTCTTTTATTTTCGTTTCTTTTCTTTTTTCTTTCTATATTTTTCATTCTTTCTTTCTCATTCATTTTTTTCTTTCTTTTAACTGACTGCGCCTCTATTCTTTCTTTATTTCAACTGCTATAGCTATTTCTTTCTTTTTCTTTGTTTTCCACCGACTATCTTCTTTTCATCCCTTTCTTTAATTTGCGCTATTCTTTCTTTCTTTCTTTCTCATTTTGTGTTCCAATTTTCTCCGTTTTTTATTACATTTCGAAATCCAACTTTAATCTAAGTTGTGTTCAAGAGTTAACCCCTGTCGTTTTACGATTCGTGCAAGTCATCCAAAATCCAGCCCCATTAGCCTGCATATTGATATGAACCGTTGCCGGCAAAGTGTTTTTGTTGATGTCGAGAAGGGATGTGAATGGTGAAGAGATTCCGTCATAAGTGGCCAGTAATTTTCAATGTTTTGCTTCGTCTTTACTTGTCACGACATGTATTCAGGACGGTGAATGGCACTGGTCCGAGTCGACTGGCTCATTAGCGTGATCCTTTTGCGGTGAGACTGGGCTGAAACGCTTGTAACAAAAGCCGTAGGAAATTGAATAAAAGGATAGGGAGGGAGGGAGGGAAAGAAAGAAAGAAAAAAAGAGAGAGAGGGTGAGTGGTCAGGGAAGAGGGAGAGAAAGAAAATTAGTAAAAGTAAAGAAGACTAAAAGGAGGAGTGATGAAAAAAGAGAAAAGAAAGAAAACACGAATAAATTTGGAGAGAGAGAGAGAGAGAGAGAGAGAGAGAGAGAGAGAGAGAGAGGGGGCGGAGCGGAAGTGGGAGGGGAAGAAATTAAGAGAAAGCGAAAAAGAAGAAAGTAAGGGAGGAATGAAAGAGAAAAGAAGTAAAGTATGAAGGAACCTGTAAAGAGAGAGAAAGCGAAAATTGGTGAAAGCTTAAAATTAATAAATGAACAATGGGAGAAAGGGAGAGAAAAGAAAAGAAATACGAAAGAAACCGTAAAGAGAGAAAGAGAGAGAGAGAGAGAGGAGCGAGTAGAAGAGGGAGGGGAAGAAATTAAGTGAAAGCAAAAAAGAAGAAAGCAAGGGAGTAATGAAAGAGAAAAATGTATAAAGGAACCTGTAAAGAGAGAGAGAGAAAGAGAGAGAAAGTGAAAGAGAAAGAGAGAGAGAGAGAGTAAATTGGTGAAAGCTTAAAATTATTAGGTTGGTGCAAAAATAATGTCGTTTTCTCACATAGTAACATATGTGAGAAAACGACATTATTTTTGCATCAACCTAATAATAAATTAATACTGGGAGAAAGAAAGAGAAAAGAAAAGAAATACAAAGGAAACCGTAAAGAGAGAGAGAGAGAGAGAGAGAGAGTAAATTGCTGAAATCTTAAGATTAATAAATTAATACTTGGAGAAAGGAAGAGAAAAGAAAGGCAATACGAAGGAAACCGTAAAGAGAAAGAGAGAGAGAGAGAGTAAATTGCTGAAATCTTAAGATTAATAAATTAATACTTGGAGAAAGGAAGAGAAAAGAAAGGAAATACGAAGGAAACCGTAAAGAGTGTGTGTGTGTGTGTGTGTGTGTGTGTGAGAGAGAGAGAGAGAGAGAGAGTAAATTGATGAAATCTTAAGATTAATAAATTAATACTGGGAGAAAGGAAGAGAAAAGAAAGGAAACACGAAGGAGTGAGAGAGAGAGAGAGAGAGAGAGAGAGATAGAGAGAGAGACAGAATTTTGGAAATTTTGATGAGATGAAGAATTTTGGAAAAAGCTGAAAAATATTAGCAAAACGTAGAAAAAAGAAAGGGAAAAGGAGAGAGTCTTTGTCAGAGTGAACGAATTTTAGAAAAACAGGCAAAGTATGGGAGAAGGCAGAAATTAGGAAAAAAGTACAAAGAAGAACTTAAAAACATAAATTAAAGAGTCTGAAGTAATGTTGATGAACTAGCATTTTCTGAGATGTAAAAAAAAAAAAGAAGCTTATTCCTTTTTAGAAACAAGCGACTTGAAATAAGGAAACCTCGTCTCGAGTTCGATATCTTTCTCTATTTTACGTTAAAGTACATTTTCAATATGGTCTAGGAAGCATATTAACAGAGGCGGGAAAGCGCGACACGGAAATCTGAAGGCGAACTGCAAATAACGAAAGATGTCTTCCAAAAGCTGATCAAAGTATTAAGAAACAGAAAGTATCGCTAGAAACAAAGAAAAGAGCACTGGACTGTTATGTAGTATCAGTATTCCTGTATGGCACTGAATGCTGGATAGTCTCAGCCCAGATGATGAGGAGACTTGAAACTACAGAAATATTTCTACAGAAGGATGTTAAAAGTAACAGGGACGAAGTTCTAGAGACAATGGCAAAAAAGGTCACTTATACTTAAAATCAGGAAGAAACAGTTGAAAATTTAAGGCACCTAATGAAGAAAGAGGGGTTGGCAAACAGAATATCAGCCATAAACACTTTGGCTGTCCTCGAGGTGCAAAACATCCTTAATAGGACCATGGCTGATCGTAAGTGAATGGCTGTCAATTGAGAACGCTTCTCATATGTAGCCGCATGAATCATCTTAAGGCTTATGTTGATCGTTTGTATGTATCCAGATTCGAAGGAGGCAGAGGATTAGATCAACTATAACTGTCTTACAAAACCACGGCATTCGGTTTTCAAAGATGCATGGAAACTGCAGAAGACTGGATGATGATCTGTGTCAAAGAACGTGAAAGAAATAAGAAACTTTATTCAGTACTAAATGAAGCCTACAAATTCAAAAGGGAGAAGTGTAATTAAACCATAACGCACCTACTGCAGCGGAAAAGAACCTAAAATAGAAATCAAAAGCACAGGACCAATGATTGCTAACTATCAATTACTAAGCACAAATACTGAAAAACTGTGTTAACCCGAAATGCAGATTCCGTGATAAATATCCAGAAATAACAGACCATCTTACATTTGGTTGCACAGTGTTAGCACCCATTAAACATAAAACTCAGATTAGGTCAATATCTGCACTGGAAAATATGCAATTTTTACGGGAAGGAAAGAGCAAGAAGCTGGTATTAACACCTCCCAGACCCGGTTACAGAGTTAGGACCTGTAACAATTTTATGAAACTTTACAATACATGATAATGTTAGACTTAGGAGAGTAATGCACATTTAATAAAACTTGCTCTCGTTCGCTACCGATTGATACCTTGAAGATGGACGTACAAATGCATAAATAATAATAATAATAATAATAATAATAATAATAATAATAATAATAATAATGTGTATTCTTATTGACATGGCAGTCCCTGTAGATTGTAATGTATATTTGAAGATCTTCAAAAACTATGAAATTACAAGGATCTTGAAATGAAAATATAAAAAATGTGGCACATAAGAACATTAGTAATTCCAGTTGTAGTTGGAGTACTCGGATTGATTGCGAAAGTTTCCGATCGATTCATTATAAGGACTCCTGGTAACCCATGCCTTAAGGGAATACAAAACAAATTGTACTCACAAGTACAGATCATGCATTACGAAAAGCTTTATCTGTGTAAAATATGTCTGATCTTAGGGTTTGTTTTCTCCTATAAAAATGATCATTGGAAAATGTCACTAAGCCATTTCTGACTGGTTGGGACCCAGAAGGAAATGTGTATACAACAGAAATCAAAGAAAATAATAAGATTATTATTATTATTAATAATAATAATAATATCAAGTTATAACCATCATTGTTCGAGCACTTGGAAGAGGGTATAAGAAATGTAAATTTGAAGAAGAATGAATACAATTCATACGGCCCCATTAGCATACTGAAGGGGGCAAGAGAGAGAAGAGACTTGCTGTCACTTGATATCCTGTGAAAACCACTGTGTAATTTTATTTTATAGTTTCATTCGAAGCAAAGAAATAAAGCCACTAAGACGCAAAGGGTTACTGTGTGTTAGAGATTATGAGAAAAATACGAATATCATTAAGGAGAGCGAACAATAAAAGAACAGGAATTAAGAAGACAGAAG
This sequence comes from Acanthosepion lycidas, assembly GCA_963932145.1. NCBI lineage: Eukaryota > Metazoa > Mollusca > Cephalopoda > Sepiida > Sepiidae > Acanthosepion > Acanthosepion lycidas. Next base: position 46,864,589 of record OZ010577.1, on the reverse strand, counting down.
ATAACGATTGACATTATATTTCAATTTTTGATGATCAAAGTTGACCGGGAAGCAAGAAACCGGAATAGAGTTCCACAAGTGAGAAGTGCGATAGAAGAAACTGTTAGCATAGAACTTACGGTACAACAGACCATTTCAACTGTAAAATAGCACTGCTCTTAAATCCATAAAGTCTAGGTACGATAGAGGAAAATTCATCAGAACAATTGCCATGGAAGTGTTTATAGAAAAGGCACAGGGAAACTACGTTTCGGCGATGGTAAAGTGACTGAAGCCGAGATAACACGTCAGAACCAATAATATTGCAGATTTTTCTTTGGATTTTATCAAGAATCGCTAACTATATAACAGAAGCAACAGGCCAGATGTGATAGCAGTATTCAAAGCAAAGACATATGGAAGACTCATAAAAATGTAAAATAGATTCTGACAAAAAAAAAAAAAAAATGTCGAGCACGACAGAAGGAAACAACTGTCCTAATAGCAGACCAAGCAGTTGATTCCATATAATCTCCCCCACTTCACGTCAACGGTAAACATTAATTCGAGAAGACGCAATAAATGACTCTCTTGGTGGTTAGTCTCAGCCATGTTGTAAATCGAACGCGAGGCTGGAAAGTAAAGATTGGTTAGCTCTGGTCAAGATGGCGGCAATATTCAACTTTTTGCCTGATCTGGCTCTTGTAAATATAGAGCATCCCAGGAGGAGTCAGATACTTTCTGGAACGATAAAGGGATTCGACCATTTTTTTTCAGCGATAGATCGTAAATACGAATTCCATTTGAGGGTAGACATGGTTTCTTTGACAGACCATATAGTGTAGAGGAAAGAAAGGGAAAAACATGAGAAATACCCGGGAACTCACCCGAGAACTGAAGAAATAGTAGAATAGCGTTTTGCCCCAAATAGTGACGCATTCGAAACCGTCCTAAATATGCAGCTAGAGAAACTGAAGATTCGATTACGAGTTGAAATTGTCTACTGTTGTAAGAATATAGAGGAAAAAATGTGTGATAGATTTGAGCAGATATATCCTCATTTTATCCCGAGTGATATCCACTAGTCAGGACATGTAAATAACTAATTTCCCTCTTTTAGAAAATCACAGAAAAATTGAAAAAAAAAAAAAAGAAAGAAGTAAAAAGCGGATCAAATATCGAGACACCTGTTGATTAAATAAAGCGTTCAGTGAGGAATTCCTTGAACGCGTATATACGTGCCTTCACAAAAAATGCTTGAAGAATGTTCGGCTCATTTTATCAGTCCAGAAAAATATGTAACTCTCGCTGCAATGCTCTATGTTTATACGAGTCAGGTCAGACCAAGAATGGAGTATTACTATCATATCTGGGCTGGTATTGTCCAATCCTCAGTGCCCAGCCTCAACAGAATTTCAAAAACGCCTACGTGGCCTTGTCAGTGTGGTATTTTTCGCTACCCTGCAATCCTTAACCCAAAGACGAAACGTCGTCAGCCTTTGATTACTTTAGGAAAATTATCCCTTATTCCTTTCGTGTTCCTTGTATAAAATGCAAGTTCTCTAGAACTGGTACTTTGTGGAATTAGCTCCCGAGAGAATGCTTCCCTCAAACCTACAATCTTGGTCTCTTTAAGCCCAGGATCAAATGATATCTATCATGCTCGTCCTTATATTTCTCTCTTAATCCCTCCTCCCTTACAATCTCACTTATTAACTTTACCTTGAGTGGACTTTGGGCCTTGTGTTGAGTTAGTTATCAGTAAAAATTTAATCCATATACGTCTGCGGAAGGCCGGAAGACACAATGATTGAAACGTTTTGATTACAACCACAGAGATTAGGACAAGTAGTCCGAATGTAAACGCGGATCAAATATCGAGACCTTGTCATAAAGAGCTGAACCAAAATCATATAATCGTAGAATCAAAGCAAAAAATTACTGAGCAGTACTAAAAAATAAGAACAAGACTAGATATCCCTAGGCAATGGCAATGGAACGAGAAGAGTCTACACATGTGGATTAAATAAAGCGTTCAGTTAGGAATTCCTTGAATGCGTATATACGTGACTCCACAAAAGATGCTGGAAGAATGGTCGGCCTCATTTTATCAGTCTGGAAAAATATGTAACTCTTGCTGCAATGTTCTGTTTGTAAGAGTCAGGTCAGACCCAGAATGGAGTTTTGCTGCTATATCTGGGCTGGTGCTGTCCAATCCTCAGTGTCCAGCCTCGACAGAATTTCAAAATCGCTTCCGCAGCTTTGTATGTGATGAATTATTCCCCACTCTGCAACCCTTATCACAGACGAAACATCGCTAGCTTTTCACTATTGTATCATTATTGCTATGGCAGATGTTCGGACGAGTTACATTCGTTAGCGCCAGTAGATTGGACCTTCACGAGTAGGACCCGCCATGCCGTGTTCACGTTGGCAAACCAGACCCATTCCCTTCTTGCTCCCTTGATAATAAGCAAGTTCTATTCAGACAGCTTCGTTCTCCGAACTGCTACTTTGTAGAGCAAGCTCTCGAGAGAATGCTTCTCTCACACCTACAGTCTTGATCTCGTCCAGGATCAAATGATATCTATCATGTTCGTCCTTATATTTCTCTCTTAATCCCCCTCACTTAAATCTCACTTATTAACTCTACCTTGAGCGGACTTTGCATCTTGTATTGAGTGAACTATCATTAAAAAAAATAAGGTTATCCGAATCGATATACGCCTGATGAAGGCTGGAAGACACAAAGACTGAAATGTTGTGATTACAACAGCAAAGATTAGGACAATAGGTAAATAAAAAACTTGCACATTATTTACACTATTATCCACATCTTTGTCGTAATATTTATTACAACGTTTCGGCCGTTGTACGCTCCGGACTTCTTCAGGTGGTTGGAATGTCCAACTGAATCCTTTATTTCGCTCACTGGGGTAGACTGTTCTAGTTCCACGTGCCATGTTTAATGGATGTCAATTATCAGTTATCTCCTTTTAATTTCCCTCCACTGCCTTAACTGGGTATTGAACTCACACTCTTTGAGTCCTGTCACTGGATCTGAACTAACGCCTTTATCCACTGTGCCATGTGTCCTTGCAATGTGACGGTTGGGCTCATAATTATTGGCGCACATGGTTGAAACGCTTTCGAAAGAGGATGGAAGAAAAGAAAATCCGAACCTCACCCCCCCCAAAAAAAATCGAAACCTTTTAAAAGGCAGCGTTACTAAAATCACGACTGGTTTAAAAACGAAATGAGAGCAAATAATAACAAATCTATTAAATGTGGTGAGACGTCTCTGAGTCTGACCACGAAATAGAAAGAAATAAACCTAATCGTAATAATGCCGATGTGTGAACAATCATTCAGGGCGGAAGTATTTTTAACGGAGAAATAGGCATTGTTAGCGCGCAGTTGGGATCTCTAAGTTATAGGAAGAGAGTTTGGGAGGTTTAAAGAATTAAAAGAGGGAGAATTATGAAATTGTTCAGTGAAGTGACTGATGGATTCGAGGTGAAAGGTTAAAAACCTTTAGCGAGTAGAATAAGAAGAGAGTGAGAGAGAGAGAGAGAGAGAGAGAGAGAGAGAGAGAGAGAAAGAGAAAAAGAAATATAGAGATAAAGAGAAAGGCTGAGACAGAAAAAAAATTCGGTGAGAAGAGAGTTTCGAATTAAGAAAGTGAGTAAGAAGGAGAGAAAGGATTTTGTCTTGGAGAAAATGGTTTGAAAATGGAATGAAAAGAAACAAAAACGATAAGAGAGAGGTAAAAATAGTGGTTAGGTGTGGGGCGAAGACAAAAATGCAGAAGAGCATAAAAATGACTGAGGTTTGGACGCTGGAAGAAAAATTAATTTGTGCATCTTATAGGGTGACCCCAAAAAAGGGGAACTTTTTAACAATCCAATAAAACCAAGAGTGATGGAAGAAAATATTTTATTCGTAGTAATTGAAACCTTAAAACATGCCATTTAAGAAACAATGATGGAATTTTCATTTTTTTAAAATTACGTCCTGTAGATGGCGTCCTCCTGTACGAATGCATTCTTGAAATCTGCTGTTGAGATTCCTCATTGACTGCTGCAGCATCTCAGCTGGGATACTGTGAATTTCATCTTGAATTGTAAATGGCGAAATGTTTACTTGCTCAAGGTCACTGTCTCGCAATGTTACCACTTGCTCATGTCTGGCAATACGCATTTCAAAAATTCCCGTTTTGGGGGTCACCCTGTATTTTAAAAATAAACGAAGGACGACAGGTCATTCATAATCGTACAGTTCTTCCAAGAAGATAAATGGGAACCATATTTGGTGTAATTAAAGTAAAAAAGAATCTGTTATTTTATTTATGAAGAAATTATAGACATCGTCGTTCTTAATTCTGAATGTTTTTTTTAAATTCTGAAAATAGAGCAATCAAAGATATTAAATATATATATATATATATATATATATATATATATCTTTCTCTCTGCCAGTTTATGTTTGTCATCATCTTCTTCTATATGCCCTGTCTCTTCATGACGTTGGTGATCATGGCTCTCCACAATTTCCTGTCCTTTGTAGCTCTAAGTAAATTTTGTCTTTTTTCTATCTCTCCTAAACCATGTTCTGCCAACCGTTTATAAAATTTCGTTCGGTTGGATATGAGGCGTTTTCCGTCGTCTCTCTTCTCTTTATGTCCTCTAGAAATTTCAACTGTCTCTTTCTGGTGTTAAGTATAAGTGTCAACTTTTGCTTCCATGTCATAAAAAAAAAAAATAAATAAATAAAATAAAAAAAAATAATGTAAGACAATGAGAATCGATTTCTTCTTCCGGAAATCATCTATCCATTACGCGCAAAGGCCAGAGTGGACTTTCGATGATTTTCGGACAGATTTTTTCGGGGGGTTAATTCATTGACCTTGCGTCGAATTTTTTCATTGTGTTTCCAAATACAAATCATGTTAACAGATCGTGATAGTTATTAGGGAGATGTGATTAAACATACTTCAATGTTTCAGAAACATTTATCCAATATTATTATTGTTTAGGTAAAAAATATTATAACAAAACACAAATAGCTATATTGTTGAAAATATTTCGACAATATACGTATTTTTTACGTATTCATGGTTATTTTTTTAAAAACTTTTTATAAAAAACGACATTCTTGTGCATGCAGCTATGGATAATATACATTAATTACTACTTTTTAGAAGAATTTTCCACAAGCGGGAAGTGCAAGTGAAGTAACTATTAGCATAAAACTTACGGTTACATCTAACCATTTCTACTGTAAAATGATGAGACCTTGATGTTAGTCTAGTAATGCCATTGAATTTGTAAAGTTTAGTTACCAAAAGGGAAAGTTAATCAGAACGAATAATATGAGAATATTTAAAGAAGAGGGACAGAGAAGCTACGTGACGGCGGTGGGAGAGTGAGAAGCCGAGATGCCATGTCAGGACAAATAACATTGCAGATTCTTCTTTGAAGTTCATCAAGACTCCCTAAATACATAATAGAAGCACCAGACCAATTGTGACAGCAATATTCAATGCATGGTCGAGTGGGAGATTTACAAATATGTAAGATAAATTCTGTCGAGAAAATTCTCTAATGCGACACCATGAACCAAATTTTTTAATAGGAGACCTAGCAATTTACTATAATTTTTCCACTTCATGTCGGTGGAAAACGTTAGTCCGAAAAGGCATAATGAGTCACTTTCTCGGAGGTTAGCATCAGCCATAATGATGGAAGGCAACAAAACAAAATGTTCTCACAGACGATTAAAATAGAGCAGTTTCGTTTTGGAAGCGCTAAAATCAACAAGTCATATTTTACCCCAGTTAACAACAGATTGTAGGTCATTTTTGAGATCAGATGCAAATCCGACCTTATGAAATCGAACAGACTTACCATTAAGATAAGAATAAATGGTTACATCAACAGTATAGATATCAAAATGATAATTTTAATGCCCTTTTTTTCTTTTGAAAATTTTAAATTTCCTTGTGTGGACTTTAAACTTACCAAAATTTCAGGCATGTTACATTATGGCCTTGGGATCGTGACTGAAATTGAGATGCCAGGTCATGACAAATGAGATTGCAGATTGTTTTTTGAATTTTATCAAGAATCTCTAAATATATAGCACGGGTACTACACTAGATGTGGCAGCAATATTCAAAGTTTGGATGAATGGTAAACTTATAATTATATAAGAGGTTTCTAGCGAGAACCAACTTTCCTATCAGTAGATTCAGCAATTGATTCAGTATAAACTTAGTTCAAGAAGACTGACAATGTACATTTGTTTAGTTTATTATTATTACTTTTTGGTATGTCTACAAGTGTTTTATGTTCAGGATTTAATGAACGTAAAAAAATGTTCAAACGTTTGTTGGTTCCAAGTGCTAGCAACTGATTCAATATAATCTTTCCACTTGATGTTAGTGGAAAACGTCAGTCCGAAAAGGCATAATGAGTTACTTTCCTGGGGGTTAGCATCAGCCATACTGATGGAAGGAAACAAAACAAAATTGTCCCTCAGACGATTAAAAGAGAACAGTTTCGTTTTGGAGGCAGTAAAATTTAACAAGTCATTCCTTGCCTCAGTTAACAACAGATTGTATGTCATTTTAGAGATCAGGTGCCAGTTGACCTTATCAAATCGAACAGACTTACCATTAAGAGAGGAATAAATAGTCGTGTCATCAGTATACACAGTGAGTTGAGAACTGATCACACACACACACACACACACACACACACACACACACACACACACACATAGACGTGTTTGCGGGTTTATCGTTTAATATTTTCGCATACATTTCATTTTTCAATTAGTTACCCGCGTTAGGCGTTTTCATTAGTTTCTTTCACTAATTTTCTGCTTGTCTTTCTTTCTCTACCTCTCTCTCTTACACACACACACACACACACACACACACACACACACACACACACACACATATATATATATATATTTAAGAACGTATAAACATAAAAATGCTATAAACACACACACACACACACACACATATATATATATATATATATATATGTATATATATATATATATATATATGTGTGTGTGTGTGTGTGTGTGTGTGTGTGTGTGTATATATATAAATTTCCTTTTCGGGAAAGGGAAAGGTTAAAAAAGAAAAAGCAACAAACGTTTCTGATCATAATTGTGTCTACCCACACTCGCAAGGAACACTGCTTCACATAACAGGTAAGTAATGTCTACTTGTGGCCAGGGAAGTTTTTATCTCCTATGAAACGATACTTCACTAAAAAAACAACAACATTCAAATATATATATGTGTGTGTGTGTATATATATATAAATTTGATATATATATATAAGTTGGCCGAGGAGGATGTGACGTAGGGCGTTTCTGACTGGTTGCTTGCTGTTTCAAAATCAGCAGTGGCAGTTCGTTATATGTACGTTGTTGTGTGCTTGGTGGATTTTTTTTGCTTCAGGATCGCCTGCCGAAATAGTCATTGTTTCGATAGGGTCACTTGAATGAACAAGTATGATGTTGAAAGGCCCAAAACTTGTCATGACCCCAAGTCATAGCATCACTGATGAGGTGATACTGTATGTATTTTATCTGTATTCATAACATATATTATTTTATTTTAGATTTTATAACAAAAATTTTTTATAATATCAAAAATAAAATAATAATAATATGTTGCTCTACTTCGTATTGAGCACTTTTTTAAAAGAGTAAATGCTATGAACAGCGGAATTTTACTTCATCTGTTCTATCTCTCTCTCATATATATATATATATATATATATATATATATATATATATATATATATATATATATGTTCTATCTCTCTCTCATATGTATATATATATATATATATATATATATATCTGTTCTATCTCTCTCTCATATATATATATATATCTGTTCTATCTCTCTCTCATATATATATATATATCTGTTCTATCTCTCTCTCATATATATATATATATATATATATATAAATAAATAAATAAATAAAACGAGGCACGGTCCAGTAATGGTTAGCGACTCGGATTGAGGAATCGGAGAGCAGAGTTCGAATTTCCATTACATTCACTTACGTGCTAACACCCTTGAATCCTCTTCTTTTCCCTCCAGCTATGGTTAAATAGCAGGACAGACTGGATTCTGTAGCCTTGAATGGCACCTGGACTAGAAGAAGGACAACTCTGAATTCAAAACCTGTGGAGGGTCGTTTGGGGACCTTGTGGCACGTAGTGCGACAGGTCTCTGTATTCGGCCCTTCAAAAGAGTGGGTGGGTCTGCTCAAAGCCATCACTACTATAATCAAATCATATGTGCTGGTGTTTGGCTGTCGGTTCCTAGAAACTGAGATGCTTGACCCTCATACGTTGTATAGACGGGAGAGAGTATCACTACCACACAAAAAAGAGAATGTTTAACATCGAAAAACATAAGGAAAATTAATTCATTTTAATAATATGTGGAAATATCCACTCTTTACCTGAAGAAAGGTGCGAGACCCGGAACACGTGTTGTAAAATTATGGCAAATAAAGCATTATACAGTGTAACCCGGATATAAGAGAGTTGTCGGGACCGGAGAAGAAGTCTCTTATATCCGAGTTTCTCTTATATCCGGGTTTGGTCTATTTTGTTTAGGTAAGTATGGCTCTAATTTGGGACCAGATAAAATATCTCTTATATCCGGGTTTCTCTTATATCCGGGTTACACTGTATATATTTAAAAAAAATCCACATTACAACCAAAAACGTTTGCGGTCTCTCTCTTCTTTTTAAGATATACACTTTTCTCTCGTTGGAACAACTATTATCTCTTCCCTATATATATATATATAATTTGTGTGTGCGTATTGAGTGGATGCGGATATGCCCACGCGCGTGAGTTTTTTAAAATCTTTCCCACTTTTGTTCGAAAGAATTGACACATTAACACTCAACAATAATTGTATTTTTCTGTTTACTGTCAACACCCAATGTGGACGAAAATATCTAAATGGCCAATATTACTTTCTTTTTCTTTTTACTTTATCGGCGTTCCACAACTCTGCTATCGGATATAGAACTTTTAGTGGCGTTTACTAATTTCCTAGTGGAAAAAAGGGGCCCCTAAAAGTGGAAAAAATCAACCAAAATAGAACCATTTCCACCGTAAAACGTTTTTACTCAGGCCATTATCTGAAATAACATTTCTTGCGACACAAAAGAAAGCGCATAATCTGTAGCGTTACGGTAATGGTAATATTTGTCGTTTTCCTTATAAGGAAACATTCTGTATTCATTGACCGAGCAGCCAGTATTTTCGTCGGTTGAAATTAATAAAAAGCTTCTGTTAAAACAATTTTTCAGGAAAATGCGTTTTTCAAGTTTCCAAACTGATATCGCTTTTTCCTAGTATTGATGGGATGGTGGGGTTGTTCCTTACTAAACTTTTGTAAAGTTTTGTCGAACTTGGAAATCTAATTTCGTGACATTATTTTCACTTTGAGTTATTCATTTTAGTTTTTGCTGTCGTCGAAAGTGCTAAGGTGATATGGCTTCTGTTATTTGGTGCAGCACTTTGTGATTCTCTTGCGCCAAAGCCTTCAAAGGTTCGGCCTCTCTAAATGCTCATAGTGTTCATTCGGTCGAAGCCATTTTAAACCACTGATCTGAGAAAACGGTTGTGTACATGTCTTAGTCTACACACACACAAACATATATTGTTAGAAATTTTCTGTTTATAGGACTTGTATGCTAAGTATTGAAGAGAGAGAGAGAGAGAGAGAGAGAGAGAGAGAGAGAGAGAGAGAGAGAGAAATGAAATGGACAAAGTCCGACAATTATTTTAAGACGTTTTTCATGTTTATACGTTCTTTTTATAGATACAAACATTTAAGTAAATGCACTGTTTATAATAAACAGTATTAACGACATTTACCGGCCCGAATGTCTGAGAAATTTTCATAGAAAATATGCGTCCTCCATCATATAGCCTGATGTGCTTTTACCGATTGAGCCACAGAGGAGCGTTTCGGTTAGCAAGATTTTCTCTTGTACATTCATATCTGCTCGATGCGTAACCAAATGTAAAGAAATGACGTCGGAATACGCATACGCGTGTGTCTTCCCCCTCTTTCCACGTGACTAAAACGGAATAAACAATTATTTATGAGATTTTAGTTCGCCCGGCTGTTGCATCCTGCTAACAAGGGGGAGAAGCAAAATTATAATAAATAGAAACCCTTTAGAATCATGTAAATGCTAGACAATTTCCTTCTGGACAGATACAAGTGGTTGCATTATTATGTAAGATGTGTAGAAGTCTGGCGTTCAACTTTCCTAATAAGTAAAGCAAAGAGGATTTATATGCAGACTTCGTGTCATGACCTATATTAAAAAGAATTTTAGCTGAGTTTGAATTTACCGTAAGTCACATCCAGCAATTATCTTAAATAACAACTTAAAAGAGACTGTTTGACCAACACAAGGACTCACCAAAATTCATGTTAAAAACAAATAAAAAAAACAAATGAAAACTACAGACAAAAGTTCATTTTCTCCATCAAGACATTTATTTTTGTAGTTCACAAGCAAGCAGAATTTTTTTTCTCCTGATGATGGTGATGTTGGCCGAAACTAGTCGAGGAATCTAAATGAAATAATAATAAAAACGAAAAAATATTAATATACAACCGAGTGCGTCTGAAGATTTTAATTTTTTTAAATATTTTTTACTGTTCAAAAAAAAAAAAAATATATATATATGTATATGTGTGTGTGTGTGCATGTGTGTGTGTGTGTGTATATGTATGTGTGTGTGTCTGTTGAGATCTACATATGTATGAATTTGGGAATTTATATTCAAATAAACACATGAAGAACCCTATATCCAATGTAATAAGCGTACACAGACGTTTAAAATCAGTTTTTATTCACCCAATGACTATTTGTTGCGGTAAAAAAAAAAAAAAAAAAAAAAAAAATTCTAAAAGAATAATAATACAAAATACACGTGTGTTCATGCCAGAGATTTATTTATTAATTTATTTATCTATCTCTGAAAGGCGGTCTGTCTGTTTGTCTCTCTCCACCAGTCCTGGTAGGGATAAAAACCAACATGAATATCTAAGCGTATATATCCGCATCCATTTTTGTTGCGTTTTTCGTTTTGCATTTTTGATTCTTCTTTTGTATTACGCAAACTCTTGACATTACACGCAGATACACGCATCGAGGGAGATATTAAAAAAAAAAAATATTGTTAGAAGTGAACGAAAAAGAAAAAAAAATGAAAGGAGAGAAAAAGAAAACTTAACTTATAGGCCCTAATACACGACCGTTTCCCGCCACGATTACTTGCAATTGATGTCAATACTTGCAACAACAATATCAATAACAAACCCAACAGTCTTTATATTCATCAATCGTAACATTTCAAGAATCAAAGGCCTCGGTTTATTCCGAGTTTTTTTTCCCTCTATTTGTCCTCCTGGGACCTTATCAGAAACAGAAGCAGCAGCAACTACAAGCCCAACAGCAACAACAGCAACATCAACAACAACAACAACAACAACAATAATAATAATAATAACGATGTCTACAAGACATTTGTTGTGAACATGCAAGTCCACGATTAATAACAATAACAGCAATAATAATAATAATAATAATAATAATAATAATAATAATAATAAATTCCCTTCATTTTTTAAACAAGATACATAAGCATATTGATCTTGAGCAAGAAAGTGACAGTGGTGCCAGTCGTTATCTGAGCACTGGGAACGGTCAAGAAGAACAAAAAAAGGCAGAACGAATTGAAAACGACAGAACTATGAAAACCTTTTTGCATATCGAGAAAAGTGATGGAGTATTAAAGAGGATTGATGCCTGGAACTTTGGTGTAATCCAAAAAAGTATACATGAAGGGAACAATCGATGAGTAAATTCTTCTTTTTCTTTGTATTATTACTGTTGTTGTTGTTGCTGTTATTATTATTATTATTATTATTATTATTATTATTATTATTATTATAACAAAACGAAGAAAAATAATAAAATGAAAGAAAACAGATATTAATAGATCAATAAAGAGAATAATAATAATGAATAATGACAGAAAGCAAAAAAACTTGTAATAATATTAAAAAGAAATAATTTTAATAATAGCAATAACGACGATGATGATGAAAAAGAGGAATAATAATAATAATAATAATAATAATAATAATAATAATAATAATAAAGAGAAAAGATATAATAATAATATTAAAGAGAAGGATTTATAATGATAATAAAGTATTACCACTACTATTAATATTATTATCAGAGATAATAATAATAATAATAATAATAATAATAATAATAATAATAATAATAATAATAATAATAATAATAATAAAGAGAAGGATTTATAACAAGAAAGGGAAAGATTATTACTAATAATAAAAACAGCAATAATAATATTGTGAAAAGAAACAATAATATTAAAAAGGAAGGCTTTATAATGATAATATTAGGTTGGTGCAAAAATAATATCGTTTTTTGAGGTATTTTTTAACGTCAAAAAACGATATTATTTTTGCAACAACCTAATAGTAGTAGTAATTGAAATTCTGAAAGAAAAATAATAATACTGAAGATAAGCATTTATAATAATAATAATAATAACATTTCCAATGAAATAACACTTGCAATTTCTTATGAAAGAAAAGAAATACTACTACTACTACTACTACTACTACTACTACTACTACTAATAATAATAATAATAATAATAATAATAATAATAATAATGAAAAGAAATGTTTCGGTTTGAAGCATAGAAATTTGTATTTTTTGGCACAAGCCTCGCGCCAAACAGTTGCAAGCATTCCAACATCAAAACCATTTTGTTTATGAGTCAAGTGTGCGTGCGAAAAGAGTCCCCTGACTGAGATCTTTTCGCCTTCCTTTTTCTCCTTCAGCTGCCTGAGCGAATGGATCAGAGCTACCATTGGTTCAGAAGTCACTGTATAACTCTCAAACGCATAGAGATCTGCTGCGTACACAACGAAGACGAGGAAGTGAGAAGACATCCCACGTGTAGAAACGCACTCATGATATATAGGGAAGCAGTAATCGCAAGAGTAGTCGCCTTCAGAATAACAATGAGAGAAATAAAGAACACGAGAAAGAAAATAAAAAAGTAAAAACAGGCTCGTGATAGTCTGTGAATACCTTAATTAAAGTTTCTTTATTTGAAAGTTTTTTTTCTAATCTTTGCTAACATGTGGAAATATTTCCTTTGTGCGTTGTCAAAATGCATTTCGGTGACCTTTTTATTTTATTTATTTATTCCACTTGTCGTTGCCGGGGATATATATATATATATATATATATATATATATATATATATATTGATGGTCGAACATATAAAATTGTGAGGCCATCTCTAAATAGATCAATGGATATACAAATGCACACACACAGCCACACACACAGAGACACAGACACACACACACACACACACATATATATGAGTTGAAAAGGCATATAAAAATAGACTAACAATGAAAGTGTATTGGCAGGAGGGACACGTATAAATATAATAGTTATCTACATGTTTAGTATGTGGGTATGTATGTATATATATATATATATATATATATATATATATATATATATGTGTGTGTGTGTGTATGTGGCTATATATATATATATATATATATATATATATATATATATATATATATATATATATATATACGTATGTCTGTGTGTATGTGTGCGCATGTGTGGCCTATTAGGGAAGAGTGCTCAATATCGGTGATAGGGCGTATATGGATATTGACATACAGTGTTGCTTCCTAAGTCCACACACAACCACACCTCTAGCTTTCCTTCTGTGTATATATATATATATATATATATATATATATATATATATATATGTGTGTGTGTGTTTATATACACAGACACACACACACACACATATATACTTTGTATATATATATATACTTTGTATATATATATATACTTTGTATATATATATATATACTTTGTATATATATATATATATATATATATATATATATATATATATATATATATATATATACAAAGATATATTTATCTATATGTTTGTGTGTGTGTGTATATATATATATATTCCTCCTATTTGAATAATGGCGTAGAATTCCCTAATTTTGCTACATTTAATAAGTGTAGACACGCACACGCTTGTACATAATGAAACACACACACACGGTGCGAGAGAAAGAGAGAAATAGTGCGAAAGAGAGAGAGAGAGAGAGGGGGGGAATATGAGGTTGTATCAATAAGTCCGTCCCCAGTTATTATGTGAATACTGATCTGTAATTTTCAGTATATAATGTCCGTTCAACGCTGAAGCTTAGGTTAAGTACATTGAAAAAGGAGGAAATTATGTTGAAAATAAATATCTTTTGTGCAGGATATTTGCACATTTCGGCTACGGATTTATTCTTGTAGCTATGAAGTTGAGTGATATTTCATTTCCGTTTCTGAGAAATAATTGAGGACGAATGTATGATTCTAACTGTTCCTTAAATAGACCATAAAAAGGTGTTGAAAAATGGCTTCTATACGACAATGTTCAACGCAAGACAGTGTGGGTTAACGAAGATAAACCTCCAGAACTAATCCTAAAACCTAAACTCCAGCAAAAAACAATGTGATAAAATGGGATCCTTAAAACTTATTGCTGACCACTGGTATTCGAGAATACCTGTTTACTAGGGTGGCGAGCCAATCCCTAATTACAGAAGCTTGCCTTAGTTTCAGTTTCTGTGAGAGAGTGTGTTATCTAACGTGATCAATAATTTGAACAAGACTACCAAACTCAAGCCCTCGGTCACGATGACTTCGTGCTAAGGGTTCCGTCTACCCAGTTTCACTCACAAGGCTTGGGTCTGTTACAGTTTTTTGTGTATATAATGTAACTAGTGAGCCAATTCAAATGCCTTGACTCCCTTTATAGTCTACCAATAGAAGGTTAACCAATCAGAAGCCGCAGAACATTCTATCCGTCGTGTATAAAGGCGGCCATTTTTGTTTACCCTAGCCGAATGACCAGTGCCAATTTGTCAGGCGAAGATGACAGAAGGAAGTACTACGTTCTGCTACTTTGCTGTGATATCCACTGCTAATCTGAACTACGCTTTCCTACTGTCTCCGAAATATCCACTGCTAACCTCTGGATTCTATACTCGAAGACGACCGTCAAAATGTCTAACAGGGTCAACTCGTTGTATGGTTTTCAAGCACTTTCCAAAGGTGCCGCACGCTGGGATCGACCCCTCCAGTCCGATAACATCAAGAAGTCTACTTCCTTACAAATCGACGATGATGATATTCGAGCCCGGGTCTCGTGTCCAGAATGCGAATGTTCTAACCACTCAGCCACGTGCCCATATGAACGTAACGAAACACTAAATGCACAATTAAATGTTCAGCAGCTACAACGTGTCCGTAAATGTTTGTTGGAAAAGCACCTTGCACTCATCAATATGAAAACTGTCGTCGTTCTTCATGACAATGTAAGGTTTCATACAGAAAGAATAACACTGGAAAATATTTTGGCATTTGGTTGATCCACTCCACGCGCCATATTCACCCGGGTGTGTACTAGTCGATTATTACCTTTGTCAACTACTGCAAGACGCTTTGAGGAAAAAAAAAAGAAAACAAATTTCTCTAATGAAAAGCGGGTTAAAGAGTTCATCGAAATTTTTTTCTCGTAAACACCTGCGAAATTTTACTCAAGCGGTAACGAAGGGCTGTCTGCTAAGTCTGCAAATAATGGTGAATATATAATTAAATAAAATGTAACTGTACTTTATTTTTTAAGGATAAAGTTGATAAGAACGGAAATTATTTACGACTCAACATAATAGATATCTGCAGAGAAATTCACACACACCAACACACACACATGTGACAGGAGAAAAGGACAAATAGGAAACGTTGATCAATTTAACATGTTTCACATTTATTAAAGTTTCATCAGAGAATGAGACATGAAGAAAAAAGAAATTCTTGTATTTTTACTTTTATGCTGTTTGAATTTCATTGGTTAATCAGGCTTCACGTGCATCTAGCTTCCTGTTAGATTTAAAGAATAGATTTAATAATGGTTAGTGATGTAATATAGTGTTTTTGAGACATGTTTATAGTTGGTAAAATATTTATCAGGATTGCTTCGAAGTATTTTCAGCGTAAAGAATTATGTTATTTTAATTAGGGTAGCATTTGTAAAATCAAAGTTATAGTTTATTTTGCTCCTGTGTATTCCGAGCGAGTTTAAAGGGTTGTCACAACGTAGATCCTTTTCTGTTCCTGGATACGGGTTTTTTAGATTTTGAGATGTTATGCCGATGTGAGTATTTTTACATTGATAAATACCGGCATTTGAAGTGTTTTTTTTTTCTTCCAAATTATATCTCCGATTGTCTTGGATGTGGTGGTAAAAACTGCAGTATTATGGATAATTTATTTTCCAATTTTGTAGATAGAGTGTTTTGAATAAATATTTTACCAACTATAAACACACGCCCAAAAAACTATATTACATCACCAATCGTTATTAAATATATTCTTAAAGAATCTACCATATGTTTATCTTCAACAACCGATGTTTATGCAAAAACGTTCCCAAATCACTCGTGCATTCAATACTGCTGCCACATCTGGTCTGATGCTCCTGCTATTAATCTAGAGATTCTTAACAAAATCCAAACGACCTGTAATTGATCCTGACTCTGATTGTTCTGATAAGAAAAAACTCCTGAATTTGATGGTGAGGGTCTCAGACTCAACACGGATTCCTACATCAAGTGTTTTGAAGAGATAGTGCTGCTCTGGGTCAAGAGGATGGCTGCCGGAAAACCCTTTGTCGGGCAACAGGACTCTGCTCCTTGCCACACAAGCAGAAGAACTCAGTCATGCCTGCCATATAATTTCTTCGACGCCATGACCTCTTACATCAGGCCACCTAACTCCTCCGACTTCAGCTCCCTTGATTATTATGCGTGAAGCGCAGTTCAGCGAGAAACCAACAAAAGACCTTGTAACTGAGGATAAGGATTATGGCAGCATTTACCAATTTAAACAAGGAGATCGTCCAGAAGAGTTGAAGGAGATTCCGAAATCGTGGTTGAAGCCAATGGGGATTTTATTGAATAAATTTATTCTTTAGTATTTCAAGATATTTTTGTGTAATTTTGGTAAATATATCTGTTAAAATGAGATATCAGTGTGATTTTCATTTTTGCGTAATTTAGATGAAAATTTATCCATTGAACACTGTACAATAGATGATTATTAAAAAAACAAACAAACAAAAAACAAAAAAAAAAAAACTGATCTTGCCCTACAGGATCCTTATACAGAACTAATATGTAATGAATCTTGACCCGAATTAGAATCTTCATGTATTCAAAGCTCCTTTCCTTCAGTTTAATACAAGGCTAAACAAAATGGAAAGAATGTAGGAATGGGTCGCTACATTTTGGAAATCTGCGTCCGAATTTTTGTCTTCGACACCAATATTTGTCACCTATCTTCATTGCCATTTTCACAACGTTTCTCAAGGACACACATGGCCCAGGGGATAAAGACGTTGGTTAGGTCCCGTGACTCGACCTAAAATGTTCAATACCAAGCCATAGAAGTGGTGAACCAAAACTTGGAGAGTTAAGTTAAAGGGAAATAACTGAGGCATCGGGAAGAGACACAGCACGTGGAACTAGAAAAATCTATCCCGTTGGAAGAAATAAAGGGTTCGTTTCGAAATTCCAATCACCTGAAGAAGGCCAGTGCGCAGAAAGGCCGAAACGTTGTGAATATAGCAATGAAGATAAGGATAACAGTCCGAATAATGTAAATAATGCAAATAATCATTATACCTCATCTCAGAGATATAGACAGATATGGATCGTATATATGTGTTCCACTTGAGATCTGGTGTAAACTATAGTTCCAATAGATGTTCAAACGATGTGGCCTCATTGAGAGTACAATAGTCACCGGACTGGAGTAAATTTAGGGTTTGTTAAGTGATGCTGGAACTTAACTAGCTTCGTCTTTTTGGTGTTGAATCTTATAAAGCATTTTCTTCCATTGAGCCTTTAGGGCTTGGTCGGAGAAAAGATTAACTGTCAGCTGTTAGTTTTTTTGGTTTAACCGAATAAAGAGCGTCTGATTTTCGTTGTGTTAGTCAATCTATAAGAATGTTAGTCTGATTCTAGTGAAAAAAACCAAAACAAAACAAAACAAAAAAAACCCAAAACAAACAAAAAAAATACAAAACAAACAAAACTTCAACTTCCTGGTCCTACCTAGTTAGCTGATCTTATGATTCAAGTAATGATGCTTGCAAATTGTTATTAAGAAAAGGACAATGTAGACATTTTTATTGAAATGAACGGAAGGTGAGCGGGGATGAAAAAAGTTACGCCTTTTCTTTTGGTCTTGTGGTTACAGGTCGATTGTTGCCGCAGGTCGCTCCCTGAAAAAATGTGTCTTGCGATGGGCCTATTAAAAGTCCATATCCAAATGAATTCGAACGTAAATGAAAAAAAAAAAAAAAAAAAAAAAGCAAAAAAAAAGCGGATTTACAAAACCAACAATGCACGCGACAATTTCATATCATAACCCTCTTTGGGTAAGCATTTATTATTTTGTGCGTAATCTCTCTCTCTCTTTTTTTTTTCTTTTTAGGTAAACAATTCACTAAAGCAGATTCCCTAGAGACCAACATATTATAAATCCGCTAAAAAAAGCAAAAGAACCAAATAAATAAATAAAAAAAAAAATGAAATCAAAAAGATGCTCTGACTTCCGGCAAATAAAAACACACCTGTGTAATTTGTACCTATTGACACTAAATAAGTGTTCTTCGCTGAAACTGCCAAGAAACAAAAAGTCCTTGCGGCAAGCCACGTCTATTTGATTTTTGTGCACTTCGACACTCGTTTCAAAACTTTTTAAGAAACTATAATACGTGTTTGAATTCTTTGTATTTTTTAGAGTGGGTGGGTGGAGGTTGTTTTGATAAAGTAACACTAACAAGAAGAAAATAAGCAATACATGATAAACTGAATATAGTTTGCGCCAGTCGTATATATTTTTTTTAAATAGATGCAACTAGCAACGGCACAAGACTTAATATTCTTGGTAGTAGGGATTTTTTTAAGTAGGGCTCGAACAACACACTCCCAAAAATTGAGACGAAATCTTGATTTATTTTACTTAAGTTAGAAACAATATAATCGCTTCATACATGAAACAAGCTACACAACCGCCAACGAAGAGATTAAACTGACGAAGGTTGCAAATAGCTAAACAAATTTATTTTAAACTTAAATCAATTCATTTGTAGTGATTTGAATTTTTAGCGCTAAAAATTTTAAAGTAATTTAAATAAAATTTAAATTTAAGCTTTTCGATTTTCAAAAACTGTAATACTTTTTATTAAAATTTTCCTACTCCCAAAACTTTTCTTTATTAAGTATTATGAATAAATATGAAAAAATTAACTGCCTGTCACAAAATATATTCACTTTCTCATATAATTTTCGTCATAATTATTCTGATGATTTTTTCCTCTTTGGTACCTCGACTTTACGAATTTAAGCGAGGTACTAGATTAGCAGCGAGGTCTCATAATTTTACAGTTGAAATATATAAAGTACTGTGTATGTGTGTGTGTATTTGTGTCTGTCCAAGCAGCTCCTCCCCTCCCACTTGTCCGATTTCAATGATTCTTAGCTCATTCAAAAGTCTTAGAAAAGTTAGGCGCAGGGAAAATTTTTCGTTAGGCTCAGATTCAGGGTTGAAGATTATGCGGGGATAAATATATATATTAATATATTATACTAGCCATTATCGTTGCTTTCATTGTTCAAGGGGAGTAACTCTTATTTTCTTTTTGTATCCCAACTTGCAGTGCATGTTTTATAAGAGCATACAAGTTTTAAGGGCGTAGGATGCTTAGTCAATGATATCATATACAAGTAATATTGAAAGCTTCAACACTATACCAGAGAGAATCACTTGGTTACTAATTACAAGTTCTAAAAGATATACTCGAAAATTCAAGTTTATGAAATAACTGTCCGGATAGACGATCTTTCCTGTCAGGCTCTATTTAACACTTTTATAAGTGTACCATTCGTCCATGCGTCAAATTTTGCTAACACACTTGGTCTTGTGCTTCTTTAGAGATACTTGCTAAAATACAAAGAATCTGCGATGTTATCGATTCTGATCTGGCATCTCGGCTTCAGTCACTTTCTCACGCCTGAAAGGTACCTTTTCTATAAATGTCCACATGGTGATTATTCTGATAAGCTTTCTTCTTTGGTACCTCGACTTTACGAATTTAAGCGCAGTACTAGATTAGCAGTTAGGTCTCATCATTTTACAGTCGAAATGTCTAGAAGTAACCGTATGTTCTATGCCAGCAGTTTATTCGCTTCGCTTTTAGAAATCTCTTCCCACTTGTTGCTTTCCAATCATTTGATCTTCAAGAATTTAAGTGCAATGCTAATCATTGTCTTCTATCGTCTTAATTCCTGTTTCATTATTGTTCCTTCTTCCTAATATGTTCTTTTTCCCATATTCTTTCACATTCTGTAAACCCCTTGCGTCTTAGTGGCTTTATGGCCTTGCTTGAGATGAAACGATTAAAAAACTTCAAAAATATCTATGAGGAAATAAAAACTTTGTATTATTTTTGTCGGAGTTTTCAATGTAAATTTAAGCGCAGTACTAGATTGGCAGCTAGGTCTCATCAATTTACAGTTGATATGGCTAGATGAAACCATAAATTCTATGCTAATAGCTTTGCACTTCTGGCTTCTTTTTTTCCAATCAAATTTGATGTTGAAAGATTTAAATTCAATGTTAATTGTCAGGTTTTGGATAAGTTTCTTTCTATTCTTCTCTCTCCTTAATAATGCTTTCTTTCTCATTTCTCTTTGTTTTGCACTCACTAACACTTTCGTCTTAGTGGCTATATCGCCTTCCTTGGGGAGAAATGATATAAAAAAAGAAAAAGAAAAAAGAAAAGATAAAGATAAACGCAGAATGTATTCCCCCAATAATCACCACAGGCCATGGGGCGGCACTTTTTTAGGCAGAACGCACAGACACTGTACTGACCCTCACGAGAAATACCGGAGAGCGCACAGTTACTAAACTGATCGTTGTAACGAATGCTTGGTGCGACACTTTGCTTATAGCTTGAGTGCACAGATATTGCTCCGATCACTGGAAGAAATTTCGTGCGCGGCACTTCGCTTACAGTAAGCACAGATACTGCACTGATCCTTGGAAGGAATGACGTAGAGTGACACCAAGATTATAGGCAGGGCACACAGTTGCTACAGTGAAAACTCGGAAGAAATACTGCGGAGAAACACTTCGATTATAGAGATCAGAAATCCCGCGGGCGGATCTTCGCTTACATGCAGAGCGAACGGATACTACACTGATCTTTGGCGGTAATGCCCGGGCAAGATACCTCAAACATAGGACACTGATAATACACTGATTCTCGAATTAAATTACGCAGAGCGACACTTGAATTATAGTTGTAGAAGCTGAAATGATTAAAGGAAAAGTTAGATTTTGAACCTAGGCCGAGCGTAGAAATACTTCGAGCTTTCTCAAAAGTACCTATCCGTCTGTAAATACTCAAGCAAATTTTTTACGGGCACTCTGCTAATTTATTAAACAAATTATACTCGTCATATCATTTGTTACATAAACTGCTAGTCTGTATTTAATTTATCAACTGGAACACCTGCCTTAATAGCATGCTTAACAAGCCACTTAAATGAAACTTAGGAGTTGTTTACAATGAATCGACTGGTCTATAAAGAAAAAATAAAGTGCGTGTTAACACAGTGATCACATGTTTTAAGCCAGGTGTTCTTAAAAACGAATTTAATCGCTTAAAAATATCCTGTTTTCGTATTGGGTACGAAAATTAAGTTAGCAGATATAGACATTATCGAATGTCTCAATGACAGATGTACATGAGTAATTGAACTTGTTTTGTTGCGATGACTTCCCGTGATCTTATTGGTAAAGTGGTTTCTTTAATTGAAAAAGAGAATAGAGTTTCGATTCCTTACGTGTGGCATATTTTCTTTGGTAGGGTTTCTCGATGCTTAGACGGATAAAAACCATTTTAAATGCCTAAAAATCATGTCCACCCACTAAATGGTGGCTGACTGTTCGTATCCTAGGGTGGCTACCTAGGGTGGCTACCTAGGGTGGCTACTCAATCCCAGTTGTAGATTTCTGCTCAGGCACACAGACAACCTGTTTTATACTGCAACCACGCTGATCGGACCTACCATTATCAACAGTCTGAGCAAGTACGCTAAAACCCTCGGTCATGGTTACTTGTCACTTTGTGCTAGAACAACTATCGACGGCTTCCAAATAGTTTTGTTTATCCAATTTCACTCCCAAGGACTTGGGTGAAGATGGTAGGGTTTTCAGACACATTCCAAATGTGCCGCATACATAAAACTAGACTAGATGTTCATTATTTAAATTATTCGGACTATTGTCCACATCTTTGTCGCCATATTTACGTTGTACACTTCAGCTTCCTTCAAGTGGTTGGAATGTCGAACTGAACCCTTTATTTCGCTGGGTAGACTGCTCTAGTTCCACGTGCCATATTTAATGGATGTCTGTAAAATTCTCCACTGCCTTAACCGGGTATTGAACTCGCACTCTTTGGGCCCTTGAACCCACACTCTTTGGCTCTTTGAAGTGTCGCTGTGCGTAATTTAATCCGAGAATCAGTGTATTATCTGTGCGGACGTCCTATGTTTGCGGTATCTTGTCCGGGCATTACCGCCAAGGATCAGTGTAATATCCGTGCGCTTTACCTGTAAGCGAGGATCCGCCCACGGGATTTCTTCTGTCTATAATCGAAGTGTTTCTCCCCAGTATTTCTTCCAAGTATCACTGTAGCAACTGTGCGCCCTGCCTATAATCATGGTATCACTCTACGTCATTTCTTCCAAGCATCAGTGCAGTATCTGTGCATATTGTAAGCGAAGTGCCGCGCACGAAATTTCTTCCAATGATCAGAGCAATTTTTGTGCACTCTGGCCATAAGCAAAGTGTCGCACCAAGCATTCGTTACAACGATCAGTTTAGTAACTAAAAGTCATCTTGTCCTTTTGCTTTTGTGTCAAGCTATCAACTAAATAGGTTCCCGAAGTTAAGCAACATCGAACCTGGTCAGAACCTATGCGGGTGACCGTTTGGGAATATCAGGTGCCGTAAGCTTAGATGTGCCGATGGCGTAATGGATAATGGCAGGGAATTGTTAATCGGAGATCTGAGTTCCAATTCCTGCTGAGTTGGCTATATTCAATTACGCACAAATACACTTGGGAAATGTAATAATCCACGTCTCCCACCCACCAGATATGGGCTAATTATTATAATAATTTTTATATTTTATTAATAAAACCCTTATTTTTTTTTTTTTTTATATTATTTTTATATTTTATTAATAAAACCCTTATTATCTCAAAAAGTTATTGTTTAGAAAATATTTAGATAAATATGAAATAACTCATAGAGGTATCGATGTGTCGTTAAAATACAACCAATTAACGAAATAAATAAACAAGCAATATCAGCAGAGATTAGAAACGAATGGGAAACTTTTATTTTGTGAATGGAGCATAAAACTTTTCGAGTAAGCAAATAAACAAATACCTACATTAACTTGAATGAATTCATTTTCCTTGCGTTCATGTGTGTCCCAGTGTACAATCGATTATATCATTATTTATATGTAACGAGATATATATATATATATATATATATATATATATATATATATATATATATATATATATATATATATATATATATATATATATAACACGGTCATAAACTCAGATACACAATGCTTGCGTGTTTGGGGAAATCTAAGAGATTCCAAGTATGGATCTTCATACAGAGGGAAAGGTTGTTTTAGGGGGTCAAGATTGTGTTGGGAATAACGTTTTGTGATCTCGTGAGATTTCTTCATTGCAGTAAACATTTTTTTATTGCTCAATCTGAACTCATTCTTTGTAAGGCACTGTCATTTTGCTGTCGTGTTGAGAATGCTTAGCTGACTGAAGGATAGGTTTATCGCACAGGAAGATCGATAAAATCAATTGAGATTCCGAAAGATTGTTCAGTACACGATAACTTGTTTCCTAAAATCATCTGGTCTCCATTCAAGTTGGGTCATACATATTTATTTGTATTTATGGCTGCGTGCATGGCAGTATAGACCGATATGTATTTATACTCACGCACGTAACTCTTTATCAAGGAAAGTCTATCTATCTATCTATCTATCTATCTATCTATCTATCTATCTATCTATCTATCTATCTATCTATGACATGATGGTCATTATCTATCTATCTATCTATCTATCTATCTATCTATCTATCTATCTATCTATGACATGATGGTCATTATCTATCTATCTATCTATCTATCTATCTATGACATGATGGTTATCTATCTATCTATCTATCTATCTATCTATCTATCTATCTATCTATCTATCTATGACATGATGGTTATTATCTATCTATCTATCTATCTATCTATCTATCTATCTATCTATGACATGATGGTTATCTATCTATCTATCTATCTATCTATCTATCTATCTATCTATCTATGTTATGGTGTTCATTATTTGTAGATAAATAAATTGATAGATGTGAATAGAAGTAAACATAAAAATAGATTCTTGATCTTTTAAGTGTAGAAATGGTGATTAAAATAAGACAGAAAGATAAAAATTGCGAAATGTGTATTTGAAGTGTAAAAACCGATTCTTTTGTAGATGCACTTTTCACACACGATTTATCGATAAATAAAATACATACTTATCGCATTGTAAAGATTATCTACTGATTGATGGTAACAACTATCTCTCTTTTCTACCGCACAAAAATAAACAATGCCTACTGAATAAAATGGCTTTATAGGGATACAGAAGGCAATTATCTCCCTTATGTGGAAATAAGCCATATGGGTCACATGATGGCGGCTTATTGACGTCTTTTCATACGCTGACGACAAAAGCATTGATAGAAAAAGTACAGGGAAGCTACATTACGCAGGTGGGAAAATGACTGAAGCTGAGACGCTTGACCAGGATCAATGTCATTGCAGATTCTGTTTTGGATTTTGTCAAGAATCTCTAAATATATAGCTGGAGCATCGAACCATTTTCAAGAAGGATCCTAATTCTTTTAGAAACAAGATGATTATTATGAACAACAATGCGCTGTTACTAACGACGTTAATTAATTAATATTCAAATAAAATGAGTTTCAAAGACACTCGTTTGAAAAAAAAAATAGATTTGTTCGCTTGATCCTTAATCGATTAAACATTTGTGAAGCGTTCTGAAGAGGAAGGTTTACATTGGCGGGCTGCAATTTATCAGCAAAAGGTGAAATTTGGAATGTTATGTTTTCTAAAAGATAATGGAAAATTTGAAACAGAAATCCGAAGACGCAATGGAATAGCGAAAAATGCCTTACAGAAACTAAGCAAAATATAAAAAAGAATTTCAGTGAAGCAAAGATAAGACTATTGAACTGTTATGTAATATTAATAATCTCATACAACAGAGAATGCTGGGGCGTTTACCCCTCGGATGGAGAAGAGACTTCAAGTAAAGTAGTTGTGGTTCTAGAGAAGAATATTGAGAAATTGCTTCATTAGTGTTCAAAAAAATTTAAAAAGTGGCTAATAAAATGAGAGACAATATATATATATATATATATATATATATATGAAGAAATATAGTCTTAAGGTGTGCTATATTTATGGGATAAAGTGCTCAATATCAGAGATAGAGCGTGTGTAAATATAAAAGTGAACATAGAAGTCAACACTTAGAGGCGACAGTCTGTTTCATGCTATATGCAATCGTCAGGCCACGTATGCTGTTATTTTTCTCGGCTATTTATACATATACAAGTCAGTGGTGAATTATGGGTAGTCTATTATGGCGGTTATTTTACCGGAAGTCGTTTATTTATTTATTTGGGTTAAATTATTTTGCTTGTTTTTATTTTTTGTTTCTTATTTTATTTATTTATTTATTTACTTATTTTTCCATCGGTGTTTTTTATTGACGTAGTAAAGATTTGTTTATATCACTTATTTAATAGTTTTGTTTTGTTTTGAGAATTTAATTAAAGCTATTTATTCGATTTTGGGGTTGGTTGTTGTAGTTTATTCTAACTATTATTTTGGCAGAAACAGTAACTATATTTCTTCATATTCTGCTTCTGGTAAACAGTAGAGCACTTTCGCTACATTTATAACACAGTATGGACATAGAAAAATTTAACCTCGACTACTCCCTAAAAAACATACCCACCCCATCCCCTCCCATATATAAACTAAAATTAATTGAAAAAATAGAAAGTTTCCTAAAAAGAATGAGATGGAAAGTCCACTTTTTAAACCAGGACCTTCACAATAATAATACACTCAAGGAAAAATACGGCTTCAAAACAAAAAAATGCCCCCCCACAACCAAAAAAATTAGACGGCTTCGAGAAAGACTTAACTGACCTAGTTAGAAACATAAAATTCCATAAAAAACAAGATGCATTCCCAAAAAAACTAAAATAAGATATAACTAAAATAAACAACTCAGCAAAAGTATTTATCGCTGCTGACAAAACGAGAAATTTATACAAACTAAGCCCTCCTACGCACAATAAATTACTCAAGAACAACATAACCAAAACATACAAAAAGGCACCCAAAACAATAGAACACGATATCAATAAGGAAGCTAAAACAATCGCCCTAAAATTAGACCTAGATGACCGAATAAGTTGTATTAGCAAGGCACAAACACTAAAAGACCATAAAGAAAATTTCAAAACCAACCTTGCATGTAGACTCATAAACCCAGCCAAAAGCGATCTATGTAAAATAAGTAAAACAATACTAGAAAGAATTAATTCTGAACTTAGGAAGAAGTTAGGAGTAAACCAGTGGAAAAATACAAAAACAACTATTGACTGGTTCCACAGCATAAATAACAAACAAAATTGCCAATTCCCATAATTAGATATAAAAGAATTTTACCCATCCATAACAGAACACATGTTAGATAAGGTTATCAAATTAGCTCAGGAACAAATAATAATAAAACCAAGCGAAATCAACATCATTAAGCACTCCCGTAAATCATTATTATTCCACAATGAAGAAGCATGGATAAAGAAAGATGGGATAGTTGACACTACAATGGGAAGCTTTGACGGTCCGTATATGCGAAATCATAGGTATTTATTTACTACACGAACTGAGCAAAATAATAGATAGAAATGACACAGGACTCTACAGGGACGACGGTCTCATAATCCTAAGAAACTGTAACAAACAAAACACAGACAAAAATAGAAAAGCAATAATAAAGATTTTTAAAAGCAACGGATTTGACATAGATATAAACACCAACCTAAACGAAGTAGATTTTCTAGATGTTACCTTCAACCTAACAAAAGGCACATATAAACCATACAGAAAACCTAATCAAAAACCACTCTACATACACACATCTTCCAACCACCCACCTTCTATACTCAAACAGATATCAAAATCGATTAACCACAGGCTTTCCGACAATTCCTCCAATGAATCCATATTTAACAAAGCTATGAAACAGCCCTAAAAGATAGCGGATTCCCAGCAACACTCACATACTCACCACAAAACACAAAAAAGGCCAACAGGAGAAGAAATATCATATGGTTCAACCCACCGTACAGCAAAAACGTAAAAACAAACGTAGGAAAAATATTCTTCAAACTCTTACACAAACACTTCCCGGAATCAAGCACCCTACACAAAATATTCAACAAAAACACAGTAAAAATCAGCTACAGTTGCACCGAGAACATGGTACAAATAATAAAAAAGCACAACAGGAAAATTATCAACAAACCACACGAACAAATTAAACCCACGTGCAACTGCAGAATAAAGAACGAATGTCCCTTAAACGGAAATTGTTTACAAAACAACGTAATATACCAAGCCACGATAAAATCACCAGATAATGAAGAAAAAGTATACATAGGAGTAACTGAATGACCCTGGAAACAAAGAAATTATACACACAAAACATGTTTCACAAATAGTAAATATGCGAACAGTACAACGCTTTCTAAATATATCTGGGAAATTAAAAACAAAACGCACATCACACCAAAAATATCTTTGAAAATAAGGAAAAGATCATCAGCCTACAACAACCAATCAAAAACTTGCAAACTTTGCTTGGAGGAAAAAATAGCTATCATTACTTTCCCAGATCAAAATAAATTATTAAATAAAAGATCCGAGCTCATCTCAAAATGCAGACATGAAAACAAATTTTTACTACGTTACTTAAAAAATTGAAAACGGAAAAAATAAAATAAAAACAAATAAATAAACAAGTAAACAAAATAATAAAAATAAACAAAATTAAATAATACAAATGTGGCACCATTTAACGAGGCAGAAAGAGAAAAGGAAAGAGAGGAAGAAAAGGAGAGGCTAAGAACCGAATCGTGAGTTTTAAGCAAGAACACACACACAGCTAAGAGACAATGGATAAAAGGATATTTTGATAAGTAACAAATGGCGAAAGAGTGTCATTTACAATGACAGGGAAATTCTGAGTAAAAAGAAAAGGAAAGAAGGAAAGAATCAGATATGTTTTGGCATCGGCTGTGTTATCTAAAGATATGAAAACAAACTATTGGTGCGGGAAGACATCTTATTATCAACTACAGACCGACTGGCCAGAAAGAGAAAGAAAAAATTCAAATGAAAATGTTGTTTCGTTAAGTGACGAAAACCATACAACTAAAAAGACTTGGACAGATATGAAAAATTAAAAAAAACCACCCACGAGCATCCTTGGCCTGCGATAATAAAATTTTGTTATCAGGAATTGTGCCGAAAGAAAATAAATGTTTTTTTTTTCTTTCTTCGAGGCGACAGACCGACTGGGGCTTTGGAGATGTCCTTTTTTGAGACCATGTCGGGAAGACCACACATTCTGATAATTAGCGATAAAATACTTGAAGTAAACCACGTGTAGAACAAGAGTTATGACCGCCATTGTCATATTGTCCCGTTCGCGGCTGGAGAAATGATAAACCATTAAGGGGAAGAAAAAGGAAAGAAAAAGAAGATAATTTTTTTGGGGGGGGCAAGATATTTTTTTTCTGAAACAAGCCGCAGATTCGTCCACGGCCGACTGGGACATCATTGGTCGAGTGGTGATCACGTGATGCACGAGGGAGGCTGTTGCCGCCCATCTGGAGGATGAGTAAGAGAGGTTGCCACGAAGATGTGGGGAGGGCAGTTCACGCCCCTCTGAAGTATGATGAGAAGGTGGGAGTGAGGAAAGGTTCCCAAAAATGGAAAAAAGGTGGAAATTCGTAACCAGAGAGGTGGATATGTATTTAGAATTATCGAGGAACCCCCCGGCGCCGACAAACCCACCCCGGTTTTGGTCGGCGCCCATATAAACGAAGCCACAACGAGCAATTTAGAGAGTCGAGTTCCAGCAGTCTTCGGTTAAGGCAAGCCTCGCAGATAGCTGACCAGATTCCTGCACAATTTCCGGACCACATCTTCAAACCAAGAACAATTATTTTGAAGAGCGACTTAGATCCAGATTACCGAAATAAGTTTTTCTTTCGACTTTCGTCCAAAGACCCACCAAAACACCAATTTCTTAGAGAGCAGACGACTTGAAGTGTTAAAACTTGCCTAGCGGAAAACGACGTGCCACAATCCATAGAACGGGTCGGGAGATAGATGCAGTCCTATGTATCGAACAACTAGACATAAAGTTTGTTACCTTTTTCTTTGATACTTTGAACTTTTGAGTTTTCATTTTATTGCCTTTTATGCGTATTTTTGTGGTATCACCCCCGTTGGACTCGGTTTGCAGTACGGCCCCGATGATTGATTGATTTCCTCTGCCTAGATCAAATCACAACGTGGGTAGGCAGACTGGGAATCAAAGTAGGACGTCACAGTTGGTGCCGTGGTAGACTGGGATACAACGACACGGTTGGCGCTACGACCAGGGGACGACGTCACAAAATTACCAAATCACACCTGTTAGAATAGACGAAATAGAATAATAATAATAATAACAAAAAACAAAACAAAAAAAAAACAACGAACCCAAATAAATAAAGTAAATAATAAACAAAGTAGCAAACCATTATGACCAAAATATTAGTTAGACTAAAAAATCAAACCAAAAAATCGGACGAAAAATAGCTATAACTGTTATATAACGATAAAAAAATAAAAATAAAATAAAATAAAACAAAATAAAAAATAAGATAAAATAAAAAAATATATATACTACGTTACTTAAAAACCGAAAAGAGAAAATATACAATTAAAATAAATTGACCTAAATTCATCCAAGTAAATAAATAAACTAACCAATCCCGATAAAGTTACCGTTAGAAAAAACAAAAAAAGATAATCAACCCAAATAAACACGAATTAAAAAACTGTTTCTGCCAAAATAATAGTTAGAATAAACCGAACAAATAGCTTTAATTAAATTCTCAAACCAAAACAAAACTATTAAATAAGTGATATAAACAAATTTTTACTACGTTAATAAAAAACACCGATGAAAAAATAAGTCAATAAATAAATAAATAAATAAATAAAATAAGAAACAAAAAATAAGAACAAGCAAAATAATTGAACCCAAATAAATAAATAAACGACTTCCGGTAAAATAACCGCCATAATAGACTACCCACAATGCACCACTGACCCGTATATGTATAAATAGCCGAGAAAAATAACGGCATACGTAGCCTGACGATTGCATATAGCATGAAACAGACTGTCGCCTCTAAGTGTTGACTTCTATGTTCACTTTTATATATATATATATATATATATATATATATATATATATATATATATATATATATATATATGTAGATATATATATTAAAAATATATAGATATATAATACGGACAAAATGTGTTTTTCATGTCCGCCGACTTTGTGCAAAAAGTTATATAATTTTGTCCCGTTTAAAGAAAGAAAGAGAAAGAAAGGCAAATAGACAGTCTCGATACAGGGATCAACACTGCATGCTTACTATCAATTTTAAGCTTTAATGCAATGTTCAGGACAAATATCACTACGCCTTTAACGGAACATATATATATATATATATATATATATATATATATATATATATATATATATATGTATAAGGTCATCCCATAAGTTCTGTCCGAATTTTGAATAAAGAAAACAAGTGACCAGATGTTATATTTAATTACAGATTCAATCAACGATGTATTTTCACTGATTATCTATGACTTCCTTCCATCTATTAACAAGCTTACTAATTACTGTAAAATTCTTTTGGCTTTGATTCGAAGAACTCACAAATGTCAGTTTTAGCCTCTTCCTGTGTTACAAAAGCTGTTTCTTCCAAATGACTCTGTAAGCTATGAAACAAATGGTAGTCTGAAGGAGCAAGATCGGAAAATAAGGTGGATGAGGAATTTTCTCCCAACCAAGTTCTTCGATCTTTTGTGACGTGATTCTTGCTGTGTGGGGTCGCGCATTGTCCTGATGAAACACCACGCCTTTTTGATTCACTAGAGCAGGTCTTTTTTTCCTCAAAGCTTGGTTCAAACGCTCTAATTGCTGACAGTATATTTGCGCATTAATTGTTGCATTAGGTGGTAAGAATTCAAAGTGGATTATTCCTTGGCGATCCCACCAGATTGAAAGAAGAACCTTTTCCCCATGATGTTCTCTTCTCGGCTGTGGCTGGGGTCCTTCCCATTTACCAAGCCACTGTCTACGACGCTTAACATTTCGATAAAAGATCCATTTTTCGTCGCCAGTCACAAGTCTACCCAAAAAAGGTGAAACAAGTTGGCGAGAATGGAGAGAAGAGCAGATGTCAACTCGGGATTTGAGGTTGTTTTCAGACAATTCATGAGGCACCCATTTTCCAAGTTTAGGAACTTTTCCAAGTTGTTGAAGATGACGATGAACAGTTGTATGGTTTGAACTGAGAACCACTGACAATTTCTCAACTGATAAAGCAGGATTTTCTTCAAGAAGCTTTTCATCAAACTCAACTGGACGTCCGGTTCGATCTTCATCTTCAAGGGTGAAATCTCCACCTCTGAATTTTGCAAACCATCTTCTGCAAGTTCTTTCATTCACACATTTCTCTCCATAAACTGAGTGAATGTTTCTAGCCGCTTCGGCTGCTGAGTTTCCTTTCTTGAACTCATAAAGCATTATGTGCCTCAAATGATTCTTGGGTACTTCCATGTTAGCAGGGTTTTAATCAAACAAAATTTAATTTTATTGTTCTCTGAAATAAAATTTGATCAGTTTAAATGCATCTAAACATAAAAATAATGTTCAGCTCCATTAGACATTATAAAATACTCTTTAAATTTCGTTCATTTTAACAAAATGTTAAAATTCAGACCGAACTTATGGGATGACCTGATATATATATATATGTATGTATGTGTGTGTGTAAATATCGGGTTATTTTGAAAGACCCTTATCCATTCCCGACGCAGCTGAGGCTTATAATGAGGTCTTGCATTGGTCATTCTTGGCAGCAAAGTGGCGGTCACGATATATATATATATATATATATATATATATATATATATATATATATATATATATATTTAGTTTATACAGAACTAGGTAATCCGTATGGGTAGATCCAAGGAGGATGATATCCAGAGAGCTCAATGTAAATTCAGAGCAAATAAATTTGAATAAAAACAGATCACTTTAAGGTTCCATGTAATAAATTATTTTACCACAGCCCTTTTAAAGGGCTCTGGATCATCAGACTTTACTTCCAAAGGCTGAAATGAAAAATGAAAAGAAACTTACACATTTTTGACGGGCCGTATTAAGCATATGTAAATTAACGAAGTGAGGAAGTGAGGGGGAGAGAAGACATGAGTGAGTTAGATGTACCATTTCAATTCTTTATCCCTAACCCCACTTGGTGTGGCCCAGACATCGTTTAACTTAACTTATGTTATCTCTAGATATAGCTGGATAAGGGGTGAAGAAGAAAACCGACAGAAACGGAAATACGTATTTAGCAAATAAATTTGAATAAAACAGACCACTTTACTTATTTAGCAAATAAGTTTATTTTATTGTATCTTTTTCCTTTTATGTCGGTTTTCTTCTTCACCCCTTATCCAGCTATATCTAGAGATAACATAAGTTAAGTTAAGCGATGTCTGGCTCACACCAAGTGAGCTTAAGGAAAATGAATTGAAATGGTGCATCGAACTCACTCATGTCTTCTCTCCCCCCTCACTTCCTCACTTCGTTAATTTACATATGCTTAATACGGCCCGTCAAAATGTGTAAATTTCTTTTCATTTTTTATTTCAACCTTTGGAAGTAAAGTCTCATGATCCAGAGCCCTTTAAAAGGGCTGTGGTGAAATAATTTATTACATGGAAGCTTAAAGTGGTCTGTTTTTATTCAAATATATATATATATATATATATATATATATATATATATATATATATATATATATATGCAATTTTTATACGTATTATTTGTATATGATATATGCGTGGTACTTACTGCAAAGCGCTCAGTATCAGCTAATATATTTAGTTGGATTGATGTAAGTTTGTTACAAACTCACATCAATCCAACTAAATACATATTCTAAAGAAGTGATGGATTTTTAAAAAATTATTAAACCGATTTTATTTATTAATCTTATATTACTTAAACGTTATTTTTAGTGGATACCCATATTTCAGTAGACGTTCCGTTTTATTTATTAAACAATATGTTTATTTATTAGGTTGGTGCAAAAATAATGACGTAATAATGTCGTTTTTTGACGTATAACGTCAAAAAACGACATTATTACGTCATTATTTTTGCACCAACCTAATATTATCGTTTACCAGCCTGAATATTCGAGAAATCTAATTTTAAAAAAATTCTCCTGGTGAACGCATATCTTTCCTTAATAAGATATCTCGAATATTCAGGCCAGTAGACGAAAATAAATAAATATACTGTTTACTAAATAAAACGAATCCTCTTCTCAAATATTAATAAAATAATCTTTACTACTACTACTACTACTACTACTAATAATAATATATCTCTATATATATATATATGCAAATATAGATTTATATATGTAGACCAGCAGATAGTAGAATAGATTGAACAAGGATAAAAAAGAAATATAAAATATGTGTGTGAGCGAGAGATAGATAGATATGAACAGACTCAGATAGATAGATAGATAGATGTTGATTTAAATTCATGTCTTTAGAATACACCCAAAAGGCCTATGCCAGGTTATACGCAACACTGCTCAGTACTATTCAATGAAAGAAAGATATTTTTAAATGACGATTTTTCTATTTTTAAAAAGTTTAAACGGTCATGTTTTTTTTATTTTCGGAATTGGTGTTCGATGTAAAAAAGATGTTCCGAAGTTAAAATCATAATGAAGCTATTTTTCCCGCAAACGCGTACGCACGCAACAGCACGCGCACACACACATATATGCAAATTACAAATTGTGTGTATATATATATATATATATATATATATATATATATATATATATATATATATATATATATATATATATATATATATATATAACTCTGGATACATATATTTAAGTAAATGCTCTGTTTATAATAAACAGTATTAACTACATTTACCGGCCTGAATGTCCGAGAAATTTGATAGGAAATATGTGTCCACCGACAGGAATCGAACCTATATCCTACCCGGAACCGTCATTTGGCTTGACGTGCTATACAATTTAGCTACAGAGGAAGCGTCTGATTAAAAAAACATTAATTTGACTTTCCTAATTAGCCGCTTCCTCTGTCGCTAAATGGTATAGCACGTTATGAATGTTTGGTATGAGGAGTTATTATTTCCAAGCGGGCTATTGGCCTCATTTTTGTTGTTGTTTTCACAACGTTTCGGCCGTTGTGCACTCCGGCCTTCATACAGTCTGTGTCGATCCGTGTAACGTACAGGGAATTTCGATCTGAATTCTTCATTTATTCTACGTGGGTAGACTGTTCTTGTTCCATTGCTCAAGTCTAGGGATATTTCGTTTAGTTATTATTTTAATAAGTGTCTAGATTTTTTTCTTTTTATTCGAGAAATTCATTACCGTTCTTTTAACTATTATCCTTTATCTTTTTCTTAGTTTAGTTTAGTTTTTCCTACCGTTTGTGCAGTTAGGCGTTGCGGGGAGATACAGTCGTCTTTCAGCGGCAAGGCGAGTCGCCTGGAAGAGAGATATCTCATGGACTTTGAGAGTGCCACTGAGTCGCTCCAGGGTCTTCTTGGTCTGCCACTCGCTCTCCAGCCAGAGTAACTGAGGGTGTATGCTCGTAGGGTTGGTTGGTTGATAGGCATACCATTAAGGTGTCTGAACTACTTGATTTTCTTGAAACGTCAAAATAAAATTTATTTTATTTTTAGAATAGTTGCTGACCCATCACTTCACTAGAAGAGAAGACAAATGGCTCTGATTGATTGGTTGTGCTAAGATCTGTCGCTGCTATCCAAAGAAAGTGTAGAACTCATTACAATAAAGAAATACCACACAGAAATTCCATATCCAACGTCGAGGAAAACATTTCCAAAAAGAAACAGATTCTGTCGATGGTAAGGCATGGTTTGACAGTCTAAGTTTAAGGGAAGGAAGTCGACCATTCATACGACAACATGACAAAATTTAAAAAAATGCGTTGAGCTTTTTTTTACAGATGAAGTTTAACACGGCAGGAAGGGCATGAAGAAATTCTATTACATCAAAAATTGCAAGAAAACATTCTATCATGTCATTAATGGTAAGAAGATATGGTATCAGGTCCTCAATTTCAAAACGTTCTCTCACGACATCAATTACAAGAAGATATGATGTCATTAATTGCAAGAAGACATTCTATCACGTCATTAATTGAAAGAAAAAATTCTATCACATCATCAATTGCAAAAACACATTCTATCACGTCATTAATTGCAATAAGATATTCTATCATGTCTTCATTTGCAAGAAAACTTTCTATTACGACATCTATCACGTCATTAATTGCAAGAAGACATTCTATCACGTCATCAATTGAAAGAAGATATTCTATCACGATATAAATTGCAAGAAGATATTCTATCACCTCATCAATTTGAAAAAGGAATTCTATCATGTCATCAAGAAGACATTCTATCACGTCATTAATTGAAAGAAGATATTCTATCATGTCATCAAGAAGTTATTCTGATAGGTCATCAATTGGAAGAAGACATTCTATCATGTTATCAAGAAGACATTCTAATACGACATCAATTGAAAGGAGACATTCTATCATGTCATCTTGAAGACATTCTATCATTTCATTTTAAAGACATTCTATCACGTCATCAATTGAAAGAAGATATTCTATCATGTCATCAAGAAGTCATTCTATCATGTCATCAAGAAGTCATTCTGATAAGTCATCATTTGGAAGAAGACAATCCTAACATGTCTTGAAGACATTCTATCATGTTATCAAGAAGACGTTAAAATACGTCATCAATTGAAAGGAGACATTCTATCATGTCATCTTGAAGACGTTCTAGCATTTCATCTTGAAGACATTCTATCATGTTATCAAGAATACGTTAAAATACGTCATCAATTGAAAGGAGACATTCTATCATGTCATCTTGAAGACGTTCTAGCATTTCATCTTGAAGACATTCTATCACGTCAAAAAGAAGACATTCTATCATGTCATCAAGAAGACATTCTAATACGTCATCAATTGCAAGAAGACTGTAAATATGGCCATCAGCAAGAGGAAAAGTTCAAGACGTGAGTTACAAATTGGAGTTGTGAACATCAAGTAGGTGTGAAGTGTTTTAACAGAGGAACGGAAATGCAACAGCGAGATCAAGCAAGTTGATAGCAAACGGAAAAAAAATTCGTTAGAAACGATGAAAATAGTGCTGGATTGCTATATCATAGCCATCCTCTTATATGGTAGTAAATGCTGGATAATCTCCCCACGGAGAATCAAATAGGAAAACTGTGGGTCTACAGAAGGATACTGAGAATTCCGTGGACGACGGGAGTAAAAAAAATGTGGCAACAGAAAGAACACTTATACTCAGAATCAAGAAAAGACAGCTGAAATTCCTTGGACACATATTGAGGAAGGAGGGTTTGGAAATCTTAACCCTATCGGGACATATTGAGGGCAAGACAGATAGGGGATGCAGAGAGCCACTTACCTGACGAGCTTGTGTGAATGGATGACAGAACGGGTTGGGGTCTTGAGTCTTATCAAAGGGAGAAAAAATGCTAAGTGATACAAAGGATAGGAAGTAATGGATAACCACGATCGTCTATGTCCAGAATTGACGCGGCATATAGAAGAATATAGTTACAAAACTATAAGTCATGATGAAAGGTTATACTTTCAATGAAATTCCTTGTACTGCTACAGTAAGTACCGGACTCCTCCTACCATGCCCTATCTTTACAAGAGCCAGATCAAACCGAAAATAGAACACTGCTGCCCAACCTAATCCAACAATTAATGCTCAAATATACTGTCAGCAATTAGAGCTTTTGAACCAAGCTTTGAAAAAAAAAAGACTTACTCTAGTGAATCGAAAAGAGGTGATGTTTCATCAGGACAATGCGCAACCCCACAGAGCAAGAATCACGTCACAAAAGATCGAAGAACTTGGTAGAAAATTCCTCATCCACCTTATTCTCCAGATCTTGCTCCTTCAGACTACTATTTGTTTCGTAGCTTACAG
Source organism: Acanthosepion lycidas (assembly GCA_963932145.1). NCBI lineage: Eukaryota > Metazoa > Mollusca > Cephalopoda > Sepiida > Sepiidae > Acanthosepion > Acanthosepion lycidas. The sequence goes on along the minus strand of OZ010577.1, from coordinate 46,826,620 downwards.
AATAATTTGGAAGAAACAACTTTTGTAACACAGGAAGAGGTTAAAACTGATATTTGTGAGTTCTTCGAATCAAAAGCGAAAAGAATTTTACAGTAATAGAATTAGTAAGCTTGTTAATAGATGGAAGGAAGTCATAGATAATCAGGGAAAATTGATTGAATCTGTAATTAAATGTAACATTTGGTCACTTGTTTTCTTTATTCAAAATTCGGACAGAACGTATGGGATGACCTGATACATTCACTCTCCTAGATCATCTTCAGCGATGAATTGCGAAGACAAACTTAATGTAACTGTAGTCCTTGTCATAGTGATTTTTGTAAACACGCGTGAACGCATTCTGTTATAGTTATTTTGAAATTTGAAATTCATTCTTTGCAGTTATGGTGTTTTTTGCACGGGTCCCAATATAAGTCAGCGAACCAGAGATGGTAAAAAAACGCAAAATGGCATTAAATGTTGGTCAAATGCAATTTAAAACATTGCAAGTCGTAATAACTTTTGTCCACTGTTGCTTGATTGCTTTTGGTGTATATGACCTCGAGAATTTGAAGTTTGTTTCTATTATTGTCATAGTGTAGTATATTGATCTTGTCAACAAGTATTTTTCTGTATTGTGAAGGTGTACAGGAATGTGTCTGTAAATGTTTTGCGATAGAACTTGTATCCAGCAAATACAGTGTAAGTCTTCTTGATAATGCTGTTGTCGTGAAACCAACATATGCATGTGAAAATTTCGAATACACACGCACAGACGCATATATATATATATATATATATATATATATATATATATATATATATAAAGAAAGAACAATAAGATATGTAATCCGGTGTTCTTATTGATATTTTTATTTTTTACAAAATAGTGCTCAAAATAAATTTACAGAGCATTAATGCTACAACAAAAGTTAATAAAAATGAACACGTTACTACCCCTTGTCTGGATGATGGATTTCTCTGTATCCTTGGTAACTGTAAATTATGAATTTCCCTTGCAGTTAAAACTCAGTAAATTTAAAAAATAAGTTACTCCAAAATTCGCTTGAGGATGAAATGGAACTAATGTTTTAATTTAATTACAAAATTAAATTTAAAGTTTTTAGCTTCCATTTTTGAAAAATGGTTATTACTGTGTAGTGAAAAAACGTATTTTAAATCAGTTAATTTATAATATATATATATATATATATATATATATATATATATATATATATATATATATATATATACCTCATTTTAACAGACATATTTACCAAAATTACAAATAATTTACCCATCGCACCCTGTGCACTGACTATATAAAATATTTAATCCCATAATCCGACATATAAAAATATAATCCCATTGTCAAGTTATTAAACCTTGGAGAAAAACAATCATTTTTGCTTATTTTAAGAAATAGTCTACTCCTGTCGTCAAAAACATAACATATATCTTGTTTTTGCTATTATTATTACATATATATAATATTTATTAGAAGGGTTTGATAACTATATTTAATTAATTCATCAAGTCTGATAGAAACCTCAACAGAATTCAGAAAGCACTGGATGGCTGTTTCGTTCTATATTTCGGACTCATCAGCAGTGCGCATCCACTACCGAAAATTGAAACCGGGACAGTTAGGATGTCACGCAAACATCATACCAACTGTCCCACCGGGTCTCGGTGCCGGAGTGCTTGCAAATCAGACTCAATATTGCGCCGCTCGCTCACATATTCCGTGCTGGAACCATACTGCATTCTCTGTAACCATAGGACTGTGCCCCCTGGAGCCACGACCACTCTCACCAAGCCGCTCACTCTAGAGCATTAGAAGCCGGTTCAAGCAATGATATAAACAGATAGATAGCTTGACAACCTAACTGTCAGGGTTTCAATTCTAGATGAGAATATAGGATATATATGACGAAACAGCCGTCCAGTGCTTTTTGCATTCTGTTGAGGTTTTTATCAGACTCGATGAATTAATTAAATATAATTATCTAATCCCCCTAATAATTTCTAACTGTGTATATCATCGCTTGAACCGGCTTCTAATACTCTAGAGTGAGCGGCTTGGTGAGAGTAGTCATGGCTCCAGGGGACACAGTCCTATGGTTACAGAGAACTCAATAGAGTTCCACCACGGAATATGTGAGCGAGCAACGCTATACTGAGTCTGATTTGCAATCTCTTCGTCACCGAGGCCCATTGGAACCGTTGGTATGATGTCTGCTTGGCAACCTAACTGTCAGGGTTTCAATTCTCGGTAGTGGATGCGCACTGCCGATGAGTCCCAAATATAGGACGAAGCGGTCGTCCAGTGCATTCTGTTGAGGTTTCTATCAGATTTTTAACTTTAAGCATCCGCCTTGTTTGTATTTTATTTTGTCGATTGCACTGTATAGTAGGGTTAGTTGGGCACCGTCTGTGAGAATAAGAGCACCATAATGCAATTCATTCCACCAGAAATTTGGAAACGACATACTGTACTGCTTGGCATTCGTGCCGGAAGCCCCAATACAAACATTTTAGTATGTTTGTTTGTCAATCTGAAGACAGTGCAGAGGATTTGGGAAGATTTGGATAGTATAATGGAGATTGTGAAGGTGTTTGGAGTGATCACTACAGATGGCGACGTTATGCCTCCATTCATCTTTCCACAGGGCCCCAGACTCCATATGGAGGCCTAAATCAAGTGTCTAAGTCAAGAGATATGGCAGCTGGAAGATTATATGTCTGACAACAGGACTCTGCACCATGTCACACAAGCAGGAGAATCCAGTCATGGCTGTCAAACAATTTCTGTGACCACATCACTCCTTACATCTGTCCACCTAACTCCCTAAACTGCAAACCCCTTGATTATTAAACGTAGGGTGCAGTTAAGCGACAGACCAACAAAACTCCTTGTAACAACAAAGATGAACTGAAGCTAAGGACTATGACAGCCTTCACTAACTTAAACAAGGAGACCACCAAGAAGAGTTGCAGAAGTTTCCCAAGTCGTCTGGAGACCGTGGTTGGAGACAATGGCAATTATATTGAATAAATTTACTCTTTAGTATTTCAAGACATTTTGTGTAATGTTGGTAAATATATGTAAAAATGAGATGTCAGTATTATTTTCATTTTTGCTTAATTTAGACGACAATTTATACATCGTATATATATATATATATATATATATATATATATATATATATATATATATATAAAATTTATTTATAATCCTGGACCGATACACATATTCTGACATTTTGAATATACAAAGTTCCACACAAATATTTAGGAAACATGCTGATCAGTCAAGTTAAGAACGTCCCCCGGGTCACTGGGGGCATTTCATAAATTTCCCGAAATCAGTTCAACAAGAAAGAGATATTTTAATTTTATCTGTATTTATTTTTTGGTATTTTTCTGCGAAAGCCATTCCCCGAACCTTTGGGGAGCACCTTGTATAAAAGCGCATACCCTCCTCTCGCTCTCACACACACAGATACACACAGGTTAATCTCCCCCACTGCGCGCGCACACACACACACACACATAAATACGTACATTTAACTAATATTATTATAAATGTATGAAAGTGTAAAAAGCATAAACAAGTTAAACCGTCCTGGAATTGACTCAAACAACAACAATAACAGCAATAATAATAATAATAATAATAATAATAATAATAATAATAATAAATTAGCAAATAAATAATAAGAGAAAGAGAAGGAAAATAAATAAATAAATTTCATGTTAAAAAAATTCCGATGGAGTCAGAGCGAACCTCATGTGCAGTAAACACGTTCGTTCTTGAATCTTTTCAAAATGTTCTCTATTTATTTTTTTAGCGTGTGTGCGTGCACGTATGTTTGTGTGCAATTCTATGTGTGTGTGTGTGTGTGTGTGTCTGTGTGCGTGCACTTGTGTGTGAGTGTGCGTCTATGTTGTGTAAGTGTAAGTGTGTGTGTGTGTGTGTGTGTGTGTGTCTATGCGTGTTTTATCTTGATCATGAATGAAATCGCGTTGTCCTAAGATCCCCAGAATCCATCGGAGGCAAATATTGCCTGATCGTGCACAAGTACAGGTAATTTTGAGAATAAAAAAAAAAGAAAAAAAAAAAAAAAGAAAGAAAAGATACTATAAAATACAAAGATTGCCTTCCCTTTACTCACGCCACATAGATTTTCATACAATTTGCACCGTCTTTCTGCTGGGTGGGTGGGTACCAACGATTTTTTAATTTTTTTTTTATTTTTCCTACAATCCATTTCATTTTATGTTGCATTCGTATCCAGAGGGCCCCTTTATACACAAACACACACACACACACACTAAATACATTTTACTGCAAATACATATGCATTATATATATATATATATATATATATAAATATATATATATATATATATATATATATATATATATATATATATATATATATATATATATATATATATATATATATAAACCTATTTGAATGTCAGCACATTAGTTCCTCTGAGTTGCAATTCTCCAACGTGTTACATATCTATCTATATATATATATATGGGTGCGTGCGCGCGTGTGTGTGTGTGTGTCTGTGTAGTAGTAGTAGTAGTAGAATGTTCGATTTTAGACCATGAACCAAGGGTTCGAATCTCACTATGGTCAATTTGTACGGGAAGTGATTCTACGATGGGGTGACTTTGGAAAGTGCTTGACAGCTAAAAATATACCACGTGTTGACCCAAGTCTTGTGAATGAAATTCGGTTGACGGAAAGGTTCAAAACCCGTTGATGGTTGGGCTAGCAGGAAGTCACAATTCATCATGAGTGAGGGTTTGCATTTACTGGCCTCGTTTAAACTAGTGATCACACCAGCTTATACTCTCTCTCGGAAACTCTAAGGTCCACTCTGCATAATTCCAGTTTAAGCCGTAGGTAGGCGTCCGCAACAGGAACTGGTTAGCCGCCCTAGCAGACGTCCCACAAAACCAGACACTTCTCTGTAGTTAAATGGCATAGCAAGTCAGATCAAATAACGGTTCCATATATGAATACAGGTTCGATTCCTGCCGGAGGACGCGTATTTTCTACGAAATTTCTCGAACATTCAGGCCGGTAAATGCAATTAATAATATTTAATTAAAAACAGAGCATTTACTTAAATAAATTGTATCTATAACGTATAACCAGAAAATATATTATATATATATATAACATATATATATATATATATATATATATAACATATATATATATATATATATATATATATATATATATATCATATATATATATATATATATATATATATATATATATATATCATATATATATATATATATATCTATCTATCATATATATATATATATATATCATATATATATATATATCATATATATATATCATATATATATATCATATATATATATATATATATGTATATATATATCATATATATATATATGTATATATATATATATAAATAACGTATAAACGTATATAACTTATAAACGTATAACGTATATATATATATATATATATATATATATATATAAAAATAACGTATAAACAGAAAATATATGATATATATATATGTGTGTGAGTGTGTGTATATATTTTACATAATATTATGTGTATGTGTCATAATCAACACTTACTTCCACTTTTTAGATCCATACAATAATCGCATTCAATAAGTTTCAAACTTGAGTAGCTGCTTGGCCTTGCATCGTGTAGTTACATGTAATATATATATATATATATATATATATATATATATATATATATATATATATATATATATATATATATATATATGTAGTACCTCTACGAGATCGCTAAAAAATCAGCATACTGTGATGAAAACATGCTCCAAACGTAAGGAAAACAGTTTTATTGTCCAAATCGTTTGATTATTATTAAAACGAACGATCATAGTATTTTTTGATTATTGAATTAAATTTTTTACTCTTTTTTAGAACATTCGAAATTTTGATTAAACCTTTGTTTTTCTTGCGTCATCAGTTGCACTAACTTTTTGCATTGCAAATTTTGGCCTCTTTTTGTTGTGACAGACACATTAATTTGGAAATTCTTGCAAAAATCAAATAATTGTCGGATTTTAATGAAATTTTCAGGACTTTTTCACAAACAAATGAAATTATTCTTGAAAATTTTTTATAAGAAATTCATGGTAAAAATATTTCTTATTTTACATGTGTTTCTTCACCTTACTTTATGAAACCTTGAGAAATTCATCGAGAACATTTTTAGTGACTACATAGTTAAAAGCAATGTTTTGAAGAATCACCAATTGTGTCTTGGAAAATCGGACCCAGTCTTACAGAAAATATGTTCTGAATCGAAAAATAAAAGACACAATAAAACTAAGATATCATTTAATTAGAACATTTTTAGTTGCTTTTATGAATAATATATATTAAAGATAATATTGTCTAAAGAAAAAAAATCGATGAAAATAAATTTGATTTCAGTTTTTACAAATTTTTACAATTTAAAATTGAATAATTTATAAAGGTTTTTAATCTTTTAAAGTTCAATTTCGATGAGATAATTCTTAGAGAATATTGTTATTAAGTAAAACTATATTTAACAATAATTTTGAAGCTTATTACAATATGAAGACCCCGACTATTTTTAAAAGAATTTCGATTTGTTTTTATATATGTATATACATGCAGAGTTTCTGAAGTGTGGATGTACAAACCGATTAATCTATTCTTATAAGGTCGCGTATTGTCCTCCCTCCTTATGGGAAAAAACAAAACAAAATGCTAATAAAATTTAACGCCTGCTACACTATACTTAACTATGAACACGTTCCGCGGTCAATCCGCCGATAATAACTCGATTAACACGTCAGAAAAACAAGACCCAGTGATTAGGAAATGCATGTATACATTTTATGCTATAAATAAGTAATGTTTGTTTCAATTTGTTAAATTTGCTAATTCTGCTCAAATAACGTTTCAGAAATATATGTTTTATTTTTGCAAGATTTTTAAAAGAGAAAATTAAGTTTTGTTTACAAATGTCTAAAAAATGGCTGAAAAAAATGGAAGTTTATTCCAATTAATATAATTTTGTCTGGAATACTCTATAGTAAATTTAATCCTTTAGCTTCCATTTAAAACTAAATTGAAAACTTCAGGATAGCTTTTTTAATTAAAAAAAATAATTTTAAACTTTACGTATACCCAATTCATGAAGGATATATATATATATATATATATATATATATATATATATATATATATATATATATATATAATTTTTAGTGTTTGAAATTAACGCCCCGTTTTTATTTTATCAAAATATTATATATATTATGATTATTATATTTATTATGATTATTATAATTATTTGAAGCTATATATGTTTGTTTTTTATTATTTCTTTGTTGTAGCATATCTACGGACGATATTATGTATGTCCCCATTCACAGAAATGCAGTAGTAAATACTGTATGTTGGTTTGTAGTCGGAGATTCGTCTCCAGCTGTGCTGGTCAAACTCTGTGCCTCCGGGCAAAGAGGATCCCCAGACAAAGCCATGTTGAAGGGCAGAGCTACCCGGCCCCGTTTTATACGGAGTCTATGGGGAATTTTTGACCGAACCAACAGGATCGGATATCCCACATTAAATTCGGCCTTGCGCCGCATCTGACCACGTGGGCGTTTAGTAGATATCCTGCAGTTGGAGATTCGTCTCCGGCTGTACTGGTCAAACTCTGTGCCTCCGTGTAGAGAGTATCCCCAGATGAATCTACGGAGAATTTTTGGCCTCACATTATACGGAGTCTACGGAGAATTTTTGGCCTCACATTAAATTCGGCCTTGTGCCACACCTGACCGCGTGGGGTTTGGTAGATATCATGCAGTTGGAGATTCATTGTAGAATCCACTTGACTCATTTCTAGCAGTTGACTACTAATTCTACGCGCCGCTGGCGAATCTTATATGTGTTGTTCTTGTCCTAAGTATTATCGTTTATTACTAACCTTCGTTTGATTATTCTATTCAGTAACCTTCCATAGGTTATAACATTTTTTCATCTGTTTCCACACCTACCGGATTTTTCTGTATTAGTATTTATTTGTTTTTGTACAACTATCTTGAAGATCGTTTGCCTTAATTTTACTTTCTGTTTTTGCTTACCTAAAACTATATTTATCAACTTTGCGTTTTCTTCTCTCGTTCATTTTATTAAGGCGTCAAAAAGGCAGTATAAATGATTTTATTGTATTTTAAATAATGACAGCATAATCTTGACTATTTTAAGCTTACATCCTGATATATATTTTCATCATTTGTTTCTGCCATCTTTTTCTAACATTAAAAAGATATTCGATATTTGTGCTTGTTTATTTATTTACCTTCTAGTATTTTTCATCTAACATCAGTGTGAGGTATACTACGTTTCGTCTGTAGGAAAGGAGTTGCGGGGGTGGAAAATAATTCATCACCCACAAGGACGCGGAGACGTTTTGGTCTTTATCAAGACTGGAAAGTGAAGACTGGGCAACTGTTGGTCATATATGGCAGCAGTATTCTATTGCCTTTTCCTTATTGGTCACATTTGCCTATCTATAGATATATGCAATTCTATCTACAAGTGCTCATGACCATCTGAACATTTCTTCATTATGTGGCTATGATAAGTTTCCTTTTGTCTTTATATATATATATATATATATATATATATATATATATTAAAGACATTGTATATATATATATATATTAAAGATATTGTCGGACTTTGTCCATTTCTTAATATATATATATATATATATATATATATATATATATATATATATATATATATATATATCGTCGTCGACTCTCCCGTCGAATTCGACGTATTAGGGTCAAGCAGATCAGTTCCCAGGAAACCGATAGTCCGACAACAGCACATGAGATTTGATTATAGGGGTGAAGGTTTCGTGCAGGACCATCCACACTTTTTGAAGGGCCGAATTTAGAGACCTGGTGCACTACGTGCCACAAGGTCCCCAAACTACCCTCCGCTGGTTTTGAATTCAGAGTTGTCCTTCTCCTAGACCAGTTGCCATCCAAGGCTATAGAACCCAGTCTGTCCTGCTATTTACCCATAGCTGGAGGGAGAAGAAGAGGATTCACACCTTTCCCAAAGGTATTAGCATGTAAGTGAATGCAATGGATTCGCTATCCATTACTCCATCGTGCCTCCTTATATATATATATATATATATATATATATATATATATATATATATATATATATATATATATATATAGTTTAGAAATGTTCTGTCGACATATTTTCGATAAGATCCTAAAATCTTGCGGTGAGATTTATATAACGTTTTCGGTAAAAAAAAAAAAAAAAAAAAAGAAGAAAATTAAACTTTCTGGCTTTCAAAACACCTTGATCCCTGACATCACCGGAAGTGCGTTGGTGGCAGCGCTGCTTGGAACAGCTCATATGCTAAGAAAAGTGTTGTGTCTCGATGCTACTCTCAAAATCCGAGATATGACCATCATCGCCCGGCCGAAACATCTAAAGGTAGGAGAGGGTCTCAGAAATAAGAAGAATAATATATTGCAATGAAACTCTCGGTTCGTTTGATATGAATGATAATGAAACTTTTTCAATGCCATAGCATAAACCGAATAGTGCATCTCAACGCTGTGTAAAGGTTAGCCTGTCTCGTTGAAACAGTTAAAATGAGCGGGGAATTTGATCCTCACTGGGTGTCCAATACTTTCGCCCTTGTGTCACATCTAAGATAAACTTAGAGAATCACCATAACATAAACCGAATACAGCTATTAGTTTTCGCTTTTTTATTTATTGATTTTATTTCATCGATATGTTTTGATCAGATTGTTACCGTTGCTAATAGGTCATTAATTAAGTGCTTAATATAAAATATGAGTGTCAATGGATATCAATTAGCTCGGATCGATGTTATTAAATAAGTGGCATAAAAAATCGACCAAACAACTGTCATCGGTAAAGAAATGCCATCTTTTGTCGAAAGAGTCTGAGGGAGGGGAGAAAATAGCTAAGAAACAAGCCAATCAAAATAAATTCTTTAACAAAAATGAAGTGAGAAAAAAAAAAAGAAAAAATGAAAGAGATAAAAATAATTAAAATAATAAATTATCATGAAAGTTTTACTGGCAGTGTAATTTAAGAATGAATAATGATAATGAAATGGAAGACAAGGTAAATGAAATGCAGTAACGAAGTGCAAGCCAAATCGTCTGTTAAGAAGAGAGAGAAAGAGACAGAAGGAAAAAAATGGCTGACAGAATCACTGAGTAGACGAGAGGATCGTTCAGAGACTCAGGTATTGGCGCGCAACCGAGACAAGTGGAGGGATCTTGTCACTTGTTCACCTGCTCAACTACTCCACGACTACAAATCAGTTATAGGACTGCTGCTGATGATAAAAGTTTCAACTCTGTGTGTATGTATGTGCGTGTGTGAGTGTTTGTGTGTGTATGAGAGAGAGAGAGAGAGAGAGAGAGAGAGAGGAAGGGAGTGAGAGAAAGAGCGAGAAAGGCTGAGAGAAAGAGAGAAAGAAAGAAAGAGAGAGAGAAAGAAATAGAGAAAGAAAGAGAGAGAGAGAGAGAAAGAAAGAGAGAAAGAAAGAGAGAGAGAGAGAAAGAGAGAGAGAGAGAGAGAGAGAGTAGTGCAATTTAGAATGCGTGGTCAACGTCAGAGGATTTAATATAATAGATATTATTTGTGGTCGTAATCTTAGAAACAGTATAAGATACGCGGAAGACACTGTGTCTGATGGCTGACTCAGAAAAAAATACGATTAGACAAAGTAGTAAAAGAAAGCGTAAGAATACGGAATGCATGGCGGTCAAAAAACGAGATTTGCGTATTATGTATTTGGGACGTTAAATTCAAGCAGGCGCAGAAAACTTATCGTCATAAGAGACACAGTAATCTGAAGGTGCACATGAATAGCGGAAGAAGTCGTCGAGAAACTAAACAAAGTATTAAAACATAAGAAAACTCCGTTAGAAAGAAAGAAAAGATTTCTGAACTGCTATGTTAATTTAATTAAAGCAACAAAAGAGCAGTAGTAAAAAAATCATGATCACCCAAGTCCTGAAATCTTTCTGGGTCTCAAGACGCTTTGAGAATACCTGACACCATTGGGAGTGCTCAAGTGACAGCGCTGCTTGGAACAGCTCATGGAAAATGTCCTGACTCTAAACTGCGGTCAGGACTTGAGATATGACCATCATTGCCCAGCCGAAACAGTCGAAAAGCTGGAGATTAGCTCAAAAATAACAATAATAATATATTACAATCAAATTTTAGCATATTCCACAAGGTCGTGTGACCAGCATGTGCTGTGATTGGAGTAATCAAAGAAAGCGTCTTTCATATCCAGAGACATAACATAATTAAAGGAAAGCGCGACACGTAACCAACTAAGCACACGTCATTCAGTCCTTATATAGATTTCGTTAGGGAATGCACATATAATTGCAACCAATAAACCATTTATCTACACTTTTTCTTTTATCAATTTTCAAGCGTCCACTACTTTCCACATTCCATCCTGGGTATGACGATAAACTACATCCGGCAGTTAGGCCTCTCATCGGAAGTTTTTGAGGAGCATGGAACCACATCTTAATTTCTGTTGTTCCCAGGTCCACCCTGACCCCCGTGGTAGCATTTATCCTAGTTATGGGCATATAGTTGACTCTCAAACTGGGGGCAAGACACTATGAAAGTATAAAAATACATTTTTATAGTAAAAAAATACCAGTAATATATTTTCATAGTAAAAAAAAATACCAGGAATATATTTTTGTAAAAAAAAATTTTTTTAAATCCCAAAATTTTTTACATTAAATGACCGATAAGAAGTTGATATTCCGCTAAACAAACAAACCGACAAAACTATCCACATTACACCTGGCACTGTTGAAAGTAATAATACTATTTGAAGTAGGAAAACTTAAATTTGAAATGTGGAAGGCTAGACTCTAGCTTGAACTTTCTTTCGATCGACCTTAGGTTCAACAAATAATGATAATCGCCATTTTATTTAAGAGATCTGTTTTGGATTTTATTATATGTAAACATTTAAAAATGTATTTGTAACAGTGGGAATCCATTTATAAAAATATACATAATAAATAAAATTAAATCTTTATTTATTAACCCTTTGAGCCCTGAGCCGAGCTTTAACGGTAGTGGAGAAAAATGACGTAATGCCTCGGCCTCGGTTGAACAGTGGTAGGAAAAATGACGTCATGCCTCGGCCTCGGTTGAACAGTGGTAGGGAAAAATGACGTCATGCCTCGGCCTCGGTTGAACAGTGGTAGGGAAAAATGACGTCATGCCTCGGCCTCGGTTGAACAGTGGTAGGGAAAATGACGTCATGCCTCGGCCTCGGTTGAACAGTGGTAGGGAAAAATGACGTCATGCCTAGGCCTCGGTTGAACAGTGGTAGGGAAAAATGACGTCATGCCTAGGCCTCGGTTGAACAGTGGTAGGGAAAAATGACGTCATGCCTAGGCCTCGGTTGAACAGTGGTAAGGAAAAATGACGTCATGCCTAGGCCTCGGTTGAACAGTGGTAAGGAAAAATGACGTCATGCCTAGGCCTCGGTTGAACAGTGGTAGGGAAAAATGACGTCATGCCTAGGCCTCGGTTGAACAGTGGTAGGGAAAAATGACGTCATGCCTAGGCCTCGGTTGAACAGTGGTAGGGAAAAATGACGTCATGCCTAGGCCTCAGTTGAACAGTGGTAGGGAAAAATGACGTTATGCCTAGGCCTCGGTTGAACAGTGGTAGGGAAAAATGACGTCATGCCTAGGCCTCGGTTGAACAGTGGTAAGGAAAAATGACGTCATGCCTCGGCCTCAGTTGAACAGTGGTAGGGAAAAATTACGTCATGCCTAGGCCTCGGTTGAACAATGGTAGGGAAAACTGATGTCATGCCTCGGCCTCAGTTGAACAGTGGTAGGGAAAAATGACGTCATGCCTAGGCCTCGGTTGAACAGTGGTAAGGAAAAATGACGTCATGCCCAGCCTTCTGTTTAATAGTGGTAGAGAAAAATGACGTAATGCCCAATCACAGGCTGAACGGTGGTTAAACACTTGTAACTATTTTAATATCTACCATGAAACATTATATACGAATTATTTGCGAGTATTGACTCAGGAGCTCAGACAGAAGGGTTACATTTTTCAGGAACGCATGGCTCAAAGGGTTAATAATAACAAATAAAAAGAATCATTTGTCTTGTCTACTGTAAGTTTCATGGAATTA
>OZ010577.1:46735835-46808335 GCA_963932145.1 Acanthosepion lycidas | reverse complement strand
CGTGAGAAAATCATGGAGAATTGTACTTTAAAAACAGTAAAATCGACCTCGCTAACCGAAACACTCCTGTGACTAAATCAGTAATGCAAGTTATCTGACGGTTCCATGTAGGATACAGGTTCGATGCCTGTCGGAAGACATATATTTTCTATGAAAAATTCTCGGACATTCAGGTCGGTAAATGTCTTTAATACTGTTTATTATAAACAGAGCATTTACTTAAATATTTGTATGTATAAAAAAAGAATGTATAAAAATGTTTTAAAATAATTGTCGGACTTTTTCCATTTCATAATATATATAATTTAGCATTTGAGTCATTTCCAGTCCGCTCGATCCGCACTCAGAACTCCGCTTTTGTAGCCTTGTGCCGGACTAAATTATATTTTAATTTTTTTCAATACCGATCTTGAGAAAATAAAACTAGCTTGTCCAAACCCATTGACTGATGCCTTCGACGCGATTCCAGTTTTGCATTGAAGGGCTTAAAATTACTATTCCCTGTTGAGCCATTCGCTGAGGGCAGGATAAGGGAGAGCGGGTAATGAGCGACCCCCCACCAGCGAAGGGGCGTGGCGCATGGGTCAACTTGACAACAAACCAGACGCAACCGTTGAAGAAACCGGTCGGCACAAGACGAGGGGCATTTTCCAGGTAATTTGAACCGGGAGACAAATAGATTGTGACATTAATTTAATTCGCTGACGCCACCCATTAGAGTCACAAACGTGTCGCTACCCGGACGGGCGTCGGTTGGCGTCGTCGGGTGTCGTAGACACAAACAGCGACTGTGTCTCTGTACCCCGAAGGCCAGGCGAAAAGAGGCGTGACAACTCGGGTGCACAGATCAAGTGTCTTCGCAATGAAGCAAATCTGACAATGGGAGTAAATTAGTTACGCTTAGAAAGACAACGTAGATTTCGCTCTTCGTGCAACATACTCAAAAACCTTATTTATATATATATATATATATATATATATATATATATATATATATATATATATATATATATATATATATGTATATATATATATATATATATATATATATATATTAACAATTTTACATTATTTTTAGTGGATAGCCATATTTGAGTAGACGGTCCGTTTATTTTTTAAACAGTATATTTATATTTTTAAATTTTCTTCTACCGATTCGGTTCAGTCTTGTTCAGTCAATGGTGCTCTGGACTTACAGTGAGGGGAAACAAATATTCGTACACATACAAATTTTTAATTTATTGCATTTCCAAGTAATGAATAAACATGCTTTTCATATAATTAATTGTACACAAATACATAACTAAATATGCATAGAAAACACAAAACGTTTGATTTAATAGAAATAAATCCCATTTATCCATTTTAAGGGGTGAAAAAAATATTCGTACAATACAAAAAAGAATCCATAATCTTCATTTAATACTTTGTAGAATAGCCATTATTCACTTCTGCAGCAAACAACCTCTACTTTTAGTTCTTAATTAAGGATATGCAAATTTTAGTTGTTAATAGCAGTAGAGCCCGGCGTTGCCCGGGGATGTAACAGTAAGAGATAGATCAAGTATCGACCATCATAAAGACTGAAAAATAAAATTGACAAGAATTATTGTTTAAGGTTGATGGACACGCATGTCTTAATTACATTTTTTTTTTTTTTACAAATTAGTCAAACCCAAACTCAAAAAAAAACATCGTTTTCAATCGTTATGAATCTACCGATTGAATAGAATTTTATTATAAACAATTGTCTTGTAAATGGAATTTTTAAAGCATTCTGAATGTAAAAATAAAGAAAAAAGTCTGCAAGACAATAAGTAACACTACCTGCAAAAAAAAAAAAGTGAAGTTTTGTTGAAATCGGTTGAAAAATGTAGGAAATCCGATCCCATATATAAACACACACACACACACACACACACACACACACACACACACACACACACACACAACCAGGATTTTATAAGTATAACTCGATATGAGTTGTCCCCCTTTCATTCTCGAAACAGCGATGCCTCTTAATCGTGTTTTCAAATTGATTTTGTGCAAAAACAATTGTGTTTTTCCAATTTTGGGCGCTGTCAGAACCAACGCAAGGTAATTTTACGTAGTCCTGTGAAGTTTTGTTGAAATCGGTTGAAAAATGTAGGAAATCCGATCCAATATATAAACGAACACACACACACACAAACAACGTGGGTTTTATAATAAGTATGATTTGGCTTAATTTTTCTCCGCATATAGTCTTGAATTTTCAAATAACGCCACAGATACTCGATTGGATTTAAATCAGAGGATTGACTTGGCAATTTCAAGATATTTACATTATTTTCGGCAAGCCATTTCTTCGTAAATTTTGCAGTGCGCTTAGGATCATTATCTTGTTGGAGCATCCAATCAGGAGGAAGTTCAAGTTTTTCAACCGAAATCATTAAATATCTTTTGCAGAGAAACATCGCCAAACCATGATGCTACCATCACCAAATTTCACTGTTGGAACTGTATACTTTTGTTGAAAGCATCGCTGTTTTTCCTCCATATAATGGTTTCTAGAATTACACTCAAACAACTCAAATTGGGTTGCGTCTGTCCATAATACTCTTTCCACAATACAATTTTTCCTTACCCTTATGTTCACGAACTAATTTCAACCTGACATCTCTGTGTCTTTTCAATAGCAGTAGAGTTTTCCGAGGGGAGTGTGACTTTAGATTTTTCCTATGAGTTTCATTGCTCATTGTCCATTTAGTGACACAGATTCCTGATGAAAGCAAATCATCTTGCAACTCTTGACGAGTAACCATTGGATTTTGACGCATTAATTTCATCGAAGGTCTTGAAGAAATCTTCCGTGGAGCACCTGTTCCTCTTTGATTTTCAAAAGTTTTGAGTTTCGTTTTATACCTTACAATAAATGAAATAATGGTAATAAATGGTATATTCATGTTGTCTGAGATTTTCTTGTAACTTTTACCTCTTTCAAGATCTTAACAATCGTTTTTTTTTGCGAATTTGTCAATTATTTACTTCTTGCAATGATGATAACCTTCTTGCACGTATATTAATTACAGAATGTCCTGTTTATATTCGTTAGGCTAAAAATAACTACTGATAACATTATTAAAACATTTTAGAATATTTCACTTGAATAATCTAGAGTATTTAAAATCCGAAATTTGCATTGCACAATTTTCTTTTCACCCATTAAAGTGTATAAGGGGGTTTATTTCTGCTAAATCAATTTTTTTCTGGTTTCTATGCATATTTAGTTATTACGCATTTGTATACAGGTAATTGTATGAAAAGTATGTTTATTCATTAGTTAGAAATAGAATAAATTAAAAGTTTGTATGTGTACGAATATTTGTTTCTCTCCGCTTATATATATATATATATATATATATATATATATATATATATATATATATATATACGTAAATTGTTACTTTTAGTGGTTGTACATATTTTAATAGACGATCCGTTTATTTATTATTCAATCTTAGTAAAAATTATTTATTTTTATCCTTTTAAGGACCGTAAAAATTTTGGTTAAAAATCTGGTTTTTCTGACATCAAAATGGGATCAAATATTACTATAGGAAATTCTAGCGTCTTTTTGCGTTGAAAAACACATTGATTTGGAAATTATTGCAAAAATCAGATAATTGTCAGATTTTAAAATTGTTTTCTATGAATAATGGATTTTTACGAGAATTTTTTTCATCTTTTTTAATTTTAATTATAATTTAGAAAGTTTTAAATCTTTTAAAATTCTCTGTTAATTTATATCGGTAAAATGATATTGTCATTAAATTAAAACTATATTTGCTAATGTCAAATGGAAAAATACTACACGTTTTTTTAAATACGTTTTACCCTTTATACGGGTCAATATCAGAAAATAAAAACGGAAACTATAATAAATTTTCAATTTATTGGTAATTTTCTAAAAACATTTTCATAAGTAAGATTATAAAGCCGAAGTACCTAAAATTCACTAAAATATTAGAAAGACTCCTGGGTAGTTAAAAAATATATTACAAAATTTATGCTGTATTAATTTTATAACAATTATTGACACCCTTAGATAAATTTTCCAAACATTAGTTTGTCGATAAATGTGTCAACATCTCATAAAAACACCCACATCCATGTTAAAAATGATTTTCTGCGAAATTTTAAACAAGTAATATTTGTTTCAATTCAGATTAATTTAAATTTAAATCAGCTAAATTTTCTTAAATAAAGTTTGACAAAATTATATTTTATTTTTAGAAGATATTTTTTAATGAAGAGAATTCGGCCGCATTGAGAAATTTGTGAAACTGAACGAATTTAACGATTTTTAGCGATACAAAGGAAAGAATTTCAATCAATATTAATTCACTTTGAAATAAGACAAATTATTTTGCATATTGGAAATATTAAATTTAAATTTTAATTGAAGCTAATAATACTTGAAATTAAAACTAAAATAAAAGCTTCAAGAAAGACATTTCATTTTTAAAATACATTTTATATCTCAGGTATCGTTTTTTGCGGAGATGCATAAATGTATGTATATCTATCTATCTATCTATCTATCTATATATATATATATGTGTGTGTACGTATATATATGTACGTATATATATGTACGTATATATACATATATATATATATATATATGTAGGTATATTTATATGTAGGTGTATATATATATATATTGACGTGTATATATATATATATGTAGGTATATTTATATGTAGGTATATATATATATTTACGTGTATATATATATATATATATATATATATATATATATATATATATATATATATATGCACAAATGAAATGAGAACTATTCAAATATAAATTCAAACGTTCGCAACATTAATTTAAAAGTAAGGCTCAATACAATAGTAGAGTGCTAATTCTTTATTATCGGATATTACATTTGAACATATGTAAACAGCGGTTTTACATATATAATAAAAAAATCTGATAATATATATATATATATATATATATATATATATATATATATATATATATATATAACCGCGGTTTTACATATATAATAAATAAAATCTGATAATATATATATATATATATATATATATATATATATATATATATATATAATTTAATTTAAAAGAGCCAACGAGTTCTGTCTGTTTAATTTTTTTATTTTTATATAAGGTATTTTGCATTTTGGTCAGATCTGGGGATAAACTTTCCTCATTTCATATTTTGTTATTTTGGTTTAAGTTCTTTCGACTTTCGCAGTCATTTTCAAGACAGACTTGGTGTTTGTATGCTAGTTAGAATTCCTTTGTCTGCATACTCGCATTTTTTGGGAAGCTGGACGTTTGAAATTGTTTATCCACAACTCCAAGCACAATATTCAATACTATCCGAAAATTGGATAATAGAATAAGAAAATTAAACAGGTTGGTGTGCGGTGTTAGAAAATATATACACATGGTTTCGCGCACGTACATATAGAAATACATTTTAATTTATTTCCTAGGATAAAATAAACATTGTTTGCACATACATATATTTGTGTGCATGTATATGTTTGCGTATGAATATGAATAGTTTCGTGTGTAAACTTTCATATGCGTGTCCCCAGGGGCGATGTTAGACCATTACGAAGTATCCATTCATACCCTTAATTAAGTAAAATATTTCATTCCATTATGATGTATCCATTCATACCCTAAATTAAGTAAAATATTTCATTCCATTATGATGTATCCATTCATACCCTTAATTAAGTAAAATATTTCATTCCATTATGATGTATCCATTCATACCCTTAATTAAGTAAAATATTTCATTCCATTATGATGTATCCATTCATACCCTTAATTAAGTAAAATATTTCATTCCATTATGATGTATCCATTCATACCCTTAATTAAGTAAAATATTTCATTCCATTATGATGTATCCATTCATACCCTTAATTAAGTAAAATATTTCATTCCATTATGATGTATCCATTCATACCCTTAATTAAGTAAAATATTTCATTCCATTATGATGTATCCATTCATACCCTTAATTAAGTAAAATATCTCATTCCATTATGATGTATCCATTCATACCCTTAATTAAGTAAAATATTTCATTCCATTATGATGTATCCATTCATACCCTTAATTAAGTAAAATATTTCATTCCATTATGAAGTATTCATTTATACCCTTAATTAAGTAAAATATTTCATTCCATTATGAAGTATTCATTTATACCCTTAATTAAGTAAAATATTTCATTCCATTATGAAGTATTCATTTATACCCTTAATTAAGTAAAATATTCCATTCCATTATGAAGTATTCATTTATACCCTTAATTAAGTAAAATATTTCATTCCATTACGAAGTATTCATTCATACCCTTAATTAAGTAAAATATTTCATTCCATTATGATGTATCCATTCATACCCTAAATTAAGTAAAATATTTCATTCCATTATGATGTATCCATTCATACCCTTAATTAAGTAAAATATTTCATTCCATTATGATGTATCCATTCATACCCTTAATTAAGTAAAATATTTCATTCCATTATGATGTATCCATTCATACCCTTAATTAAGTAAAATATTTCATTCCATTATGATGTATCCATTCATACCCTTAATTAAGTAAAATATCTCATTCCATTATGATGTATCCATTCATACCCTTAATTAAGTGAAATATTTCATTCCATTATGATGTATCCATTCATACCCTTAATTAAGTAAAATATTTCATTCCATTATGAAGTATTCATTTATACCCTTAATTAAGTAAAATATTTCATTCCATTATGAAGTATTCATTTATACCCTTAATTAAGTAAAATATTTCATTCCATTATGAAGTATTCATTTATACCCTTAATTAAGTAAAATATTCCATTCCATTATGAAGTATTCATTTATACCCTTAATTAAGTAAAATATTTCATTCCATTATGATGTATCCATTCATACCCTTAATTAAGTAAAATATTTCATTCCATTATGAAGTATTCATTTATACCCTTAATTAAGTAAAATATTCCATTCCATTATGAAGTATTCATTTATACCCTTAATTAAGTAAAATATTTCATTCCATTATGATGTATCCATTCATACCCTTAATTAAGTAAAATATTTCATTCCATTATGAAGTATTCATTTATACCCTTAATTAAGTAAAATATTTCATTCCATTATGAAGTATTCATTCATACCCTTAATTAAGTAAAATATTTCATTCCATTATGAAGTATTCATTTATACCCTTAATTAAGTAAAATATTCCATTCCATTATGAAGTATTCATTTATACCCTTAATTAAGTAAAATATTTCATTCCATTATGATGTATCCATTCATACCCTTAATTAAGTAAAATATTTCATTCCATTATGAAGTATTCATTTATACCCTTAATTAAGTAAAATATTTCATTCCATTATGATGTATCCATTCATACCCTTAATTAAGTAAAATATTTCATTCCATTATGAAGTATCCATTCATACCCTTAATTAAGTAAAATATTTCATTCCATTATGAAGTATTCATTTATACCCTTAATTAAGTAAAATATTTCATTCCATTATGATGTATCCATTCATACCCTTAATTAAGTAAAATATTTCATTCCATTATGAAGTATTCATTTATACCCTTAATTAAGTAAAATATTTCATTCCATTATGAAGTATTCATTCATACCCTTAATTAAGTAAAATATTTCATTCCATTATGAAGTATTCATTTATACCCTTAATTAAGTAAAATATTTCATTCCATTATGAAGTATTCATTTATACCCTTAATTAAGTAAAATATTTCATTCCATTATGAAGTATCCATTCATACCCTTAATTAAGTAAAATATTTCATTCCATTATGAAGTATTCATTCATACCCTTAATTAAGTAAAATATTTCATTCCATTATGAAGTATTCATTCATACCCTTAATTAAGTAAAATATTTCATTCCATTATGAAGTATTCATTTATACCCTTAATTAACTAAAATCACACAAGTCTGTATATAATGATCCTGCCTTGATAGCCGATATGTAACTGCAGATTTTCTACCGCCGTTAGTCAAAAGCCAGGTTCCCAATGCCGATTTTCTAAGTAAGCAAAAATGCCTTTTCTCAACCGGTGCGCCCAGGTAGACTACTACGCCCTGAAAGGTCACCAGGTGTGTCCCACGTTAATAGAAGGGTAATTTAAGAATTATTTTTATATTTAAAAATCTTTATTTTTAAAAAGCTAGGTACCCCAGTCACATAGCTTCCATATCTAAATCGAGTCTTTCTCATTTGATATTTTAAACTGGATGCTAAATTTCTTAACAGAAGAGGAGATGCCAGTCCTTATATCTGCTGATCGTAGTTTATAAGCATAAAGATATGTCAATTGGCAATTTTGGATTTCCATTGAAGAAGAATATCCTTCAAGATCTAGTAAATCACTTGTTATTTTATTGCAATTTTCCACACCATTCTTCTGCGAATAAGGAATTTCTGCATTTACCAATATTAAATGCAAAAATAGATCAAATATTAAATATATTAATGACGAAATGATAGTATGTTTATCACGTATATGGCCTAACATTCAAAATATTGACCAAAGCACATCAAGCGCATTTAAATATACAAAGTAATGTTTATGCGTTCTTTTTATATCAGTATAGGATACAGGTTCGATTCCTGTCGGAGGACGCATATATTCTGGGAAAATTTCTTTCATAGGCTGGTAAATGTCGTTAATACTGTTTATTATAAACAGAGCATTTACTTAATTATTTGTATTTATAAAAAGAAAGTATAAACATAAAAATGTCTTAAAATAAAATAAAAATCCAACGTAATGTCTTAAAAATAAATGCTTATTTCAGGAAACATTTTATTGTTTTACTATTTTCAAATTTGATGAGTAATTTTTCCTTATTAAAATTTAAAGTGCGCCCCAGAGTTTTAATTATTCTACAAGTACGACCCGAAGTTAAAAAAAATCTTTGAGAAACACTGCTTTAATCTATGGAAGATTGAAACGACAAAATCTTACCTCAACTATTGATATCATAGTCAGTTAAGTGCCATACGTGATACACGCTTGAGTAATTATGTCTCTTTCGTATCACGACTGACTAAACAGAAAATTTTCCCGCAGTAGATTGCCGTTTATTTCTGCGGTAGACTGGTTGTCAATCAAGTCTATAGAACCCAGCCATTCTCACCCGCTTATTCCAAGCCGACATCCATTATACCACGACTCTCACTTAAATCGCGCTGTCTGATGGTAAAGAATAGGGAACTTTTTTGGGCAGGGGTTAGAATTTTTGTAGATTAGTGTTCCTTAGACCATCCTCAGTCCATAACGTTTGTCAGAAGCGAAAAATACTCTTTATCATTTTTAGCCGGAGGACGATTTGATATTGTACGTATGAAATTGACCCCCGACTTCTTAAATAATTAATTGTATTTTGTTTTCTATTACGAATTGAGAAACTTTGACATCTGTAAATAAAAACAAAGAACAGATAACTCATTAAGAATTATGAACAGAACCCTACTTCTAAAATGATAATAAAAAAAAAAAAAAAAATCAATATTTTTCGATTCTTACAAATGCCGTGGGTAGGCGAAGGTCTAAGGAATGCAACTTTTTTGTTAAATCATTTCACCCCAAGCAAGGCGGTAATGCATGGGGTTATCGGAAGTGAAAGTGAAAGTGAAAGTTAAAGAGGAGCCAGGGAGAATTGAGGAAAGAATAAAAAATGAATGAGGTTCAAGAAGACAGAAGATGGCGATTGGTGTTGCATTTAAACTTTTGAAGATTGTAGTTATCAGAGAAGCAAGAAAAAGGAATGGATTTCCACAGGTGGGGAGTGAGAGAAAAGAAAACTGTTGGAGCAAAAGTGGCAGCTGCATTTAGCTATTTCAACAATAAAATGGTGGGGCCTAGATGCCAATCTATTGGGTTGGTGCATAATTATCTGGCGTTTTTGTAGGCGAGTTATTTGTTAATAACGATTTATGTTTTGTTTATATTTTTTAGTAAAAATGTTATTTTATTTTCAGGTTATAAAAATACGTGTCCATAATCATACGCCCCGGAATAACCATTTAAAAATGTTGTTATGTTTCTCTTTTCATGATAGATCTTGTTTAAAAAGCGCCTGATAATTATGCACCAACCCAATAGTAACACATTTAAATTTATGTATTCAGAAAAAAGCCTGTCAAAGCAGTTGCCATGAAAATATTTGTAGAAAAGACAGAGGGAAGACACGACATGTCGGTGAGAAAGTAACTGAAGCCGAGATGCCCGGTCAGGATTTATTATATTACAGACCTTTCTTTTGTCAAAAATCTCGAGATGTACGGCAAGAGCAGCAGAGTAGATATGGCAACAGTGTATTCTATGCACGGACGAATGGTAGATTTGTAAATTTTCTGGCACGGCACAGTGAACCAACTTTCCTTGTAGTAGATGCGGCTATTGATACAGTATAGTCGCTCCACTACATTTGAGGCCAAACATTGTTAAAAAACAAATATTCCCTATTTTTTTTTTACGTGAGGACGAGTTAATTTAACGAATGCCGATATCCTTTGAAGCAAATATAAGTACCCTCGATACCAGATGCACTTACGTGTACGCAAAAAGAAATGTTATATGTCTATATAAATTTAAACCGAGAAATTCTAATCGTACCCCAGCAGGAACACTCAAAGAAAACACACCGTTTTAAATAGCGGGTACTCAAATACCTTCTATTGAGAGGATATAATTAGATAAGGCTGACACGTTGATAGAGAATGTATTTGTAAAACTCATATCACAAATATTTAACACTTACATGAGCACAATAACAAACCCACGCCAACTGAAAGGTACGCACCTATCTCCCTACACGCGAATGTGCGTGTGCACAGGTTTTCTTCCCGCACGCATATATTGATATATGTACCCACATAGTGTGACGTTACTGAGTGTGAACTACGCCCGAAATTTGTAATAGTAGGAAGCTCTGGTGGTCGTATTCATTCATAGTTATATAATGGTGGGGGTGATTGATATAGTGAATATGTCCTTCTTGTTTCCATTTCCCTGATAACTATCTCGTCACTGTGTCTATTGTTTTCTCCGCATTTTATAGAACCACATCTCTGTAGCCTTGTGTGCAGTGGCGAACCGGTGTTAGTTTACCTGATGGCAATAAAAAAACCAAAAAAACAAACATAAGCAAATGTACATTATTTACATTATTCGGACTATTGTCCTCATCTTTGTCGCCATATTTATCACAACGTTTCGGCCGTTGTACGCTCCGGCCTTCTTCAGGTGGTTGGAATGTCGGACTGAACCCTTTATTTCACTCACTGGGGTAGACTGTTCTAGTTCCACGTGTCATGTTTAATGGATGTCAGTTGTCAGTTAGTTCCTGTTAATTTTCCCTCTGAAAATTCTCCACTGCCTTAACCGGGTATTGAACTCACACACAGTGAGCGAAATAAAGGGTTCAGTTCAATATTCCAACCACCTGAAGAAGGCCGGAGCGTACAACGGCCGAAACGTTGTAATAAATATGGCGACAAAGATAAGGAAAATAGTCCGAATAATGTAAATAATGTGCATAATACCTCATCTCAGAAATATAGACAGACTCATAAGCAAACGTTTTAGTAATAAAAAAAGAACAAGAACTTTATAATATCATTTGAATACTATCAGTTACTCAAGTCCAATACGAGAGGACATTTTCAAAGCTAAAGGTCATATAAACCAGGTTAAAAAATCTGGCTGAGGAGATTTTGGAATCATACATGATATTAGGTTGATGCAAAAATAATGACGTAATAATGTCGTTTTTTGACGTTAAAAATACGTCAAAAAACGACATTATTACGTCATTATTTTTGCATCAACCTAATACTATATACTGAAAAGGAATTTTTAGAAGAATTGGATGCAGTAGCAATTATTGACGGATTCTCGCAATAATCTAGTGAGCACAAAAGATTGTTTTTAATATAGTGGACTGCATGTAATGGTCTATTGTGTCTTTGAACAATCTGTTAATGTGTAAATTGTGCAGTAAATTATTTAAAAATATCAACCAATTACTTAAAAAAAATGTATTTTATTTCGTTTGATATCTTCTGCCAATACAATACTGTACGGGATAGTGAGAAAGTTTTGTCACCCCCTACCAAAAAATAGAAAAGTAATGAGAACAATGGAAAAAAACAACTAATACAGTAATACAAAACACATGTACTGGATTCAGTTTATTCAATTTCATTGGCGCTGTCACACACCGAGAAGGTCTGTATGAACACTATCATTTTCTTGTCAACCATATGAAATGGAAAATTATATTATATAAAAGTGACAAGACTTTTGGACCACCCTGTAGAGTACATGTACGATGTAATTACTACATACACATTTTATCCACAAAAATTTAGTTGTTCCTTTTTTCACCATATGTACTTTTTGAAAGTTTTATTTATTCATTATAAAAATTAAATGATAGCATTGTAGTTACCAGTTGGCCCTCTTTGTTTCCCGACAACCAATATTTTAGGACCAGTCGGCTACTGTTTTTTCTCCCCTTCACTTATGAAGAAATTGTCCAACATTCCCTGTCATATAATACTAATATTATATAGCAGTTCAGAACTCTTTTATTTATTCTCAATAAATTTTCCAGATTCCTTATAATCTGTTTAGCTTTTGAAATTTGTAGATCGCATCTAGAGCTGCCCTTTTTGCTAACGACCATTATTTTGTTTTTTTCACATTTGATGGTTAGTC
Organism: Acanthosepion lycidas; assembly: GCA_963932145.1. NCBI lineage: Eukaryota > Metazoa > Mollusca > Cephalopoda > Sepiida > Sepiidae > Acanthosepion > Acanthosepion lycidas. The sequence continues at coordinate 46,795,510 of OZ010577.1, read as the reverse complement.
TTTTCTTTTTGCTTCCCTTTAATACTTTATTTAGGAGTTCCCGCAAATTTCTTTCTGTGTCTGCCAACAACAGGGTGTTTTATGCGTATCTTATGTCGTTAAAAATGTTTCCACTAAAAGTAAATCCTGATAGGACTTCTAGTTCACGCTGCAAATGTAGATAGATTCTTCTATCGTTTGGCTCATATTCTTCCTTGGTCTTTTGAACAGAAGTAGATGCTTACCTCTTGTTTCCTTTTTAGGAGTGGGTTCCGTTCCCTTCTAAAGTTATTTTTCCTTGTCTTTCACTTCTAGTAGCCGCTTGCGTCATAGTGACATTATCACATTACTTAGTGTTGTGGATTCCGGGTTGAAATCCGGTACCAATAAATAACGAACGCCAGGAATGAATATATGAAAATAATGTATTAACGTAATAATACAAACTGGTAAAGCAGGTTAGTAGTTCCAGGAATACGGGTTAGTAGCAATATATATATACAGTCTTTGGTATTGAAGTATCGCTGTATGACTTCTTTACTGAGTCTACGTGCTCGCTCACTGTGACTCCTACAACGCTGTTACCTCACCCTCACTCTTCCGGTTACCTACAACCTTTTACTCTGTCACTCTGGACTCGACTCCACTCGACTCAACTCTTCGGTCTTGCTCGGTATTTATCAATCCACCCACGAGGACCGAATGTGGCACAAGGCCGGTTTAATGTGGTTATCTCCGAGCCCGTAGTCTCGGCCAAAAATATAGCCTTTGAACCCGCCTCGACGGGTTCAGGCCCTGTCTACCTCCCCGGACGAAACCTTGCCCTTCGGCAAAGCTTCGTCCGGGTTCTTCTCTGCGTTGGCAGAGAGTCCGACAGCAGTCGCTTAGTCAAAGACTGTATCACGACTCAGCTAGACTCGGAGGTCTTGCTCTCTCGGGTCTTCCCTGGCAGTGCTATAAGTATACACTGGGTGAGTCCATTTGTATAAAAAGGGGTGGACCCCTCAACACTTAGGGTGAATTGATTTTTAAAATTCCAGTAGAATGCATATACTTGTGTTATGTCTATATTTTTTTTGTGTACTTGTTTACTTCATTTTCCATTCGCATGGACAGGGTTTGCTTCCATAAGTGTCTTAGATTATTCTAATACCTTTTCAATTAATATTATCTACTAATATATATATATATATATATATATATATATATATATATATATATATATATATATATATAAACTAAGGAGATTTCGATCTGAAGAGAAGAATATTTCGGTGTTCACGAAAGAAATATATAATATATATATCTGAGTACAAATTTTATCCCACAGAAATTATATGTTGTTTTAAAAATGGCGGAACGCTTTCTTTTTCTTGAAAAGGAGTCTTTTTCATCAAACACTTCTTCAGGAAGATTCGTTGGAAAAAAACAAAAAAAGAAAACAAACTAACATGTCAAAAAATCATAAACGGAGAAACTGAAAAGTAGATACGACTAAAATAAATTTATTACTAAAACAATAAATCCATGTAAGTAAGGTCCTAGTGATCGTTTTATGAAAGTCAGCTCCTCATAACCCAGTTTGTTTTTTATTCTGGTAAAGGATGCACCCCCCACCAAAAAAAAAAAAACAGACAAAAAAACAAAACAAAAAAACCTCAAAAAACAAAAAAAAACAAAACAAAACAAACAAACAAAATTGTACTCACGACCCACACATGAGACACAGAAAATGAAGAAAATTCTTCTACCTACACAAAGTCGGTCAATAAACGGCTTCTCAAAAATGTAAATATTTAGCCGACCGATCTTAGTGCTGTACTCTAAAAACTTCGTCAGAATATTTCAAATCGCAACCCGGGTTATTCACCAAATGTAGCCCAATCGCAGACTCACAAACCGACTGAGTCAAGCAAATACTGTTGCTGAATTCATCCTATCTGATATGGATAAGTACGTGATGTTCAATCCGGGTCTCCAACTGCAAGTTGGTTCACGCTACATAATCAGCCACACACTGACATTTAGGAGCTTATGTACTTCGAGTTATTGTTTTAGTAATAAATTTGTTTTAGTCATGGCTCCTTATTTATTCCTTCCATGCACTTTTCAGTTCCACGTTTGTGATTATTTTTTTTTTTTGTCTGCTTGTTTTTTTTTCAAACAAATCTTTCTGAAGATGTGTTGGACTTGGACGAAAACGGTTTCTTTTAAAGAAACCGAAGGCGGTTCATCATTTGCAAAACAATACACACACACACACACACACACACACACACATATATATATATATATATATATATATATATATATATATATATTGTTTAGACGTAAAGATGTAGAGGGATAGAAAGTAAAATACACACATATAGAAATAGAGAAAAGGTAAAAGAGATAGTAAAATACACACAGATATGCACAAAGGGAGAAAGAGAAAGAAAGAGAGAGAGAGAAAAATACATACATACATATATATATATATATATATATAGAGAGAGAGAGAGAGAGAGAGAGTAAAATAAAGACACATGCGTAAAGAGAGGTAAATAGATAAATAAATTCAGAGAGAGACAGAGATAGATAGATAGATAGACAGAGAGAGAGAGAGAGAGAGAGAGAGATTAAAATACATACAATCACGCACACAAGCGAAAACACACACGCACATACACCGGAATAAAAAAAGAAAAAGAATAAAATGAAAATAAGTTAATAAACTTGCCTTCAGAGAGAAACGAACCCATTTCTCCATTAAAGGTCAGCACATCTTGAAAACTATTTGTTTCAAGTACCTTTTTTTTAGCCATCGGGAGTTCAACAATTTACAGTAGAATTTAAAACGGAGCGATTCACATCAAAATTCTGCAACCTCATTACTAAAGTCTTTGTTTCTTTCAAATCTTTATTGGATCTGTTAATCGACACGAGAAAGCCTGACATGTAATAATTAGTGATAAGCGTTCAAAAATGCTCTCCAAAACAATTATTCTCTCCCTACTGCTCTCCATACTGCTCTTTCTCTGTCTCTTTCTCTCTTTCTCTCTCTCTTTTACGCCTATAAGCATACACGTGTACCTTCTTGTTTATTTATACACACTCCTAAATGCTTGTATTTTTATACTCATAGATTGCCTCTCACGCTAACTCATTTCTATGATATCCGTTCACCCCCGCACAAATCTCTCTCCCACACGTACATGCGCATAAACACATGTATTATTTTGTACGATTATTCACTCTCTCTTTTGAACTGTTTCGCTCCCTCCTTACCTGAATCATTGACTCTCTTTCTCTCACGCACTCAGATATTCATGTATACACACAACCATGCGAACACACACAAAAACACGCACAATCACACGGACACACACAACACATACATAATTACACGGACACAGAAACACACACGCGCGTAATCACACACAGAGACACGCAAATACACACACGCAAATACACTCACACAAACACACACGCAATCACAAAAGAACACGCACAATTACAAATATACAAACACACGCACGACCACACAAGCAATCACACACAATGATACGCGAACAATCACATGTGCATATACAAATACACACACAATCACACACATACAAACACATACGCAAACATATGCACAATCGCACTCACGCACAACTAGAAAGTAAAATACACACACCGTCATATCCACGAATACACGCACAATTACACACGCACAAACACTCACACAATCACACTAACAAATATATGCGCAACTACACACATAAACAACCGCATAATCATATGCACACACAGAGAAATACACGCACAATTACACACTCACAAGCGCACACACAAACACGCACGCACACTCATGCACACACACAGGGTCGACTGCACATATGAACTAATCCTCAGCTATATACTCTTTCACACATACACGCACATACAGATATACATTGAGGAACACGCTGACTCCACGATGCCTGTTATTTAGTATACACTTTCTGTTCTACTTTGTCGCCATCGTCTCGCCGCTTAAATGAATGAAGATCATGCTATGAAATCTTCCTGCCTACAGCGACACCATTACAATCAGTCAACATTAAATGGCAGCATTGATTATTTTCCTATTTCAGTGTGATTTTATTTGAGAATTTAATTTATTGCTGTTCAGAAAGCGTGCAACCCTCAAGTTTGTCGTTTCCTGTGCAGATTATAAAAATCGCTAATTTGTATCGGATGGCAATTAAAAACGATATAAAAAACAAAACAAGAACGACAAAGCGTTAAGAGTAAAAAAAAAAAAAAAAAAAAAAAAAAAAGAAAAAGAAAAAGTAAAAAGAAAACACACACACATCTAAAAAAGTGTAAATAAAAATCAAATAGAATATTTTTAGCAGGAAGTATAGCTGCAAAGAAAATTCAAAAAATAAAAAACAAATTAAAATGTTATTCAAATGAAATGAACATGATTTAAATTCTGACGCAAATAAGTACAAGAAATTCGAAAAAGAAATTTAATTCAAATCAAATTAAGATTAGAAAGAATATTAATATAAAAATATATGCATAAAAAGACTTGAGATCAGTGTTCCCTTGAACATCAGATGTAAACAGATGTACAGCATTAACATCATCAGTATTTGGTAAGTTAAAAGATAACAATATATATATATATATATATATATATATATATATATATATATATATATATATATATATATATACCCAAGTATATGATTGGTGTATATGGAATGAATTCCAATAAACAACAATTACTATTCTTAAAAGAGTGCTCAATACAAAGTAGAGCAGATATAATTATTTATTTAAAAAAAATTAATGACATAAATATGTTATAAAATCACTACAAAAATAGCTATTTTGTTTCAACACCCTCGGTGTCTTATCAAGTGATGACGTTGAATGTAAAATAAAAGGTTTTAAAAGTTTCAAATTAATTAACAATCCTTATATATATATATATATATATATATATATATATATATATATATATATATATATATATATTTGTATATATATATATATATATATATATATATATATATATATATTTGTATATATATATATATATATATATATATATATTTGTATATATATATATATATATATATATATATATATATATATTTGTATATATATAATATTAATATGAGCTTATTTTATGCATTAATTACTAAAAATTGCTGCATACAAGTCGAGTTTTCGAGCCCCAATTAATCTTTTTGGGTCGAGTTTTCTAGCCTCCAAAAATCTTTTGGTGTCGAGTTTTCAAGCTACAAATAATATTTTTGGGTCGAATTTTCAAGGACCAAATAATCATTTGGCGTTGAGGTTTCAAGACCCAAACAATCGTGTTGGGTAAGGTTTTCAAGCCTCAAATAAATTTTTGGGGGTCAAGTTTTTTCAAGCCCCCACCCAATCATTTTGGGTCGAGTTTTAAAGCCTAAAAAAAATTTTAAGTCGAGTCTTTAAGCCTAAAAATCTTTTTGCGTCACAGTTTTGTATCACTGGTAGCAGGATACCATATGTTTGGGGTTCGATCTATGCGATGAGTATTAGACCTAACTCAGAATTCTAAGCTAAAAAATCTTGAGGTCGACTTGTACGCCAGGCCGATTTGTACACTGCAATTTACGGTATTCCTATTGCTATCTATACTGGTGAAACATGGCGTTTAAGATTCGAGAACGCCTGTCTTTGAGAATGATTGACTTAGAGCTATGACTGGCGTAACACGCAACTGTTGAATCAAAATGGTCAATCATTAGAAAGGAACTTAGTACAACATGTAAAATCGTTGAGCGAAGAAGAAATGACTATGTTTATTCAGCCATGTAGCTTGAAGAGATCATTCCAGTTATATGCTTCAAGCATAAAAAAAAAAGATTTTATCGCATCATGATCAAGGAATACACCTCATAGGTGCTGAAAAGACCAAATTAAAAAGAGACACCAATCTCCCTTTGCTCACGACAGAAAGAATAGCAAAAGATAGACATCGATGGAAGGATGAAAGGATTGTGTGAATAAGATTATGGATTATACAACTAAATAAGTAATAAAGAAGATATATCTATCTATCTATCTATCTATCTATCTATCTATATATATATATATATATATATATACAAACGTGGACACGAATGTCAACAGTGAGCTGCGACATTCAGTTTCATGCTTGAACGCAATCTTCAAGCCACACAAAAACACATATTATATAAACCTAAGCTAGATGTTCTAATGCTCTGGATTGAGTGGCTTAGTGAAGGAAGTCGTTGCTGTTGCGGCCAGTCATGTGGGTTATGTATGTTTGGATGAATAGCACGACTAGAAATAGGAAGAGCTGCGCTATATTGTGTCTAGTAACTTCGTTTCCTCTTCGCCACCATGGCCCGTTGGCCCAATAGTATAATCCTTGCGTCGTATTGTAACGGTCCGGGTTCGATTCTCAGTAAGTTACTAAATGTATAATCCCCAGTAGAGGACGCGCACTGCTGATTAGTCACAAAGAAGACGAAACGGCCATCCAGTGATTTTCGTGTGCATGTTGAGGATTCCAGTTATATATATATATATAAGTTATGAAGAACTTGGTAATCCGTATGGGTAATCCCAAGGTGGATGAAATCCTGAGAGCTCAATGTAAATCCAGACCACTTCAAGGTACCATTATAATAATTTATTTCACCAGAGTCCTTTTAAAGGGCGCCGGATCATCAGATAGCACTTCTCTCTATCTCTCTCTCTCTATATATATATATATATATATGGTATTTTTAAGTAGCAAGAATTAATCCAAACATGTGTGATTACAGAGAACCAACAAGGGTCTGTCTGTTTAATTTTGTATTATATTTTAACAAATAATTTTTTGGATAAAGTGTTGAGCATGGTGGATAAATTGCCCGGCGTTCATTTTTTTGTTATATTTGTTCGAGTATTTTCGACTATCACAGACATTAGTTAGAATTCCTTTGTCTGCATCCTGGTATTCTTTGGGAAGCTAGATGTCTGAAATGGTCTGGTCTTAGCGTGACGTCATGTGTAACGGCTATTAGGAACGAGTCTGCATAAAAAGAATGCGATTTATTTATAATAGTAATATATGTGTACGTCAATTTATATATATATATATATATATATATATATATATATATATATGTGAAAATATTGTAGAAAATAGGAAAGAAACTGGTTTGGTAAATAATCCAAAGTTCCTTAGTGTTTTTGTAATTATTTTAAAAAAATAGTGCTCGATACGAAAGTAGAGCATAAATATAATTATTAATTTAAAAATATGATTCCAACACGCTACATAAGAGGTATCATGTTTCAAAACAAGAGCCGAAAACTTCAAAATAATATTTGAATTAACTTGAGTTAAAGTAGGCTCTGTTCCAACTTCAAGCGAAATTTTTTGGGAATCCCAAAAAATTCCCAAAAAATTTCGCTTGAAGATGGAACAGAGCCTACTTTAACTCAAGTTAATTCAAATATTATTTTGAAGTTTTCGGCTCTTGTTTTGAAACATGAGACCTCTTATGTAGCGTGTTGGAATCATATTTTTAAATAAATAATTATATATATATATATATATATATATATATATATATATATATATGTGTGTGTGTGTGTGTGTATATATATATACAGTAGCGGCCATAATATAAGGAACGGTAACAACAAAGACATAAATATGTGTATTACTTTTAAAAAGTAATGCATGATTAGCAATGAAATTTTTACCGAATAAAGATTAGGGTGTAATGCATAAATATTATACAAATTTACGTAATAGTTTGTTTTTTTAAATATAAAATACACACACTCTCAAAGAACTAAAAGATAGCATACCCTTACAACACACAAATCCCATTCCCAGCAACAAATAAAACTGTCAAAATGGCCAAGGTGCGAATTCTTGGCGGACAGGAATCTGCCATCCTCTATCTTAAAAAACAACTTCAAAGTGGTCGTTTGACCAACATAAGGACTGACCAAAATTAACGATAAAAAAGAAATGAAAACTCCAGATAAATTAATTTTCTTTAGAAACACTCATTCACTCCTGTAGTTCACTGCTACTAACAAGCAGGGATTTTTTCGCCTGATGATGGCATCTTCTGCTGGCCGAAACTAATCGACGAACCTAATTGAAATAATAAAACAAAAATATCAATATACAACGTAGTGTGTCTGAAAATTTTAATTTTTATTGTTCAAAACACAGACATACATATATATGCAGAGAGAGAGAGAGAAAGTGAGATATATGGGAAATATATATAGATAGTGAATGTATTACTAGAATGCTATTTTAGTGGATACCCATATTTGAGTAGACGCTCCGTTTATTTATTAGCCTCTATATTTACTTATTTATTTTCATCTATCGGTCTGGATATTCGAGAAATCTCTTTAAAGAAAAAATATGCGTTCTCGGGTAGGATTCGAGCATGTGTCCACCTTGGCAGGAGAAACCGTCATTTGATCCGACGTGCTTATACTGACTAAGCTATGGAGTGCGTTGCCGATCAAGCAAAGTTTAATATTCGACGTTGCGATGTGTAACAAGATATATCTCGGGTGGATCATTAGCTTTCGAAATGAAGAACACCTCGAAAATGTAAATATAGTCAATGCATATATGAAAGTGTATATATAATCAACGCGTATCTAGAAATAAAAGATACGGTGTTTACTCATTCCCCCACGAGAATGAGATGTGGCATAAGGTCGGATTAATGTGGGGACCCGAGCGTATGCACCCGGGCAGGGTCAAAAATTCCCCTCAGCCCTCGCAACCGTCGGTTGCGCTGGCCTCGGTGCGAGCAACGATCAATCCCTCTTGTGCAATGGGAGGGCGCGGCCTCGGGCAGCTGTTCCCCGGGGCTGGGCACCTCTTCAGTATAATTTTCCTCAGTTGACCCTCTGTCCTTTGACAGAGAAGCCCCTGAGCGCACTCTGTTCAAGGACAGAGACGCAACTGAGAGATGATAAATAATGCGAAATCCCCCCCACCCCAGGAGCGATTTACATGCAAGAAATAAAAGATACGGACGCTGATTCTCGAATTGAACAGCCATGTTTCTTTTTTCATTGGCCAAAGAAAGCGATGACGTATTTGAAAGGGAAGACTTTATCTTAATTATCCATTTTTTTCTTACAAGAAGTGAGACAGATCTCTGAAAGAGACTACAATAGCAATAATAGCAAAACACAAAACAATCATTCATGTTATCTATTTGACGACTAGTTCTGAGAATAAGCAAAATGAAGGCTTTTTCCAAGGTTTAATAACTTGGCAATGGGATTATATTTTTACATGTGGAATAATGAGATTATATTTTATATAGTCAATGTACAGGGTGCGATGGATAAATTGTGGCTATTTTATCTTTTTAATTTCGCGAATTATTTGTTATTTTTCATAATTTTATCGACTGAACGGCAAACTAGAATCAGTTGGGCATCGTCCGTGAGAAAAAGACAACCATGATGTAACTTACACACCAGAAATTTGGAAACATCTAGCTGTACTGATTGGCATTCGCGCCAGGAGCTCCAATCCGAATATTTCAGAGAGTCTGAGTGCATAGCATTTGGAAAGAGTTGGATGAGTCTAATGGTGATTACGAAGGTTTTTGGAGTGATCACTGGTGATGGCGACATTATGCTTCCATTCATCTTTCTACAGGACCTCATACTCAACACAGAGGCCTACGTCAATTGTCTTGAGAGGGTAGTGCTGCCCTGGATCAAGAAGGTGGCTGCTGGAAGAGCTTATGTCTGGTAACAGGACTCTGTAGCATGCCACACAAGCAAGAGAACACAGCCAATGTCTGCGACCACATCGCCCCCTTACATCAAGCCACCTAATTCCCAGACTACAACCCCCTTGATTATTAGGTAGGGGTGCAGTTGAATGAGAGACCAACAAAACTCCTTTTAACACCAAAGATGAACTGAAGTCAAGGATTATGTCAGTATTTACTAATTTAAACAAGGAGACTGCCCAGAAGAGTTGCAGGTGATTCCGAAGTCGCGTGGAAGCCGTGACTGAAGCCAATGGCGAAATTATTGAATAAATTTACTCTTTAGTATTTCAAAATATTTTTGTGCAACATTGGTAAATATATCTGTTAAAATGAGATATCAGTGTTCTTTTCATTTTTGCTTCATTTAGACGACAATTTATCCATGGCACTCTGTATATATGAAAGCGTATATATAGTCAATGTGTAAAAGATACGGACGCTGATGTTGGAGTGAACGGGCATGCTTTTTTTTTCATTGCTCAAAGAAGGAGATGCCGTATTTTAAAAGGATAATCTTTATTATTACATTTTTCTTTGTTTATTACGTTTTAATTTTATTATATTATTATTCATTTAGAATATTTTATTATCAATATATATATATATATATATATATATTATTTTTTATGAGATAAGTCGAGGTATACACGGAAAGTTTTCTTTTTAGAATATCTTTTAGTTTTAGCAAATTTACAATATTAAGAATGTCTGTAATCACTAGGAATTGTTATATTCAGTCAGTTAGGCGATCATGTATCTTTCGATACATGACTGACGAAGTAGAATTATTCCCGCAGTAGGTTACTGTTTCTTTTTGTGGTAGAGCAGTTGTCGTCCAAGGCTATAAAACCTGGTCTGTCCTGCTATTTACCCATAGCTGTGGGGAGAAGAACAGGCTTCATACCTTTCCCAAGGGTATTAGCACGTAAGTGAATGTAAAGGATTCGACTGGAATTCGAACACGGCTCTCCGATTTCTCAGTCCGAGCCGCTATCCATTACTCTGTGCTTTCTTATATTAGGACGCTTTAATGCATTATAATGTCATGAATAATTCTATATTTATATAGTTCGTAGTTCTATATATATTTAGTTCGTAACTCGAAATGTTCGTAAACCGAAACTATGTTTCCAATAGGATTCAATGTAGAGAAAAAGTCACAGTATAATAAAATTGGAAAAGAAAAACACGCCACAACAGGCGGGCGACTCAGAAATTATTCCGTTCGTGTTAACTAGGTTCGTCTAATTTGTTCGAGAACCGAAATTTTGTTCGAGAACCGAGGAATTTTCATCTGAGAGATTGCTTTGTATAGTCAATGGGTGGTAACGATGTGTAAGTCGGGTCAAGTTATAAGGGACATAGAAAATTCATAAAAATATTTTAAAAATTTAATTACTGTATAGGAACAATATATGTGAAAGTGACATTGTGTTTTCCCTTTGAAATTCAACAAAGGACAAAGATAGAATGAGATAAAGGTGACCTTGCTCTATCCAGCGACACTATTGTGCTCCGTGTAAATGAATCAATCGAAGGCATTATTTTTGGAGCATCCCTCGTTATGAGGTAAAAATGCAAATATAAAGAAGAATTAACAGAACAGTACTTCCTCCGTACGATAATGGTTGTTACGTTTGCATATAGGTCACAGACACTAAATGTAGCAGCTATTCTGGGAAAGAGGGTGTACATAATTAGAAGTTTCATTTAAAAAGGATGAAATTATATTTGATTAAATCTTAACATAAAGAGTGAGAGAGAAATAAATAAATATTTAATCCCGATATAATTGAAAATACTTGAAAAAAAAATTAGCAGTATAAAATTAAATTCAGAATTTGTTTCGATTAAAATTAACTTGAAATCGAGTAAGTGAATGCGGATATAGTTATTAAACGAAAACAAAATAGAAGGTAATAAAAAATAACGTGAAATAATTACTTAGAAGAAAATATAAAGGCCGACTTAAAGACATAATAAATAAAAATCAAATTAGATTAAATAAAATTATTATGACAAACGAGAGAAGGAAGTATATGAGAACGGAAAAGGAAAGAAAAAAAAAAAATAACCCAATAAATTGATTTTTTTTTTAAAAAAATAAAAATGATTAAAAGTTTGAATTCATAAATACAAGTAAAATAAAGAAGAACAGAAAAAGCATAAAAACTAAAACAAAATAAATAAAAATAAAATTTAAATATTAGGTCGGTGCAAAAATAATGTCGGTGCAAAAATAATGTCGTTTTTCTTTTAAAGTTGAACGTCAAAAAACGACATTATTTTTGCACCAACCTAATACTTTACCGCTGTTGCAATGGTAAATATGCAGATGGGCCTCAGGTACAAATGTTGGAAACCTTTACATTTAGGACACAACATGCTATTTCCATGGAGTCGAATCACTGTCATTTCAATCGTATCCGCAATGTAAGAAGAAAAATTGTACTCGGCTTCCCCCATTGTAGTGAAAGAGAGAAAATCACCTACCTTGAAAAAGAGTTCGTGTTTTGTGTGCGATTTGCCGAAGAAAGGTTAAAGAAAAAAAAATTATTATTGTAAAAAAGTAAATGATTTTAGAGTCAGACATAAACGACAAATATCGACCTAACTCCGAGCCATATAAATGCTTACAGACTCATATATAACGCCAAAATAATCCAATCGCCGAACCAAGTAAATGCTTCAAATATAAACGATTAATATTGATCTATCCCCGAGGATTACAGCCTCAGATATCAACAACGAATATTGATCTATCCCCGAACCAAATAAATGCTTACGGTCTCAAGTATAAACGACTAATCTTGAGCAGTATCCAAACCAATTAAATGCTTTGAGAATCAATATAAACGACAAATATTGGGTTATCCCTGAACGAAGTAAATGTATAGAGACATCAAATATAAACACCCAATATTGGCCTATCCTTGAATCAAGTAATTTATTTTAGATTCAAATATAAACGGCAAATATATACCTATTCCCAAATCATGTAAGATCCTTATCATACTTAATTCCCCTCTCCAAGTTCTCCACCGCCCATTGAACTCACCAGGTATTGAACTCACACTATTTGGGTCCTGTCACTGGATCTAACTAACCCTTTGAGGACACATGGCACAGTGGATAAAGGCGTTAGTTAGATTAAGGCGGTGGAGAACTTGGAGAAGGGAATTAACAGGTGATGACTGATAACTGACATCCATTAGACATGGCACGTGGAACTAGAACAGTCTACCCCAGTGAGCGAAATAAAGGGTTCACTTCGACATTCCAACCACCTGAAGAAGGCCGGAGCGTACAACGGGCGAAACGTTGTAATAAATATGTCGACAAAGAGGACAATAGTCTGAATAATGTAAATAGTGTACATAATACCTCATCCCCGAAATATAGACAGATACTAAGCCAATACATATTACTTAAACCAAAACAAAATTTACCCTATTAGATCGTTATGTCTCCGTTCTGAGAGGTTCTTTTTGGATTTCTCAGTGTCGTGGGAATCACTTGGCGGCGCCCACCACCTCTATGAGCAAAATAAAACAGGCATAGTATCACTAACACGGAACTAATCTATTGGTGATTTTCTAAGCGTAGCTTAGGTGTTGCACAACACCGAAAGTATGTGGCACCCAGTGATAATGGAACTCAGTTGTAGCTGATCACGCGAGACTAGCTTGCTAACGATTTACATCACCTCGAAATGCCCAGCAGGTAACCTATTGATGTGAACTATTTTGGGGCGACAGGCAGAGGAATGCCTCTCGCTACATCAAAACTGCTTTGGATTCAGAATTGTCTTTCTCCGAGAGTTATTTGACACTCAAGTCTAGAGAGCCAAGTCTACCCTGCTATTTAATTCAGAGTGAGTGGTAATGAGAGTGAATAGATGGGTTCATGCTTTTGCCAAAGGGCGTTAGAGCCAAAACGAGCGTAACAGACTCGACCAGAATTTTGCACTCAGCTTGCCGATTCCATATTAAGCGCCAATAACCTTTACACAACCAGAACACCTGTAAGACGATGGCAAACGTCGAGGAAAGAACACAATGAGGATCAAACTCACAGGCACCTGATTCTTTTTTTCGTTGTAACAAATATAGAAAGCAAAACCAAGAGGAGACATTCGTAGGTTTGGGGATCTAAGCCGAGAATCCCAACCTCCCCAGTTTATTTTTTGGGCCCCTTTTATAATTTCGACTGGATCAGCTGCTATTTTTCCTATGGCTGTATTTATTGTGCCCGTCTCTCTCCCTTAGCGAGAGAGCTTCTCGATTTTGTCTGAAGATAGAATATAGCAGCCTCTATTATTTCTTTGAAGGTTGGACGGATTATCTTTAGTTTATATATTTTGTTATATTTTAGTTTATTTTTCGGGTTCATTCCCTCCCTGCTCATTGCTTATTATCAAAATTTTTTTATCTATTAATTTTATACGGACGGATTTTTAGGCCATGGGGTGTTTTGTAGGTTCCTTGTGTGTTTGGTATTGTGGTATATGTAGGACTGAATGGGGATGGATGAATTTTTGTGGTAGATGTGCAAATTGTAATGAATGAATTGGCCATGAATTTGATTAGCTAGGTATATGATTGTTAGTGTCGACCAGCCTCAACCCATTCCACCTTTTAGGCCTTGTGCCAAAATTGTTGTATTATTATACATAATAAATCAACATTTGTAGGTTTGGGTGGCGGAAAAAGATAAAATTCATGACATTCAGAATACAAAGTACGATGGCTGCTGAAAAGTTAATGGCCTGATCTACTTCTTAACATCTGACCGAATGACTAAATAACAGCTAATTTTTTAAAAGGTTTCTTAGCATGGCTGAAAGCATTTCAACAAAATGGCGTATAAAAATGACAAGGCTTGAAATAAAGAGCTTTTATTCAGAAGAAAATAATTGGGTTTTTGGAAGTTTTTTTTTTTTTTTTTTTTAAAGGAAATATGTACCATAATTATTCCTGTATAATACGAACCTTTTTTCTTATTTTTCAGGCTATAGATTATCCGCATGCTTATTATACACGGGAACTGAATATTAACTTATATACGGCCACATGTATCGCTATATTCGGGGAGGTAAGTGAGAAGAAAGGACTAAACATCAATTGTAAAAATACAGAATGTATAGTTGTCAGCAAAAGGGGCGGCCTAAGAAGTGAACTACAAGTTGGAGACGTCAGAATCAAACAAATAAGAAAAATTTAATTATCTAGCTAATGTTTTAACAAAGGACGGAAAATGTGACGCCGGAATCAGAAGAATTTGCATAGCAAAAGGTATCAAAAGCTGAGTAAAGCATTAAGATGTAGGATAATTTCGTTAGAAACAAAGGAAGACGTACGTAACTGTAATAGCAGTTCTCTTATATGGCAGTGAATGCTCACAAATGAAAAAGGGTTCTTTACGACAAAGCGCCGCTTATCTATCGCTGTTTTTGAAATGCACATCTCTCGTAGGAGGGACTTTCGATGTTTAGCGTAAGAAAACTACAAATTTGTATTGATATACGCAAACATGCCTAAGCAAGCGCAGAGTTCAATGATATGGAAAGTTTTGTCTTTTTTCACGATTATTAAAAAAAAAATTTCTACTGTGTATTCAATCTAATAGATGAAACTACATTTAAAAAATAAATATATAAATAAATGCAAGAAAAATCTCTTGAATGCAGATCGAATCAAGCATATATTAATTTAAAGATCTTAAAAATTATAGTGACATTTTCATTTCAGAGGTAACGTTGTTCATTTGTAGCTGGCGTAAGAGGAAAAACATGAAGAGCTGAAATATGAAACTCGTTTTTCCTCTCAACATAGTCTCACATTGTAAAAGAATTCGTAAAAAATATCTAATTTCAGAAAATATCATTTTAGTATAAAACACACTTTTATTTTTAACACAGGTTCTCATTGAAAAACATAAAAACTACATCTACTCATTTCGTATAATTTCTTTTGAACATGAAATACGTTTTTATTGTTAAAATAGTTTCTCATTGAAAGTAATTAGAAAAATATATCTTCACATTTTAGAACATGTTATTTGAATATAAAACACGTTTTTATTCTTAAAATAGTTTCTCTTTGAAAATAATTAGAAAAATATATCTTCACATTTTAGAACATGTTATTTGAATATAAAACACGTTTTTATTCTTAAAATAGTTTCTCTTTGAAAATAATTAGAAAAATATATCTTCACATTTTAGAACATGTTATTTGAATATAAAACACGTTTTTATTCTTAAAATAGTTTCTCTTTGAAAATAATTAGAAAAATATATCTTCACATTTTAGAACATGTTATTTGAATATAAAACACGTTTTTATTCTTAAAATAGTTTCTCTTTGAAAATAATTAGAAAAATATATCTTCACATTTTAGAACATGTTATTTGAATATAAAACACGTTTTTATTCTTAAAATAGTTTCTCTTTAAAAATAATTAGAAAAATATATCTTCACATTTTAGAACATGTTATTTGAATATAAAACACGTTTTTATTCTTAAAATAGTTTCTCTTTGAAAATAATTAGAAAAATATATCTTCACATTTTAGAACATGTTATTTGAATATAAAACACGTTTTTATTCTTAAAATAGTTTCTCTTTGAAAATAATTAGAAAAATATATCTTCACATTTTAGAACATGTTATTTGAATATAAAACACGTTTTTATTCTTAAAATAGTTTCTCTTTGAAAATAATTAGAAAAATATATCTTCACATTTTAGAACATGCTATTTGAATATAAAACACGTTTTTATTGTTAAAATAGTTTCTCATTGAAAATAATTAGAAAAATATATCTTCACATTTTAGAACATGTTATTTGAATATAAAACACGTTTTTATTCTTAAAATAGTTTCTCATTGAAAATAATTAGAAAAATATATCTACTAATTTTAGAAAATGTCAGTTAAATATAAAAGACGTTTTTATTGTTAGGTTCTCATTGTAAAGCTGTGACGGAGAGAGAGAGAGAGAGAGAGAGAGAGAGAGAGAGAGAGAGAGAGAGAGAGAAGAGAGAGAAAGAGAGAGAAAGAGAGAGAGTCTGGGAAACAAACACACACACACGTATATTTTTTTTAGTGAAATTGGGGTAGATTTGAATAGCGAAATTAAATCAGAGCATTTTGTTTATCGATGAGGAAATCTGATATAGGGCAGAAGTTGTACCCATTGATCTAGGTCACCAGTAGACAGTGGAAATGGTCGAAATAATTTTTATCAATTAAAAATTGAAATAGAGCTGAGTATGCTAGAAGGAACTTTGGCATTCACATGATTTTGGTTGAAGCAGCCAGAACCCGGTGATAATCGCGTGCGAAGTAGTAGAGCCGAGGGTCAGTTATAACCAGTTATAATCGCGTAGTTATGTTGAAAAAGGCAGTCTGGGGAAAATTCTTGAAGAGAGAAGAGAGAATTGGCCCAGGCGATCGTTGGGAGGAGGAACACCTATAACTTCAAGCACCGCACAGAAATCTTTATCCCTCCATCGCAAGAGTCATATATCGTTTTGAGACGATTTAACAAGATAATTACATACACTCATTCTGTGTCTAGAATCCAGTGTATGAGTTTTTTTTTACTTTTCTTTTCTGTAACCCGTTTCTCTTCTCTACTATTCTTTTCTGCTATTATACTCTTCGGCAATGTCTTCGAAGCCCTAATCAATACCGAGGTGGTTAACCACCTCACATCCCATGATCTGCTCTCAGACAAGCAATATGGTTTCCACTTTGCCCGATCTACAGCTGATGTGCTTACGGCCATCACTGAAACTGCCTACCGAGCTCTTCAAAATAACGGGGAAGCTCGTGCCGTGGCCCTAGACATCTCCAAAGCGTTTCATAGGGTTTGGCATGCAGGCCTTCTTCGCAAGCTCCAGGGTTATGGCATTACGTGTCGATTGCTTGACCTAATACAATCATTCCTGTCAAACCGGGAATTGAAGGTCGTTCTCAACGGATTCTCCTCCAGTTCCTATCCCACAAACGCAGGTGTTCCTCAAGGCTCCATCCTAGGCCCCACTCTATTCCTTATCTACATAAATGACCTCCTTGACGCCATAAAATTCCCAAGTTGGCATCTACGCGGATGACACCACAATTTATTCCTGCCTCAAGAACAAATCTAGTGTCACTGACAAATCTAACCTGGCCGTGCGTCTCGAAAAGGACCTCCAATCGGTTGTGAACTGGGGCAGGAATTGGCTGGTCAACTTTAATGCTTCAAAAACAAAACTGCTCTCTATTAATCACAACAGATATCCTTCCCTGCCCTCCATTAGAATGTCTGACGCTCAACTTCTCGGGAGCACCTCTCTGCGACTGCTCGGTCTCACGTTGACTGCTGACCTGAGATAGAACAAATACATTGAGACAATTGCTTCGTCCACCGCAAGGAAAGTTGGCTCCCTGTGCCGCACCAGGAAATTTTTCTCCCCAGAATTGACCCTCCACATCTACAAATCAACAATTCGTCCTTGCATGGAGTATTTCTGCCATATATGGTCTGGAGCCCCTTCTGTTTGCCTCGGGGTTCTTGACAGGCTCCAGAGGCAGATATGCAATATAATTGGCCCTGCTCTGGCATCTCGTCTACAGTAACTTTCTCACAGACGCGCCGTCGCCACCCTCTGTCTGTTCTTGCTCTAAATTTTCTGTAACCCCTTGCGTCCTAGTGGCTTCCCGCCTTGCTTGGGGTGAAACGCTTAAAAAAAAATACATTAGACTTCATGAGTTCAAGCGCCCTACGAGGCTGACATCCCGCTCTCACCCCTTCACTGTCGAAACTCTTAAATGTAGCCGTCTCTTCTACTCCAATAGCTTCATGTCTCGCACCTCTCGTCTGTGGAACTCCCTTCCCTATTCCAGTTTCCCTGAGAGCTATAATCTCCAACTATTCAAATGTAATGTCAATCGACATCTCCAGTTGCCTTGATCTATCCACTACCCTTCTCCTCATCCTTTCTTTTATCACTCCTATCTGATCTTGCACTAAATTTTCTGTAACCCCTTGCGTCCTAGTGGCTTCCCGCCTTGCTTGGGGTGAAACGCTTAAAAAAAATACATTAACAATTCAACCATTGAATCGATGTTTGTCCGGCTTTCTGCAGATATTAATTTTTTTTTGCTGCATTCTAAATTTCTTAGCGCAGACTCCCCAGCCGTGTCTACATCTTCAGTCAACGGTGAATGGACGGACATCACTTCTGTTTCTGGATCAAACAAATCACAATGTGGGAAGGAAGCAAGATTAAACCAGTGGACCGGTGGAATAATCTATGGATGCTCAGGGGACCTATGGCCACTCCTTTAAGTTCGGTTAGGACCGAGTAGGCACCTCAACCCAGAGAGTAAGACGCCAGAGGTTGAGGGGCCGGGCGAAAGTGATAGAAAGCATAAAAAATATATCTACACATTTTAGAACATGTCATTTGAATATAAAACACGTTTTTATTGTTAACATAGGTTGTCACTGAAAAACATCAAAAATATATATCTTCCCATTTCAGAAAATGTCATTTGTAGCTGGCGACAGACGAAAAAGACGAAGAGGAGTAATATAAAACTAGATTTTATTCTTAACGTAGTTCATTTTTAATTTAATTTTCAAATGACGTAAAAATATTAAAAAAGATTAAATAAATATAAATGAAATATTAGGTTGGTGCAAAAATAATGTCGGTTTGGATGTTAAAAAAAAAAAACGTCAAAAACCGACATTATTTTTGCACCAACCTAATAGAAATACATACTTTTATATGAATGTACCTTACATCAGTGGTGGTTCAGAAACTTGATTTTCCCGGTAGAAGTTCCCAATTAAAATATTGGTTCCACACAATTTTCCTTCGGACTTTTCCGCTATTTAACCTTGTGAAGACAAGATTTTACTACATATATATTAAACAATTTTCCTCCAGACCTTTCCGCTTTCAGCGACTATTGAGCCTTAAATTCAACCCAAGTGAAAACTCGTACATACGATCCATCGCCAAAGATCCAGGAAAAATGATCGGTTCCCTGCACCCGTCCCTTCTGTACTTAACTCCTCGTGTTATCTTCTACCTTTACAAGAGCCAGATCAGGCCTAAAATGAAATACTGCTGTCGTATTTGGGCAGGAACTACCCAGTCCTCACTTTCTAGTCTAGATAGTTTCGAAAAGCGATACCGCGTCCTTGTGGGTGACAAAGTTATTTTATCACCTACAACCCCTCTCTCACAGACGAAACGTAGCAACCCTGTCACTGCTCTCTTGCTACTTCCGCGGAAAGTGTTCAGACGAATTACATTCCTTCGTTCCTCCAGTTCTAACCTTCACAGCTAACAGCTACCATACTTCGCGCATTGTCGTGAACCACTCTCATTTCTTCCGTATTCCATCGGTGAGAAGTATGTTCCACTCGAGCAGCTTCTGCCTCGGAACTATTGTTCTGCGTAACCGACTCCTATCAGGATGTTTTCCCGATTACTGCAATTTTAACCTGTTCAAGTCAAGAATTAACCGATATCTTCACCAAATGTCTGCATAAACTGTACTTCTTACTCTAACACCCTAGTTCAAGTGTACAGGGCGAATTTCACTGTAAAAACAAAAAAGTATATAAGATTTTATATATATATATATATATATATATATATATATATATATATATATATATATATATATGCGTGAGTGTAGATTTCGTAACTATCGTCAGCATGAGATACAGAATTGGTAGTGTGTACCTCGAATTGGTAAACAGGGTTTGTACCTCGAATTGGTAAACATGGTTCATACATTGAAATTGTAAACAAGGTTTGAACTTTAAATTGGTAAAGACGGTTTGTACCTCGAATTGGTAAACAGGGTTTGTACCTCGAATTGGTAAACCGGGTTCATACATTGAAACGGTAAACAAGGTTTGAACTTTAAATTGGTAAACAAGGTATTGTACCTCGAATTGGTAAACAGGGTTTGTACCTCGAATTGGTAAACAGGGTTTGTACCTTGAATTGGTAAATAGGGTTCATACATTGAAATGGTAAACAAGGTTTGAACTTTAAATTGGTAAACAGGGTTTGTACCTCGAATTGGTAAACATGGTTCATACATTGAAATGGTAAACAGGGTTTGTACCTTGAATTGGTAAACATGGTTTGTACATCGAATTGGTAAACAAGGTTTGAACTTCGAATTGATAAACAGGGTTTGTACTTCCAATTTGTAAACAGGTTCAAATTTCGAATGAGTAAACTGAGTTCGAATTTTTGCTTATACTACTTGAGTTCAATGCGCTCTAATGCTCTTGGGAAAGGCATGAATCTACTTCTCCTTGCGCATTGTCATATGTAACTAAATACTTTGGCCAAATATATCTTGTTACCAGAATAGTTGACGGGGAAGGACAGACTGGATAATGTAGTAGAAATTAAGAAATATTGCTGCTATTGTCAACCCTTATAATTGAATTGTACGTTTACTTATATTTTTACGAACGGGTCAATAAATAGTCATAATTGATTAAACACACAAAGGTTTACAGGGCGAAGCGAGGTTTGTAGTGGTTTTTTAAGCGTAGCTCAGATGTGGCACAAGACCGAAAAGAAGGGCATTCAGTAAGGTCCGAACTCACTCTACAGTCGTAATTGAACTAGCGAGACAAGCTTGCTAAGCATTGCACCAGGTCGATGCACCCTGGGAGAGGCTTATATATCGAGGGAATCTCAACAGATCTGTTCAAATGTTAAGATTCCAATCCTATTCCACGTCTTGTTGAATTATTAACACAATCTGTCGAAATCACTCCACACGGAAATATCGATTTTTCACTAAGATTTTCTTTTCTTCGGCGAGTTATTCTGTAAGGTTATTCTCAAGATATCTGTCTTTTCTAAAAGTATTTTCATGGCGATTGCTCTGATGAGGTTTTTTCCCTGGTGCCTCAACTAGATGCTACTAGATTGGAAACTATGTGCCAGCGTTTTACTGTTGAAAGAAATACGCGTAGACAACTCTGTTCTGTTTGTATAAGCATCTACATGGGGATATTGAAAGTTCTCATACAAACCAAGATGCGCTTCAATAATAATAATAATAATAATAATAATAATAATAATAATAATAATAATAAATGAAATAAGTAGCAAGTCCGCCAAAATAAACCAGGCAGCTCCTCTCGAAAAGAACCCCGTATCAGTGGATAACTGGAGCAAAAAATATTAGGTTGGTGCAAAAATAATGACGTAATAATGTTTTTTGACGTTACGTCAAAAAACGACATTATTACGTCATTATTTTTGCACCAACCTAATAGTTTGTTAATTTTAATGCCCCGAAAAACAATCACAACCGTAGAGAACCTATTCTGCTTGCTATCAGCATAGCTGGTGCTTACTCCAAGGAGAGCAACTCTTTACGCCATTTTAGATTCACTTTTTTCACTGATATGAATTATTGATTATATTGAATCAATTGCTAGATCGACTGCTAGAAAAGCGGGTTCACTGTGTCGTGTCAGACAATATCTCTTGTCAGAATCCATTTTGCACATTTATAAATCTACCATTCGTCCGTGCATTGAATACTGCCGTCATATCTGGTCTGGTGCTTCTAATATATATCTCGAAATTTTTTGACAAAATCCAAAGAAGGATCTGTAATGTAATCAGTCCTGACCTGGCATCTAGATATCAGTTACTTTCAAACCGACGTTACGTGGCTTCCCTCTGTCTTTTCTACAAATATTTTCATTTTGTCTGATGAATCCTTGGTGACCCGACTGCACGAATTTATGTATACTGCTAAGTAAGCAACTAATTCTCACCGTTTGACTGTTGAACTAGCTAGAGGCAACCGTAAGTTCTACTGGAATAGTTTATTTTTATGCACTTCTTGTCTGTGAAACTACCTTCCGATTTCTTGCTTCCCTGCCACCTATAATCTTTTCAAAGATTTAAATGCAATGTCAGTCGGCATCTTCTATCATCCTGAAACCTGTTCGTTTATTGTCCTTTCTCCTCGTTAAAATTTTCTCCTTCTCTTTCACTCTCAGTAACCACCTTGCGTCTTAGTGGCTTTATAGCCTTGTTTGGGATGAAGTGATGTTTGGTCAGATTTGGGGAAGTGAATTAAAATGAAAACTTTTCGGTACTCCTTGTATCGATCTTAACCTTAAATGTCGGCGTTATATATGAGAATATTTTTGGAGAAATAAAATTGAGCGATGTGTATGATTAATAATCTAAGTAATGTAAAAATAACATAAAAAATGGATATATCAAGGCGAATTGAGAGAAAACAAAGCATTAAAGACGGAGACAGCACAACAACTGGGAACGAAAATATTTATAAAAATCAGTAAACACTTCAAAATGAAATACATGTGAATTATATGAAATTAAACAGAAAAAAAAAGAATTAAATTAAATTAAAAAAAAAAAAAACTTATGGAAAAATTCTAAAAATAAAAACTATAAAACTAAAAAAAAAAATGTAACGAAAACTCAATTTTAAGAAAATAATTAAAATAAAGATAATTTTCACTTTGCTGTAATGATGTAATTGAAAACAAGTATCATATTGAATATCTCAGGGAATATTTCACAGAGAGAGAGAAGAGAGAGGGGAAAAGAACACGGGGAGAAAGAGAGAGAGAGAGAAGAGAGTAGAGAGAGTGACAGAAGAGAGAGGGGAGAAAAAATAAAGAAAGAGAGAATGTACAGCGTGAAAAAAGGGAGTGAAGAAAACGGGAAAGAGAGATCGAAAAGAGAATGTAGTGAGGAGAAGAGGAGAGAGGAGAGAAAAAGAGAGAAGAAAAAGAAGAGAGTAAACAGAGGAGGAGAAAGAGAGAGAGAGAAAGATAAATTAAAGGTAAAACGGTAAAGAGAGAGTAGTAGGGAGGGAGGGAGATGAAGAAAAAGAGAAAAAGTAGAGCGTTAAAGAACGAAGTGAAGAGAAAAAGTAAGAGAGAGTGAAAAGAGAGTCAGAAGAGAGAGTAGGAGAATCTTGGGGAAGAAGAGAGTGAGGGAGTAGGGAGTGAGAGAAGAGGAAAGTATAAGAGAGGGAGTAAAGAGAGGAGCAGAAGGAGAGAGAATATTGTGAGAATGAGGTCGAGAAAGGGATGGTATAAAGAAAGTGAGAGAATGAAGAGAGACACGAAGAAGGATAGAGTGAGAATGAGGGTGAAGAGGGGCGATAAAGTGAGAGAAAATGAGGGGGTGAGGAGAAGAGGCTGTGAAAAAGAGAAACAGAAAACAAGATCGCTTTTACTTAATCAGTTCTGTATTTGTTATTCATTAGATTGTCGACTTTTCGTTTTCTTTCACTCGTTATTTAATTCAAGAGTTCCTGTTATCGTGTACAAGTAAGAAGAGGTGTGACCCGATGATTATTGCATGTGTAGGCTGCAAAAATCGACACCTGCGGCCGAGGAAAGAAAAAAAAATAAAAGAAAAAGGTAGAATTAACAACACTTGCTTCAATATTGAATTAATCAGATTAAAAAATTAAACTGAGGAGTCAGGTTCGTGAAGATGATCGTTCACATGAAGAATTGGTATTTCTCACACGCCAATCTTTGACGCCGCCACCTCCATCGCCACCTCCGTAGCTAATTCTATCAACCCACCACTACGTATCACCACCACCACCAACACTGCTGTTTCTATTATTATTATTATTATTATTAGTATTATCTTCTAGTCTGAAGGCTTAAATTTTGTTATCAAATATCGTTTTTTTGTTTAAACAGTTCTCGTGAGATTTCCATATCTTGGAGTTTGCTGTAATTGTTCATGTTGTTAATCGTAACAGCCGTGTGCCGCGTTTCATTCTGTTTCGTTGTTCTCCTCTTTTCTCGGAGTTCCCATAATTGTTGAGGCTGTTGTTCTTTCCCGCCATTATCGTCGTCGTCGTCGTCTACTTTTTCGGTTTCCTCAATCCCTTATTTATCAATGATTTTTCTTGTTTTTTTTTTAGTTGTTTTTTTAGTTGTTTTTTTTTTTTTTTTTAGTTTTTTTCACTTTTCTTTTCGTTTTCCAATTTCGTTGATAATTGCTTTCGTTGCGCCGACTGGCAAAATTATCATAGTCGCGACTTGTAAAAAGACATATTTTCCCTTCACACACACACACACACAGACACACAAACACGCGCACAAACATATATACACACGTAATCTTTAAGCAATTCATGGACTAAAAAAATACTACATTAGTTCTTGTTACTATGAATATTATTATATTTGGTGAGTCTACATGTTTGAGGAGACATCCCCGCTTTTTAAAGATTAGAATTACTGTCCACCGGCCTTAAGATTGAACATTTTCATAAAAAAAGAGAGCTTCCCGAGAAAGACTTTTTCTTTATTAAGACTTTCTTTCTCTAGTCCGGTAGACATTAATTTCATTGTTTAAAAAGTAGTGATGTCTATTCAAACACGTGCACACACACTCACACACACACATACGGATATATATATATATATATATATATATATATATATATATATGTGTGTGTGTGTGTGTGTGTGTATGTGTGTGTGTGCGTGCGTGCGCACGTGTTTGAGTAGGCATCCCTACTTTTAAAACAATGCAATTAATGTCTACAGGCCTAGAGATCGAATATTTTAATAAAAAAAGAGAGCTTCCCTAGAAAGACTTTTTCTTTATTAAAACTTTCTTTCTAGATATGTGTGTGTGTGTATATATATATACATACACACACACATATATATATATATATATATATATATATATATATATATATATATATATATATATGTGTGTGTGTGGGTGTGTGTGTGTGTGTCTGTGCGTGCGTGTGTGTCTTCTCAAACAGGTAGACTTACTATATATATATATATATATATATATATATATATATATATGAGGCGGTGCTGAAAAGTTCTCAGTCTGATTAAGAATAGAAAACTTATCAGTTGTTTGGTTAATTGGACCAATTTTGTGAAGTCTTGAAGCCAAGAACCTTTCAGCAACCACTTAGGTGTATGTACCTAGATATTTACATATCATCTGAAATGCTCCAGAAAGATGGCTTCACCATATCCTATTTGTAGCCAGAGGATATATTTGTGAAGTAGTGTAGCTATGACAGTGTAACTGTGGCAACTATAAGACGTAGACAGGATCTAATCATATCTGACTGTGGGAAAATTACTGTGACTCGAGAAAGACAACACTCTATCCTGGGGATGGTAGTTTTTCTTGGGTAACAAGTGTGATAGCATATCTTAATTCTGGACAAATATCAGCGTCATATGAAAATTGCTGACACACACGCGGGAGAGAAGAAATGGATCGTCGGTCACCGGCAAGGATGGAAGCATCCAATGCATAAAGTCACATGATAATTCAACGCCAATGCCACTGGACTCAACAACCAATATATTGATAAAAAAGGTACAGTTATTGACACCGTATCATCGGTTATAACGCCTTTTCTGGGTCAGCGAATATCTCCATTGTTATGTAGAAGATTGATACGATACCATCTACTTAAATGAACTAAGTGGATGTGCCGACAGGTTAATGGATAACGACTCGGGATGAGAAATCGGAGAGCCGTGTTCTAATCACAGTCGGTTTATATTACATTTACTTATGCGCAAATACACTTGGGAAAGGTATGAAGCCATATACTGCCAGGTATGGGTTAAATCATTTTTAACTTATTCAAGATGATCTTCGCCCTCTTTAACCTTCTAGCTTTCTTTCCTGGAATAATAAGGTATCTCACAGGTTTCACGTACGATTTCATTTTCAAGTCCTTTTATTTTTTTTTTACTGCTCTTTGGATTGTCATATCTGAAACTCCTACCTCACGTGACAGACGTCTTATGAATTGAGCTGGATCTTTTCTAATTGATCTCTTTACCTCTCAGTTGAAATGATGATCCTTCTTCTTGTCATGACATGATCCAGTTTTCCTCTCTACTGCTCCCTCTTTTTAAACTTATTCGTCGTTCTCTTGAGGATACTTGAATGGATTTTGAAGACAGAATCCAGAGTGTGAATATTGGTACGATGGTACTAAAGGCCTGAATGATCTTTTTTCCCCCCACCATTGCTCAGTTGGGAAGACAGTGGGTCTGACACAAAGCAATTTTAACCTGCTCCCTTTTTAGCTGAATAACTCAAAGGGCTTTCAGTGATCCTTACGAAAAATGGTGTCAAGATGGCTAAACGTCTTATCTGAAAAACTAGAAAAAATAACTCAGTTTAGTGTTTTTTTAAATAGAAAACATTTTGTGGCATGGACAATTATGCTGTTACACGATTTGGACAAATTTGCTGTTACACCCGGTATATATGAAACAAATATATATAATCATATAAGGAAAAAAACACCGTATAGTTCGGCATGCTTTTAGACCGCTCACAAACGAAACCCTGCTGAAGGGCACAATGCTCCTTTTTTAAGCATTTCACCCCAAGCAAGGTGGGAGTGGCACTAGGACGCAAGGGGTTACAGAGAGTGGGAGCAAGAGTAAAGAGGCTTGATAGAGGAAAGGATGAAGAAAAGAACGGGCATCTGAAAATGTCGATTGACATTGCATTGGAAGTTTTGGAGATTATATCTATCAGGGAAGCAAGTAAGAGGAAGGGAGTTCCACAGACGGGAAGTGCGAGACATGAAGCTATT
Source organism: Acanthosepion lycidas (assembly GCA_963932145.1). Classification (NCBI taxonomy): domain Eukaryota; kingdom Metazoa; phylum Mollusca; class Cephalopoda; order Sepiida; family Sepiidae; genus Acanthosepion; species Acanthosepion lycidas. The sequence goes on along the minus strand of OZ010577.1, from coordinate 46,768,047 downwards.
GGAGTAGAAGAGACGGTTACATTTAACAGTTTCGACAGTGAAAGGGTGACACTGAGATGCCAACCTAATAGCACGTTTAAATTCATACAGTTTGGGAACGAGCAAAGGTAGCTACGGAGCAATTACTGTGAAAGTATTTGTAGAAAAGACAGGGTGGGGGGCGACGGCACGGCTGTGAGAGAGCGACTGTAAACGAGATGCCAGATCAGGGCCAATCACATTGCATATCCGTCTTTGGATTTTATCAAGGACCTGAAGACGACATTTATTAAAGGCTCTCAATAATCCAGACCCGTAGACGTCAATTCTTTGCGCCGTATTTTTCCAGAACGTAGGCGATTATGACTCTCCACAATTTCCTGTCATTCGTAACTCAATAAATTTTGTCTTTTTGTTATTTCTCCTAAACCTTGTTCCGCCTTCAGTTTACTCAAGCTTACCAAGTAGCTTGTGCGCTGATTTCCACTGCCCCCTTTTGTCTTCCGTTTATCCTGTGAGTATCAATTTTTCCAAGCCCTCTTTCCTCATTATGTTCCCTAGAAATTTAAACTGTTTCTTTCTGATGTTAAATACTAGTGTCCTTTTTGTTTTCATTTTCTCTAAAACTTTGTCGATGCTCACGTTCGGTCCATGATAACCTCGGTATTCTTCTGTGGGACAACATTTCTGTTGCTTCAAGTCTTATCTTCATCTTTGAGGAAATTGTCACATGATATCATTCCTGCCATGTAGCAGGAGTGATATCACGTGACAGTTGAGTACTTTATTCTTTCTTTCTAACGAAATCCTTCTGTTTCTCAATACTTTGCTTAGGTTTTGGAAGACATCGTTCGCTATCCCACTCAGCCAATGGATTTCAGTGTCGCACTTTCCGTCCTCTGTTAAAACACTTTCCATATATTTAAATTGTTGTACGAGTTGGATTTTGATATCTTCAATTTGTAATTTGCCTTTTCGGATAATCCTTTTGCTAACAGCCATGCATTCTGCCTTCTTGCAATTGATGTTTAATCCTTTCATCTCACTTTCTTTCACTATATTCTGTATTAGTCAAATGCATATCTTATGTTGTTGAGATTGTGGCCGTCAACTTGTGTGTCTATATCTATGTCTTTTGAATATCAGTATACTGAATACTAATATATTTTAGGCTGGGGGTACCATTTAGAAGATTGGATCTATAAAGTCTTTCTAACTCGTTCGAAAGCGGTTTATTTCCGCAATTGTGAAGTTTGTAATAACAAAGATATCTATCTTTGGTTTAATTTGTGCATGTATACCGTTGTAGACGTTTTAAAAATGTGTACATTCAATAAATGCTGCGCGAGATGTATTTGCATGTGTGTATTAAGGAAACGTGAAGAAAGACCACACTGCTGTTGCTACTGTTGGTGGTGGTGCTGGTGTTTATCGCAGTGATGATGATGAAGAGAACAATATGGATGATGATAATAGGAATGTTGGATACGGATAGGAAAATGAGAGCTATGATGGCAGAAATATGTGAGATATAACGGTTATTTAGAAAAAGAAGAAGAAGAAGAAGATTATTATTATTATTATTATACAAAGAGGAAAATGGAGGATGAAATAATGGCAAGAGAAGCGGCAAGAACAAAAGAAAAAGAGACGAAGCATTAAAACTGTAGAAGAAAAAGAAGAAGAGAGAGGGAAAGAAAGAGAAAGAGGAGGGAAGGAAAAGGGAAGTTAGGGAGGGAAGGAAAAGAGAAGAAGAAGAAGAAGAAGAAGAAGAAGAAGAAGAATAGAGAGGGAGAGAAAAAGAAAGAGGAGGGAATAAGAAGAAGAAGAAGAGAGAGGAAAGAAAGAGCAAGAGGAGGGAAGGAAAAGGGAAGTTAGAGAGGGAAGGAAAAGAGAAGAAGAAGAAGAAGCGGAGAGAGGGAAAGAAAAAGAAAGAGGAAGGAAGGAAGGAAGGAAAAGGGAAGTTAGGGAGGGAAGGAAATGGGAAGAAGAAGAAGAAGTGAGGGAGAGAAAAAGAAAGAGGAGGGAATAAGAAGAAGAAGAAGAAGAAGATGAGAGAGGGAAAGAAAGAGAAAGAGGAGGGAAGGAAAAGGGAAGTTAGAGAGGGAAGGAAAAGAAGAAGAGAGTGGGAAAGAAAAAGAAAAAGGAGGGAAGGAAAAGTGAAGTTAGGGAGAGAAGAAGAAGAAGAAGAAGAAGAAGAAGAAGAAGAAGAAGAAGAAGAATCGAGAGGGAGAGAAAAAGAAAGAGGAGGGAAGACGAAGAAGAAGAAGAGAGAGGGAAAGAAAGAGAAAGAGGAGGGAAGGAAAAGGGAAGTTAGAGAGGGAAGAAGAAGAAGAAGAAGAAGAAGAAGAAGAAGAAGAAGAAGAAGAATAGAGAGGGAGAGAAAAAAGAGGAGGGAAGAAGAAGAATGGAGAGGGAAAGAAAGAGAAAGAGGAGGGAAGGAATAGGGAAGTTAGAGAGGGAAGGAAAAGAAGAAGGAGAAGAATAGAGAGGGAGAGAAAAAGAAAGAGAAGGGAAGAAGAAGAAGAAGAAGAAGAAGAAGAAGAAGAAGAAGAAAAGAGAGGGAGAGAATGAGAAAGAGGAGGGAAGGAAAAGGGAAGTTAGAGAGGGAAGGAAAAGAGAAGAAAAAGAAGAAGAAGCAAAAGAAGAAGAAGAAGAAGAAGATAATTTTTAGGCGAATGTAGAAATGAAAATGTGGAGAAATAGAAGTCTAATAGTGTGGGGTTGAAGTAGAAGAGGAAGAACAGAAAAACGAAGAAAACAAAGCAGAAGGTAAAAGGTCAACTCTGATGGTGATGATGCTGATTATCATCATCATCAGGATAATAATAATAATAATAATAATAATAATAATAATAATAATAATAATAATAATAATAAAATTATTTTTATTATCATAATCAAATCTAGCGGAAAACAAAATCAAACAATAACAAAAGTACTACTTTCTTAACGATAGCAATTACAAGGAGCACAAAACTTGTTATGACGTATCGCTGCAAACGTTCATAACGATAAAGCCGTCGTCGTGTTTAGCTGCGTGACGAAGACGATCTCTCTTTAAAATATTTAATTCTTTTTCTCACGCCTTTTCTCGTCACTGATTTGTTGTGTGCCGACTAGTTTTCAGCACGGGAACCTCTGTACAGGTGAAAGTCTCACCGTGCGTGCGTGTATCCACCTGTTTTCGCAATTAAAACGCGCGTCGAACATTTTAGGTAGAAGTTTTTTTTTTTGTTGTACGTTTCGTTTCACTTTCACAAAAATATGTTCGTTTCTTTTATTTCGAAGGGAGAAATAAATTCGAGTTTTGTAAAAGCAATATTACAAGTGATTTAATTTTCAATTTAGCTCTAAATTTTCAATTTTCTAGTTTTTAAAAAAGTAAAAAAAAATGAACATAAGCTCTGTTTTTTATATTTGTTTGTTCATTGAAATTAACATGTTTGCGAATAAGTGAAATATCTGATATGTTCGTGAGATGTTGCACGAACCTTTTTTCGTTCTTCCATTTTAAAACAGATCAATTACTAAATGTCGAAGAGCTTTAGAATTTAAACCTGCTTTTTAAGGCTTGGGAAAACTAATACTCACAAGGCCTACCGAAAGCCAGAGATGCAGAGAAAAGCTGTTTGAAAAAAAAAAAACAAAAAAAACTGTGTAAGTAGCTGGAAAGATCTGCGCCAGAAGTATAAAGAGTGATTGAGAAAAAAACGTATTGCTTAGAGCAAAAATAGATACGAAGCTGTGGAGAGCAATGATCTCCTACGTCCTGATGAGACATGACGCGCACACAAAGACACTGAAACACGCACACACGCACATACAGACACATACAGAGAGTGTTTTATCAGCTTTATTAATAAGTAAAGACATTTATTCAACACCTGTTTAGATAGCATACAGCCTAACTCTACAGATTAAAGTGAAGGATACGCCAACTGCATCTCCAATGTGGACGCCAGTATAATTTATTTGTTTACCTTTTTTAACCCACGTGCAAAACGGGCGTGTATTAGCTTTTGACGCTTCTGCACACGGGGACCATGTCACCTTATTTTGACAAGTGTAAACTAGACAATATTGTTCATTCGTGCCAATCAGACCAATGTCTTGGTTTTGAGACTGTAGTGTTAGCCTAAACTATATTTATCTGTTTGACTACCGTACAAACCGGACCTCTGTCAAACTTTTTGACTTTCGTTCAAACCGGTCTCACGTTCCTTTGATCAAATATATATATATATATATATATATATATATATATATATATATATATATATATATATATCAGGTCATCCCATAAGTTCGGTCCGAATTTTAACTTTTTGTTAAAATGAACGAAATTTAAAGAGTATTTTATAATGTCTAATGGAGCTGAACATTATTTTTATGTTTAGATGCATTTAAACCGATCAAATTTTATTTCAGAGAACAATAAAATTAAATTTTGTTTGATTAAAACCCTGCTAACATGGAAGTACCCAAGAATCATTTGAGGCACATATTGCTTTATGAGTTCAAGAAGGAAACTCAGCAGCCGAAGCGGCTAGAAACATTCACTCAGTTTATGGAGAGGAATGTGTGAATGAAAGAACTTGCAGAAGATGGTTTGCAAAATTCAGAGGTGGAGATTTCACCCTTGAAGATGAAGATCGAACCGGACGTCCAGTTGAGTTTGACGAAAAGCTTCTTGAAGCAGACCTTGAAGAAAATCCTGCTTTATCAGTTGAGCAATTGGCAGTGGTTCTCAGTACAAACCACACAACCGTTCATCGTCATCTTCAACAACTTGGAAAAGTTCCTAAACTTGGAAAATGGGTGCCTCATGAATTGTCTGAAAGCAACCTCAAATCCCGAGTTGACATCTGCTCTTCTCTCCATTCTCGCCAACTTGTTTCACCTTTTTTGGATAGACTTGTGACTGGCGACGAAAAATGGATCTTTTATCGAAATGTTAAGCGTCGTAGACAGTGGCTTGGTAAAGGGGAAGGACCCCAGCCACAACCGAGAAGAGAACTTCATAGGGAAAAGGTTCTTCTTTCAATCTGGTGGGATCGCCAAGGAATAATCCACTTTGAATTCTTACCACCTAATGCATCAATTAATGCGCAAATATACTGTCAGCAATTAGAACGTTTGAACCAAGCTTTGAGGAAAAAAAGACCTGCTCTAGTGAATCGAAAAGGGGTGATGTTTCATCAGGACAATGCGCGACCCCACGCAGCAAGAATCACGTCACAAAAGATCGAAGAACTTGGTTAGGAGAAAATTCCTCATCCACCTTATTCCCCCGATCTTGCTTCTTCAGACTACCATTTGTTTCGTAGCTTACATAATCATTTGGAAGAAACAGTTTTTGTAACACAAGAAGAGATTAAAACTGACATTTGTGAGTTCTTCGAATCAAAGCCAAAAGAATTTTACAGTAATGGAATTAGTAAGCTTGTTAATAGATGGAAGGAAGTCATAGATAATCAGGGAAAAAACATTGTTGATTGAATCTGTAATTAAATGTAACATTTGGTCACTTGTTTTCTTTATTCAAAATTCGGACAGAACTTATGGGATGGCATGATATATATATAAAAGTAAACATTTAAATTAACACTCAGAGGCGACAGGCTGTTTCATGCTGGACGTAATCTTTCTGACGAAAGACATTCCACACAAACAGGAGAACCAGTCATGGCTCTCAGACAATGTCTGCGACCACATCACCTAATACATGTGGCCACATAACTCCCCAGACTGCAACCTCCTTCATTATTATATGTGGGGTGGAGTTGAGCGAGAGACCAGCAAAACTCTTTGTAACACCAAAGATGAACTGAAGGGAGAGCCTACGGCAGAATTCACCAACATAAAAAAGGAGACCGCCTAAATGAGTTGCAGGAGATTCCAAAGTCGTCTGGAGGCCGTGGTTGAAGCCAATAGCGATTTTATTGAATACATTTTCTCCTTAGTATTTCAAGATATTTTTGTGCAATGTCGGTAAATATATCTGTTAAAATGAGATGTCCATGTTATCTTAATTTTTGCTTAATGTAGACGACAATTTATACATCGCACCATATATATATATATATATATATATATATATATATATGTGTGTGTGTGTGTGTGTGTGTGTTTGTTTGTGTGTGTGTTTGTTTATGTGTGTGTATGCAGATATGTAGAAAAATGGGAAAGAACACGTTTGTGGCACCATTTAACGAGGCAGAAAGGGAAAAGAAAGAAAAGAAAAAAAAGAGAGGCTAAGAACCGAATCGTTAGTGATAAGCAAGAACACACACACAGCTAAGAGACAATGGATAAAAGGATATTTTGATAAGTAACAAATGGCGAAAGAGTGTCATTACAATGACAGGGAAATTCTGAGTAAAAAGAGAGGGAAAGAAGGAAAGAATCAGATATGTTTTGGCATCGGCTGTTTTATCTAAAGATATGAAAACAAACTATTGGTACGGGAAGACATCTTATTAACTACAGACCGGCTGGCCAGAGAAAGAGAAAGAAAAATTCAAATGAAAATGTTATTTCGTTAAGTGACGAAAAACAGACAACTAAAAAGACTTGGACAGATATGAAAAATTAAAAAAAACACCCACGAGCATCCTTGGCCTGCGATAATAAAATTTTGTTATCAGGAATTGTGCCGAAAGAAAATGAATGTTTTTTTTTTCTTTCTTCGAGGCGACAGACCGACTGGAACTTTGGAGATGTTTTTTTTTTTGAGACCATGTTAAGAAGACCACACATTCTGATAATTAGCGATAAAATACCTGACGTAAACCACGTGTAGAACAAGAGTTATGACCGCCATTGTCATATTGTCCCGTTCGCGGTTGGAGAAATGATAAACCATTAAGGGGAAGAAAAGGGAAATAGAAGAGATAATTTTTTTTTCTAAGCAAGATATTTTTTTTTCTTCCTGAAACAAAGCCGCAGATTCGTCCACGCCCGACTAAGACATCATTGGTCGAGTGGTGATCACGTGATGCACGAGGGAGGCTGTTGCCGCCCATCTGGAGGATGAGTAAGAGAGGTTGCCACGAAGATGTGGGGAGGGCAGTTCACGCCCCTCTGAAGTATGATGAGAAGGTGGGAGTGAGGAAAGGTTCCCAAAAATAGAAAAAGGTGGAAATTCCTAACCAGAGAGGTGGATATGTATTTAGAATTATCGAGGAACCCCCCGGCGCCGACAAACTCACCCCGGTTTTGGTCGGCGCCCATATAAACGAAGCCACAACGAGCAGAAATGAGTCGAGTTCCAGCAGTCTTCGGTTGAGGCAAGCCTCGCAGATAGCTGACCAGGATTCACGCACATTTTCCGGACCCATCTCTTCAAACCAAGAACAATTATTTTGAAGAGCGACTTAGATCCAGATCACCGAAATATGTTTTTCTTTTGACTTTCGTCCAAAGACCCACCGAAACACCAATTTCTTGGAGAGCAGACAACTTGAAGTGTTAAAACTTGCCTAGCGGAAAACGACGTGTCACAATCCATAGAACGGGTCGGGAGATAGATGCAGTCCTATGTATCGAACAACTAGACATAAAGTTTGTTACCTTTTTCTTTGATACTTTGAACTTTTGAGTTTTCATTTTATTGCCTTTTATGCGTATTTTTGTGGTATCACCCCCGTTGGACTCAGTTTGCAGTACGGCCCCGATGACTGATTGATTTCCTCTGCCTAGATCAAATCACAACGTGGGTAGGCAGACTGGGAATCAAATTAGGACGTCACAGTTGGTGCCGTGGTAGACTGGGATAGAACGACACGGTTGGCGCTGCGACCAGGGGACGACGTCACACGTTAGGTAAATAATCCGGAGTTCTTTAGTATTTTTGTTTTTATTTTAAAAAATTTTTAAAATATGATTCCTTCGCTATATAAGAGTTGTCATGTTTCAAAAACGAGAGCCGAAAACCTCAATATAATTATTAAAATTAAATTGAGTCACCCTCAAGCGAAAATTTAGGAATAACCAATCTTGAAATCTTCGCATCTTTATAAGCATGTTTATTCGCAAAATTAATTACTATGGAAACGGCTGGGGCGATCATTTTGGTAAGGGGTCTAAGAGATCATTTTTATCCACATATCAGTCACCTTCGGAAAGAGGTCAAGCCTAGGTAGGGTGGGGGTATCCATTTCAATGATGGCATTCATGTGCGCACATCGCCAGGTCAGTCATAGCGAAAGATAGCTTTTGGCACCATAATATGTCGTTAAGTGTCTAGAGAAATTGGTTTTATCTTATTTATTTATTCTTTTTTTTTTCCTAAAGGGCTGTTTCGTATTTACACGCGTCGCACTGAACTACAATTTGTTTTTTTGACGACTTCATAAAGGGTTATCTTATGATTGGGTTAAGCTTTTAAACTTTTATTAGATTATGAAATTTAATTTTTTTATGCTAATTATTTAATACGAAAATTTGTTGATGTCGGCAGAAAACCGTTAACTCATGTCTATGGTTTAATAAATTTTCATTATTTAGAAACTTAATAATGTAACTAAATAATGAAAATTTATTAAACCATAGACATGAGGTAAGGGTTAATGGTGCAAATCATATGCTTTCCCAACTGTTCGACGAACATAACTCCAGGGGTTCCAAAAATCTGATAGAAATAAAACTTTTAGGTATATTTTTTTATTCAATAATAATACAACATTAATAGGCGTAATAAAATCAATTATACCCAAAAGATTAGTTTCAACTAATAATGGAATTTACTTGTTTTCATCAGACCAGACGACTTTAGCCGAATCCTCAGCCGTCCAATTTCCATGCTCTTTTGCGAAAGAAAGTCTCTTTTTATTTTTCTTAATCTTAGACAGCAATGTTTTTTTTTTTCTATCTTTACATCCTTTAACTTCTACTAACCATCTTCTTACTGTGCGAGTCGATATCACGTTGCTTGTTGCCTCTCAAAATTTAGTAGTTTGTCTTCCCTTGAGTTTGTACACCTTTTCCGGGCTTGACCATCGTGATTTCTGAAAGAATTGGTTTCGTTATATCTTTTAATGGTTGTTTGTACATCATTTATTGAGCATTTCACTTTTCTTGTAATTTTGACTTGGGATAACCTTTCTTTGAACAATGCAATGATTTCAGCCCTTTTAACTTCAGGAATGTTTTTCTTCGGGGACATTTTCAAGAAAGAAGAAGCACTTATAAATTGATACAACACTTGTTACTAAAAAATAGAAAAGATTTAGCCCTACAGATTAAATTTCAAATAAATGATTTTGCCACTTATGCTAAATAAGTAAAAATGAACACAAATCGTTATTGGTACCCACCTCCCATAAATGTCAGTAAACCATCAATCGAAGAATGCTGCTTAGAGTGTTTTCAGCTAATATATGTACAAGTTTCAATTACTCTTCTAACTTTTCTACACCTATCACATAATTTTACCCAATATTTTTTTTATTTGCAGAGAGTGCAAAAATTGAATCATTGACGACTGATACGGATGCTAGCTACACAGCGTCGTTGGAGAATACTGTATCAAATTACATCTCAATTCAACGCTGGTTCCGCTTAACCAATCAGCTAAAACATAGTACAGAATACTATTGGTTTCATAGTGATCAATCAACAAGGCTGACGTTATTGATAGGCTCAGTGTCGGTTGCTGTAGCCAGCGAACATCGTCATTGAACCGAAGAAGACGGGTGCTTTGTCGCTTAGTCAGGTCCATTCTGCTTTCTTGCTTCCCTGTCAATTACAATCTTCAAAATTGTAAATGCAACGTCAATCGCCATCGTCTGTTCTTTTATTGTGCTTTCCTTACTTCTCCTCATAGTGGCATTATCTCCTTGTTTGTGGAGGGGGACGATAAAAAATATCTATCTATCTATCTCATCCCCTTTCACTCCCTGTAACACAACTGTGACCTGGTGGCATTATCTCCATTATGGGTGGGGGGCGATTAAAAAGATCTCTCTGTCTCTGTCTCTGTCTGTCTGTCTGTCTCTCTCTCTATATATATATATACATATATATATATATATATATAGTATATCTAGTATAGATTCCTTGATGGCAGGTCTTAATAGTGGCATTATCTCCTTGTTTGTGGAGGGGGACGATAAAAAAATATCTATCTATCTATCTATCTATCTATCTATCTATCGTTAACAGTTATATCGCACACAAGTAAACTTCTCTCACAAGTGCCCCTTGCGCTTTTTACAGGGTGAACATCATTGTAAAAAAAATCCAGCTGTTTCGGAAAGACGTCCGAATTAGTGCATGGAGGAAGATGCAACATGATCAAACATGCCTTGTGCAACCTTGTGATTTTGCCTCTGTAATTGCTGCATTCTGTTGGTTCTTTTTAATAAGGTTCAATATATATATATATATATATATAATTAAGAAAGCGAAGACTTTAGAAACCCATAGTGATATTTTATTTCACGAAACGGCTTTCTTAGTTATTATTTGCTCTGCTCTTACATTGAGCTCTCTATGGATCTATACCCTCTTTGGAATTATCCATACAGATTACCAAATAATTTTATCATATATATATATATATATATATATATATATATATATATATATATATATATATGCTATGTCTATATTTCTGAGATTAGGTATAATGTATACTATTTATATTGTTCGGACTATCGTCCTCATCTTTATTGCCATATGTATCACAACGTATCCGAGATGTCGAACTGAACCCTTTATTTCGCTCGTTTGGGTAGACTGTTCTAGTTTCACGTGCCATGTTTAATGGATGTCAATTAACAGTTATCTCCTGTTAATTACTCTCCGCAAGTTCTCCACTGTCTTAACCAGGTATAGTACTCACACTCTTTGGATCCTGTCACTGGATCTAACTAACGCCTTTATCCACTGTGCCATGTGAGGACATCTGTGTATGGATTTCTGGGACTTATAAACCTAATCTCCGAAGAGAAAAAGGGAGACTACCGCCCTATGTGGAATCAGAATCATAGACAAAGAACCTCATTGGAAAATTCGCAAACTTAAGGAATCAGCACGTATGCTGAGCCACAAAAATCTCCTGAGCCGACCAAGCATAGAAAGGAATACAGTATGAGAGTGAAAGAGAAAAGCAATAGTAACAACAATAATTGCAATGTGAGTTATGGTAAAAACCATGCAATGAAAACAGCAAAAATTGCAATATGAGCACTGGTAAAAAAAAAGGTTGCTGAGGACATTAGGTTTATAAATCCCAGAAATTCATACACAGATGTCCTCAAGAACATATGGCAAAGTGGATAAATGAGTTAGATCCAGTGACAGGACCCAAAGAGGTGTGAGTTCAATACCTGGTTATGGCGGTGGAGAACTTGGAGACGGGAATTAACAGGAGATAAATGACATCCATTGGAGATGGCACGTGGAACAGAGCAGTCTACACCAGCGAGGGAAATAAAGTATTCAGTTCGACATTACAACCACTTGGAGAAGGCCGGAGCGTACAACGGCCGAAACGTTGTGAAAAATATGGCAACAAAGATGAGGACGATAGTCAGAACAATGTAATTAGTATATATAGGCTGATTGAAAAGTAACTCCCTATTTTAAAATACTTTACAAGTAATGGATATGAAAGGAAAGCGTTTAGCATGAGGATTTATTTAAAATTCACGACATGGGCACCAGATTTAGCTACCAGCTTCTCGGGCAGCCCAGGAATCGCGTCTTGTGGTTCGGAAGACATAACTTCTATTCGCTCTTCACGTTCTGCCTAAGTCTTGGTTTGCTTTAGTAGACTTGTTTCTTTAACTAAAATCCGCAAAAATGTCACATTGTGTTAAGTCAGAACTCTTGCCTTGCCACTTATACATAAAATAAGGAATTACTTTTCAATAACCTTGTCGCCAATAGCTTAGGGCTAGAGTCTCTAACTGATCCCAAATCGGTTGAGTTTCGATCCCAGTTTGAAGCAATCGGATGCCTAGCCACACTCGTGAGCTGTGAGACTGCGGAACAGGATTGTGTATATATATATATATATATATATATATATATATATATATATATATATATATATATATATATATATATATATATATATATACAGTGCGTTCTGCTTGATTATCCAAAGTAAATTTTTCATCTAACGTGTCAATAAATTCTGTTTTTTTCACACTGTGTGCTTCTTGCAGATTAAATTCTACTTTCAGACAAGAGAATATGATCAATGAAAAAAAAGTTGTATAGTAACAGGGTTCTTTTTCTCAAAGTATGTAAAAAGGCACAGTTTCAAGTGTTCGGTCTGATTAAGCAATCACCATATAAATCCTTAATATGGGTAAGAAAAAAGGGTCTTACTGAAAACGATCATGCTGAAATTACTCGCATGCTTGGAAGTGGTCTGTCAACGCTAGAAATTTCAAAAAAGTTACATAGAGACCACCGTACAATCAAAGCATTCGTCTTAGGCGGTAAATCATGCAGAAAGACACCTAAACGATCGCATTTGCTAAAGTTAACTGCCAGAGATCTTCGTAAAATTAAATATGAAGTCTCGAAGAAACCGCATGAAACTAGTAAAAAAATATTTGAAAGCGCTGGAGTGCCCAAAGTTGGTAAAACTACCCGTTGTGTGTTCCTCAAGACCTTGCCAAAGTGAAGAGTCCCATCAAGAGGCCCCCATTGAGCAAAGCAAACAAGATGAAAAAAGTTGAATGGGCACACAGTTACATGAAGATCAATTTTAGCAATGTGATTTTCCCCAACGAGTGCCGTGCTACCCATGATGGGCCTGATGAGTGGTCATCTCGATGGGTGTTAAATGGTCGACCGGCAGGAGTACGCATTCGTCGACAACAGGGTGGCGGAGGAGTGATGTTTTGGGCTGGGATCCGCGGAAATGAACTAATAGGCCCACACAAAGTAGCCAAAGCGCTTAAGCTAAATTCAAATGCATATTTTAGGCTTTTGGAAGATGCCTTTCTGCCCTGGCTTGATGAACAACCAATTCAGAAAAGAAGATCATTGATATTTCTGCAGGATAATGCTCCAGCGCATAGATCAAGAAGCACCACCAATTGGCTATCAGACCAGGGGTTCAAAGGGCAAAATTTAATGGTATGGCCTCCAAACAGCCCTGATTTAAATCCAATAGAAAATTTGTCGTCTATAGTCAAGAGGCGGATTAATGCTGAAAACAAGCAATTCACCAGCTTAGAAGTCCTGTGGAAAGCAATTGTAAGTGCTTGCCTATCAATCAAACCTTCTGAAATTGAAACATTGACGTCAGCAGTGGACAGACGCTGGAAGAATGGAGTATGTCATGTTTGTTCGTAGCCGCATTAACAGACTTGTTTTGTTTTGTTTAACATGCTATACATATGTATTATGTAATGTAGGACTTAGAACACACGATGTATTGTCATATGCGCCACAATTCAATTAATAAAATTTAGTATAAAATGTGTTTTTCTTGTTTTATTTTCCATTTGCATAATGAAAGTGAACACTAAATTAGGGCTTAAGTTCATAAATCATTAAAAAGAAGCACGTTTTGTATATTTCGACAACTTAAATGATTGACAAAATAATAAAATAGTATCAACAACACTTTAGCTTTTATTCTTCAGAATATATTGCTTAACTTGGATATTTTTAGGTAAAAATTAACTTTGCATAATCAAGCAGAACGCACTGTATATATATATATATATATATATATATATATATATATATATATATATATATATGTATATATATATATATATATATATATATATATATATGCTTGTGTGTGTGCAAATAAAATATAAGTAATATAAAAATATTCAAATTAGTTATTTAAATAATGTAGTTTTTCATTTGAATGCAAATGTTAAAATTAAAACTGGAAATAGAAACATTACTCGAGAAAATCTCTATGTCACAGAAGAAGAAAAGAAGGGAGAGAAAGTGATAAAAAGAAGCAGAAAAAGAATAAGCAGAAGAAGAAGAAGAAAATGTTACAAGTTCCGATGTGCAATTAGAAATGTCTTTAAACAGTGACTCTGCACAAAATATGAATCACAAATTTACATTAAGGCGAATAAAACCAACAACAACCTCCCCTAAAAAAAACAAACAAACAAAAAAATTCAAATGACATCATCATTGTATGTGATACAACCTCCATTAATTAACTCCTCTTCGTAATGTTTTCCCTGTTCTAGTTTTCCGTTATTTTCTTTTTGCTAATTTCTATTCACTATTTTCTTTATTTTTCTATTTCTTGCGGTGGTTAGTCAAGATCTTCCAACGAGTAAAGGCATCATATTTCCACACATTTTGATTAAGTGACTTTCTTGCAATTTGAACTCTCAACTAATCCGGATAGTGTGTTCAATTTGACCAAACAGACGACAACCTCTCTTTCTTTTTCTTCCTTTTCGCAAATAATAAATTAAGAAGGAATAAAACGGTTAAAAATAGCGATGAGTTGATGCCAAATTTAGTGTTTAGTCAACAATATGAAAGACAACGCAACACTATTTTTAGTTGCACTCAAAAATAGATTGAACTGTTAGCTATTGATACGCAGTGCAATTTCGAAGGACTTTATATTTGGTATTCATGAAGGGAGTGGCTAATGGACGCAACATGTAACATAATGGAAATAGGAGGAAGGCATGTAATTATTTAAAGATTTGAATCATATGCGCAATTTTGCATATTCTTTAAACACTGCAGTTGTGGCTAAATTTAGAATATTCTTTTATTGACGAAAGTGACGGTCGGGGGCATGGGTGAAGCAATTTCTCTCAGAATTTAAGAAGGGAAAGATTTCTTTCATTCCTTTCTTTTCTTAGAATAGACTAAATCAACCAATCAGTCAACTTATCCATCTACGGCTAACTGACGACCTCTTTTTTAATCATTTCACTCCAAGCAAGGCAATAAAGCCACTAAGATGCAAGGGGTTACCGAGAGCAGAAGAAACAGAGAGGACAATAAAAGAATAGGATTTAAGGGGACATAAGATGACGTTTGACGTTGCATTTACGTTTTTGTAGATCGTAGTTGACAGGAAAGCAGAGACCTAGCTGGCAATCGAGTATTGCGCTTAAATTTGTGAAGCTGAGGTAAGAAAGAGGAAAACTTATCAGAACGATTACCCAGAAAATACTTAGAGAAGAGCCACGGGTAAGCAACATTATGGTAGGGTGGAAAGTAACTGAAACTGAGATGTCAGGTCAGGACCGATAACGTTGCAGATTCTTCTTTGGATTTTATGAAGAATCTTGATCGGTAAACTATAAGCATTACGTCGAAAACGTATTGATTTGGTAAACGGAAACGGTTTTATTCTTCAGCATGGCGATACAAGGGCAAACTCTGCAAAGCGAACCGAAGAAAATAGAAGATCGTTAGCACAGGAGGTTCTTCCGAATTCTCCATTCTCACCAGAGTCTTCTGCATCGTCGATTCTCCCCAGATTCTTCCGCCTTCTTCATTCACACCAGATTCAACACCAACGGATTTTTATTAGTGTCGATCACGGTCCTTCAAAGAGTTTTTTTTCGGGGAAAAACTCAGATTTCTTTAAACTACGAATCGAAATTTTGCTTTCTCGTTGGCCGGCACTAATTGAAAATGAAAGTGAAAGTACACAGGACCATTGTTTCTCATCATTTTATAGTAAGAAATAATGTCGGTTTACAAATAAAATCCATTACTTCTCCAGAATTTAATTTATTGCATTTTGAATACGATAACAACGTAGATATTGGTTTAGTGTGAGTCTATTACAAAATTTCTTAAATAGGTAAGTGAAACTTACTTGGTTTCGAAAGCCTTCTGTGGGTGAGCGGTCTAAAGCACATTACGCCTGATGGGGGTTACTCCTATAAAGATGATGTAGATTCAAACTAACCTGGAAGGCACTTTTTCCTTATTACGTTTCTCGAATTGACAGGATGGTAAATGTAAATGTTTAAAACACTGTGATGTCTCAGCAGACACGTTTATTAACAAAATATAACGTTGAAAACAATAATCATATATATATATATATATATATATATATATATATATATGAAGGAATATAGTTTTAAGGTGAGCTATATTTATGGGATAAAGTTCTCAATATCAGAGTTAGGGCGTATGTAAATATAAATATAAAATGAACATGGAAGTCAACACTCAGAGGAGACAGGCTGTTTCATGCTAGACGAAATCGCCAGACTTGACGATTGCGTCTAGAATGAAACAGCCTGTCGCTTCTGAGTGTTGACTTCAATGTTCACTTATATATATATATATATATATATATATATATATATATATATCGGTAGCAATCTCTCTTTTATACACTTTTCATTAAAGACGACTTACAGGACACTTTTTTATTCAATTTTTCGTGTGTTTCTTTCAGTGATTTATTTTCTGAACCTAAAGTGTGTAAAACTCTCCAAATATTTTCACCGGTATTCTGTTAGCCATTATCAATGAATGTCTTTTTTTTTAATTCGCTCTGCAATAGTGCTCGAGCAAAGGGTTGTCATACCTAATATGTTAAAGAAGCGAATATTGAAGGATTTTCAGTGCGGACATCCTGGTATTTCAAGTATTAAATCTCTGATGAGTAACTTCGTATATTGGACCAGAAAGGACCAATATATTGACAAAACAGAGCCGTTTTGCAGAGGTTTTACTCTGGCAGCAACACTACCGATCATAAAGATAGAACCTTGGACAAGACTGGATATAGATTTTTAGGTCCTATGAATGGTTAACATTACCTTGTGGTAGTTAATAGTTTCAATAAATGGCCGGAAATTTATAAGTGTAAAAATCCAACGCCGTCAGTAATAGTGAATCTCTTGCATGAACTATTAGCGAAATATGGCATACCAAATACCATAGTCTCTGATACTGGAACGCAGTTACACGGGTAAAGAATTCGAAGACTTTTATAAGATGTTCTCCATTAAACATATTACGACCCCACCGTATCACCCAAAGTCAAGCGAAACGTTTTCTGGGAATGTTCAGTAGAGCGTTGAAGAAAGCAAGTCTTGTGAAAGTAAATGTAAAACCACTTCCAAATTTTCTGAGAGTTTACCGTGTAACACCTAACTGCAATACGCCATCAGGCATATCGCTGGCGGAATTAATTTTTGCTACAAAAAAAGTAAAATTGGTGTTTGACAAGTTATTACAAAGTCGAAAAATATGAACGGATAACAAAAACGACACGAAAAGTTTGAAGGTCGGCGATAAGATGTTCTTTAGAACATATAATGATGGCAAAGAAACGTGGTAAAACGGCATAATATAAGCAAGAATCGGGAAGTAGATTTACATGGAAAAAGGGCAAAAGATTTGAACATAAAAGGCACCATAATCAGCTGGAAAAAATGTGCACCAATGAAAGACCTGAAGCATTGGAAGAACCGATAAAAATGCTATATGAGGTTTTCGATGTGCCAGTACCACAACAAGTCGTGGAACCTACAAGGAAAAGTCTCATAAAAAGAAATCATACTTAAGAACCGGAAGTGGATCCAAGATGGAAACACTACAAAGTCAAGTACGGTGGCGAATTATTCAGAAAGAGGAGGAGGAAATACTAATTCTAATAAAAAAAAAAAAAAAAATTTATAAAAGTATTAATCACAAATGGGGGGGGATGTTGTGAAGTAAATAGTACACCCCCCGGTTAACTATATGAAATAGTCCATAATGATAAATAAATAGCTCCAGGTCGGCGGTAAGAAAAAAAAAAGCCGTAAGGAAGTTCACTGCCAGGCCCGCGACTGACTTGTCGAACTCTTTGCCTTCGGACAGAGAGGAACCCAGCGGTGTCTAAGGGGAATTTTACCCGAGCCTACGGGCTCGGAATCGTCCACATAAAAACCAGCCTTGTGCCACATCCTGCCTTTTGGGGAAGTTTGGTAAATATCAGAAGCCGTTTGGAGTCAGTCTTCAGACTAAGCAATACAGGCATCACAGCAAGTAGTCGAAACATTACTTATAAGCACTGCGAAGCGCGTTATAATAATATATATATATTTGTATGTGTGTGTATACAAATACCTAATATTTGTTATATCTATCGGGGAAGAGTGCACAGTATTAAATATTAGCTTTTATACTTATAAATAGTGTAGTCATAGGGATCAACACTGCATGTTGATTGTTAATTTTACGCTTCAGAGCAATTTTCAGAAGATCTGGTTTGGATATTGCAGTGAAACGTGAAACTGACAGTCTTAATGCTATATCTATCTATCTATCTATCTATCTATCTATCTATCTATCTATCTATCTATCTCCATGTATATCCATTTATCGCATTTTGTTCATATCTATCTATCTATCTATCTATCTATCTATCTATCTATCTATCTCAGTGATTCTGTGTGTCTGTGCTAATTATCTATTTATCTTACTTTTTCCTTATCTATCTATCTATCTATCTATCTATGTTGACGTATTTTTTAGACGTGTCTAGACATACAGTTTAGCCGATTTCATTCTTGCCAGAGCTTCTGTTAACACACTGTGGGATGCCTTTTTTTTATAGTAAATCTCACCTCGCACAAGGCGCAGTGGCCACTCGTGGTAGATGCACTATATGCGTATAGGAGAGGAAGATAACGGTTAACTCTAGACTTGAACAAGTTAAGATTGTAGTGATCGGGGAAACATCCTCTTGGGAGTTGGTTCCACAAACTAATGGTTCGCGGGAAGAAGCTTTTCGGGTGGGGCTTACTTCTCACCAATGGAACACTGAGAGAATGTGGGTGGTTTGCTACAATGTGAGTAGCAAGGCGGGTCCTAGATGTGACGGTTAGAATTGGTAAAACCAAGGAATGTAGTTCGTCCGAATCCTATCAATGGAAGTAGCAGAGCAGTGAGAGACTTGCCACTTCCCGCCTTGGTGGGTGGAAAATTATTTGTCACCCACAAGAATTCAGAGACAAATATGACAACAGAAAATGTGATCTGTCTATATTTCTGAGATGAGGTATTATGCATGCTATTTACATTATTCGAACTATTGTCCTCATCTTTGTCGCCATATTTATTACAATCTCCTCAAGGACACATGGCACAGTGGATAAAGGCGTTGGTTAGATCCAGTGACAGGACCCAAAGAGTGTGAGTTCAATACCCGGTTAAGGTAGTGGAGAACTTGGAGAGGGAAATTAACAGGAGATAACTGATAACTGACATCCATTAAACATGGCACGTGAAACTAGAATAGTTTACCCCAGTGAGCGAAATAAAGGGTTCAGTTCGACATTCCAACCACCTGAAGAAGGCCTGAGCGTACAACGGCCGAAACGTTGTAATAAATATGGCGACAGAGATGAGGACAATAGTCCGAATAATGTAAATAGAAAAAGTAATAAACATAAAAGGATCACAAAACTGAATGTCCAGACATGTCTAAAACCAAAATGTAAATTAACAAATTCCAGCATTCGAAAATTTTGGGCGTTTCCTGTTGGCACATAATTTTTAAAATTATTTCGACGGTCACGTTTTTGTTTCTCCCCTTACGCATATATAATTTAATCAACAAAAATATTACTTTAGTTCAATGAATTCCTTCTAGGGGACGAAATGAGTTATACAGAATTGTTTTCACTTTGTCATTCATTACATAACATTGTTCGGATCAATAGAAATTCACGCACACACACACATATGTAAGTATATAAAATTTTTTTACTGAATCAGAGATATTAAATAGCTATTCTTTGCCGACATTGTCAAAAATTTTCCTTAAATAATATTTAAAAAAAAAAAAGAAAAGATAAAAAGCGTAGCTGGTAATATACATACTTATATGTAATAATAATTTTAAAATAATTTAAGTAATTCTATTACATTTATTTGTTTTAAAAAGAAATATAATCTATTATTAATTAAAAGTAAAAATAATATTTTAAAATTGCAGATCAATACAACGGATTCTAATCCCTTTTAGAAAGAATCTGTATGTATACAAGTAGAAATTTAACGAATAAAATGCCGAAAAACTTTTTGCCGTGGATAAAAAAACTAGACTACAAGAGTTGAACGGATATCATAATTCGTTGAAAAAAGGCACACCTACCCTACCTAGACTTAACCGCTTTTCGAACGTAATTCATAATTGATACAATAATAGTTAATAAAAAAGAACACGCTACCGCCCCTGTTTTAAATGGTTGGATTTCTCCGTTTCCTTGGAAACAAAAATTATGAATGTATGTGCTTTTAAAACTCAGTAAATTTCAAAATAAGTTATTCCAAAATTTGATTGAAGATGAAACAGAACTAATGCTTTTAATTTAATTATATAATTGAACTTGAAGTGTTTAGTTTCTGTTTTCGAAACATGGTAATACCTGTGTAGCGCTAGAACCATATTTTCATATCAGTTAATTTATAATATATATATATATATATATATATATATATATATATATATATATATATATATATATATATATAATTGTTAATAATTATAGCAAAAACATGTTATAAACCGGTACACAATTGCAATCATGTTTCTGCACTGTATGTGCTTCTTCAGAGGATGGTGGTCAACTGGAGAATAAATGATCATTTTAAAGTTTAAAAGAGCAATACCTTCACAGGGTTGGTTGGTTGTTTTGTTTTATGCCATATCAACCTCAGTGGCTCATTTAATGCCAACAAAATTCTTAAAATAGATTTATAGCGATAGTTTGGTAAAAAAAAGTGTGTATGTATACACATATATTTGAAGCATTTTTCAATTACTCATATATTTGAGTACAATCATATGTATTGCAGGTATTTTTTTTTTTCAAAAATGTATTGCTGGTAATAGTTTTTTTCTTCAAAAATTTATTTCTGGTAATAATTTTTGACAAAGTATTTCTGGTATTAAAACCTTTTTACACTTTGATAATGCTTTTTACCTCAGTTTCAGGGTTAACTATTTGCCCATAGCTGGGATCACCTAGGGTCAGGGTGGACCTGGAAACACCAGCAATTAAGTGGTTAAATTACAATGACAAACATGCTATTAATCAAAATAACAATAGTACGTTTGTCATAGTAATGTATCCCTGAAGATGATCTTAGAAAAGGTTGAAGGTACTTGGATTAAAAAAAAAAATCTTTGGCACTTTCCTTGATGAATTTCATCTCAACATCAAGAAACATATTAAACAAATGGAAAGGATCAGTATAAAAATAAGTAGACAATATGTCTATAATATTCAATGAAACATATATATATATATATATATATATATATATATATATATATATATATATATAAATAAAATAAAAAGATCTAATGCAACGGAAATTTATAAAACAGGATCTTTTCATTCATAAACATATTCGGGGTTTTTGTATATTATTTGAATTGTTCGCGAAGATGGATTTCTCGTCATTTAAACATTAACCTTTGTATTTGTTTTATGTATGAATAATTCATGAATTTGTAAATTAATTGCACCTTTATTGAAATTAAAATAACTGATCCAAGTGTAACTTTCGGATAATAAGTGCGACATTACTGTAATTATTGAACAATATAGTTCATGCCACTTTGACGGAAAATTTACCAGTAAAAAAGAATTCTCTTATCACTTCATTTGTACATAAACGCAGAACTTTAACCTTAAAATTTAAATTCAAACTCAGCGTTGCGACTGCACGTTCCAAAACAATAACACACATTTCTCATAGCATTTTTCAGATTAAAACATTGTTTTCGTTTGTCCACTTATTACTGAGAGTATAAACAAGAACACAATCTATTTCATACCTGAGGATGTCTGTAGGAACAGACGAAAGCTTGTAAAATAAAAAGATCTAATGCAACGGAAATTTATAAAACAGGATCTTTTCATTCATAAACAGATTCGGGGTTTTTGTATATTATTGATGGATTTCTCGCCATTTAATCATTAACCTTTGTATTTGTTTTATGTATGTATAATTCATGAATTTATATATATATATATATATATATATATATATATATATATATATATATACACCGCCTGAAGAAGCACATACAGTGCAGAAACATGATTTATTTATGTAGCGGTTTATATATATATATATATATATATATATATATATATATATATATATATATATATATAATTTAAAAGCTTAATGAAAAATTACGGTAATGGATAGCAACGGACAGCTTTGTATAAATACTTGGACCTCTGAACAACATATAGTTTTGTACTACTTGCACCGCTGAAGATGATCTTGGAGGAGGATCGAAAGTACTTGGGAAATGAAAATAAGAGAAATTTTTCTCATCCTTTAATATTAATACACGGAAGGATATTCGTGAGTATGAACGGATTTTGTTAAAAATCAGTAGACATAATTATCTGTAATTTATTCAATCAGACATACCTAAAAGAGAATTTGGTACCTAAGTACACAAATTGTATATATATATATATATATATATATATATATATATATATATATATATATATGCAGAGAGAGAAAGAAAGAGAGAGAGAGAGAGAGAGAGAGAGAGAGAGAAAGAGAGAGATTATGAGAACGAGTTGTAAGATGGCAAAAAAAGAAAAATGTCAGTAATGATGATATAAAACAAGAGTGCCAAAGAGATAGGGTGATTGAGAGAGAGAGATAGAGA
Organism: Acanthosepion lycidas; assembly: GCA_963932145.1. NCBI lineage: Eukaryota > Metazoa > Mollusca > Cephalopoda > Sepiida > Sepiidae > Acanthosepion > Acanthosepion lycidas. The sequence continues at coordinate 46,745,423 of OZ010577.1, read as the reverse complement.
GAGAGAGAGAGAGAGAGAGAAAGAGATAGATAGAGAGAGAGACAGAGAGAGAGAGGGAGAAAGAAAGATAGATAGAGAAAGATAGAGAGAACGAATGAGAGAGTGGGTGTCAGTACAAACAGACAAAAAGTGCAGAGTATAGAAAGAAAATTAAATTAGGGTAGAATGACGTATATTCCTTTTTATTGATTTTTTTCCTCAAAGATTTTTGAATCGAAAGAAGAAAATCGAAAATGGAAGCACTAACGAAAGATTACTTTTAAACTTTTATTCACTAAGACAAATGCATTATTGAAAGTGAAATTCTTAAAAGAGTGTCGAGCCTGATAAGTGGGTCGCGACATTTTGGACATTTTTTTTTTTATTTTTATTTTTGGCAGTTTTTTTTACGTGTTCGATATGCTTCTTTGGTTTGTTGGAGTGGAAATCTATCCAAGATTGCAAAGAGAAAGCATCAAGAAGACGTTGCAAAAAAAAAAAGTGCACCACAAAATGGAATTTACACGGATCTCAATGAAAGTAATGAAAAAAAAAAAAAAAAAAATGAAAAAAAAGAAAAAAAAGAAGAAAAGTGAAGACTCTAAATCGATTCCGGGTACATCAGAGCCAAAGACAAGTGAAGAGAGACATTATTTCGAAGCAGGTCTGAGGGGTGGTGGGTGGGTGGGGGTGGTTAGTAACGTGACTGAAGGAAAAAGAAAAATCACAGAAACAACATAATTGAAAAGTACAAGACAGAAAATGAGTGGGGTAAGAATAAAGAATGAAAACACCTCTACATATATGAGGGACGCTCCGAAAATAATGCCTCTAATTTAAATCGCCATCTCCATCAACTACAACAGATTTCTTTTTCTCTGAAAATAAGCGGTACATCTTCATTAGAGTGGGACTTCATAAGGCGAAGTCAGCTTCTATTTTGATTTTTTTCTGATATATACCTTATTCCTTCAGGACGTGTACAATCATCTCCACAACTTCTGGACCCTTAGAAGCGTTTCTCCCCTTACTAAGCCTCCAGACCCTAGTTCGCCTATCCTTTACAAAAGAAAGACAAACAAATATCTGTCTATATTTCTGAGATGAGATATTATGTACAATATTTAAATTATTCAGACTTTTGTCCTCATCTTTGTTGCCACATTTATAACAACGTTTCGGCCGTTGTACACTCTGGTCTTCAGGTGCTTGGAATATCGAACTGAACCCTTTATTTCGCTCACTGGGGTAGATTGTTCTAGTTCCACATACCACATCTAATGGATATCAGTTATCTTCTGTTAATTCACCTCTCAAGTTCTCTACTGCCTTAACCGGGTATTGAACTCACACCTCTTTGGGTCCTGTCACTAGATCTAACCAACGACTTTATCCACTGTGCCATGTGTCCTTAAAGACAAACAAGCAATAACATTAGACCTCAGAAATCTTTTTTTTCTGAAAAATTGTTTTACAAGGGAGATTTTATAAATTAGCTGCTCAGTCAATGAATGGCGAATGTTTCCTTATAAGGAGACAGTAAATGTTACCATTACAATTGGAAAAGAATGTTGGATTGCTATGTGTTATGCATCCACTTATATAATGGAAAATATTGGACAATGCTTCTCACGGATGAGGAGAAAACTAGAAACAGCAGAAATGTGATTATATAAAAGGATGCTGGAAATTCCATGGGCAGAGCGACTAAGCAAACAAGGAAGTCTTAAAGAAAATGGCAAAAGAAAGAACACTTCTACTCAGAATCAGGAAAATACAGCTGAAATTCTTTAAACACATAATGAGGAAAGAGGGCTTGGAAAACTTAACACTCACGGGGCATATTGAGGGCAAGAGAGATAGAAGGCAGCGAACTACTTGACAAGAAAAACTGGTAAGAGCCATAAGTGATGGGAAGTTGTGGAGAGTTATGTTCTCCTCTGAACTGAAAGGGACGCGGCACATAGAAGATTAGAGATGCAGAGAACTTTTACTACACTTTGATCTCAGCCCGATTGCCAGAGAATGAAGAAAAAAATCATAACTCGAGTAGCTCTGGCTGTAATATATATTCCTGTTTTTACAGAAAATATGGCACAAATACAGAAGAGGATGGGGAGGACTGGCCTTCATCTGTCTTATATTTAGACAATAACTGACCACAGATACTGTAATTTTCATCTTACCAAAAACACAATCCTTATAAGAAAATTCATATTTTATTAACATCAACGTATACAATTCTACGTATCCAGTGGGGTTGCTCTCCGTTCATTGGGGTCTACATTGTTCGACGTGTAATAACTAACTCCCAGAAAACATTATTCTATCTATCATTCTCACGCTGGCTCAGATAATCAAAATCGGATTCCTTTATTTTGTCTTGTATCTGACCTTAAAGGTCAATCTGAGGAAGTCGTACCAGCGATATAATTGTCGAAAATAATAGTCTACTAAACTATTATTTAACATAAGAGGCAAAGCTTATGCAGACATGTGCGGAAGATAACAGTTAACCCTAGACTTGAACAGGTTAAGAGTGGACTGATCGTGGAAGCAACTTCGTCGAAGACGGCTCCACGAAGAAGTGGTTCTTAGCAAGGAGGCGATCGAGTGAAACTTGCATCTCACCAAAAGAATATGAAGGGAATGATAGTGGTTCGCTACATTGTACGATATATATATATGAAGAGATTAAAATAGATAGACAGACAGATAGATAGATAGATAGATAGATAGATAGATAGATATGCACATAGATATGAAAAGAGTAAGGTAGATCGAGTGATAGATATGAAGAGAGTATGATGCATAGATAGATATGAAGAGAAAGAAATATGGAATTAGGTAGAAAGACATGAAGATATATATGAAGGTAATATATATATATATATATATATATATATATATATATATATATATATATATATATATATATATGCTTATCGATAGATAGATTGATTTTGAAGTGTTTGAGATATTTAGATATTTAAAAGATTGAGATAGATAGATATGAACAGAATAAGGATAGGTAGAGAGATACGAAGAGATAAGATACATAGATATGAAGAGATAGATATATAGATAGATGATAATTACTTATATATGAAGATAGATATGAATAGAGTATATATATATATATATATATATGTAGTCACATAGATATGAAGATTAAGATATACATATATGAAGAGCGTGAGATAAATAGGTATGAAAAAAGATAGATATGAAAAGATATATATATATATATATATATATATATATATATATATATATATATATATATGAAGAGAGCAAGATATATCGATAGATATGAAGCTAGATATAAAGAGAAATAGACAAGTAGATCTTTTTCTCTATTTCAGTCACTTCTATCTTGTGATCTGTTTCTAAATTTTCTTCATTTCTTATTCCTTCCCAGTCATTTACCTAAAAAATATAGTCTTTCTTTCTTTCTTTCTTTCTTTCTTTCTTTCTTCTCTATATTATTTGTTTCTTTTTCTCTATTTTTCTTTCTTTCTTTCTTGTTTTTCTTTCCCCTTCTTTCTTTCTTTCTTTCTTTCTTCTCTTTATTATTTATTTCTTTTTCTCTATTTTTCTTTCTTGTTTTTCTTTCCCCTTTTTTCTTTCTTTCTTTCTTCCTTTCTTTCTTTCTTTCTTTCTTTCTTTCTTTCTTTCTTCTCTATATTATTTGTTTCTTTTTCTCTATTTTTCTTTCTTTCTTGTTTTTCTTTCCCCTTTTTTTTTTCTTTCTTTCTTCTCTATATTATTTGTTTCTTTTTCTCTATTTTTCTTTCTTTCCTCTTTTTTCTTTCTTTCTTTCTTTCTTTCTTTCTTTCTTTCTTCTCTATATTATTTGTTTCTTTTTTACTAGTTTTCTTTCTTTTTTGATTTTTCTTTCCTCTTCTTTCTCTTTTTCTTTCTTTCTTTTTTGTTTTTTCTTTTCCCTTCTTTCTTTGTTTCCTTCTTTTTTTTATTCTTTCACACATACTCTCGTTTTCTTTATATTTATTTCTCTCATACTGTCTATTTCTGCAAAGCTATGTTTCTCGCTTTAGCATATATTTATTTACCCCCCGCCCCCTTACAATTTCATGGTCTTTTCCTCTCGATATACAGTGTAACCCGGATATAAGATAGTCTGATATAAGAGAAACCGGATATAAGAGAGATTTTCTCTGGTCCCACATTGTTCCTATACTTACCCAAACAAAATAGACCAAACCCGGATATAAGAGACTTCTTCTCTGGTCCCGACAACTCTCTTATATCCGGTTACACTGTATGTTATTTATTCTTTCTCTTGTCGGCTAATATTACCGTTTTCCTATTGTTTTTTTACACACACACACATACACACGCACACACACACACACACATATATATATATATATATCATTAAGATATCGTACTAACACCTCTCTTTTTCATTTTACTGACTACTACTTCTCTTCTCTGCCATTCTTTTCAAATGAAAAAAAGTACATATCCACCATATTGAAATTTAATGGCGGAAAGATTCATATCTGCTGCTCAATAAAAGCACTCGGCGAGAAAAAGAGTTAACTTCTAATAAAGTTGACAGAAAAGACTAGACAAGACTGGTACGACCTTGCAGGATTTCGGGTAAATTTGAGAATGGAACCTCCAGTTGCTTTCTATCCGATATGGTATAGGCAACGAGACGCTGGTATACGCATGTGCGGCTTGCCAACTTAGCTTCCGGTTTCAGAGCAATGATGATAATGACGACGACAACAATGATGATGATAATGATGATGATGATAATAAATGTTTTTATATAGTGTAGAATATATAAATACAAAATTAAACTACAATAAAATGTTAAACAAAACACATATGCAAAATATCCGAAAATAGAAAAAGAAAGAAAACTGTAATATTAAGATAAGATAAGAAGGTGAATAAGAGAGAAGGAAAAAGAAAAGAAGAAAGAGAAATAAAGAAAAAGGTTTTTCCCTTCTTTCATTCTTTCTTTTTCTTTCTATATATTTTTCTTTCTTTCTTTCTTTCGTTCTTTCTTTCTTTCTTTCTTTCTTCTCTATATTATTTGTAAGAAAGAAAGAAGAAAAAATAGAGAGGTGAGAGATACAGATATAGTTTAAGAGATTAAATGTAGGAAAAAGAAAGTTGAAAACAGGAGAGAAATAAGACATGAACACAAGACAAAAAAATGAGAGAGAAGTATTTGAAAGAAAGAGACAATCGAAAAAAAAATAGTTAGAGAAAGAGAAAAAAGTAACAATGAAGGAAGGGCGAGCAACCTCGATCCGACAGTAATTAATTTTTAAAATTCTATCGGACAAATTTTTATGATAAACTTTCGGTCATGCGCATCGTTCGCGATCTTCAACGTTGTAGTTTGTATCCATTCATTTTTGCTTATCTTCTTTTATATGCTGCGTCTCTTCAGGACATGGTCATTCATGGCTTTCCACAAATTACAATCACTTGTTACTTTAAATAACATTTGAACCCCTCCATCGTTTGTTCCCGCCCTTCCAATCACACGGTATTTACTCTGTCCCACCCACTAGAACGAGATGTGACACAGGGTTTATTTTTAGGTGGGGACCCGAGCGCGTACACCCGGGACAGGAACAAAAATTCCCCTCAGCCCCCGCAACCGTCGGTTGCGCTGGCCTCGGTGCGTGCACCGATCCCTCCCTCTTGTGCAATGGGAGGGCGCGGCCTCGGGCAGCTGTTCCCCAGGGCTGGGTACCTCTTCAGTATAATTTTCCCCTGTTGCCCCTTGACAGAGAAGCCCCTGAGCGCACTCTGTCCAAGGACAGAGACGCAACTGAGAAATGATAAGTAGATGTGTACCTACTCAAAAAGAGTAAGCTACACACCCTTCCAATCACACTGTTTCCCATTGCTTCTCCAGCTTTCAGTATGTCCTGTCAGTGTTTACTGTTTTCCTTATTATGTGTCCCGTAAATTTCAACTGGCTTGTTTCTAATTTTAAATATAAGTGTCTGTTTAGTTCTTTGCCTTATGTGACAGAGAGAGTCAACTGTGTGACGAATATAAGAATCTAAAATAAAGACTGTGCTATGTCCGTTCAGATTTAACTCCTGTCAGTAATTATATGTCAGTCTATAAAATTGATTCCTCCTTTTATGCCATGTTTTTTAAATGTTTCTGAAATTAGCGAATACAATTCTTAGTTTCATTTGTTTGAAGATGGTTTTCTGATATGTCCCGGAAAGGGATATATTTGTTCGAAGTAGCAAAGTGGTTGTTGACTACTGTAACCGGATAGAACAATCTAGCAGGTAACCGTAATGGACTGGTCCTCATCGTAGGGGTAGGTAATAGGCGTAGGCAATAGGTGAAAACAATAGGCGTAGTCCATGTACCTCCACATCAGTCTGTATTTATGGCTGACACCAGCCAATCATATTACGATGAGAGGGAACCCAGGTGTACGCATATTCATTACATCGTATTCATAAGAGTAAATTTACTTTAACCTTTTTAAATATTGTTGCTAATTTTCCTTCATCCATTATTGGCTATTTTAAGGCAACCTAAAAAATTAAAAACAAAAAGGGGAAACAATTCTTCTTCTTCTATATGAGCCGTCTGCTTTCAGGCCGTAGTCCGTCATGGTTGACCACAATTTTATGTGCTTTGTAGCTCTTAATAAATTTCTTCTTCTTGCTATATCTCTTCAACCTTGTTCCTCTATCCATTAACTCAATCTCGCCAGGTAGGTTATGCGTTGTTTTCCTCTCTCCCTCTCACCTTCTATCTGCCATGTGAGTATCAAATTTTCTTAGCCCTCTATCCACATTATGCGCCCTAGAAATTTCAAATCTCTTCCTGATGTTAAGTATGAGTTTCCTTTTTGTTTCCATTTTCTCTAAGAACTCGTCGTTGCTCACGCGTTTGGTCCATGGTATTCTCAGCATCCTTCTGTAGAACCACATTTCAGTTGCTTCAAATATCTTCTTCTTCTGCCAAGAGATTGCCAGGAAAAGGGCTTAGAAAATCTGAGACTCACAGGACAGATTAAAGGCAATAGAGACAGAGGAAAATTTTGCATAACAAACCTGATGAGCTAAAGTAAATGGATGACGGGACAAGGTTTGGGAGAAATAACGAAAACGCAAAAATTATTAAGAACTACAAAGAACAGGAAATTGTGGAGATCCATGATTGCCTACGTTCTGAGGGGACACGGTACAAAAAGATGTGCGATATAAGCCAATTTTAATAGGAATAAATTTAATAGGTATAAATTTAATAGGTAATCAATTTAATAAATTTAATAGGTATAAGTTTAATAGGTAATAAATTTAATAGGTATAAATTTAATAGGTAATCAATTTAATAGGTATAAATTTAATAGGTATAAATTTAATAGGTAATAAATTTAATAGGTATAAATTTAATAGGTATAAATTTAATAGGGAATAAATTTAATAGGTATTAGGTTGGTGCAAAAATAATGTCGTTTTTTGACGTATTTTTTTAACGTCAAAAAACGACATTATTTTTGCAGGTTAAATTTTACCAATATGCAGACAAAAGTAGTCGTTCATCTCGTGTTTCAGATTCCCTCTGCTCATTTCCCGCCAACAGTATATCATGAATACGTCCAAGTTCCTCAGCAATGGTTAGCGAGTCAGTCTTGGGGATCATTACTACTGAGTAACGAGATATATCCTCACTGGGAGCCCTTCATATTATGGCCTTATGCTAAACTAAGCTAAACATAGTAAACCACAGTTATTGTTGGATCTTTTTGCTTTCGTATTAAATTTTGAACATTTCGGGTGTGCTACATTGATATATATATATATGTGTGTGTGTGTGTGAAAAGTGTGTGTATATAAATATAAATAAATATATATATATATATATATATATATATATATATATAATTATTTATATATTATATGCGCGGTACTTATTAGAAAGCGCTCAATATCAGAGATAGAGCTAACATATCAATCCAACCATATACAGTGTAACCCGGATATAAGAGAGTTGTCGGGACCAGAGAAGAAGTATCTTATATCAGGGTTTCTCTTATATCCGGGTTTGGTATATTTTGTTTAGGTAAGTATGGCTTTAATTTGGGACCAGAGAAAATCTCTCTTATATCCGGTTTTCTCTTATATCCGGGTTACACTGTATATATATATATATATATATATATATATAGATAGATAGATAGAGAGAGAGAGAGAGAGAGAGAGAGATGCAGACACAGACAAAGCGAAAAGGAATGCGTGTGTGTATATGTGTGTGTGTATATGTGTGTGTGTGTGCGTGTGTGTGTGCCCGAGAGATAGATAGATAGATAGATAGATAGATAGATAGATTAGGTTTAAGTAGAAGATGAACATATTTGAGAGCCAGAATTAGAGAAAGAGAGAGAGAGAGAGAGAGGGGGGGGAGAGAGACAGACAGAGAGACAGACAGACAGAGAGAGAGAAAGAGTTTATTCAAAAGAGGAAGAGAAGATATGAAAAAAGAAGAAAAAGAGAGAAATATAAAAAGGTTTGTGGGAGAGAAGGTAAATGAAAGGTAGAAGCAATCAATGAAAGTAAGAGAACGAATCAGTGTGTATGTGTGTATGAATGAATGAAAAAGACTGAAAGGGAACGGCGTGAGAGCTAGAGCGAAAGAGAGAGAGATAGAGAGAGAGTGGGAGAGAGAAAGAGAGAAAGAGAGAAAGAGAGATAAACATCAAAAGGATATGTGTGAAAAAGAGAGAAACAGAATGTGTGCACGCGCCTGCGTGCGTGTGTGGGATCTCTGAAGTCAGGATCTTATCAACATGTCAACATTCTTGGGCTGGTTAGTGTAGAAAACTGACAATTATCATTGGGCAGTGACAGAAAGAAGATAGCCTTCGTTACTCACTGGGGAGGTATACTTGGGGCTTGGCGCTAGCCCTGCCGACAGCGCGGGCTTGACGAGAAGAGGAAAGACGACGACAAAAAATTGCCAAAGCAAGAGAAAAAAATGCCATAAAAAATCGAGGTTGCCAGAATAGGTAAACAATATCGGTGGAAACACATGTAAGCGCACATTTATTTGGATTAATATCCACATGCGATCATATTTTCGAATACGATCAGATCAATGTTGCATTTGGACATTTTAGCCCTCTGAGAAACACTCTGACTTTTTCTTTTTTGGTTTGTCTTCGTTTCCTAGGTTTATTATTTTCTCGTGAACCTTTCAATCGTTCGTGGAATCTAATGTCAAGTCTTCTTTTCTCTGTTTCTATTTGTTTTCCAAAATCATTTACATCCAGATTTTCTTTATGTGTTCCTACAATCTTTCTTTCTTTCTTTCTTTCTTTCTTTCTTTCTTTCTACACTCTTTATTTCGATACTCTTTTTTTGTTTTTCTTTCTTTCTACACTTTTTCGTTCTAGACTCGTTCTTTCTTTCTTTCTTTTTTCTTTCTATACTTTTCTTTCTTTCTTTCTTTCTTTCTTTCTTTCTTTCTACAGTCTTTATTTCTATATTGTTTTCTTTTTAGTTTTTCTATCTTTCTACACTTTTCTTTGTAGACTCTTTCTTTTTCTTTCTTTCTTTCTTTCTTTCTTTCTACACTCTTTAT
>OZ010577.1:46705835-46733335 GCA_963932145.1 Acanthosepion lycidas | reverse complement strand
ATATATATATATATACCCACACTCAAACACATACGCAGACACATAATAACGACATAAATATATACATTTATAAACTTCACACATACGCACGCAAACACATAATGACAACACAAAAATATACCTTTATAAACACACACACACGGAGCGAAAAGAGAGAGAGAGAGAGAGAGAGAGAGAGAGAGAGAGAGAGAGAGAGAGAGAGAGAGAGAGGCGCCTACCTAAAAAGAAAGAAAAAAATCAAATCAATAAAATCACTTCCTTGATTTGCTCTTGTAATAAAAATAAGATATTTATTGTCTGACTTTTTTTTTTTTTTTTACCTCATCAGTTTTACTTCCCTTTACTAATTTTCTTCTCATTCCTCGCAATGTTTTGTCAACTTCGCCGTTCTCTTGTCTCTCTTTCTGTCAAATCTTTTTTTCTCCACGCACTTGTTCATCAGAACGTTTTTTTCTACAGGTCTCATCTCGGTCTTTTCATTATCTATCTATCTATCTATCTATCTATCTATCTATCTATCTATCTATCTATCTCTTTCTTCGTGGTCTTTTTTTCGCCTCTGTGTGTATACCTCTTTATCTTTGTCCTTCCTTATCTATCTATCTATCTATCTATCTATCTATCTATCTCTTTCTTCGTGGTCTTTTTTTCGCCTCTGTGTGTATACCTCTTTATCTTTGTCCTTCCTTATCTATCTATTTATCTATCTATCTATCTATCTATCTATCTATCTATCTCTTTCTTCGTGGTCTTTTTTTCGCCTCTGTGTGTATACCTCTTTATCTTTGTCCTTCCTTATCTATCTATCTATCTATCTATCTATCTATCTATCTATCTATCTATCTATCTCTTTCTTCGTGGTCTTTTTTTCGCCTCTGTGTGTATACCTCTTTATCTTTGTCCTTCCTTATCTATCTATCTATCTATCTATCTCTTTCTTCGTGGTCTTTTTTTCGCCTCTGTGTGTATACCTCTTTATCTTTGTCCTTCCTTATCTATCTATCTATCTATCTATCTATCTATCTATCTATCTATCTATCTATCTATCTATCTATCTATCTCTTTCTTCGTGGTCTTTTTTTCGCCTCTGTGTGTATACCTCTTTATCTTTGTCCTTCCTTATCTATCTATCTATCTATCTATCTATCTATCTATCTATCTCTTTCTTCGTGGTCTTTTTTTCGCCTCTGTGTGTATACCTCTTTATCTTTGTCCTTCCTTATCTATCTATCTATCTATCTATCTATCTATCTATCTATCTATCTATCTATCTATCTATCTATCTCTTTCTTCGTGGTCTTTTTTTCGCCTCTGTGTGTATACCTCTTTATCTTTGCCCTTCCTTATCTATCTATCTATCTATCTATCTATCTATCTATCTATCTATCTATCTATCTATCTCTTTCTTCGTGGTCTTTTTTTCGCCTCTGTGTGTATACCTCTTTATCTTTGTCCTTCCTTATCTATCTATCTATCTATCTATCTATCTATCTATGGTGATTTTTTCGCCTGTGTGTATATACCTCTTTATTTTTGTCCTTTCTTTCTTTCCCATCTATCTATCTATCTATCTATCTATCTATCTATCTATCTATCTATCTAATCGTCGTGTCTCTTTTGGTTTCTGTCTGTCTGTCTCTTGATCCATCGCACGCTATATCTCTTTAACTCCTCCCATTTTTTTTTCTTTCTTCTTCTTTTAACCTGTTAATTTCTTTCTTTGTGTATCTGTCTGATGTTAGCTTAACTTTATCTGTTGACGTGCAGGATACTCACGACTGTCTCCAAACCACGCGGGCAAACCAAGCGCCACTCATTCCTTAGCAATCTCGTTGAATGAGTCAAATAAATGTCCCAAATTACTCGCTTCGCCCACCACTTGCCCTTGTACAACACGCACCATTACAAAAACAGCTTTACTTATTTTTTTTTGGTTTGCCCTTAAAAAAAACGAAACAGCAAAAAAACTAAAAACAAAACAAAACAAAAAAACAACAAAAAAAAACAAAACAAAAAAAAACCAAAAAAAAAACAACAACAACAAAAAATGAAATTAAAAAGAAAAACTGTCATCGCAAACTGAACAAGAAAGAGATTGTCTGTATGCATTTTAGGCAATAAATAAATGTTTGGAAGTTGTTTGATGCATGTGTGTGTATTTTCTTGAAGAAATAATGTATAAGTGTGTGTATTTAGATAAATTTACAAAATTTCTTTGTAGATTGAGATGCGATAGAAACTTAACCCTGTTCAAGGCAGATTATTTTCGAGTTGTAGAAGGTAGGGGAAAGGCCTTTTTTTTTTGTCCATCAAATTGAAAATGCCACTGAGTTCCAAATAATGGTCTACAATATCTGAAACTTTTCAGGATTATTCTTTTACCTTTTATCTTTTATTTCAACTTTTGGTGCCTCGATTTCATGATTTTAAGCGTTTGTTTGTTAGCTTGTTTGTTAGCTTGTTTGTTAGCTTGTTTTGTTTGATTTACGACCTATCACATCGAAAATTAATTTTATTTCTCCTAAATAAAGTCTTGCCAAAATATTTTTAAATAGTAAAACTGTTGTTAATTATGGTTATATTTTTAAATGATATTTTTGAGATCAATTTATTTTAGAAACTGGAATATGTTTAGTGGATCAGTATTTTGATTGGTTCGGTTTAGTTTGGTTTGTTTTACGGCATATCAACCTCAATGGGTCATTTAATACCGATAATGCTGGTAATATTTTTTTCCAAAAATTTATTGCTCGTAATAATTTTTCTAGAAATGTATTACTGGAATTAAAATCTCTTTTTACACTTTCATAGTGTTTTGACCCCAGTTTGGTGGTTAACTATTTGCCCATAGTTGTGACCCTAATAGGTGTTACCACCCCGGGTCAGGATGAACCTGGGAACACCAGCAATTAAGAGTTGGTTCCACTCTCTTCAAAACTTCCTGATCAAAGACCTTGCTGTCGGATGTAGTTTATCGTCTTACCCAGGACGGCAGTAGTTTGAAAAGGTTCTTTTAAGTTTCTTGTTTGGTAGTATTTTAAACGGATTGAACTAAAATTGTTGCAGTTTGTCAGTGCGTGTTCTACGGTGAAGGGCTCTTGGCATGACATACATACCGGAGGTTCTTTCTTTTTTAGAATAAAAGAATGGGTTTTGTTTGGATGTGCAACGTATAGTCTGGACATAATAACTTCTCTTCTAGAATTTAAACGTAGCACTAGATTTGCTGCTAGGTCTTGTAATTTCATTGTTGAAATTGTTAGTTGCAACCGTAGGTTCTATGCTAATAGTTTCTTCTCTCGCACTTTTCACCTGTGGAATTCTTTTCTGGTTTTCTGCTTCCTTGTCAACTACGATCTTCAAGCATGTAAATGCAATGTCGATCGTCATCCGTCTCCTTGAATCCTGTTATTTTATTGCCTTTCCTGTTTCTGTAACGCTAAGTAATCTCTTGCATCTTAGTGGCTTTATTGCCTTGCTTTGGGTGAAATTCTTCTTCTTTTTACAGATTTTTTTTTCATTTTGTTGTTTGTTGCCATTGTTTTATTTTTTTTCTGATTTTATTTTCATTCCGTTTCAGAACTGATGAAGACTGCAGGTTTTTACCCCCAAACGCCGTTGAATTTCTTTGCTTGGGGTTTTCCTAAAAACAAAGGTACATCACCAAATGATAAATAGTTTCTTTTTTTCTTCTTTATGTGCTGTGTCCCATCAGAACGTAGGTGATCATGGCTCTCCACAATTTCCTGTCCTTTCTAGCTCTTAATAAATTTTGTCATTCCGTTATTTCTCCGAAACCGTGTTTAGCCATTCATTTATTTCATCAAGCATGTGGTACGCTGTTTTCATGAGCTTAAATAAAGCATTCAGTTAGCAGTGCAGAGAATAACTATCGAAATGCTTCAAAATCAGCTTCGCAAAGCCAAGTTTATATTTGAAATTAGCAGGGATACAGATTTATTTAAAGCGTTTCACCACAAGCAAGGCGGGAAGCCACTAGCACGCAAGAGGTTACAGAGTGTTGGAGCGAAAGCCCAGAGGAGTGATAGAGGAAAGGATGAAGAGAAGGATAAGGGATAGATCAAGGCATCTGGAGACGTCGATTGACATTACATTTGAATAGTTGGAGAAAACAAGAAGAGGAGAGGGAGTTCCACAGGCGAGAAGTGCGAGACATGAAACTATTGGAGTAGAAGAGACGGCTAAATTTAACAGTTTCGACAGTGAACGGGTGAGAGCGAGATGCCAACCTAGTAGAACGCTTAAATTCATGAAGTAAGCAGCTCATCGGAGCAGTTACCGTGAAAGTATTTGTAAAAAAGACAGAGGGGGACAACGGCACGTCTGTGAGAGAGCGACTGCAGACGAGATGCCAGATCAGGATTATTTACACTGCATATCCATCTTTGGATTTTATCAAGGACATTGAGACAAACAGAAGGGGATCCAGACCATATATAGCAGCAATACTTCATGCAAGGGCGAATGGTTGATTTGTAGATTTGAAGGATCGACTCGGGCGAGAAAAATTTCCTGGAGCACATATTGGAATTTTTCAATAAAGGTTTGATAAATCTATTTCTTTTGTATCATAATTAATCTAATAAGAATAGACTTATGTCAGTTTTTTTTAATTGCCCGATTTCATTGAAATAGTTCATTTTGGAGCTCCAAATAGAATATTTTATAAGCCTATTATTATTGCCAGATTGTTTTAAAAACTCACAATTATGATACCGATTTTTTATGACTCTATAATTAATGCCTAATGTTTTAGAAACATTTGATTAATACGGAATTTTTATTTAATTTTTCATAATTTTACGAAGAGCCTAAATGCATTAAATAACTGTTCTGTTTTGTTGATTGTTATCAATTTTACATAGTAAATATTTTCTTAGAGGTGTACCCAAAAATTCTTAGTTGTGTAGTGTCTGATGAACACGGATTGTATTCAATGTTGCTTCTTCGGCCATCTCTTTTATTCGTTAGATTTTCTTCAAGATATCCTGTAACATCGCCGTGGCCAGGGTCATCTTCATCGAGGGTGTGGCCTAATTTCTTCTTCTTCTGATTTTTTCTCCTTTTCCCCCAACTTCTTCTTCTTCTTCTTCTTTTACTGATTTTTTCCTTTTCCCCCTCCTTCTGCTTCTTCTTCTTCTTCTTCTTTTACTGATTTTTTCCTTTTCCCCCTCCTTCTGCTTCTTCTTCTTCTTCTTCTTTTACTGATTTTTTCCTTTTCCCCCTCCTTCTGCTTCTTCTTCTTCTTCTTCTTTTACTGATTTTTTCCTTTTCCCCCTCCTTCTGCTTCTTCTTCTTCTTCTTCTTTTACTGATTTTTTCCTTTTTTCCCTCCTTCTGCTTCTTCTTCTTCTTCTTTTACTGATTTTTTCCTTTTCCTCCTCCTTCTGCTTCTTCTTCTTCTTCTTCTTTTACTGATTTTTTCCTTTTCCCCCTCCTTCTGCTTCCTTTTCTTCTTTAATGCTGCTTCTTCGCCCATCTCTTTTATTTGTTAGATTTTCTTCAAGATACTCTGTCACATTACTATAGCCAGGGTCCTCTTCATCGAGGGTGTGGCATAATTTCTTCTTCTTCTTCTGATTTTTTCTTCTTCTCCTCCTTCGGCTTCTCTTTTTTCTTCTTCTTCTTCTTCTGCTTCTTTCTCTTTCTCTTCTGATTTCTTCTTCTTCATCTTCTTCTTCTTCTTCTATGTCTTTTATTCGATAGATTTTCTTCAAGATACTCTGACACATCATCATAACCAGGGTCATCTTCATCGAGGCTGTGGTCTAAATCCTTCTTCTTCTTCTTCTTCTTCTTCTTCTTCTTCTTCTTCTTCTTCTTCTTCTTCTTCTTCTTCTTCAGTTTTTCCCCTCTTTCTTTCTCTAGGCACCATATCCTCAAGAAAATCAAAAGACCGGGCTCGTGATATTTTGTCTTGACGAGTTTCAAAAGAACTTTATACTTTCTTGTAATTATAAGTTCCCTAACATTTGTATTACAAATAATGAGGAAATAGGGCTTAGAGAATTTAAAACTCATAGGTCATAGGTACTGCTGCGATATATGGGAAGGATCTGCCCACTCATCAATATCCAGTCTCGATCTAGTCCAAAAGCGTCTTCGCGTACTTGTGGGTGATGGATTATTCTCCACCTTGCAACTATAGTCTTACGGACGAAACGTTGTAAACCTCTCGCTATTCTGTTGGTATTTCCATGAAAAATGTACAAATAGACTCCATCCCTTAGTTCCACCAATTCTGACCTTCACGGCTAAGACGCGACATACCACGCTCATTGTAACGAATCACGCTCATTCCATTCGTATTCCATTAGGGAGATATACGTTCCACCCGGGCAGCTTCTTCTCACGTACCGTTGCTTTGTGAAAACGATTCCCAAGAGGATGCTTCCTCGAAACTGTCTAGTATATTCTCCACATATCCCCATAAACTGTACCGCTTATTCTGTAACCCATCACGCTGAGTGGCTCTTGCGCTTTGTACAGGGTGAATATTATTGAAAAAATATATCATATTTTAGGTTTATAAAGAATCAAGTACTAATTCAGTCAGTCAGTTAAGCCCCATACGTGATACAACCTTGCGTGAAAACTGAAAAGATTTTCCCGCAATAGGCTACCGTTTTTGTGGTAGACTGATTGCCAACCAAGGCTATAAGTCTCAGGCTATCCTGTTATTCAACCTATAGTTTAGAAGAGATAGGTACATACCTTTGCTAAGGGTATTTGTGCGTATATGAATGTATCGAATGTGACTCTGGTATTCGAACTCAGCTCTACCGATTTCTCAACTCGAGTACAAAGGCATTAAATAAAGATTTATAAAATATTCCATTATTAATTGTAAAAGGAGTCGACCGTAGTCGGGATCATCGAGACAATGCGACCGAAGTTTTCCTTAGCTGCATAGTATTCCCTTCGCCAGGGCTACATCCAGTTTTGAATTTAGGGTTTTCTTTCTCCTAGACCGGCCACTCAAAGCTACAGAACCTGCTATAAAGGCTACAGGAGGGAGAAAAAATGTCTTCATATATTTCCACAATGGTATTGGGAAAGATATGAATCAGCATTAGCGCGTAAGTAAATGAAATGAACTCGACTGGAATTCGAACTCAGCTATCAACCCGAACCACAATCCATTACTCTACCGTGCCTCGTTAATTAGGGGTCCGTTAAAATATCCAGCATTAAGAATAGGTTTTTGAAATTTCGAGATTATTCTATTTTATAAAAATCAGGTATTAATTACAGGTTAAAATATCAGTTTCACTTGTGGGTTTGTAAAAACCCGGCATTAAGAATAGGTGTATAACAAGTTTGTATTATAGTTTTATTAACATAAAGTATTAGTAATGTGTTGATGAAAAATCGAGTATTAATTATATGTCTATAAAAAATCCGATGTTGATTATAGCGGTTCATAAAAACAACATATACTAAATGGTTATACAAATCAAATTATTGTTTTATAAAAAAAAAAAAAAAAAAAAAAAAAAAAAATGACGGTTATAATTAAATCTCGAGAGGAACGCTGAAGATGTATAAACGCTAAACATTACATTTAAAATTTAAATTTGTGACGTCTGAAGTGTCTAGACGTACAGCCATTGAATTTCCTAACATTTTTGATGTTGTTTTTATCGCTTTTTTTCATTGAGTTACCGTTGTAACCAAGAAAAGTTTACTGAATAAGGAATAACCAAAACAGAGGTTGGAAATGAAATGGTAATCTTTATAACGTCAATAAAATAATACAATACTCGCCAGCGGCGTGAAGTAGGTAAACCACTGTTAGTGGTGGACTACTTAGACAGGATATTACCCCCCACTTACAATAGTGTCCAACGTATTTATGAGGATTGGGACATACCCATTAGTGTTCATAGGTACGATATATAACAGGAAGACAGACAGACAGAAAGAAAGAAAGAAAGAAAGTGTTGTAACCTAGAAAAGGTTACTGAATGAGGAATAACCAAAACGGAGGTTGTAAATAAAATGGTAATCTTTATAAAATCAACAAAATACAATACTCGCCAGCGTTGTGAAGTAGGTAAACCACTGATAGTAGAAGACTACTTAGGCAGTATATTACCCCCCACCACTTACAGTAGTATCCAACGTATTTATGAGGATTGGGACATACCTTTTAGTGATCATAGCTATACTGTTGTATAAGCAATCGCTTCAGAGAGGTTTTGGCAGTCCTTCAGATCGCAGACAGGCATTTCAAACAAGGATTCTGTGGACCACACCACCCACACTGGCGGAAGGTAACTGGTGAAATCAGAACGTAAATAAAACGTAATGTTAAATAATGAATGATTCAAGCCTCGTGTTATCATTTAATTATCTTGTAAGAGACTAACCTCTGATAAATATTAATAACTATGAAAACATTAATAAGATTCTTTACAGAGCGTTTACTGAAGGGCGATGGTCAGAAGCTTGTCTCGGGTGTTCGATCTTTAATGTGATTAATGTTATTACTCGATCAATGCAACCTTCTACAAAACTAGGGCATGATTAGTAAATAACTAGCATACGCCATGATTTTATAGGTAGGACAATCATATCAGTCCTCCTATATGGCAGTGAATGCTGTATAATCTACTCACGGATGAAGAAGAGACTTTATAAAATAGAAATATCATGGACTGAAGATGGAGGAAGATTTAGGGAAATTGAAATAAAAATGAGGCTTATAGTTAGAATAAAAAAAAACAATTGAAATTTCTGGGACACATAGTGAGGAAAGCGGGCTTGGAGAATTTGGCACTCACAGAACATACCGAAAGAAAGAGCTTGTGTGAATGGATGGCAGAACAGGGATGGGATGAGATGGTGGAAAGGCAAACCTTACTAAGAACTGAAAAAGACAGGAAGTCGTGGAGTGCCATGACCACGAATATCCTGAGGAGATATGACACAGAAAAAGAAGAAAAATTAAATGTCATAAGTGAATCAATGCAAATAGGGGGAAATGAGAAGACAGAATAAAACAGATGAATGAAGCCTTTTTTGCGTGAAGACATTTTCTTTGTTTCTCTTGGCTGTTTAAGTCACATGTGAATTCCGTTTGAAAAAAAGGACAAACTAACAAAAAAAAAAAAAAAAGAAAAAGAAAAAGAAAAAAACAGCATAAACATAAAAAAAATCATACAAACAAAAGCTTTATATATTCTCAAAAGAAAACGCTGAAACACTGAGAAGGTCAACAGATATGACTAACAATAAACGGAATGATTTTACTTATCTACGCCATTATTTTCTCGTAGTCCTTGTTATAGTTGTCTCCCTTGTTTTTCTTTTTCTCTTTTCTTTCTTTCTTTCTTTCTTTCTTTCTTTCTTTCGTTTTTGGGCTTTTATAGTGGCGTTGATCATATCATGAATTAAAATGACGTCGATGGGAACCCTCTTTTGCCCAGTATGGCGCCTGAAGTGAAAGTAGAAATACCGGAAGTTACGTTTCCTTCGTCTGACAGCGTGGACTCTTCTTGCTGTTGGACAGGGCTGATACACTGACACTACTCCCACTTGCCCCCTTCTGTCCTATAGTAAAAGCTGGCGAATGTTGACTCAGTGTCTCAGCATGATAGACGTTGCCTTTTCTGAAGGGAATCGGTGTAACGTTGATAAAATAGGGCCTCCCTCTTCCTCCTTCTGACCATCTCCATCTTTTCTTTTCTTCGTTTTTACGCTATTAATACTATTTAAAAAAATACTTCCACTTTTTCTATTTATGATTTCTTTTTTGCCATTATTATCGTTTTTCTTTGTCTTTCTTAATAATAATAATGATGATGATGATGATGATGATGATTATAATAATAATAACAATGATGATGATGATGATGATGATGATAATAATAATGATGATGATGATGATAATAATAATAATGATGATGATGATAATATTAGGTTGGTGCAAAAATAATGACGTAATAATGTCGTTTTTTGACGTATTTTTAACGTCAAAAAACGACATTATTACGTCATTATTTTTTCACCAACATAATAATAATAATAATAATAATAATGATGATGATGATGATGATGATAATAATAATAATGATGATGATGATGATGATGATGATGATAATAATAATAATAATGATAATAATAATAATAATAAAAATTTGATCGTCTGGCGTTATCTTAAAGCTCCTTTCAAAGAGTTTCGAAATCCAAGGAAAAACTAAAGCCATTCAAACAGTAACGTTAATAAGATCATCTCGAATGTCTCAGAGAGTGATGAGAAAATAGAGGAGACTTGCTTTCACATGATCTTCAATAAAAGACATCAGTTATAACTTGAGAACAGAGTATTAATAATGAAGATTGTAATTGTCACTTTCATGCCCCAGAACGTTTAAAGATAATATTTTTAAAGGTTTAATTTTTTTTTGTCAAATTTAATTTACATTTTGCTGCCATATTTCCCTTTTCTCCCGCCCCCCCCCCCCCGATAACGACATGTTTTTATCTGGTTTGCATTTGGGTGATGTCCCTAAATTTCAAATCTCAAGGAAATTTGTTTCTCATTCTATTCAAGTACCACAGTTCAACCTTACTTCATGCAGACATATTAGAACGGAATCTCCTATACGTAACATTATTCTTGTATTCAAACCTGGAATTCATCAAGTGCTATCAATAATATTGTAGATTATTCTCTCTATTTTCTCAAGAATCTTTAAATACATAGCAGGATCTTCAGATTTTGGTATATAGACTTATAAAGATGTAAGATAGATTCTGGGTAGAAAAACTGTCTAGCATGACACAGTGAAGCAACTTTCCTTGCAGCAGCCCTAGCAAATGTTTCAATATAATCTTTCCACTTCATGTCAGCGGAAAATATTACCCAGAGAAGACGCAACGAGTCGCTCTCCTGAAGGTTAGCATCAGCTATGCTGATGGAAACCAGAAAGAGTTTTCTCAGATGACTGATAGAAAGTTGTTTAGTTTCAGAGGCGTTAAAATTAACAAGCACTTCCTTGTCTCGGTTAAGAGCAAATTGTAGGTTATTTGTTTTAGATCAGCCGCCAATTTGACTTTATCGAACTGACCAGACTTGCTATTAAGACTGGAGTAAATAGCTCTATCATAAGCATAGATACGGAGTTGAGAACTGCCGTCATCAGGAAGGTCATACGAAGGATTTGTGGGCATGGTACGGGCAAGCTCTTAAAGATGAGTATAGTAATATAAAATATGCCAGGAACATGACCAACTAAAATGGAATAACAAATATTTTTCCTTGGCTTGGTTTCGATGAAGAAGTTCAAGTAAAAAAGGTTGTTCACGTCTGTTGGTGGCTGACCAGTCCAAGAATCGGCTGCAGGGGAAAGTGTGTTCCGGTGTTTTTGGTGCGGAGATATAGTTGGTGTGTGTGTGTTTTCCCTCCTTTTCTTACCCATCAGGTCAGCCTCGTTTTCATTCACGGAAAAGTAGACATCTCCATAGAGAATGAGTCACCAGTTTTCCTGGAGTTCGGCTAGGCCAGATCTTTGACGATGCCCGATGTGAGGAATGTCTTCAGAGAGTATTTGGGCGTCCTATCGGCACGTTGTCCAGTGGAGAGTTTACTATGCAGCGCAATCTTGGGCAGCCCTCGGTCGTTTATCCTGGGGCGGTGGTGATATGTCTTGTTTAGCGTAGCTGCGCCCTCCACAACATGCATCAATGTTAGTGACCTCCGTTTTATTTGGAAAAAGTGTCGTAGTCTTTTGACCTGTACAGTTTTTTAGTTGAAAACTCGCCATGTATCCTGTCCATTTACCTGTGTCTTTGCTTACATTTTTTGTTGTTGAGTTTAATTAAGCAATTCTTCCTTGTTCTTCCGATGAATTATTTTCTGATATTTTTCAGATTAAAAAGAAATCATTTCACCACAAGCAAGGGGTTTACAGGAAGTGAAAAATACTTTAGTGATGAAAAGTAACGAAAAGGTCAATAAAGAAACAGGATTCAAGAAGACAAAAGATGGCTATTGTGGCTACAAGTATTTTTATTTTCCTATCATTGTTTCTTTTTCGTAATATTTCAAAATCTCTTGCATTTTTTCAGTATCCCCATAAAACTCAGCAACTTCATTTATTTTTGACAAATTCCTCGAATTCACGGTTCCAGAGATTTTATTTTAACCATATGTCCAAATGAACAGCGAATATCCTTCATTTTCCACAGTTTCCCGAGTTCCCGGACGAGATCCTGTTATACGTCTCTATTTTACTTTATTTTGACTTTATTCTGGGGATCATGGTATCCCCTGAGAACAGAGAAAACTGTATAATAATAATAATAATAATAATAATAATAATAATAATAATAATAATAATAAGAAGAAGAAGAAGAAGAAGAAGAAGAAGAAATTACCTGATGCAACACCAATCATGGCTTCCATGTCTTTTGATCTTAACAGATTGGATGTTATCATTTATATTTTGTCTTAACATTAATTAAGATGATAATGGCAATGTTAGCCGCTTCCCTATAAGGAAACATTTGGCATTTATTGACCGAGTAGCCAGCACTGTATTCAGCTGAAATTTATAAAACCTTTATCTTAAAACAATTTTTCAGGAAAATAAGTTTCTCAAGTTCAATAGCTGTTATCGCTCTTTTCAGTACTGATGTCTGTTTCTTTCCTAACCTTTTGTTTGAAGTAGTGTGGAACGTTAACATCAGGATTATGTCACTATTTTCTTTTCGAGTTCTATGGTTTATCCATTTTAGTTGTTGCTGCGGCTGGTAATCCTCAAGTAATGTGGTTTCTGTTGCTTGGCACAGTTCTTTGTAAATCTGTAGCGCCAGTGTACAATGTCCAAGGAAAGATAATCTTTGCCAGAACCACCCAGGCTTCATTAACTCAAAGCCTTTTTTAATCTCTATCCATAAAAGGCAGGATGTGTGTGTGTGTGTGTGTGTGTAACGAATGCACGGCTGCAATTTTCGACGTATTTGCACCAAAATTTACATGCATATGCTCCAAGTTAGTGAAAAGGCCAAGACCGACTTTGCATTTCCCAACTTCCATTGATAGTGGAAATAATTGATTTTTTTCATGCTTCTATGGCAGTTTTCATGTAGTTTGAGATCATTTTGTACTGGCCAGAGTGAGGGCCTATAGCTGGCTGCCACGAATAGGCAGGAAAATTCTATTGGCCAGCGTGAGAGCCAACAGCTGACTGACACGAATGTTAACTATCATGCTAGCATGCAAAAAAAAAATCGATAGCTGCATTCGTCAGTGGGAAAAATTTAAATCTTCATGGTACTTTACTCCAATTGGCTCATTCGCTTGCTTAAACTCAACGTTAATTCTGATTCCGCAGAACTGGGATAGGCGTGAAAAAGTATTTTTTGTTAACATTCTTTTTTCATTCGGTTTTTCCAGTTACGAGTCCTTTTTTAAAGCTGATCGTTTTGTGTTCATTTTGTTTAGTTCTTTTTTCGTAACAGATTTAATGTTTAGTATAGAGCTTAGAAAAAAATCGCAGTGTGAGATAGGCAAGAAGTAAGGCATGTAGCAACATCAGCTCGCCAAAGGGCACTCCTTTAAAGGCAAGGAAGGGCAAAAATATTTTAAGTCAAGTGATAGCGATTGCTGTATGAGTCGTACGATTTTTGAATCAAGCACGGGCAACGCCGGGCCATGCTGCTAGTCATTGATATGAAAAAGCGGTTTTAAACAGCTTACATTTTAGATACTTCTGAGCGGGTTTGGTGCCATCCATATGAAAGTCACGATCTGACGAAGCTATTGGAGGATATTATTCGAGTTTTCAGACTGATGATTTGGTTAATAAATATCCCGTTAAGTATCAAAGATGTACTTATCAGCTGGAAATCTATTACAAGTTTGGTATGTCACCTACAGGCTGACACACTGCATCTTTGTTCATAAGCGAAATTAGCGTCGGAGCTGGGTGTTGAGAGGCTTTTAAAAAAATTTGAAGGACAAAGTAACCAAGGCAACTTTGGATTTACATTTAGATACCTGGGAGTATGAGCACCTCGGGGTGGTGTAATGGTTAGCAAGATTGTCTCGCTAGAACAATTACGAGTCAGTTCGATCCTCACTGGATGCCCCTACTTTCTAAGCTACGCTTGTGGAAATCACTAGGTGCCTGGGAATATATCAAATCAGATGCCGTCTGCGCGAATTCACTTACCCGACCTGAAGGTATATCGAACTTCACCCCAACTGCAAGATTATGCAATATTTTTATCAACCAGTTAACATATCGCGCATATTTGGCTGTCATGTATACACCTTGTACATCCTTATCAGACTGGGTGTAATGTTGAATGCAAGGGATTTCGTATATTTTGGTTCCGGGAGTTACTTTGTTGGCGTGCGAGTCTGTGACACAATAACAACAACAATTGTAGCAAACTTCGAAGAAAAAAGTTCAGTGAAATAGTTATTTGCGATAAATTTGTAGACTCTAGGAAATTAGTATAAAAACTTATAATACTAGTGGCTGACAAATTGTCTTTGACAGCACAGGGAAATTTCAAAGCTTATTACTCGTCAGTATAAACAAGATACGCATGCGTGACATCAAAGGCAGACATTGGGATATATAGATGAAGAACGGGAACCAATCGACCTATAAATACTATTGTCAGGATTGATACAAAACTGAGGTCGCTACTTACACGCAGACTAAAAATTAGAAATAGTGTCAACAAAATCTTTTGCTGTTTTTTATTTATTTATTCAGCATAAAACTAACTCAATGATTTTAGATTCCATATATATATATATATATATATATATATATATATATATATATATATATATATATATATACTTAAATTCTTATACATACATGCAAATGCTCATATACGGACGTATATCTGTACACACATATAGCTGAATATATATATATATATATATATATACGCAGAATGAATAATCACATTCACACACACACACAGAGGGAGAGAGAGAGGGAGTGAGAGAGAGAGAGAGAGACGGGTACACAGATACAGAAAAGCACACATTTACACAATTTGTGCTTCTGAAACGCCCAATAGAGTTTTCTGATTGTGGTTCTCTAACACCCGTGTGTCCTCACCGGGACCTTCACTGCACTGAGACACACGGAGTCGGACATACACTCCAACATCTGTATATTGAACGGTGCTTGGGATACATAAATATACACATCTATCAATATATAAAACTCTGTGACTTCTGTTAGTCCGTCACACATTTTAAAATAGCTATATATTGACTAATCAAAACCAAATTTTGGGGTGAGGCGCAAACAAGTAAGAGGTGGTGTGGGGAAGCAAAGTACAGTTGGATTTAAAGGGTGCGTAGCTTTGTATAATAAATTTTTATACATTCTTTGGTAAAAATTGAAAGTTTTATTAACATACAAAATAACCCCACTATTTTTAAAAAAAATTTAATGATTAACAAATACCTGCTTAATAAAAATGCAATATTGTTTTTTGCATTTTTTCTTTAAGTTTATATATATATATATATATGTATATATATATATATATATATATATATATATATATATATATATATATATATATATAAGAATTCAATTTCTAGTTCACCTTGTTATTGCAAGAAATAGAAACAAATCACACTTCAAAAAGTTGGAATTTTTCTCCAGGAAGAATTATTTACGTATGGCCAGTTGTATGTTGCAGGCTCAAGAGTAAGAAATCTTAAAATTTATTCTTCGCTGTTAAAAAGGAAAAAAATAAATTTTCTTAAAATAATATTGTTTACCATGGAGTTCTATAAAATTAAATGAAATTAAATAAATTATTAAACAGTGAAGTAGGGTTTTTGGTCAAAGTATTTTCCCAAAGATATCAGCTTATTCAAATTTCATCGATTGGTTTGCGAAAAAGAATGAAACTTAAAGTTTGTAAATCTCGAGAAAATATGTTAGCGATTACTTTAACAATACTAAATATTCTGGCAATTTCAACACACATCAGCGTGTTGCAAAAAAAAAAAAAATTCAAGTTTAGCTAAAATGGATAAATATACATACACATATACATCTATAATAATAATAATTCAGAGTCAAACACACAGAGATATATACACGCGCATACACCGTAAACTGCCTCCCGCGACGTCATGCCACGTGGTTAAGTTAAGACTAACTAGGACAGTAGATAGCGATTGACATTGAATTTAAATTTTTGCAGATTAAAGTTGACTGGAAATCATGCAGTCGGATGGGAATCCCACAAGTGCGAGAAAAGGAACTGTTAGTATAGAATTTACGGTGACATGTAGTCAACTCAACTGCAAATTGAAGAGACCTTGTCGCTAGTCTAGTACTGAACATAAATTCAAAGAACCTAGGCGTCATACCGAACAGCTCATCCGAACAATTACTATGAAAGTATTTGTAGAAAAGGCAAAGTTTTTTTTTTCCATTTGGTAGACAATAAACATTATGGAAATTATTTTTTACTCCCTTACTCCAATGAAAGGAAAAAAACTCAGAACGCTGGAAAGATTAAATGAGATTTAATTAAATTTTCCTTGTCTGCCATCTTTAATGAAAGATGTTTATAAGGAAGGTGGCGGCCCAAATATACAATTAATGTATTAATAAATATACATGTTTTCCTCACCGGTAGCACGACTCGGAGTTTCATGCGCACAGCAATCTTCAGGTTCTGACAATTCAACACCTGAAAATAGCGGTGTGCATGATGAAACTTGTAGTCGTGCTAAAGGCGAGCAAAAAAATGTACTTTTATTCATATAATTTATTACTCTCTTATATTGTATATCGAGAACTATTTTATTAACACCAGCACTCAATCATTCCTATCAAACCGTGTATTGAAGGTCGTTCTCAACGGATTCTCCTCCACCTCCTATCCCACGAAGGTGTTCCCCAAGGCTTTATACTAAGCCCTACTCTGTTCCCTATCTTCATTAACGATCTTCCTGATGACATAGGTTCCCAAGCAGTCATCTATGCAGATCCTGCCTCAAAAACAAATCTAGTGTCGCTGACAAAACTAATCTGGCCGTTTGTCTCGAAAAGGACCCCCAATCGGTTGTGGACTGGGGCAGGAATTGACTGGTTAATTTTAGTGCCTCAAAAACAAAACTGCTCTCTATTACTCACGACAGAGAATCAGCCTGCCTCCCATTAGAATGCCTGACGCTCAACTCCACGAGAGCACCTCTTTGCGACTGTTCGGTCTCACATTGTCTGCTAACCTGAGATGGAGCAATTACATTGTGTCAATAGCTTCGTCCACCACAAAGAAAGTTGACTCCCTGTGGCGCGCCAGGAAACTTTTCTCACCGGAGTCAATCCTTCAAATCTACAAATCAACCATCGCTCTTGCATGGAGTATTGCTGCCATATATGGTCTGGAGCCCCTTCTGTTTGTCTCAAGGTCCTTGAAAAAATCCAGAGAGGGATATGCAGTGTAATTGGCCCTGATCTGGCATCTCGTCTGCAGTCGCTCTCTCACAGACGTGCCGTCGCCACCCTCTTTCTTTTTTACAAATACTTTCTCGGTAACTGCACCGATGAGCTGCTTTCGCTGGTTCCCAGACTTCATGAATTTAAGCATTGAACTCTTGCTCTCACCCTTTCACTGTCGAAACTGTTCAATGTAGCTGTCTCTTCTACTCCATTAGCTTCATGTCTCGCACTTCTCGCCTGTGGAACTTTCTCCCCATTTCTTGTTTCCCTGATAGCTATAATCTCCAACTCTTCAAATGTAATGTCAATCGACGTCTGCAAATGCTCTGATCTATCCCCCCAACCTTCTCTTCATCCTTTCCTCTTTCACTCTTCTTT
This sequence comes from Acanthosepion lycidas, assembly GCA_963932145.1. NCBI lineage: Eukaryota > Metazoa > Mollusca > Cephalopoda > Sepiida > Sepiidae > Acanthosepion > Acanthosepion lycidas. Next base: position 46,715,484 of record OZ010577.1, on the reverse strand, counting down.
GCTCTCGCTCCAACTCTCTGTAACCCCTTGCGTGCTAGTGGTTTCCTGCTAAGCTTGGGGTGAAAAAAAAATACTGTACACACACACATATATATATATATTAAAGACATTTTTATGTTTAACGTTCTTTTTATAGATACAAGTATTTAAGTAAATGCTCTGTTTATAATAAACATTATTAAATAACATTTACCGGTCTGAATGTCCGAGAAATTTTCATAGAAAATATTCGTCCTTGGACAGGATTCGAACCTGCATCCTATACGGAACCGTCATTTACATTGACGTGCCTAACCGACCGGCCACCAAGGATCGTTCGGTAGACAAGGTCGAATTTACTGCTTATAAACTTCAATCTTCCATGAATCTCGCACAATCATAACTGCTCATGGCGTATCAAATGTAAACAAATGACGTCATATATTACGAAATGGACAAAGTCAGCGTAAATGACGGTTCCGTATAGGATGCAGGTTCGAATTCTGTCCAAGGACGAATATTTTCTATGAAAATTTCTCGGACATTCAGGCCGGTAAATGTTATTTAATACTGTTTATTATAAACAGAGCATTTACTTAAATACTTGTATCTATAAAAAGAACGTTAAACATAAAAATGTCTTTAATAAATAAATTGTCGGACTTTGTCCATTTCGTATATATATATATATATATATATATATATATATATATATATATATATATATTCACACAAATAGTGTATTGATTAGTTACTATTGTAATGTTCAGATCTGTCAAATGTACTTACGTTCTTTGCAAGTCAACAAGATCTCATTAGACGAAAATTGTTTTTAAGCTTGCTGTCATTGAATTATCTCCCCTGACAACTCTTTTTCTTTTTCTTTCCTTCTCACTTCGCCATTCTTTGTTTCTGTCTATAAAATTCTTGCCTGTCATCTCTCTTTCTCTCTCTCTCTCTCTTTTTCTCTCACTTATCAGTTTATAGTTGTGTACTGTTTACGATGGGTAAATTGGCGCCATTTAACATTTGTAATTTCGCGCATGCGCATTGTTTGTTTTAGATTGTGTCGACAGCACAGTATTGTAGGGTCAATTGGGCACTGTCTGTGAGAGAAAGAGCACCATGACGCAATTCATTCCACCCAAAATTTGGAAACAGCCTGCTGTACTGCTTGGCATTTGCTTCGAAAGCTCCAATGTTTGGGTGTCAATGTTCAGAGGATTCGGAAATAGTTGGATGATATATCCAGTCAACATCATGGTGTTTGGGGTGACCACTAGTGATGGCGACGTCATGCCTCCATTAATCTTCCCACAAGGCCTCACTCAAAATGGAGGCCTACATTAAGAGCCTTGAGGAGGTAGTGCTGTTGGAAGATTTTATGGCTGACACCAAGAATCTGCACCATGACACACAAGCAAGAAAACCCAGTCATGGCTGTCAGATAATTTCTTCGACCGCATCACCCTTACATCTTGCTCCCTAACTCCCCAGACTGCAACCCCTTTGTTTATTATATGCGGGTGGCATTTGAGCGACAGACCAACAAAACTCCTTGTAACACCAAAGATGAACTGAAGGCAAGGATTATGACAGCCTTCACTAACTTAAACAAGGAGACCATCCAGAAAAGATGCAGAAGATACCAAAGTCATCTGGAGGCCGTTGTTGAAAGCAATGGTGATTTTATTGAACAAATTTACTTTTTAGTATTTCAAGATATTTTTGTGCCATTTTGGTAAATATATCTCTTAAAATGAGATGTCAGCGTTCGTTTTATTTTATTTTATTTTTATTTTTTATTTTTTGTCATTTAGACGACAATTTATCCATCGCACCTGTATATGAGTGTATGGTGGCTCACTTATTTTTTACGTTTCTTCCCTGAAGTCTGGAGTCTGGTTTCGAGCCCCGATAAGTTGATTGATTGATTGACTGATTTTGTTTAGTTGGATATCAACACCTCTTATATAATGCTGAAATCTAAATATTAGGTTGGTGCAAAAATAATTTCGTTTTCTCACATAGTAACATATGTTAGAAAACGAAATTATTTTTGCACCAACCTAATATTTTGTACGTAATTTTATGCTTTCAACTATTAGGTTGGTGCAAAAATAATGTCGTTTTTTGACGTTCAACTTCAAAAGAAAAACGACATTACTTTTGCACCAACCTAATACATATATTTTGAACATAATTATATAGTTTCAGGGTAAAGGTATGTTTATATATATATATATATATATATATATATATATATATATATATATATATATACATATTCATGAATTATTCATACATAAAACAAATACAAAGGTTAATGATTAAATGTCGAGAAATCCATCTTCGCGAACAATTCAATAATATACAAAAACCCCGAATCTGTTTATGAATGAAAAGATCCTGTTTTATAAATTTCCGTTGCATTAGATCTTTTTATTTTACAAGCTTTCGCCTGTTCCTACAGAGATCCTCAGGTATGAAATAGATTGTGTTCTTGTTTATACTCTCAATAATAAGTGGACAAACGAAAACAAGGTTGTAATCCGAAAAATGCTATGGGAAATGTGTGTTATTGCTTTGGGACGTGCAGTCGCAACGCTGAGTTTGAATTTAAATTTTAAGGTTAAGGTTCTGTGTTTATGTACAAATGTAGTGATAAGAGAATTCTTTTTTTTACTGGTAAATTTTCCGTCAAAGTGGCATGAACTATATTGTTCAATAATTACAGTAATGTCGCACTTATTATCCGAAAGTTGCACTTGGATCAGTTATTTTAATTTCAATAAAGGTGCAATTAATTTACAAATTCATGAATTATTCATACATAAAACTAATACAAATATATATATATATATTAATATTTCATTGAATACGACAGACAAGGTGCTTTTATTTAGTTTTTTATACAATTTCTCATGCGATCTAATAATTTTTTTTTCTTTCCAGAGGATAAATTATATATAAACTGTCCGAATATTCTTTTTATCCGAGCGCTTTCGGCTATACATTTAGCCATTTTCAAGGATTAAATATTTTAACTGTTAAATAAGAAATAGTTTTTTTGTATATATTTTTTATAAAATGTTTTCATTTTTCAAAACACGGTCAAGATATTGTGTCCATGTTCAAAGTTAATATTAAGTGTTGGTTTTTATATAATTTATCATCTGAAAAGAAAAAAAATATAATTAGATCACAGGAGAAATTGTATAAAAAAACTACATCAAAGCACCTTGTCTGTCGTATTCAATGAAATGTGAATGAAAGAAGGATTGTTGACTAAATACACAAATATATTAATATATATATTTACATTACATGAATCATTCATACAAAAACAAATCTATTTACATACCTGAAGATGTCTGTATGAACAGACGAAAGCTTGTAAAAAACTAAAAAAAAAGACCTTATGCAACTGGAATTTATAAACAGAGATCATAACATTCATCTACAGGTTCAGGGTTAATGTACTTTATTAAATTTGTTTGTGAAGATGTATTCTTGCCATTTAAATCATTAAGTTCTATATCTGTTTTTTTGTATGAATGATTCATGTAATCTAAATTGAACTGCACCTTATACTTGATATTAATATATATATATATATATATATATATATATATATATATATATAATATTTTATTGGTATTATTATATTATTTTCGTTATTATATTATTAGTATTATTATTATATTATTAGTAAATTATACAAATATTATTATATATTATAATATAATATTTATTATAAAAATGTATTTGTATATATTTTTACTGTTGCGTTAATTGACATTGTGCTATAAAAATGTATTGCTACGGAGCATCAACAGTACATTTTTATAAAAAAAAAAAAACATATTATAAAACTGTATTGTTGATTTTTGTTTGTGAGTTCACTGTGTGCTCATTGCTGGGACCATAATACGTGCTACCACCATGGGCCAGGGTGAACCTAGGAACAACAGCACTTCGAGCCTAGGTAAAAAAAACAAACCAAGATGTTTAGAAAGAGAATTTCTTGACGAGTCAACCATCGCTGAGAAGATTTCCAAAACGCTTTCTTTTTGCTCGCTATCTCTCTGTACACTCGTGTGCTTATAAAATCTCTATATCTATTAGTTAAAGACTTTCAGTGATTTGTCGGATTTTCCCCATGACATTTTCAACTTCCCAATCAAACGTCGGTCCACTCTTTTACCGTGCATCCTTGTTATTGTGTCCATCCTAAAAACTGACAGGATAACCTTTTCCCCTCCACATCCATTACACCGACCCCCGCTGCACGCACCCTCTGTTAAGAACAGAGTTCGATGCTTCCACGCGCCCCAACTCTTATCACTTCCGTCAGACTCCAACTTATTCTCCCGCCAAACAGCGTGTTCCATTTTCCGTAAAGTTCCACCTCTGCTGTAAACAGAAAAAAAAAAGAAAAGAAAAAAAATATCCTAAAAGAAGGACAATTATACGTAAACATATTCGAATCCACATACATTAAATCTCATAATTTATTGATACTTGCGCATATATATATATATATATATATATATATATATATATTGTAACAGGCGTGCACATTAAAAATGATTAATGCAAATACTCCTGTATAGAGTGATAAATGCCATTGTGTGCGTATACATATGATGAAAAAACAAACCTAAGCATTTATAACCCACCCCACGCAAAGGCAGCACACACACACACACACACACACACACACACACACACACACACACATATATATTAAAAACTCTCAGATTTAATCTGTAGAAAAAGACAATATTTATAAATGTAAAAAAAACAATAGGAAAACTGTAATATTAGCCGACGCGTTTCATCCAAAGTGGATATTTTCAAGGCAAAAACGAAATGAATTTATTAAAACAAAATAACTAATAATAACAAAACAAAATGTCCTTAGCAACTGGAAGAATTTAGAAATATGAATATAATAGCGTTTTCTAAATTCTTCCAGTTGCTAAGGACATTTTATTTTGTTATTATTAGTTACTTTGTTTTAATAAATTCATTTTGTTTTTGCCTTGAAAATGTCCACATTAGACGAAACGCGTCGGCTAATATTACAGTTTTCCTATTGTCTTTTACATTCATATATATATATATATATATATATATATATATATATATATCAACAATGAATTTTCATTTATTAAAAAGACATATTTTTATTATTCGGTGTGTCGTCCGGAGTAGATTGTTCTCGCTCCACATGCCATACCTCATCCGGATACTACAGTTTCTGGATGTCCCAGTTTTTTTCCTTTAAGTCAACTCACTCTTTTTTGTTCACCTAAGTCACTTTAACTTAACTCTCCTTTTTTGTAGCCAGGTTTAGAACTCACACTTCTTCGTGTCTAGTCACTGGATTTAATCATCGCTTTTATCCACTGAGATCCTTGAATTTTTGAGTTTTATAAACCTAATGTCTCAGTTTGAACTTTTTTACCAGAGCTCATATTTCAATTTTGTTTTTATTATTGCTATTATCTAGTACACCGTGTACTGGTTACTATATTGAATTCATTTCTTGCCTTGTTTTCATTTTTTGCCTTGCTTAGGATTTTTTGTGACCTTGCATATGTGCTGATTCCTTAAGTTTTCGTATTTTCCAGTGATATTCTCTATTATTCCAACCATATTCCATCATCTCATACTCAAATAAGTAGCGCCCAATAAATTTGAGTATACGCTCAGTTTATTTTGCGAGAGTCTGCATTTAATTTAATAATATTTTTCGAATGTTCAGGCCGATTGATAAAATAAAATATTACTTACAATAAACGGAATATCTACTCAAAGATGGGTGTCTACTAAGGAAAAGAATACCGTTTAAAGTAATGAAAATATATTAGTCTATATTTCTGAGATTATTGTAATTATTTACATTATTTAGATTCTTCGGACTGTTATCTTTATCTTTGTTGCCATATTCACGACGTTTCGGCCGTTTCAAGTATAGCTGACCACATATAGAGGAAAAAGGAAAATCACTGTCCCCTGTGGGATTAGGTTGGAATAATAGACAGAGAACATCACTGGAAAATAGGAAAACTTAAGGAATCAGTGCATATGCTGGACCACAAAAAATTCCTAAGCCGGCGAAGTATAGAAATGAATACAATATGGGAACCAGTAACACAGAGTGCTAGATAACATTAATAACAACAAAATTGCAATATGAGCTCTTTGAGCACTTTCATCACTGAAGTGGATATAATATGTAACTTGAGAGGAAATAATGAAATAACCAAGATGTAGGCATTCCACACTACTTCAAGCAAAAGGTTAGGAAGGAAACTCCATAAATACTGTTTTCCCACTTTAATGCGCGTTCGACCCTGACATTCCAACATAAAAGAAGAAATTCCATAGTGGATAATTTTTTTCGAGTTCTTATGTACGCTAAATCATAACTGTCAGCCGTTGCATTTAAACGCAAAAGAATAAATAATCAGTAATGGATAGTTACACATAGTTCTGACATCACTAGTTGCATCGCTGATGATGATCTCAGAAAGAGATGGAAAATACTTGGGAAATAAAAGTGATTTACACTGTTACAGTGCATTTCTTGCCTCATTTGATTGTAATATACTATAATAATGTAATGATTGGAAAAATATTCGTGAATATGAAAAGATTATGATAAAAATAAGCAGACATAATGTTTGTAATTTATTCAATCGGACACACCTCGAGGCGGTGTAATGGTAATCGAGCTTGCCTTGCTAGAACAGTTACGACTGAGTAGTGAGTTCGATCCTCAATGGATGCACCCCAACTTTCGGCCTTGTGCCACATCCACGCTTGGAAAATAACTATATATATGTTATTATTACTTTAGACTTTTTTTCGTGGACACTTAACAAGCCATCATTTGCCCCAGTTAACAACTGTCCTCAAGTGATTCGTTTTCTTTTATCTGATTCAGTTCTTTCCTTGTGATTCTGTAGCGCAAGTAACCAAATTTTGAAGAATTGAGCTGAGAAGGTTCTAGGACAGTTGCGTACTGAACATTTGCATCCCTGGCAATTCGTACCAGACAATTGCATCCCTGGACATTTGCAACCGTAGACAAATGCGTCTCTGGATAATTGCGAACCTCTGACAATATTTTAGAAACTTTTAAAGGCAATAACCATAAATTTTGAAAAAAAAAGCATGGGTAGTAATAAATTTTTACAAAAGAAATGAAAGGAATAAAATAAAGAAATTAAAAGTTTATTTTTGTTTAAAAAATGACAGATTAACAGTTTATTTTTTGTTTAAAAATGACAGATTAACAGTATTGCAAGATCGCTCTACACATTGGCGGTATGTTTTGTTTTGTTTCATCGGCGTTTTTCTGATGATAGTGGTAGCTGTAATTTACCTCGTCTACAAATATTTTTCCACCAATGTTTGATTTTAGAAACTTAGCCAGGGGTTCCAAATAAAAAATATAATCTATAACATCCAGAATCTATTAGATATTTGCGGTACGAACTGCTGGAGTGAATTGAAACTGCTAGTTTAATTTTCTCTTGCTTTTAAAAAGAAATTTTTCTCTCTTTTTTTAATTATTTATGGTAACAATCTTTCTCCTTGTTTAGATTAATTATAGGTATTGGTGTGCAAATTTTTATATTAAATAACTCTTTGAAAAAACATCAAATTATTATCAGTGTTACGCAATTATCCAAGGACGCGTTTGTCTAGGGACGCAAAGGTCCTTGGACGCAATTGTCTGCCAGGAAATTATCCGGGAGGCTTATGTCCAGTACTCAAATGTTCGTCCACCGAGTCGAGAAATACCTTTGTATACTGCTGACAGTTTGGCTATTTGTTAAAAATGTTGGTGCCATGAATGACATCCATTAAATGTTTCAATTTGACTATTTTTTGAAGCAATTTGCGGTGTTGGATGAGACTTCTTCGATCATATTCTGTTCTATTTTCTTATCTCATATACCAAATTTGTTATAACAGATCCATGCCCGCAGGTGTCTGGATTTTTATGATGGATTGAGGGTTCGTGCCATCAATTCCTTCATTCCAATTCCAGATCATGGCTTCCGTTTTCAAAAAGTTTAACTTGAGTCCTATTGCTTGTTGATTTTTGTTCAAGGTAATTCATATGTTAATTATAAATATTTCTGAAATCGGTATGTATCAATCGAAGGAGAAAGGCCGGTAGATGAAATAAACACTGTTTAAAAGTACATTCAATACGGGTTTTCACTAAAAATAAATTTTGAAGAAATATATGCTTAAGGCTTCGATATAGAAAATAGCTGTTTCTTTGGAGGAAACATTTGTCATTCATTTTCTTAAAAATTCTTCAGGAAAGTAGCTTTATCAAGTCTTCTAACTGTTATCGCTCTTTCTCATATTAATGGTAGTTTCCTTCCAAATATTTAGTTTACGTTAGTGTGGAAAGCCAGCATTTGAGTATATGAGTATTGTGTATATATATATATATATATATATATATATATATATATATAAATTTATCTATCTATATATATATATATATATATATAAATTTGACACTAGAATGGGAAGGTTTGACGGTGCAGGGATATGCGAAATCATAGGTATTTACTTACTACACGAACTGAGCAAAATAATAGATAGAAATGACACAGGACTCTACAGGGACGACGGTCTCATAATCTTAAGAAACTGTAACAAACAAAACACAGACAAAACTAGAAAAGCAATAATAAAGATTTTTAAAAATAACGGATTCGACATAGATATAAAAACTACCCTAAACGAAGTAGATTTTCTAGATGTTACCTTCGACCTAACAAAAGGCACATATAAACCATATAGAGAACCTAATAAGAAAACACTCTACATACACATATCTTCCAACCACCCGCCTTCTATAATCAAATAGATATCAAAATCGATTAACCTCAGGCTTTCCGACAATTCCTCCAATGAGTCCATATTTAACAAAGCTAAAAAAAGACTATGAAACAGCTCTAAAAGATAGCGGATTCCCAGCAACACTCACATACTCACCACAGAACACAAAAAAGGCCAGCAGGAGAAGAAATATCATATGGTTCAGCCCACCATACAGCAAAAACGTAAAAAAATACGTAGGAAAAATATTCTTCAAACTCTTACACAAATACTTCCCGGAATCAAGCACCCTACACAAAATATTCAACAAAAACACAGTAAAAATCAGCTACAGCTGCCCTGAGAGCATGGCACAAATAATAAAAAAGCACAATAGGAAAATTATCAACAAACCACACGAACAAATTAAACCCACGTGCAACTGCAGAATAAAGAACGAATGTACCTTAAACGGAAATTGTTTACAAAACAACGTAATATACCAAGCCACGATAAAATCACCAGATAATGAAGAAAAAGTATACATAGGAGTAACTGAATGACCCTGGAAACAAAGAAATTATACACACAAAACAACTTTCACAAATAGTAAATATGCGAACAGTACAATGCTTTCTAAGTATATCTGGGAAATTAAAAACAAAACGCACATCACACCAAAAATATCTTAGAAGATAAGGAAAAGATCATCAGCCTACAACAACCAATCAAAAACTTTCAAACTTTGCTTGGAGGAAAAAATAGCTATCATTATTTTCCCAGACCAAAATAAATTATTAAATAAAAG
>OZ010577.1:46695835-46700835 GCA_963932145.1 Acanthosepion lycidas | reverse complement strand
TCTATCTATTTCAGTCTATTCATATCTATCTATCTACAATCTATCTAATTCTGTTCATATCTATCTAATTCTGTTCATATCTATCTATCTATCTATCTATCTATCTATCTATCTATCTATCTATCTATTTCTGTCTATTCATATCTATCTATCTATCTATCTATCTATCTATCTATTTCAGTCTATTCATATCTATCTATCTATCTATCTATCTATCTATCTCAGTCTATTCATATCTGTCTATCTATCTATCTATCTATCTATTCGTGAAAACGTACAACATGACAGGCAAGTGCTGAAACGTTCTTGGCCTTACCAAGAAACTTTTCTTCCCTCCCCATATTCTGATGCTTGGTCATTGGGTCAGACCTTTGGCATTGGGTAGAGCTGAAAATATTTTCTCATTCCGCGTATATGTATATACGTGTCAGTGGGTGTGCGTGCATATATATTTATATATATATGCGAATGTATAGACATACACACACATTTATGGGTGCGTTTGTAAAAAGTGTTCACTTCCAGCCAAAGTTAACTTGAATTTGTTACAAGACCGACATGTGGTAAATATTTAACTATTAAAAGATAGATTTCAATAGGCTTCTTTTCCGGCTTTTCGCTTTCTTTTGATTTACTTGTCTTCGGTTTTTCAACTGTTGGGAATTTACGACACGAATCAACCGTATTCGCGCCGGTTCACGCCGAAAGCGGGAAATTCCTCGCTAAAACATTTCCCGTTTTCGCCTATCTAAATGTTGGGTTGAGTGGCCAGTTTTGGCGTTTGAGGCAGAGAAGATATCTCGTCGTGTAAAAAGTCAATAGGTTACGCATCTTTGTTGAAGAAGAGAAAGGCATTGGTGATGGAGGTGAGAGCGGCAATGCGCGAATGGTCGGGAGTAAGGCATCTTTTAGCCAGTGGCTTTTTCGCTTTCCACAATCAATTTCGTTTATCGTTGAGGTGTTCGCTGCGTACAAGTTTAGCATTCCACTCATAGCAAACACTCACTTTGGTAATTACTTTCTATTTTAACTCTCTCAAAACAGCAAATATTGATTCTATCTATCTATCTATCTATCTATCTATCTATCTATCTATCTATCAGTTTTTCATATCTATGTATCTCTTTCAGTATGTTAATCTATCTATCTATCTATCTATCTATCTATCTATCTATCTATCTATCTATCAAACCTCCATTCGAGGGTGGGCTGAAAAGTTTATAAACTGATTGTGAAGGATTGATACTAGAGCTGTGAAATTTTGAATGCATTAATTTCAGCTCTTCTTATTAACAACTGCATTGTTTATTTCCAGGGAAACTAACATCTGACTTTTTCAAAGAAGTCTTCAGAATTAACTCGTTGCGACCACTCTTGAAAATGGACAGAATTTGGCATCGCGGTGTTATTAAGCGCCTGCAGAAAAAAACGGTTTACCCGTAACCCCCAAGGACATTCATGCTGATATGGCTGCTATATCAGGTGATGACATTTCAACTTTATCAGCAATACAAAAATGGGCAGCTGAATTTTTTTGGGCTTGAGGGAGAGTCTTGAAATGAGCGAAGGTCTGGGCATCCCGCAACTGTCAGCACCGAGGCAAACATTGATCATATTCGTCATATTGTGATGGTTGACGGGCGATTGGCTATAAATCAAAGAGCCAAAAGTATTAGCATATCCTGTGAGAAAGTTTGGAATATTCTGCGCAATGAATTTGTCATGACGAAGGCTTCTGCTCGGTCGGTGTCACATTTTCTCATACTTGATACAAAGCACACTAGACTGACCCTATCACGGGAAATCTGACATTATTTGCGGCAGATCCAATCTGTTCATTATCTATCTATCTATCTATCTATCTATCTATCTATCTATCTATCTATCTATCTATCTATCTATCTATCGTTCACCCGAGGGTGGGCTGAAATGTTTATAAGCTGACTGTGAAGGAAAGATCCTAGAGCTGGGAAATCTTGCATGCATTATCTCCAACTCTTCTTATTCATAACTGCACTGTGTCTTTCCAGACATCTGACTGTTCAAAGAAGACTTCAAAAGGTGCACTGAGAGGAAATACATGAAACCATCACTTATCTCCCCATGTATGAGTACGACAGCAGGGTGGGCTGCGTCTTCTTATTACATACAAGCAGCATGGCCCGGTGCTGTCCGTGCTTGATTCAAAAATCGTACGACTCATACAGCAATCACTATCACTTGACTTAAAATATTTTTGCCCATTCCTTGCCTTTAAAGGAGTGCCCTTTGCCGTGCTGATGTTGATACATGCCTTACTTCTTGCCTATCTCACACTGCGATTTTTTTCTAAGCTCTATACTAAACATTAAATCTGTTACAATAAAAGAACTAAACAAAATGAACACGAAACGATTAGCTTTAAAAAAGGACTCGTAACTTCAAAAGGGTCACACCATCAATGGAGAGAACTATGCCAACTTGCTAAGGCAGTTACGAAAGGCTATCAAGACGAAACGTCCATGATAACGCATGAAAGCTGTCGTTTCCTCAGTACATCTCCAGCACACAAGTCCTTGATTTCAATGGCTGCTCTGCGTGACTGTGGCTTTCAACTGGCTGATCATCCTCCCTATTCTCCTGATTTGACTATCATCTGTTCCCCAACACGAATAAGCACTTGTATGTGAACCAGTATGTCACTGATGATGATGTCATTACTGTCGATAACTTTTTTTGACTAACAAGAATACGCTTATTAATAAGAAGAGGTGAAATTAATACATACAGGATTTCATAGCTTTAGCATCACTCCTTCATAGTCAGCCTATATAATATTCGGTACGTGCTCGTATATACACGCAAAAATAACTCCATGACTTCACAACGAAGCCCCTTTTTTTTTTAAATAACTGAATTGCCATAAAGAGTTTGGAAAAAACAGCGGTGTGATTTCTTTGTCATTCTCCCCGACTGGCTGCCAACCAAGGCTAGAGGGACAAGTCTATCTTGCTATCTATGGATAGAATGAGGGAAAAGAAATGACACATGCCATTCGCAAGGGCATAGTTTCGAAAGTAGGATTTTGAGCTCGAATAGCTGATTTCACTTTCTGCGCCGATAATCGTCACACTACCCGCATACCTAGGTATGAATACTGTTATGAAAACAGAGACAGTGTCAACAACGAAGGTTCATCGCATGATGATATTCGTATGCGTCATGATTCCTGGGCCTAAACCTCATTACTACTATAATTTACTGTATTAAAATTATCAACTCTGCCTGACCTTATATCACAAAGTCTCTCTCTCTCGCACTCTATATCTCTCTCTTAATATATATATATATATATATATATATATATATATATTTATTTATTCGAAAATTATAACATAAATATGTTATAAAATCACTAAAAAATAGCCATTTTGTTTCAACACTTCTGGTGTCTTATCAAGTGATGGTGTTGAATGTAGAATAAAGGGTTTTAAAAGGTTCAAAGGTTTCAAAACTGCAAAGAAAAAAACCCGCTTTCCCTGACGATCCGCTTAGGTGAAACCTTTGTCTGGCTCTTTAGGTTTAACTATATATATATATATATATATATATATATATATATATATATATATATATATATATATATATATATATATGTGTGTGTGTGTGTGTGTGTGTGAACTTATTTCATATTCTCATATTGGCTCATAGATAGATAGATATAATCCCAATATTTTACATGAAGTATCATCTTTGATTCATGCATATTTTAGAAATATTTGGTTCGGTTGTGATTTTTGCAGTCCCATAACTAATCACCTTGAAATATATTTTTATTATTATGAAAGAATAAGAAACATTTTCACGCATCGATCTCTACTATAGATAGAAATATATTGCAAATATTTATGAAGTTACTGAAGAATATATATGTAAGTATGATATCTGTTGAATATATTTAAACACACACACGCACACACACACACACACATATATATAGTCAAAAGCATATATATTTGTGGGCATACATATGTGTGTGCGTGTGTGTGTATGTAAGTATGTCTGAATAAAAATAAAAGGAAAAACCTTTCTTTGCCAACACGTTTCGTCACCTGAGTAAACTTAGCATGGTAAATGTATATTTGTTTTGCAAAAAAAAAAGCTCTTAAGCAGAATGATATCAGATAGAGCAATACAGATGCAGAAGGACGTGTACTTGTGATTTGGAGATTATGCAAAAGTATTTGATAAAGTACATCACAATGAACTGTGGGAACTGTTAAGGAACCTTGAAGGATATTGTAATAATTCAGAACCTCTATTGACAGAGAACTCTCTCCAGATGGTTAGAAAATGAGCTGAGTAAATATTTTAAAATAGAAAAGAGTGTAAGTCAACGGTGAGGCGATTCTGGGTGAATTATGAACCCTACAATGCTTTGTTATTGCAGACATAATCTTAACAACTTACGTCATGCAGATGACATTGTGTTAATAGCAGACACAGATAGTAAATTAAAATCTATCTATCTATCTATCTATCTATCTATCTATCTATCTATCTATCTATCTATCTATCTATCTATCTATCTCATTCAACGTGTCTCTGTCTATATCTAAGTTTGATTCCAAAATATAATTTAACAAGGATTGTATTTCTTTTATTCTTTTCAAAAGTTACAGAGCCACATATGTAGCAGAATCTATTTCGACCAGTTTTCCTCCTGGCATTTTAAAACAGTTTTTTTGTATAATTTGAAAATAAGAAATAAAAGAGTTCAATTTTGTGAAAACTTGAAAATAAATGGTAGTTGACAACAAAAAAAACAAAAACTGGAGCCCTTTCGTAAAATATGAATGTTATTTTCATAATTTACATTCAAAATGACCCTAGAAATAGCATTCTCATCTTTCTAGTCGACAAAAAGTTAAATTTTAAATCTATCTATCTATCTATCTATCTATCTATCTATCTATCTATCTATCTATCTATCTATCTATCTATCTATCTATCTATCTATC
>OZ010577.1:46560835-46690835 GCA_963932145.1 Acanthosepion lycidas | reverse complement strand
AACGTTTCGGCCGTTGTACGCTCCGGCCTTCTTCAGGTGGTTGGAATGTCGAACTGAACCCATTATTTCGCTCACTGGAGTAGACTGTTCTAGTTCCACGTGATATGTTTTAATGGATGTCAGTTATCAGTTATCTCCTGTTAATTTTCCCTCTGAAAGTTCTCCACTGCCTTAACCGGGTATTGAACACACTCTTTGGGTCCTGTCACTGGATCTAACCAACGCCTTTATCCACTGTGCCATGTGTCCTTGAGGACCCAAAAAGTGAGTTCAATACCCGGTTAAGGCAGTGGAGAACTTGGAGAGAGGAATTAACAGGAGATAACTGATAACTGACATCCATTAAACATGGCACGTGGAACTAGAGTAGAAAACCCCAGTGAGCGAAATAAAGGGTCCAGTCCGACATTCCAACCCCCTGAAGAAGGCCGAAGCGTACAACGGCCGAAACGTTGTCATAAATATGGCGACAAAGATGAGGACAATAGCCCGAATAAGGTGGGTGATGTATTGGTTGGTTGGTTGGTTGTTGGGTTTTATGGCATATCAACCACTGTGGGTCATTTAATGCCAAATCAAGGTATATATATATATATATATATATATATATATATATATATATATATATATATATATATATATATATATATATATAAAATATACAATACTATTAAACATAGCTGGCAACATTTTTCCCAAAAAAGGTACAGCTGGCAACATTATTTTTCCGAAAACATTATCTGAAGCCTTGTTGTTGGACGTAGTTTATCGTCATACCCAGGACCCGTGATGTATTGGTGATGCGTACAGTAATGATCGATTTGTTTTTTTACGGATTATCAGCTCTTTGTGGGTTATTTAAAATACATTTAATATTCATACATTGACATTTTTGCATTAAAATTTTTTAAGAATAACAATGATTTGTTCGGATGTAAGTTATACGATTTAATCCATAGTTGGGGGAGAGTGTGGATCCATACATTTCACGAAGGTATTTGCGTGTAAGTGAATGTATGTATAGATAATTAGCTCATAACCATAATGAGATAGATAGTAATTATATATACCATTTTTACTGTTTCACTGGCTACATTCAGCCGTCAGATCTATTCTAATAGTTTCTTTTCTCGCACGTCTCACTTGTGGAAATCTCTCCCAGTTTCTTGCTTACCTGCCACTTACAATCTACAAAAATTTAGATGCAACGCCAATCGTCATCTTATCTCTTCCCGGATTCTGTTTCTTTATTGTCCTTTTTCATCCATTTTCCTCACTAAAGTCTTTTCGATCCCTTTCTCCTCCTGCATCACAGTGACATTATCGATTTGCATGGCGTGAAATAATTAATATATATATACAGGGCGGGATAGATAAAGTGCTGTCTGAATTACGCAAAAATCAAAATAACATTGACATCCCATTTTAATAGATATATTTACCAAAATTTGCACAAAAATAATAGTAAACAAAAGCTCAGACCGCGCTGCAATTTAACCCGTATCTGCGTGTCTGTGAAGAAATAAACTTA
Source organism: Acanthosepion lycidas (assembly GCA_963932145.1). Lineage (NCBI taxonomy): Eukaryota > Metazoa > Mollusca > Cephalopoda > Sepiida > Sepiidae > Acanthosepion > Acanthosepion lycidas. Next base: position 46,689,304 of record OZ010577.1, on the reverse strand, counting down.
CGCTAAGGGTATTTCTGTGGAAACCAACAGCCTTGGTTGAACACTGCACGCCGACGCCATTTTTATTGTCGACTAGCAGCATGGCCCGTCGTTGCCCGTGCTTGATTCAAAAATCGTACGACTCATACAGCAATCGCTATCACTTGACTTAAAATATTTTTGCCCTTCCTTGCCTTTAAAAAAGTGCCCTTTGCCGAGCTGATGTTGCTACATGCCTTACTTCTTGCCTATCTCACACTGCGAATTTTTTCTAAGTTCTATACTCAACATTAAATCTGTTACGAAAAAAGAACTAAACAAAATGAACACAAAACGATCAGCTTTAAAAAAAAATGACTCGTAACTGGAAAAACCGAATGAAAAAGAATCTTAATAACAAATACGTTTTCACACCCGACCCAGTTCTGCGGAATCAGAATCAATGTTGAGTTTAAGCAAGCAAATGAGCCAATTGGAATAAAGTGCCATACAGATTTAAATTTTGCCCACTTGTGACGAATGCAGCTATCGATTTCTTTTTGCATGCTAGCATGCTAGTTAACATTCGTGGCAGCCAGCTGATGGATCTCATGCTGGCCAATAGAATCTTCCTGCCTATTGGTGGCAGCCAGCTATAGGCTCTCACTCTGGCCAGTAGAAAATGTTCGGAAACTAAATGAAAACTGCCGTAGAAGCATGAAAAATCGATTATTTCCATTATCGATGGGAGTTGGGTAATGCAAAGTCGGTCTTGGCCTTTCCACTAACTTGGAGCATGTGCATGTAAATTTTGGTGCAAATCCGGCGAAAATTGCGGCCGTGCATTCGTTACACACATACACACACACACACACACACACACACACACACATCCTGCCTTTTATAGATAGAGATAATCTCTTTGCTACATGTACATCCGTATGAAGAAAATTTTTGTCATTAATTAATAATAGATAAAAACGCATGATGTAATAAAAATAATAATATTAGCAATACAAAGCTTTATATATTTTTTTTCTTTCTAAGTCTAGATAGTGGAAGGAATCTTATATATAATCTCTACGTATATGTCGGAGTAGATGGTAGACAGTTGAATGATAAACTGGAAATAATTATCACTATGCAGTCCTTGAATACAACCTTTCTTAAAATTCGAGTCGTTCTTAACCCTTCGAGCCCTGACCACCGATTTACCGGTGGTAGAAAAAAATGACTTAATGCCGACCCACCGGTTGAACGGTGGTAGAGGAAAATGACTTAATGCCCACCCACCGGTTGAACGGTGGTAGAGGAAAATGACTTAATGCCGACCCACCGGTTGAACGGTGGTAGAGAAAACTGACTTAATGCCGACCCACCGGTTGAACGGTGGTAGAGAAAACTGACTTAATGCCGACCCACCGGTTGAACGGTGGTAGAGGAAAATGACTTAATGCCCACCCACCGGTTGAACGGTGGTAGAGGAAAATGACTTAATGCCGACCCACCAGTTGAACAGTGATAGAGAAAAATGACTTAATGCTCACCCACCGGTTGAACGGTGCTAGAGAAAAATGACTTCATGCCCAGCCACCGGTTGAATGGTGGGTAAACACTTGGAACTATTTTTATATCGACCGTGAAACATTACACACCAATTATTTGCGAATTTTGACTCGGGAGTTCAGGCGGACGTGTTAAAATTGTTCAGGAACGTAGGGTTCAAAGGGTTAAATATTGTGATGATCTCTTATTAACGTGGCCCACTATGACCGCTTGCAGCCTCCGCACCCTTCTAGCGCTTAGGAACATTTGGCAAGACTCCCGCACCTTCGTTCAGTCATTCATTCACACAAGCTCGTCAGGTTAGTAACCCACTTCCTTCCCCTCCCTCTTGCCCTTGATATGTCCTTTGAGAGTGACATTTAGTATATGAGTTTTATTTTTATTATTTCCTTTCAGACTTCATCGTTGCTTATTCACTCAGCCCATAGAATTCTCAGCATCCTTCTGTAGAAGCACATTTCAGTTGCTTCCAGTTTTATCTTCTGAGGAGATTGTCCAGCATTCACTGCTATACAAGAAGATTGATATTACATAGGAATTCACCACTCTTTTTTTTGTTTCTAAATAAATTTTCATGTTTTTTAATACTTTGCTTAGTTTTTGGAATGCACTTTTTTGCTAATCCGTTACGCGTTCGGATTTTGCTGTCGCATCTTCTCTTAAAAATATTTCTCTACTTGTTTGTAGTTGAATCTCAAATTGGTAATTCGCATCTTGGTCTTTTACTTCCTGCTGACAACCATACATTCTGTCTTCTTACAGTTGATCGGTAGTCCTTTCTTCACGCTTTCCTTTGCTACCTTGACTTGGAGGTCCTGTAGTTTTCTTTCTGTGTCTGACATCAACACAGGGTCATCGGTTTATCTGGTATTGTTAAGATAATAAGTGCTGGTAAGTTATCTAGCTACCCTAGGACAGGCTCGCTGTCGAGGATGAACATATCGGGTGACACGTACTTGTCCTACGCTCCTTTCTATTCCAACTCGTTTTCTATCCGGATGCAAGGGCGTCTTCTCCCATTTTAAGTTTTAGATTATTCCGACATCATTTCTCAATAGATCTAGTTTTCCTAACACTTCATTTAGATCTTTATGTCGTACTTTATTGAATGATTTTGTGGACTGTATGAAACATAAGTGAACGCCCTTCTTATTGCTTTCTCCGATATCATTCTGATCAGGAATATAAGATTTCTTATTCCACAGTCGTTGACAAACCCGCACACTTTTTGTCCTATCTTCCTTCTTATTCTGCTTCGCGCTCTATTAATCAGAATTCGGATTATTATTAGGTTGGTGCAAAAATGATGTCGTAATAACGTCGTTTTTTGACGTTAAAAAATACGTCAAAAAACGACATTATTACGTCATTATTTTTGCACCAACCTAATAGCTTGTTGACGTGGCTCATTAAGCCGGTTGTCCAATGGAGCTCACATTTATTTGCACTTGCTTTCTTAGGTAGTGTCACGAAGAAAAAGTTCTCCATTTTACTTTAAATTCAGGTGGAAAATTTTAATCTCTTTCTCTCTCTCTCTCTCTCTCTCTCTCTCTCTCTCTCTATATATATATATATATATATATATATATATATATATATATATATATATATAACAAAGTATAAAAAAATTTCTTGTGGGTATTTTTGTACAGATTTTATCACATATTTATGTAATAATTTTCGAATAGATTATATATATATATATATATATATATATATATATATATATATATATATATATATATATATATATGTTTCGATAAAGTCGACTAAGAAGGTACTGCGGTTAATCTTTTTATTTAATTTTTCTTGTTTTCATTTCTGGACACAAAATGTGGAAAAATTATACAAAACCTCTGCATATCCGAGCGTCTTTGGTTATTCTTTAGCCATCATGGACGGTTTTGTGCATTATTTTTAACTGAGTGTGTTTGAAGTTATAGCAATGTTTTATTTTTCAAACACGTGTGGCCGTGTTCGTAGTTAACGTTATGAAATATTGGCTTTACCTTTTTTTATTATTAGGGCTCCCATTATTTTTAATCTTTTTTTTTGTACATGTGCATGAGGCTATTATACTTGTATTTTTGTACTTGTATGTTTCGGATGAAGTTTGGTAGGTTTTTAAATGGGCCCTAATTGAGAAATGGTCGGGTATACCTAACCCGAGTCGACTGGATAGGCACGTAATCGTATGACCAGTGTAATTATTAATGAGATTGGTTTGATCAGGAACACAATTCCTAAAGGGGTATTTGAAAACCTAAATAATATTGGTTCCCTCTAGTTTTGTTTTTGCTGATGTGTTGCCATTTTTGATGATAAGTTTAGCTGTTTTAAATTTAAAAAAAAAAGAGAGATTACTAGCCAAATACACAATAGATACATACATACATATATATATATATATATATATATATATATATATATATATATATATATATATATATATAAACAGTATTACTCGCTTGAAAACCCTCGGTCGGATGACTCAACTTGTAGACACCTGACGGCAAATTGGTACATTGGAAATAAAAAAAGAAAGAACTAAAAACATCAGAACAAGGCGAAAAAATCATCAAGTATCTTAAGTCCTTGGTCCAAAGAAAAACCCCGAGCGAGTATAAAGACAAAAGGAAAACGTAGAGGGCCCAATACGCTAAGTAGAGCGGTAAATTAGAAAAAATCCTAACGAGCCAGGTAAACCTACTTAGGTTTCACCTAAACGGATCTTCAGGGTAAACTGTCCGTCTCTCTCTCTCTCTCTCTCTCTCTCTCTCTCTCTCTCTCTCTCTCTCCATATATATATATATATATATATATATATTCAAACTTTGGATAGTTCGACTTGTAGTAGAACAAATCAGTAGCCAAGGAAAAATGAGGAATAAAAAAAGAAAGAACCAAGAACATAAAGCTAAGGCGAAAACAATCGTTCAGAGTTCAAGCTCAGAGTCCCCACAAAAACAAACTTCAAAACGAATAAAAGCAGCCACGTGAAGTGCTCAATACACGAAGTAGAGCAAACCTCTTTTTATTCCTCATTTTTCCTTGGGTACTGGTTTGTTCTACTACAAACCGAAATACCCAAGGTTTTTCCAAGCGAGTACCACCATTTATATAATTTTAGCTCTAGGTTACCCTATTGAGCACTTTACAAAGTTAACCGTTATAGAACAAGTAGACATAGGTTAATCACTTAATATATATATATATATATATATATATATATATATATATATATATATATATATATATACACACACACAACAAACTGAAGTCTTTCTCGTTGGATGACGATCACGTGAAACTCGGGTAGCAGTTTGAATTTGGTCTTTTTTTGATATTGTCGTTGGGTAGTGATACCGGCATTTTTTTTTAAATTAATCTAGCAAAGATAGATTCAGGGACGTCCAAACGAGAGATGTGCTTTTTCTTAAATAGGTAATTGATCTTTACTTTTTGGTTGATGGGAATGTTTTCTCTGTTGGGGAAAAAAAAAAAAACAAAAACGAAAAAAAAAAAAACAGATACAAGTTCGATTCCTCTCTTTTTGTGATTTTTCTTTAGTAGAACATATCGATCCATGCCGGTTGATATTAATTTCTCTCTTTAAGAAGAAGAAGAAGAAGAAGAAGAAGAAGAAGAAGAAGAAGAAGAAGAAGAAGAAAAAAAACAAAACATGAAGGTCAAATACGTGTACCCACTAAAATAATGTGCCCTAGAAATTCCATTTGTCTGTTCCTGATGTTAAGTTTCCTTTTTGTTTCCATTTTCTCTAAAACTTCATCGTTGCTCACATGTTCGGTCCATGGTATTCTCGGCGGAGTACCACATTTAGAGCCCTGAAAATATTACCAGTTTTATTTTAACTTTATCATTTTAACAAGTATAAGCTATGTTGCTGAATCAATCTGATTGATAATTGGCTGATTGATCCATCGACTGATCAGTCGGATAAAGAAGGTTCGCTTAATTGTTCGATAAACTTTTTTTTATCTATTTAGGCCAGTCTTTATCTACAAAATCATAGATTGTCACGAAAGTAATCAAAATAAAAAAAAAAAGATGCTTTTTTGTTTCTGGATAATATTCAAGTAATGTGCTTTCATTAATTGATAAATTGACTGATGAATCAATAAAACCTATTGAGCGTTACTTCAGTGGCAGAGAATTGATATTTAAAGTAAAAACCAATAAAACTTCACTATTTACATTATTCGAACTATTGTCCTCATCTTTGTCGCCATATTTATTACAGCGTCTCCGACCTTCTAGTTCCACGTATCATGTCTAATGGGTGTCAGTTATCAGATAATTAATTCCTCTCTCCAAGTTCTGCACTGCCTTAACGGGATACTGTACTCACATTCTTTGGGTCCTGTCACTGGATCTAACTAACGCCTTTATCCACTGTGCCATGTGTCCTTGAGGACATCTGTGTGTGAATTTCTGGGTATTATAAACCTAATGTCTTCAGCAAACAATTTTTTTACCAGTGCTCATATTGCAATTATTGCTGTTATCAAGAATAGAAATAAATACAATATGGGAACCAGTAATAAGGAGTGCCAGAGAAATGCGAGAATAACAAAAACAAAAATTGCAATATGAGCTCTGGTAAAAATATAAAATAATAACAGCAAAAATGTGGAGAACTTGGGGAGGGGAATTAACAGGAGATAACTGATAACTGACATCCATTAAAGCATGGCACGTGGAACTAGAACAGTCTACCCCAGTGAGTGAAATAAAGGGTTCAGTTCGACATTCCAACCACCTGAAGAAGGCCGAAGCGTACAACGGCCGAAACGTTGTGATAAATATGGCAACACAGAATAGTTCGAATAATGTAAATAGTGTGCATAATACCTCATCTCATATACCGATAAAACATCATTTAATTATTTTTTGTTTTATTTTTCTTCAAGTACTTTCGATTTTCCAGTCATTATCAAGAACTGTTGCGGTGTCTATGTGGGTAGTTTTAACGTTAGACCATTTCAAATGTCTAGCGTCCGAATGAATGCCAAGATGCAGACAAAGGAGATAAAAATAGCACAGACACCACATTGATGATGACTGGTAAGTCGAAAGTATTAGGTTCGTGCAAAAATAATGTCGTTTTCTCACATAGTAACATATGTGAGAAAACGAGATTATTTTTGCACCAACCTAATACTTAAATATGAACTTCGGATAGTTTATCTACAACGTCGAACATAATACTCAACATTTTATCCAGAATCGGAAAAAGAAAGGACGTTCTAAAAAATTGATATCATTCAAAAAGTGAATATCTGAGTAATTGCATGTCCCAGGCAAACGAAATTAAACAGGAGTGATGTTCAACAGTAACAGATTTATTTATTAAAATTCGAACGAGATATGCAACGGGACGGTGATTTTATAACCGATTTCATAAAGCTTCACAAATGTTAAATATGCGCACCACATGTGACACGACACATGTCAGCTTAGTAGTCCAACATCTGCCAAACACGTTGTAGCGTATCTTACGTAACATTCTCCAACACCTCAGTGATTCTCTTAAGGCTTGTAGGAAGTGGGGGATATGGACATATCCTTTCACATAGCCCATAAAAAAAAATCATGTCAGGTTAACGTGGTGTCCATTTCAGCAACACATTGTAATTATCACTGGCACGCCCTATCCATATTTCTGGTAGATTCTCATTGAGATAAGTCCGCACTGTCAATTTAGTTAGTTTTTACATATTTTGTTAGAATTTGAGATCATTTGAGCGAGAATTGACTATGTTGTCAATTTTTGGGACACCTTGCATCAGAAAACAATTAAACAGACAGCCCTTGGCGGTTCTATTCTATCAAATTTGTTTCTTTGTATATATAAATATATATATATATATATAGTTTTTAATATATAGTTTTTAGCTTCTGCTTTTGAAACATGGTAATTCCTGTGTAGAGATGGAACCATATTTTTAAATAAGTAAATTTATAATAGTTATGCTCTGTAGATTTGCACTGAGCACTGTTTTGTAAAAAAAAATAATAAAAAAAATAAAGTAAAATATTAATAAGAACACCGGATTATATATCTTACTTTTTTTTCTCTTTATTATAATATATATATATATATATATATATATATATATATATATATATATATATATATATATATATATAAGTGTGTGTGTGTGTGCGCGCGCGCACTATATACTACAATTTTCAATATATTATCAAGAAATGACAAAATCGGAATCATTCTATTTATCTTGTTTCGTTCTTTAAATGGATCTTTTTAGACAAAAGTAATCTTTTTTATACTGATGGAATTATATATATGTATGTAGCGGCGGGTGTATAAAACAAAATAACAGCTTGTATCTTCCACCACCATCTTTGCATATATATATATATATATATATATATATATATATATATATATATAGTCCATTTAGTCTGATGAAGTCATTTTAAAGGATGAAACGCGTAACATAAATATTTTTTCAGGTTTATCATTCAATTACCCAAAATTATTTTGATGTATATAAAAGTACATATGTATCATATTCTCTCCTTAATAAGAAAGCACCCCCAGCGCAAAATGGTAAACTAGATACAATTCTACAGTATTTTATCATAGTGTTATCTAAAACAGTACACAACATTCTTTTTTTTATTTATAGAAAAAGATAAAAAAGCTTACTCAATTATTTTACATACGCAAACCACACGCGAACCTTATGTAATTCCAATATTAATTGGGCGATAATATTATTATATAGCGCTATTACAATTCGATAAGTACTAAACATATGTCAAAATGTACGTGATAACACTCAACATGTTATTAGAATATAAAATAACACGCTATTGTTAATGGAAATCACGCTATAACAACAATGTTTCCCTTCTTTCCACCATCTTAACTCTAACCTTGATAGGATTATCCTGAAGATTAAGAAGGTAAGCAAATTATTGAAGCAAAATACATTATTAATCGCACGAAAGACGATGAATAGATAAAGTAATCATGTCCTGGGTAAAATCGTTGTGCTTCATAAACTAGACGGGGCGCTTGCTGTAGTGAGTGAAATGGTTGAGTCAGATCAAGTAAAAAGCCAGAATTTTTCGCCGGCAGTTCCTTATCCCCTGGAAGATCTGTGCAACCCATTCCAACTCATATCCATTGTCTGATTTGTACAGTACGAAACGAATATTAGTCGACAGAAAGAATCTAGACATGAAACAAAGAAATGTCAGGTAAATGAACAAAAAATTAGAATCGATAATTAGATGGAAAAGGAAAGGAAAGTAAATATTTCCATGATTTTAAGAATTTCTTCCATCTGCGACACATTTTTCAGAACTATCACCTTCACACACACACACACACACAAATTATATATATATATATATATATATATATATATATATATATATATATATATATATATATATATTATATTAAGAAACAGACAACTTTAATGGATCATAATGATTATAAATTAATTCCTTAGTGTCGATTCTAAGGAATTAAATTATAATCCCCATGAATCCTTAAAGTTGTCTGTTTCTCAATATAATTAATATTTGCTCTGTTTTTACATTGAGCTCTCTGGATTATATCCTCCCTGGAATTATCCATACGGATTTCCAAACACATATTTACCTATATATATATATATATATATATATATATATATATATATATATATATATATATACCGGGGCTAACAGCGAAATTGTTCAAATCGTTTAGCTGCGTGGGATAATTTTCCATCTCACAAAATGTTTAATATCTAAAAAAAATTTAAACTAATTGAGTTTCTTTTTTTATGTTTTCAGACAAGACGTTTAGACATATTCACACCATTTGTCATAAGAATCTATGAAAAACACTTAGAGTTATTCAGCTAGAAAGAGAAAAGGTTAAAATCGTTTTATGTCAGCATCACTATTTCTTCAATATCCACACATTATATAGAAAAATGTATTAAAAGGAATGTAAGAAGAGGAGAAAGGAGAGGACAAAGATAAAAAATATTAGACAATATATTTCTTTCTCATACTTGCTCTTCTGGCCTTTGTTCTAATATATTTGTATATATAATGTGAATTTACACTCTTTTAAAATATCCGTTTTATGAAGCGAAATAAAATAAATTGTTTATAGATTATTTAAATATTAGCAACTTGGCCCGGCGTTGCCCGTGCTTGATTAAAAAATTGTACGACTCATACAGCAATCGCTATCACTTGACTTAAAATATTTCTGGCCTTCCTTCCCTTTAAAGGAGTGTCCTTTGCCGTGCTGATGTTGCTACATGCCTTACTTCTTGCCTATTTCACACTACATGCCTTACTTCTTGCCTATTTCAAACTGCGATTTTTTTTCTAAGCTCTATACTAAACATTAAATCTGTTACGAAAAAAGAACTAAACAAAATGAACACAAAACGATCAGCTTTAAAAAAGGACTCGTAACTGGAAAAACCGAATGAGAAAAGAATGCTAACAACAAATAGTTTTTCACACCCAACCCAGTTCTGCGGAATCAGAATCGTTGAGTTTAAGCAAGCGAGTAAGCCAATTGGAGTAAAGTGCCATGCAGATATAAATTTTGCCCACTTGTGACGAATGCAGCTATCGATTTTTTTTTGCTAGTTAACATTTGTGTCTGTCAGCTGTTGGCTCTCACGCTGGTCAGTAGCATCTTCCTACCTATTCGTGGCAGCCAGCTATAGGCTCTCACTCTGGCCAGTACAAAATGGCTGCAAACTACATGAAAACTGCCGTAGAAGAATGAAAAAATCGATTATTTCCACTATCGATGGGAGTTGCACTTAGAGCATGTGCATATAAATTTTGGTGCAAATCCGTCGAAAATTGAGGCCGTGCATTCGTTACACACACACACACACACACACACACACACACACACACACACACACACACACACAAATCCTGCCTTTTATATTAGGTTGGTGCAAAAATAATGACGTAATAATGTCGTTTTTTGACGTTAAAAATACGTCAAAAAACGACATTATCACGTCATTATTTTTGCATCAACCTAATAGATAGAGATATATACAGAGTGCAATGTTTAAATTGTCACCTTTTTATATTTTTAATTTCGCGCCTGTGCATTGTTTGTTTTTGATTTTGTTGACTGCACATTATAGTAGGGTCAGTTGGGCATCGTCTGTGAGAAACAGAGCACCATGAAGCAATTCTCCCCGCCAAAAATTTTGAAATGGCATGCTGTACTGCTTAGCATTCGCACCGGAAGCTCCATTACAAACATTTCAGAATTTTGGGGTTTCAATCTGAGGATTGTGCAGAAGATTCGAAAAGAGTTGGATGATATATCCAGTCAACATCGTATTATTTAGAGTGATCACTAGTGATGGCGACGTTATGCCTCCATTAATCACCCCACAGGGCCTCAGACTCAACATAGAGGCTCACACCAAGTGCCTTGACCAGGCAGAGCTGCTTTAGATCAAGAGGCCGGCCGTTGGAAGACATTTGGTCTGATAACTGAACTTTGTACCAGGCCACACAAGCAGGAGAACACATTCATGGCTGTCAGACAATTTTTGCGACCACATCATGTCTTATATTTGGTCACCTAACGCCATAGACATTCAATACCCCTTAATTAATATGTCTGGTGCGAAGTTGAGCGAGAGACCAACAAAACTCCTTATAATATCAAAGATGAACTGAAGGCAAGAATTTTGGCAGCCTTCACTAACTTAAACAAGGAGATCGACCAGAAGAGTTGCAGGAGATTTCGAAGTCGCCTGGAGATCGTGGTTGACGATTTTATTGAATAAATTTACTGTTTAGTATTTCAAGATACTTTTGTGTAGTTTTCGTAAATATATATTTTGGTAAACAATTTATCCATCGCATTTTGTACATGGATATAATAGAAGGGCAAAGCAAAACAAATTGGTATTAATTATCGTTAATCTAGTCAATGAATTCTTTGTCACTTTCACTGTAGGTGAAACAGAATTTAATCCATAATTAATCATAGTAAAAATTCAAGGGAGGCAAAAATAGAAAATTGTACTCAGTAAGTCGTTGTTTTTGCGTGTAAACATGGCTAACACTTCAGCTTGAATATTGGAGCACTTCGATTTAAAACGATCGTTTTAAATCTGTTGAAACAATCGATTATATACAATCACTGTGAGAACATTAAGAGACATAAGATGACAAAACATGCAATCGATTTCATAAGATCCATTACATAATTATTGACCTTGTTTCCTTTAGCCAACTGCGAAATGAGACAATATATAAGAGGAAAATGGGAAATCTTTTCTATATTTTTTTTCGTAAATAAAACTTATGCAACAATCATTACCACGATATCCTGAAATAAATCTATTTTCCGAGATATCCTAAGGCTTAAAAATTATGACTTTCAAATGTTTAACAACAGTGATGAAGAGCCAACTGTACAAGTCGCCACCACGATAATCAAATATGTGCGTGGTACTTTGGCTGTTCAATACTAGGAGCTGAACTCTCGGCTCCTCTTGCGTCGCACACCAAGGGTAAGTCAATCATATATATATATATATATATATATAAAGATAAAGGGAAGAGGTTATAGTAGTTCCACGAGAGAAAAGTATATTAAAAAGAAGAGAGAAACCACAAACGTTTTTGGTTGTAATGTGGATTTAAAAAAAAATATTATGCTTTATTTTCCATAATGATTCTGTTCCGGAAGCAGCGAAGCCAAGACACTGCTTCCATCTTGTTTCACAGATGAGCTTGTATGCTTTAGATCATAAGCAGATTCATTCTTCACATTTTGGCCTTTCCATCAGTTTGGTAGTGATTAATCTTGGTCTCATTAGTTCATAAAACTTTCTTCCAGAATTTTTGTTACTCATCTCTGTATCTCCTTGCAAATTCCAATCTGACCTTCCGATTCTTACTGCTGATGAGTGGTTTGCATTTTGTTGTGTGGCAATCTATATTTTCTGCTTTCAAAGACTTCTTCGAACGGTGGATTGTGAAATTCAAAAGTCAACAGAAACATTTTGTCTGTTATTTTACAGAAAAATGCAACGAAACTAATCGGGAGGAATTTTATCATACAGCAGGACAATGAGCCAAAACATACTGCTAATGCAAGAATGGACTTCATCAGGGAAAAAATTGGTCAGTTTTAGACCGGCCAAGTCAATCACCGGACCATAACCGAATAGTGCGTGCATTTCATCTCTTGACGAGGAGACTGAAAGAAGAATCCGCCAAGCAAGAACTGAAAAAGGCAGCGTTAAAAGTCTGGAAAAGTATCACAAATGAAGAATGCAATAGTTTGGTGATATCGATGGGTCGCAAGTTTGATGCAGTTATTGCAAACAAGGGTTATGCAACTAAATATTAAATTTTATTTACTTAAGGTCTGTTACTTTACATTTGATTAGCTAAAATGGAGTGATCTGAAACAAAAGGTGCTAACATTCAGTTAAAAGCAAAAAAAAAAAACAAAAAAAAAACAACATCCTTGATAATGGCTAATAGCGGAAAGCCCTCGGATATATAAAACATTCAGACAGTTTTACGCACTTTATATCCAGAAAAAGAAATCACTTATACAGACACAAGAAAAATTGAATAAAGACTTTAATCGTAGTACTTTGTCACTTTCTTTAATTTAACTTCTATAAAATCAGTGTCGCTGTCCAAATAATAAATAAAAATAAAATATATAATCCAACCATTAATGCATCCATGTGCCATGTTTTGTATCAATAAATTTAGTTATCTGTAAGATAAGGTTCTTTTTCTTACGGTTTTTAGTGTTTTCTCAAATAACTTACGCACTTTGTATCAATAGAAATGTCGGAAGAGCTACGGTAAAATGGTGACTCGAAAGGTTATATGAAAACATAAAAAAAAAAACAATAACAAAAGAAGCTAACCAGCTATCGTTCCGCACTCTTCAGAGCTCAATCGAAGACAAAAATTATAAATTTGTGCACAACGATTAAAATATAATTAAGAGGAAAAATTACCAGAGACAATCAGCAATACGAACCAGAAACAGATAAAACTGAGACCTAACAAACGATATATCTACCAATGAAGGGAGATCTAATTAGATTTGATATACAGGGTGTCCATAAAATCAGTGTGCACTTTAAAAGTGTATAACTTTAAAGTGCACACGAACTTATGGACACCCTATATATATATATATATATATATATATATATATATATATATATATATATATACCCTGTATATATATATATATATATATATATATATATATATATATATATATATATACAGGGTATCCATAAGTTCGTGTGCACTTTAAAAATTTATAACTTTAAAGTGCACACGAACTTTATGGACACCCTGTATCTATATACAGGCTATATATATATATATATATATATATATATATATATAGTGTGTATTTAGGCAGAATTTTTTTATTCATACATGTTTCATTAAATAATATAGACAAGTGTTGTCTATTATATAAATTCTTTTCATAATAACATTATCAGACGATATGAAAAGAATTTACATAAAATAAATAGACAACCCTTGTCTATATTATTTAATAAAACATATATATATATATATATATATATATATATATATATATATATATATATACAGGGTGTCAATAAAGTTCGTGTGCACATTAAAAAAATTATAACTTTATTTGTATTTGCGATAGAAATAATTTGTAAAAAGCATTAGAAAGAAGTAAATCTATATATTTTAAGATTTTATTGAAATTTTATTTAAGTTTCCACATGTCCTCCTTCATTAGCGATACAAAGGGTAATACGATTTTGCAGTTCACGGAAAACATTTGCCAACTGATTTACAGTAATGCCTGAAATCACATTAGTTATTTTAGCTATACTTAAAACTAGGTACATTAAACTTATTTCTATCGCAAATACAAATAAAGTTATAATTTTTTAAAGTGCACACGAATTTTATGGACCCCCTCTATAAGATCTCAAGTCAAATAAACATTTGTTAGGTAGGAACAAATGTGTTGTTTTTGTATTTGTAAAATTTGAAATTTTACAATCATGAACAGGTACTAAGTACACATTTGTTAATAAATGGGCACATACAATGGATGCTATGAATCTGATACCAAATGTAACAATTTGAATAAAAAGAAGATGGAAACAAATAAAATTGTCTATTTTATAAATTGAGAAACTGAATGAAAAGTCTGCATGAAATGTAATTACTTGTTCAATTATTAAAGCAAGCATTTCACTGGAAGAAAGTTTTGGGAATAAGACAGAGCACGCTTTTATCTCTTCCCCGTTGTCTTTTCTGCTTCGTTGAATAGGCCTGCCGTATTCCAAACAAAATGTTGAACAGCGTGAGATTGAATGCTAACATAGACAATAAGAGGAGAATTATGCTTGTATGAAAGGACGTTGGAACACAATGTTTTGTTTAATCTCCAAACAGATTAAAAGAAAAGAAAATCAATTAAGACGAAGTCCAGCACGAACAGTATCAATCGGCCATTTTAGCAGTCATCTTACTAACTTGGCGATAGATTTTCCACGTCAAAGGTACAAAATCATGACGGATGATCAGTTCATTAATTACATTCTGCTTCGTTGAACTTGCCCCACCTTATGCGACGACACCCCCTAACTCCCTTCTCTTTCTCAAAGTTTTGAAGAAGATACAGATAAGCGGATGAGATGAGAGCCTATACTGAAGTAACGACTGACAGTCTCAGCGCTCAGAGATAAGATGATTTAATGACAGAGCGTGCTCTATCGTTGAAAGGTTTAAGTCGCCGCAATTTTGAAAAGGGCGGCAAAAGGAAAAAGTTAACAGCCAGCGACTCATCAGCGGCTCGTTTCTCTATTTTCAATTGATCTTCATATACGATTAATGTTTCAGATACAAGAAGCAATCACACTGTCATTTGATTAATTCTACGCAGTCAAAAGAAATCAGTAGACGCGGAAGGTTTATATTATTTGTAAATGGAAATCGTTAATATTAACATCAAATGTTAACATCTATCTATCTATCTATCTATCTATCTATCTATCTATCTATCTATCTATCTATCAGAGTCTCTTCAAATGTTTTCTTTCTCGTTATCTTAATATTTTCTTCTCTCTCTTTATCGCTGTCTTTTCATATCTATCTATCTATCTATCTATCTATCTATCTATCTATCTATCTAGCTAGCTAGCTAGCTAGCTAGCTAGCTCGCCCAGTCTCTTCAAATGTCTTTTTTTCTCTCTCTCTCTCTCACTATCTCAGTCTTATCTATCTATCTATCTATCTATCTATCTATCTATCTATCTATCTATCTATCTATCTATCTATCTATCAGAGTCTCTTTAAATGTTTTCTTTCTCGTTATCTTAATATTTTCTTCTCTCTCTTTATCGCTGTCTTTTCATATCTATCTATCTATCTATCTATCTATCTATCTATCTATCTATCTATCTATCTATCTAGCTAGCTAGCTAGCTCAGTCTCTTCAAATGTCTTTCTCTCTCTCTCACTCAGTCTTTTCATTATCTATCTATCTATCTATCTATCTATCTATCTATCTATCTATCTGTTATGGTCCGGTTCCTTGTACCACGGTGATAGTCCAAGGTGGAACCAATAAAGAAGAACTCAAACACAGGTATGGAATAACACAGATATATTACAAACAGTAATATATACAGAGAAGTAGAAGTGTTAGTATGAACAATCAGGTTTAGTAGAGAAAACAATGTAGTCTCGACCAGTATCACTATTCCAATTTCTTGCAGTAATTGTCTGAACTCGACTCTGTTTTCGGACTGCCTCTGACTCGACTCTTGACTCGACTTGAACTACTGACTGACGATATTCAGTCACCCCACCCACTGGGGCATTATGTGGCACAAGTCCGGTTATTTAATGTGGGATCTCCGAGTCCGTGGGGTCGGCCCCAAAATATGCCCATTGAACCCGTATAAACGGTCCAGGGCCGGTTTACCTCCCCGAAAGTGACTCCGCCTTTCGGCGTAGCCTCGTTCGGGTTCCTCCTCGCCCGAAGGCACAGAGTTCAACCGAACAGCCGGTCAGGACTTGAACGACTGACGATATTCAGTCACCCCACCACTGGGGCATCATGTGGCACAAGGCCGTTTTTAACGTGGGATCCCCGAGCACGTAGGCTCGGCTAAAAACATGCCCATTGAACCCGTATAAACGGCTTCAGGGCCGGTTTACCTCCCCGAACGAGACTCCGCCCCTCGGCGTAGCCTCGTTCGGGTTCCTCTCCGCCCGAAGGCAGAGTGTTCAACCGAACAGTCGGTCAAGGCTTTAGGGACTGACGATATTCACTCAGCCCCCCACAAGGACGTCATGTGGCACAAGGCCTTTTTAACGAAGGATCTCCGAGCCCGTGGGCTCGGCCAAAAATATGCTCATTGAACCTGTATAAACGGGACCAGGGTCGGTTTACCTCCCCGAAAGAGAATCCGCCCTTCGGCGTAGCCTCCTTCGGTTTCCTCCCCGCCCGAGGGCGGAGAGTTCAACCGATCAGCCGGTCGACCGAGATCGACTTGATCGACTTACTGACGATATTCAGTCATCCTACCACGAGGGCGTCATGCGGCACAAGGCCTTTTTAACGTGGAATCTCCGAGTCCGTGGGCTCGGCCAAAAATATGCCCATTGAACCCGTATAAACGGGTACAGGGTCGGTTTACCTCCCTGAAAGAGAATCCGCCGTTCGGCGTAGCCTCCATCGGGTTCTTCCCCACCCGAAGGCAGAGAGTTCAACCGATCAGCCGGTCGACCGAGATCGACTTACTGACGATATTCAGTCATCCTACCACGAGGGCGTCATGTGGCACAAGGCCTTTTTAACGTGGAATCTCCGAGCCCGTGGGCTCGGCCAAAAATATGCCCATTGAACCCGTATAAACGGGTTCAGTGTCGGTTTACCTCCCTGAAAGAGAATCCGCCCTTCGGCGTAGCCTCCATCGGGTTCTTCCCTGCCCAAAGGTAGAGAGTTCAACCGATCAGCCCGTCGACCGAGATTGACTTGAACGACTGACTTGCGTACTCCTGAGGCGCAGTATTTATTAAGTATGGAATAGTCCATTATTATTATTATGGGTAAGATCCCATAACACTATCTATCTATTTATCTATCTCAGCCACTTCACATGCCTATTTATTTAGGTATCTCAGTCTTTACTTTTCTCTCTCTCTCTTAGTTTCTCTTTCTCACTATCTCAATCATCGAAACACAACTGCAGTCGTGTTTCGATGCGTATCAAATGCTTAGTTTAAATTTAACGTAGGCCATATTTGATTTATTGATCTAAGTAATCCCACAAACCTTATAGCCCCCAAGTTTTTCTTTTTTTCGTAAGAGATGTTGTATTTTGTTTTTAAATCTAAATAAATCTTTCGCACGGCAGTAATTTGCATTCGCCTGGTGAGATGCATTTGATACGCATCGAAACATGACTGCAATTGTGTAGCGATTTTGACGTGTTTTCAATGTAATATCCTAAAATAATATATATATATATATATATATATATATATATATATATATATATATATAATAGATTTCAGGGAATGCAAATCAAATATGGATTTAAATCTGACAGAATAATACGATAAAGAACAAGCTGGAAACGTTTATCACTCAAATTTGATTGATAAATATTTTCTATTTGTTATTTATCTTATCTGATATATATATATATATATATATATATATATATATATATATATATATATATATATATATATAGTGAGAGAGAGAGAGAGAGAGAGAGAGAGAGAGAGAGAGAGAGAGTGTGTGTGTGTGTGTGTGTGTGATCCACAAACAGCCTGTTTCGCTGTATCACAGCTCTTTAGTGAGGCTAGACGCGCGATTGCTTCAGGCCGGGATCGAATAGATAGCTGGTAAGATTGGATGACAGATACGAACAGATGAGGATAGAAAAACTTGGATAAATAATTTGATTGATTTGCATCCAGAAATCATCAGCGTCAACTAAATTAGGAAGATTGTTTTTCCTCTATAAATCGATTGATTTCATTATGCAAATTTGAATAAGCTATTTTACTCGATAGATTGCCTAACGACATCTACTGAGATAAACAGCGTAGAAATTGCGATGCCCTTCAGCTCGGCACGCAACCTACACTAAATGACTCATTAAGCTTTTGATAAGTTCGATAATGATCTAACAAGTCTAAGAAGTAAAACTTCTGAATAGCTGATCACGGACATGAGATGACATTTGCATCATTTAAAAGAAGTATCAACAATTAGGCGATTATTTTAAAAAAAATTTAATCTTTCTAAAATCAGTCTTCTTTGCCTAAAATGAGACTTTCATTTTTACACGTCTGAGATGGTATTTATTCATCGACAATGATCACGCAATTTATATATATATATATATATATATATATATATATATATATATATATTAGGTTGGTGCAAAAATAATGACGTAATAATGTCGTTTTTTGACGTTAAAAATACGTTAAAAAACGACATTATTACGTCATTATTTTTGCACCAACCTAATATATATTATAATAACTTGGTGCGGTTATATTATAAACTAGGTTAAAAGTCGCATTAAGCTAACTCCTGCGGATGACTAATTGTGTCTCCAGCCTAAAAATAATGGGGCCTCTGGTCCAGCTTAGAAAATAGTAATGATAATTTTGAAAAAAATAAGTTTGAATTCCTCAATTCACTCCAAGGAACTCAGAAACCTCACTTTAACTCTCTTTCGCGCTATAAGTTTAATTGCGGCTAAAAAACAATTTGGGACGAAATTACAATTCAGGTTGAAAATTGAGTTGTGAAAACGTTTGATTCCATTGGTGAGGTTGAAAAGCTTATAATTCCAACGGATAATTTATTGTTAAAACAGAGATATTTCGGAAAGCTTTTGTAATCCTTGATCACTCTTGAGAAATAAATGAAACTGACTAAGCTACATTGTATACGTTATAAATTCAAATTAACGGGAAAAAAGAAAAAAGTGATCAAGGATTTATTGGTTTTTATTTTTTTTAAATTGAGTTCTTCAAATCACAAACTCTGCGGATCTTCAAAACCTCACGTCTCGAAATCTCTCACTTTAACTCTAATTCCTTGACATTTTGAAGAAATAAAATCGATTTTCCTCAATTCAAAATGTTTGGAGATATTTTAAACGGAATTCAAAACAATTTTTTTTTTTAAATTCACAAAGTTTTTGTGTTACTTTATACTCAATATATATTAAAAACTTTTAAAATCACTAATTTTTTAGTTATTTTAAAATTTGAATGTTTAACCGTACTCTCACCATCCGGACACAAAGCCTAATGCACAAATCCAAGCATCAGATGAGACAGATTTTTATTGCCGGGATCATCCTGATTTTAAAAAGGTACAAATCTCTGTAGAGCAACTGTGTCTCGAGTGAGAGTGGTTTCAGACAGACACACAGACAGACAGACATAATTTGTCGTTTATTTATTTATTAGGTTGGTGCAAAAAAAAGTCGTTTTCTCACATATGTTACTATGTGAGAAAACGACATTATTTTTGCACTAACCTAATAGATAATATTAGCTTGGTGCAAAAATAATGACGTAATAATGTCGTTTTTAGACGTATTTTTTAACGTCAAAAAACGACATTTTACGTCATTATTTTTGCACCAAACTAATATTTGGTTATTGTTTACTGTTACTTCATTAAAAAAAATAATTTCACCCTAAGCAAGGCCATAATGCCACTAAGACACAAGAGGTTACTGAGAGTGGAAGAAAAGAAGAAGACTTTAGTGAGGAGAAAAGATAATAAAAGAACAGATTCAGGAAGAGAGAAGATAGCGTTTGGCTTTGCACTTAATTTTTTGAAGATTGTAGGTGGCAGGGAAGTAATAGATTGGGAAGGAGTTCCACAGGCAAGAAGTGTGAAAAAGAAACTACTGAGTCCGAGATTTTATTGTAGTTCTACAACAATTTGCTGCCGTTTGATTTAATGTTAATGAAATTTTTGAAAACTATTATAAAGTGTGTTCCAATAACTTGGACAGATTTTAAATATGAATTAAGTTTAAGCGTGTAATGATATTTTTTCTTTTTCTTTCATATTTAACAACTTAAGTCTTTGGCAATTTCAACCATGGAAAAATTAACAAACAAACAACATGTTAAAGTTAACGAAGCCTATTACGAAAATGGACGTTCAAACAGAATTTGAATGAGAAGTTCCCAGGTCACATCATCTCTCAAAACAGCGATGTCAATTGGCCACCACGATCGTGCGACTTGACGCCATTAGATTTCTTCCTTTGGGGTCATGTCAAAGTAAGGTCTACGCCGACAAGCCAACAACAATTCAACAGATGATGGATGAGATAATAAGGTATACTGGAGAGATCGAGGAGCAACTATGCAGAGACTTCATCAAAAATTTTGACCATCGAGTGGAGGTGTGCCGCCGAAGCCTTGGCGGACATTTGGGCGATATTATTTTTCATACATAATTGCCATGACAACTAACATGATCCAATAGGGAAGTAAATAAATTTTCACCAATAACACTGATTTATTTACTGCTGACTTTGATCCGTCTTAATGAAACACACTTTATAAAGAGCTGTTAAAATACTTCCAAATTTGCTTTGTGCATATATCTTGAGAATGTTTAGATCATCTATTATGTAAGAGATTTATTTTAGAGACCAGTTCTGATGCATGCGGAGGAGGTTGGAATGAATCGTTCTCTGTTTGATTGATAACATAACTAATTGATAATTTGAATGAATGTTTAATGTTAACTGTGGTATTTTGTAAAATTGACGCCGTAAACCTATCACTAATAAAATAAATCTAGTTGCTAAGTATACAAGAGAATTTTGTTTTTCATTTAAAGCGTGTTTTCTTTTAAAAGACGCGGCTGTTATCAGAAGTTCTTACGCCCATATCAGGTTGAAACACCTATTCTCGTACGATCACCGAAGTTAAGCAACGTCGAACCTGGTCAGTACCTAGGTGGGTGACTGTTTGAGAATACAAGGTGCTGTAAGCTTGGATGTGCAGGTGGTGTAAAGGATAACGGTTCGAAAGCGGAGATTAGATAGCCGAGTAACAATTTTCGTCATTTTTTTTAATATATATTAGCTTAAGCGCAAATACTTTTGGGGAAGGTATGAATCCATTTGTTCTCCCCCTATGGGTTAATTAATAGGACTTGTATCAGTAAATCATTATCTCCAAAACATTTTTTAGAATTTAAAGATATTTTCTGGTTTTAAATAACCTGCAAAAGGTTGAAAAACCGTAAAAAATAATCAATCAATCAAAACAAACACTCTTTATTTGATTAGAGTAAATCGATTTGTTACTTACATTGATATTTTCAGTTGTCAGCCTTCACGTGATAAAAGCAAAATTGATTAAAAGATTGTTTTTTTTTTTAATTTAATTTTATCATAAATAATCGAACTGACCGATTTTTTAAAAAATAGGGCGTCATGTTTGCCAAAAAGATTGTGTAAGTTTTTTTTATCATAAGACGATTTCATCCTCTTAATCTTCAACTAAAAGACAGACTTACAAAGAACTATCAGCACGAAAAGAGCGCAAAAAAGATCAATTAATTTGTTTTTACGTTGAGGATGATATTTTTACCTATAAATCTAATCTGCACGGAATGAAACAAAAACCACTGGGTAAACATAACAATCTTGTAGGAGAAAACAACTCTATGAATTACAAATAGATCTTATTTGACTATCGTAAAAGTCCGGTAATCAATACGCTAATTAGTTTGTATTAAAACAGCTAAAACTGCGTGTGTTTTTTTAAGACGTAGAAACGAGGTTAATTATGAAGATTTAAAAACAGGGAGATTAATCCTCGAGAGATATTAATCTTAAAGCATTCAGTAGATTACAGGAAAAATCAGGAAAGACATTAGGAACCGATTATTTACGAAATTTAAGTTTCATTATCTCAGAACTTTAGATTAATAACATTTATAACAAAATAGTTTAAAAGCCGTACCCCGTGCAAGTAAAGCAGATATAGCCCGAGTTCACAAAGTTTTGGAGATATTTTAAACTGAATTTAAACCTCTACATTAAAATGCATGTTAAAATAGATATATACAAACTAAGACAAGAAAAAGCAGAACTGGTCTTTATTTAATATTCTATAATAATATACTAAACAAATAATGCGATATGATAAATAAAAGAAATTATTATTTTAACTACCGTATATATCCTTTTTGTGATGTTGTCGAACAAAAAGCAACTGGATGTGCATCTCAACAAACCGTTTAAAGACAACTCTTAAGAATACTGTAAAGAATATAATGTTAGTGAGGAAATGTTGTTCAGGTTAGCCTATCGAAAACACAGTACCCACTCATGAGGTAGTGTAGAGTGTGGTAGTTATTTGACAATATCTCCCTCACCGTTTTCTCATTAGAATTTCAGGGAAAAGCAAGTATATACTTACTGGATTTATTTAATAAATTCAATATGGCACATTTTAAAATACGTTTGGGGGGGGGGTCGTCTTGTACGGCGAATATAGCCCGAAATCGACATTTTAACTTGAAAATTTGGTAGTCGTCCTATATGTCCAGTCGTCTTGTACGTTAGCATATACGGTAATAGTATTACTGTTTGTAAACTGTTCGAACATCATTCAGAAATGCAATAAATGAATTTTAGGTATTGGATCGTGTAATTTTCCAGCAAATGAAATCGAGATGCGATTGTAATGTTTGGACAGTTGTAGGATAATCAGGTGCTATTTAAGCAAAGGTTGCGCACGTAGATAATTTTCTTTAAGGTAGATCACATATTTAAGAAGAATTAGGCATGTATTAGGTTGGTGCAAAAATAATGACGTAATAATGTCGTTTTTTGACGTTAAAAAATACGTCAAAAAACGACATTATTACGTCATTATTTTTGCACCAACGTAATAGATCACATACTTACGTAGCACTCATTAAGATTATTGTAAGCATGGGTCGAAGTTCAGATTTTTTTTTTCGAACAAACGTAAGTAGAACACTTGTATATTATTTGCCAGATCTTAAGGTCAAAGTTATTTATTTAAAAACTTGAGTTCTCGTGCCGTCAAAAATGACGGCGATTTTTGTAATGTTTTAATACTGAAATGCCATGAAACAAATGTTTTGAAACAATTTATTGAGATTCAATAAAGCAGAGATCCATGATTCACAACTAAAATAGAGGCTAATGAACTGTTTAATTAATCTGACGCAAGACCCGATAAAAATGGATTAAAATAAGATATAAAAATGAAATAGATAAACAAAAATAATAATAATAATAAAAAAAGAATTTAAATGAAAATAAGGCATTTTACAAAAGTATTCTGTCCTAATCTTCGAATGGATCTTTTCTGGAATGGAGTATTTTATACCCCTCAAAAATATTCCTGTAAAAAGCCAAACAGTCAGCTCTGGTTCTTCCCTGAATGTGTTGCAGCCATATCTCGCGGGAACCCACTACCTCAAAATCTATCGCAAGGAGCGCGGTGTAATCTGGCCTTTACTATTACTTTCGCTGTAAGAGCGTTCTGGAAAAACGCACGGTCTGTCCAGGTCAAAGTTGAAAAGAAACAAATTGGATCTCGCGAGTTCTGGGAGATCACCAAACAAATTATGAAAATGAGCCAAAGCGGCTGTGCCCATCATTATAAATGGCCCCGAGGTCATATCTTCATCGACAGACAAGGCGAAGCTCTTCGCCTCGACCTTTGTCTCAAAACGTTACATGACAACGGCCAACCCCTCCCCAATTTCCCACGTTTCTTAGTAATGTACTCATTTCAGTAAGGGAAATGTCTAGAATTATCAAAAGCCTCGACCATCAAAAGCCATTGGCTCAGACAAAATTCTAGTGGTTATCCTTAAGAGTATCGACCCAGAATTATACCCGAGCTGAGCAAAGTTATTTAATGCCCGGTCTTCAAGAACGCTGGTGTCTGACCCTCTCCCTCCCATTATAGACCCATTAGTATCCTCCGTATCATCAGTAAGCTTTTTGAGGCCTTAATAAACAAGAAGGTTGTCGAGCACCTAGACAGGAACAACCTCTTGTGCGACGAGCAGTATGGGTTTCAATCAGCCCGATCCACAGCTGACGTCTTAACTACCATTATACACAGAAGTAGTGAGTCCCTTGACGACTCTCTCTCTCTCACACACACACACACACACACACACACACACACACACACACACACACACACACACACACACACACACCATAGCATTAGATATCATGAAGGCCTTCGACAAGGTGCGGCGCAAAGATTTGCCGCAAAGCTCTCCAGCTATGAAATCACTGGAAGGGTTTTCACTATTATAAAATAATTCCTAACAGCAATTGGGTGTATCGATTATGTTTATGCTTTTAGAGTTATGGGGGTGTTTTATTCTATCCGACCACAGCTCAATTAGAATCCATTTAAATACACAAACTTGCCAGGCTCCATCTGAAACATACTCGTAGAAAATACAAAGATAATAACCTCATCCACATGTACAAAAGATTAAAAATAATGGAAGCCCTAATAATAAAAATAAAAAAGCCAACACTTAATAATATAAACTAGGAGCATGGCCAAAATGTGCTAACCGTGTTCTGAAAATAAAACATCCCTATAACTCTAAAATTATATACTCAACCCATACACCCAATTAAAAAGCAGAAATAAAATGGCAATGGCTAAAAATAAAATGGTACTGGCTAAAAATGGTATAAAGCGGTCAGAATTATAGAACATGTGGACAGTTTCTACACACTCTGTATGTAGAAAAGAAACACTTGTTGAAACACAAGAAAAATTAAATAAAAAGCTTTATCGTAGTACCTTGTCTGTCGTTCTTTAATGAAACATATATATATATATATATATATATATATATGACGTCTTCCCCCCAAATGTGACGTCTGCCTGGTTGCGTCCGTCGTGCTATCCTGTCCTGTGACGACCAACTGGCTTGGTATTGGTCGCGGCACCAAATGTGACGTTCTAACCTTTTGCTGATTCGGATGGGAATCTGGTTAGATTCGGTATCAGCCTTGTCGTTCCCAGCTTGCTTCCAACGTCTGGTTACCGAAGTAACTGCTTTGATCTCCAGTCTAACCTACCCACGTTGTGAATTGATCTTAGGCAGACGAAATCAATCAGGCGTCGGGCCGTAATGCAAGTCGAGTTCGTCTAAGGGTGATATCGCACAAGTATATGTAAAATAAAATAAAATAATAACTCGAAAAGTTCAAATGTGTTAAAAAAGGATAACAATATTTTATATCTGGTTGCTGAATACAGGACTGCGTCTACTTCCCAACCCACTATATGGATTCGTGACACTTTGTGTTTGTTAGGCGAGTCTTAACATCTTAAGTTGTTTGTTCTTTAAGAAACTGCTTCTTGGTGTATCTTCAGACGATATTCGGGAAACTTGTTTTGGTGGTGTGAGTCTAAGTCGTTCTTCAAAAATAAATTGTTCTTGGCTAGAAGTTGAGGTCGTGATGCCTGGAATCTTAGTCAGCTTCTGCGAGGCGGGTCTTCAGAGCGCTCAGCTCACTGCAACTGCTTGCCTCTCTGTTTCCAACCCCAACTCAACTGCTTTTCACTCGCTGCGACTCTGCTTATATGGACGTGCACCAAAATCGGGGTGGGCTTGTCGGGGTTTGAGGTTCCTTGATAATTCTCAACCCACAATCCACTTCTTTGGTTTCGAGCAGGAAAATTTTTATTATTTTCCATTTTTGGAAGTCTTTCGTCTTCCCACCTCCTTCTGTTCTCATATTGGTACCTCACAATGCGCTCAGAGGGTGTCAACGGGTTTCCCCTCTCTCTCACAGTGGCATCTCACACCTATCCCTTCAGGGGGCCGCAACAGGCCTCCCCTCCTTCTTTACATGATTACCTCCGCCAAATACTCCTGCTATCATTCAGCCAATGGGCGCTCAGCGGCGTGGGTGTGGCCAGACTAGCCTCGGTTTAAAAAAATCTTGCTCAAAGAAAAAAAAATATCTTTTCTTTTTTTCACTTTTCCTTTTCCTTCTTCTCTTCGAGGCGACCTCACACCCTGGACTCTTTATCTTTATCGAATCACCTGGAATTCGTCAATCAACTTTTCGCCATCACCAAACGGGTGGCCACCCAGACGTACCTGCATTCCTGGCGCCAACCACTGATCCGATAAAACAGTTTCGCTATTATAGCCGGATTTCATATGGAATTCGTCAACGAGATTTTCGCCAATTATCAAGTGGGTGGCCATCTGGTGAAACACAGTCAATTTTTCGTCCCGATAAAATAATTTCGCTATCATAGCCAGCCTGACGATAAACAGATGCTCCTCTCAATGATTTCTACCTATAGACAAAGGCTTAACCTTTCCTTCATGGTGGTCAGCGGACACTTTTGTTTTTGTAGTTCTGCGACACAGTTAATTTTTATCTATTTAGAATTCTGTCTCTGAGGTTATTTGTCCAACCTGGAATTTCCACCCGCCCCGTAACATAAATCAGATTAAATCCAGTATCTTCCTTTCTCGACAATGGAAATAAAAATTTTTACCACTTTTCCTTGTCAGAAAAATAGCACCGCTTAGTGTCCTTTTCGTGATGGCTTCTTATCACCTAAATTTAATTCCCGCCTTTCTTTTTTTTCTTTTTCCCTTTTAGCAAGCCAAATAGTGTCACACACACACACACACACACACACACACACACACACACATATATATATATATCCTCCTGAAAATTTTTTATTTCGGTTGAGCTCTCTGAGGAGGAACTGTGAGTTTGTAAACAGTGACTATTACTGATAATAATGCAATATATATATATATATATATATATATATATATATATATATATATATATATATATATTAAGCGTTTTACCCCAAGCAAGGCGGGAAGCCACTAGAACGCAAGAGGTTACAGAAGATTTGGAGCAAGATCAGATAGGAGTGATAGAGGAAAGGATGAGGAGAAGGATAGTGGATAGATTAAGACAACTGGAGATGTCGATTGACATTACATTTGAATAGTTGGAGATTATAACTCCCAGAGAAACTGGAATAAGGAATGGAGTTCCACAGGCGAGAGGTGCGAAATATGAAGCTATTGGAGTAGAAGAGACGGCTACATTTAGAAGTTTCGACAGTGAAAGGGTGAGAGCGTGATGCCAGCCTCGTAGGGCGCTTGAATTCATGAAGTCTGGGAACCAGCGAATGCAGCTCATCGGAGCAATTACCATAAAAGTATTTGTAAAAAAGACAGAGAGAGGCGCGTCTGTAGGAGAGTGCCTGTAGACGAGATGCCAGAACAGGGCCAATTATATTGCATATCCGTGTCTGGATCTTATCAAGAACCCCGAGGGAAACAGAAGGGGCTCCAGATCATATATGGCAGTAATACACACACATATATATATATATATATATATGTTGCAAAATGACTGGTAAAACCTAACTCTAGGTCGTTCATCGTGGAGGAAAACAGTTCACACAGAACACAAATCATGTTGAGTCTCAAAATGAGATATTTGTAAAAGTGTCTTGATGATAATTACCCTGAAGATGTTTTCAACAGAATTTGATCTAACATGCAATGACTACAGCAAAAGACGGCCCAACCTTGCCGCATATGCGCAAAACAATATAGGACCCCAACTGGACTAAAGACCCACATCTCCACTGTTCATATCTGAGGATAGATCAAGCGATAGCATTGCTCGAAATCGAGTTGTAGCTACTATGTTTCCGTGTATGACAATAGAAATATCAAGAAAGTTAATTCTTGAAATAGTTTTACTTGCTTGTAGTACTGAAATCATACAGCTGTCTATGTTTTTAAACGTTTTACTTTCTTGAACTAATTTGTCTCTGTCGTTCACAGTTCATAAGTATTTGAAAGTATACATCTCTTGTTCTTTGCCCAAAGCAATTCCGGCCTCATGAAAAGAGTTTCTTCTGTAATATGATATGTTCTACGTTGATCGCCAGAATCTATATTACATAATATTTATAAGTTAATCATTCGTACATGCATTGAATGTTTCTGACACATCTGGTCTGGTGCTTTTGCTATGTATTTAGAGATTCTTGCTAAATCACAAAGAAGAATTTGAAACCTTATAGGTCCTGACCTGGCATCTCGGCTTCAGTTACTTTCTCCCCGCGCATCCCTATACCTTATCTATAAATACTTTCATGGTAATGAACTTTTCTCTATGGTATATAAATTGTAAACAATGTAAATATTCATTGGGGTTTCATTTTTTAATGTTCTTTTTAATTTGCAACTTCCATAGATAAATTATACTTACGTGAACTAGTTATGATTACATGGGTACTTTGATGTATTATGGTGGCTATAGTAAGAATGGTAAGTAAGAAAATGTTTTGGTGTAAGGAATACTGTGGTATGTTAGGGTCAGTAATTGTGGTTTGCTAAGTTTAAGACTAGACAGATTGAAGACCAGCTCTCCCCCATCCCCTCTCTTGGCCTTGTGCCATATTTTTGTATTTTCAAAATAAATATTAATTTCCTCTATGAGTCCTAGACTTTATGAATTGAAGATTTTTGAATATAAGATTGGCAGCAAGGTCTCATCTTTTTACAGCCTCAAATGGCTAGATGTAACCATAAGTTCTATGCTAACCGTTTCTTCTCTCGCACTTCTCGCTTGTGGAACTCTCTTCCGGCTTTTTCCTTTCCAGTCAACTTTGATCTTTAAAAAATTAAAAGTAATCTCAGTTGCTTTATTCTGTCTTCTTAATTCATATTCTTTTATTTTTTATTTTTTATTTTATCATTGAATGTTGCTGCCACATGTGGTCTGGTGCTTTTGCTATTTATAGATTCTTGCTAAAACACAAAGAAGAATCTAGATGTAACCATAAGTTGTTTTTTTCTTAATAATTTTTTATTCTCTTATTTTTTTCACACTCAGTCATTCCCTGCATCTTAGTGGTTTTCTTGCCTTGCTTGGGGCGAAATAATTAAAAAAAAAAAAAAACGCCTTTATGAATTCGTATAAGGTGTTCTTAGTTCATTAATCTTTTAAGTCTATTTAAGCTTTAGCAGAGAAATGTAATCTTATTCTTGGTTTAATTTCTGCTTCAAGGTTTAAGCTTGCGTGTTATTGGCAGATAGTAATCAATCAAAGATGCTTGATAATCGACTATTTTTTTTAATTGATCCTGGTTTCTTAATCAATGATCCTATTATTTTCATGACCCTGCTGCTTTGGGGAAGCGGAGGAAATCAATAATAGCGTGTTTTCTTTATTCAGTCATACGGGAAAGTGATGCAATCGCGCTCAATAAGTGAGAAAAAGTAATCGATTTTAAATGCATATTTTCTCTCATTTTTTTTTTTATCTCTCCTTTACTTATGATAATTTGATCCGGAATTAAATTCTAACTCAATCTAGTTTTCTTTTCTCTTCTTTTCTTGCACTTCCTCCTCCAACGTTCTTACTCTTAATAGAGTTTAATGTTGGTATTAATTTTTATTGAATGTAATGATATTATATTTATTTTGATTCCAACTTGGGATTAAATTGAGAATTGAGTCGGATGTTAAGCAAACTTTTTAATTAGCTTGATACTGACATTAAATTCAATTTAATTCGATGTTTACATTTCGAATGGATTTCAAGCTGATCTAACTTTTTACTGATTATGTCATCGAAACGGTGAACGTTAATTTCAGCAGAAACTAATAATACTTTGAACTGAAATAAGCTAATTGAAATACCGCTAAACATCAATTAAAACTGTTATAGAATCAATTTCAGTGTAGGTATTAAACTTAATAGATTGAAATATGACAAGGTGGGGAAGAAATGAGAACTCGAATATATTTAATCACTTCTTAGACTACGCTCTGCACATTTACAAGTACAGATATGAAAAGAAGGGCACTGATCATTCAATTATTCCATACCATACACAAAACAAATCTACTAATAGAAAACAGTGTTCTTGTTTTCTCTCGCGAGGCCAGTGTACTAATGATGATGGAACGGTGTTATGTCTTTTCATAGTTGGAATGAGGATGATCTTGAAAAAACCCAGCCTCCCCTTTCAAGTGTTCCAAGAATATATTCATATATATATATATATATATATATATATATATATATATATATATATATATATATATATATATATATATATATCACACTCTTTATTTCATCTAAAGGTTCTGAAGGCACTTTACATCGGGTCCCTTAAGCCTTCTTTGTGTAAAAAACGTGAATGTTTGTTGGGGCTCGCTGTCATTTGTCTCTAGTTCCTTTTTCGATTTTTTTTTCTCCTCCCGCAACTTCCTTTTATTGTACATTTTTCTGTGTTAATTTTAAATTAAATCTCCCGTTTAAGCCTGAAGAGCGGGAGCGAAACCGGTTGCTTCGCTTGTTTTTAATATGTCTTGAAATATTAAGTTTTATACTTTTATTTCGATCATTAAATTTTGTACCTACAAAAATATCTATATATATATATATATATATATATATATATATATATATATATATATATATATATATATATATTTATATATATATGTGTGTGTGTGTGTGTGTATGTGTGCGTGTGTGTACATTCACGAGAAATTTTCGCTACACTTCCGATCTTTGAATTTCAACATACAAATGCGTATGTACAACACCACCCATATACATACATATGTCAAATCCCATACTGTCCACATATATTTATATCTGTATGAGCCCCGGCGGACGAGCACGTGTGTATGTGTATCTGCGTACCTCATCGGGTGTACGGACATGCATCTATGTTTGCGTTAGCATGAGTGACATCACGACGACGATTCCCCCCAACTCCCATAATAACGCCAATACACGCAATCTACCTAAACCCAAAATTTAAAAAAAATTAATCAGTTTTTTTGATGATTAGAAAAGCGTGAAACCCTGGGTCACAAACTCACATCAATATATATATATATATATATATATATATATATATATATATATATATTCATTTATTTATTTAATAACTTATAAACATTGGCGATAGCAAGGATGAAGGCGGCTTTAAGCGTATTTATTTTTAGATAAACACACCGTGACTTAGAAAACTCGATGTGTGTGTGTGTATATATATATATATATATATATATATATATATATATATATATATATATATATAAGGTATTCGATCCGTTGGTATATAATCCGGGTGGATCCTAGTAATATTAATTATTAAAAGTGATCCACAGCGAGCTCGATGTGTTTATTATAACAGAGCATATACATGTTTTACAGTAAAAATAACCCAAAATTACCTCAATATAGAACATAGTCTATTTCAAGTTCTGTACGCGGCAATCATCAGCCCCTAAGTGTCTGTCTCGGAGCATTGTTTTAAATTTATTTTCAATGTCAGTCCTCCTCTGGTAGACGCCTTGTTAATGAGAATGAGTTTGTGTTAGCGATTTGTGGGGGCGTAATGTATCTTATCCCGGGGTAAGCTGTCTGAGATCGTAGTTTATTTGGCCATGACCTTTCGTTGTCTGCATTTTAATATCAGTTCCTACCATGTGCCATTTCTGGGATAATTAGTTTTTGTTCTTCAGGTGTCTAATATCATTAATAACAAATGGTGGATTTAAACTTAAACCCGTTAAGATTAATGTAAATTAGTTGAAGTATAGTTTTATAGATTGTTGCTAATACTAGAGCCCCCCCAATGGAATAAATCATCCTGCCCAATACACTTATATCCGTACATATCTTCATACATACATACATATATGTACATTTACGTGCCCATACATATATGCCACTACACATGTATTATATATATATATATATATATATATATATATATATATATATATATATATATATATATATATATACCCAAGTATAGGATTGGTGTATACGGAATAAATTCCAATAACCAAAAAATACTATTCTTGAAAGAGGGCTCAATACAGAGTAAAGCAAATATAATTTATTCGAAAATTATAACATAAATATGTTATAATATTCCCCTAGCGAGGGTTCTTTGGTCGATTTGAACCTTTTAAAACCCTTTATTCTACATTCAACACCGTCACTTGATAATATACCAGAAATGATGAAACAAAATGGCTATTTTTGTAGTGATTTTATAACGTATTTTTGTTATAATTTTTGAATAAATTATATATATATATATATATATATATATATATATATATATATGAAAGATAAGACTTTCCAAACAGAAACCATGAACTGCCACATCTGGTCTGGTGCCTCTGCTATGCATTAAGAAAAACATGATAAAATACAAAGAAGAATCTGAAATATTGTTGAGCCTGACCTGGCACCTCGGCTTTTGTCACTTTCCCATCACTGTAATATGGCGTCCCTCTGCCTGATGAACTTTCTTCTACGGTAACTCGACTTTATTAATTTAAGCGCAGTACTAGATTTACAGTTGAAATTCTTACATGTAACCGTAAGTTCTATGCTAATATTTTCTTCTCTTGTACTTCATACTTGTGGAAATCTCTTTCCAGTCATCTTTGATCTTCAAAACTTTAAATGCAATGTCAATTGTTATCTTCTCTTTTCTGAATTCCGTTTCTTTTATTGTTCTCTGAGATTAATAGTGTTTTTTCTCTCATATTCTTTCACACTCAGTAATTTCTTGCGTATTAGCGGCTCTATTGCATTGCATTGGGTGAAATGATATATATATATTATTTTCAACCGGCACGGATGTTTTTTGTCATTTCTTTTGTTTTTTATTGAACTTATTTTTCCTGATATCAGTTTGTTCAATATCTTTTTTTATTTGCAAATTGTATTATCTGGGTTATTTTTCACACCACCCGAGTATCGATATTAAAATAATTAAAAAAATATAATATAATATAATATAATATAATATATATATATATATATATATATATATATATATATATATATATATATATATATATATATATATATATGGGTACCTCCAAATAAAAGCCATACCTAATGTTTAAAATTATGTTTTAGAAATGACAAATCTTTCTGGAAACTTTTATTTGGATTTTAATTTCAAGGTTGTAGATTAAATTTAATATTTACAATAAGGAAAATACATTGCTGGTCTTCAAAACGAATTTAAATTAATCGGTATGTTGTTTTAAATAGTTTAAAACGGCTGCTTTTAATAATTTGTCGTCATATTTACAAATCTGTCAGCAACGTAATTCTCTTATTAAAAGTCTTTCAAAAATAAAAATAGCTGATTTAAAGTTTAATTAATCTGATTTACAACAAATATTACTTACTGTTATTTAAAAATATAACAGAAAAGCTGTTTTTAACATGGAGGTGGTTGTTGTTTTGAGGTGTTAATAAAGACTTATTTATAGACATTTGAAAAATTTTTCGACGGGAACATATTTTTAAAAAATACTTGAATAATCATGAGCGCATCTATTTTCTGATAATGTCGTGTATACACGTCCATATTTACACAAAATCGGCACGATTGTACACACACACACAAAATTCTATTTAAAATACTGTAGGCCCGCTGAATTTCCGTTAATGATCATTAAATATAGTTTTTACTTTATAAAAATATCACCTAACTGGTACAAATTAATACACAATTTTAAGAGATTTAAAAATTCATAAATTATTCTAATTAAAATTAGAAAATGAAGACTATTATTGTAAAAATTTAACATTCATCAAAATTTTTTTTTTTAAGACAGTAGTGTCCATAATTCATAAAAGCAATTAAAAGCTTTTCTAATTAAATAATGTCTTAGTTTTATTCCATTTTTTTATTTTACAATTTAGAGCAGATGTTTTGCAATCATATTTTACAGAAAAAAACAAAAAATGAAGATTTAATTATCCAAGGACTAATATAAACATTAAACCCTAAAAAAATGAATTTCGGGAAAATTCATAAAATTATCGAAGTGGGGAAGAGATGTAAAGAATTTATTTTATGAAGATTTTCTAAAAAAAAAAAAAAAATACTTAAAAATATTTTAATTTTTTTTTTAATGAGTCCTGAAAATTTCGTTAAAATCCGACAATTATTTGATTTTTGCAAGAAGTTTCAAATCTATGTTTTTCAGCTCCCAAAAAGAGACTAAAATTTCCCATACTCTTTTATGGTCACCCGCTGACAAAAGGAAAAAAAAATAAATTAAAATTCTGAAGGTTCGAAAATAGATTAAAAAAATATAATTTATTAATAATAAATACTCTTAACAATAATACAATGATTTTTACGATAAAACTTTGCAGTTTTTCCCCCTCATATATGCTTATTCTTTAGCGAAATTATATATATATATATATATATATATATATATATATATATATATATATATATATATAATTTCATAATAAAAAATAACAAACAACACTATAAAATAGTCGCAAAACTGCATCCTGATCCACAATCATTTCCACGCAATAGCCTTTAAAAAATTCGAAACATAACCGTTACCGCTCATCCAAATAACCGTTAGAATAATGGAATAGGCCTACTCATAATGTATATATAAATAGTCGAGCAAAATATAACGCACTTGGCCTGACGATTGTATTTAAGCAGGAAGTCTGTGCTCGCTGGTTGATAACTTCAATGTCCACTTTTATATTTACATACTCTCTATCCCTGAAATAGAGATCTTTAACCCATAAATATAGCATAACCCTAAAATATTTTTATCATATATATATATATATATATATATATATATGTGTGTGTGTGTGTGTGTGTGTGTGTGTATATATATATATATATATATATATATATATATATATATATATAGAGAGAGAGAGAGAGAGAGAGAGATAATGACTGAGTGTGTGTTTGTGGGGATGATAATATGGGTTGTAACAGCTACCAGCATTAGCAGACTTCATTGTCAGATATATTCACTTAGCACTAATGTCCTCCTGAAAGGTATGAACGTAATTCTTTTGCTTTATCTGCAGCATTAGATATTATAATAAAAATGTCTCGTTACTGGTGGGCCATGTTCATTAATCGAAAATGTTGAAAGAAAAATTGGGCAAACTATTCTAACTACCTCATGATTCGTAGCAGGGGCAGCGAAAATTGTCTTACCTTGATAGAAGCTAATAACTTAATGATATAGACCTGTCTGTACGCACCTATGTATATATGTATGTACGTTAATCTTTATTCGTAAGACTTATTAAAGAAAGAAGTGTAAGGGAGAGAACTACAGAGATATAAGGAGGCAAAGAGAAAACTAAAAGAAAGGAAGGGATGAGGTCGGATTAATGAGTTAAGTTAGTTTGGGTTGGATAATCTCATGATATATCAACAGCTACTGGGTTATTTAAGGTCGAATATAAATCTTAAATGACACGAGAACAACGAATTAATAGAAAAGGAGACGTATGTCTTGTTTACACTTGAGTCAAAAGATAGACATAGGTCTGATTAATACCCGAGTCTGCAAGTATCCACCTGGGACGTACACCTTTGTTACTAAATGGTAGAGTACGTCAGGGTGTATGACTGTTCCGCGTAGAATACAGGTTCGATCCCTGTCTGAGGACACATATTTTCTTTGAGATTTCTCGGACATTCAGGCTGATAAATGTTGTTAATACTGTTTATTATAAATTGAGGTTTTATTTAAAAATTTTTATCTATAAAAATAACTCATGAACTCTCTCTCTCTCTCTCTATATATATATATATGTTAGGTTGGTGCAAAAATAATGACGTAATAATGTCGTTTTTTGACGTATTTTTTAACGTCAAAAAACAACATTATTACGTCATTATTTTTGCACCAACCTAATATATATTATTTTCAGCGAGTGAAGTAAGTGGGTCTTAGGAAAGAGCTACACAATTTCAAACAAAGAAATGTACTAAATAACTGAAACCACATGACTTGAGAACTACCAACTCGAAGAGAAAATCAAAACATAATCATGATGCCCACATCCCACAGTACTTCCAATAAAAGGTTAAAAGTCGGATCCGTTCGACTAAATTGCAGTAATGGTAAATACCAGACGACAACAATGCTTACTATTACGAACGCTGTAGGTTTTTTTCCCTCACAACTTAAATTTTGATATGGTTGATATAAATTCTTTTCATACAAAATATGATAAATTAAAAAAAAGGATTTTTTAAACAGAAACATTTATACATGGGAATTTTAACACAGATGGAATATTTATTAAAATATGTTTTTATGATTTATGTAAAATGAATATTCTTACATATGTTGTAAACGTCATTATATATATATATATATATATATATATATATATATATATATATATATCGTTGCGATGTGTCTCAATATATATATATATATATATATATATATGGCTGTTTCTCACTATATATATATATATATATATATATATATATATATATATATATATATATATATGGGTATATGCATTTATGTGTGTGTAACAAGATGTTATATAAATATTTATATAACAATATTAAGAAAATGAAGTGAAAAATATTTTTTATCTGAGGCATTTCGTCCTTTAGTAAATCATTGGACTATAATTACATTAATCAAAAACATAGCGTTATTCTGGGAATGTCCTAAAAAAACAAAAAAAAAACAAACGTTACTTCACTTTACTATGTAATTAATTTCCCCAATATATATATATATATGTTTGATACTATTTTCCCTGATATATATATATATATATATATATATATATATATATATATATATATATATATATATATCAGGAAAGACATCTGGATTACTGACACAAAAACAGAGAATGTCTCATATCGAGAATATTTAACATTGAAAAACATAAGGAAAAAATTATTTATTTTTAATAATATGTGGATACATCCGCCTTTTACCTGAAGACGGTCACGAGACCAGAAACTCGTGTAGTAAAATTATGGACAATGAAGCATAATATTTAAAAAAAAAAATCCACATTACAACCAAAAACGTTTGCGGCACTTCTTTTTAATATACACACTTCTCTCGTTGGAGCCACTATAACCTCTTTCTTTTATATATATATATATATATATATATATATATATATATATATATATATATATGTCATATAGGAAGAAAATGAATGACTACAGACACCGAGGTTATAGCGTGACAATCTGGACTTATTAATATAGGTTTCCCGCCAGGTGCATAAATAGCGATGTCAGGCTACTGACTGGAGTGATTATTGAGTGACTATTGAGTGGAACTATCCAGTCGAATTAGAGTGAATTATTGTGCGTCGATGATTTTGATTTTGATTTAGGATTTACCCGACGTTAAACCGATCTGCGTTACTAATAAGGTATTCACCGGAATGGTTAATTATCTATGGTTGACTTTTACTTTTTTGTTCTTGTTAAGTATTTATTTGTGGTTGTAATTAAATACTGTTTTATTTTAACATTGAAGTCTTGAGTTATACATAATTATTAATGCCCGCTGTACATCACAAAAATATGTATGCTTAAAATTAATTTTCTTAATATGTAACCGTAAGTTTTATGCTCACAGGAAAAATTATATATAATATATATAAATATATATATATATATATATATATATATATATATATATATATATATATATATATATAAGGAAAATTATATATATATATATAAGGAAAATTATATATATATATATATATATATATAAGGAAAAATTATATATGATATATATAAAATTATATATATATATATATAAGGAAAATTATATATATATATATATATATATATAAGAAAAAACTATATATAATATATATAAAATTATATATATATATATATATATATAAGGAAAACTATTTATACACGATTAGGCGATCATGTGTCTTTCAATACATGACTGACAAGACAGATTTTTTACCGCAGTATGTTGCCATTTCTTTCTGGGCTGTTGCCATCCAAGGCTATAGTACACAGTTGGTCCTGCTATTTACTCATAGCTGCGGATCGGGGAGAAAGGATTCATACCCAATCTGTCCTGCTATTTACCCATAACTGGGGCAGGGGAGGGGAGAGAAGAAGACAGTATTAGCACATTTCCTTATATATATATATATATATATATATATATATATATATATATATATATATGCACAAATCATTGATATTGATGATATTGATTGGGCTGTTTTTTTTTGTTGTTGTAAGGAGGGGGTACAAGGACAAAATTTAGTCCGATGCGAATTTATAAAAGGGTATTTGTAGGAAGATACACGAATTTCACCCAGCTCCACAAATACACAAAGCCTTTCTTTATAAGAGAATTATAAATATTCACCGGCTGAATTTCTATTTTATTTGTAACATCACTTCTATCAAACTTTCTAGTCTTAACGAGCCTCGTAACTTATTCAGTGTTACCTGAAAATTAAAGATAGGGTCACTGCTGCTTGACAATCAAATAATCTCAGACAACTCATCCGAGAAGGAAGTATTAGGTTGGTGCAAAAAAAAACATAAGGAAAAAATTAATTATTTTTAATAATATGTGGATCTCTCCGCCTTTTACCTGAAGACGGTCACGAGACCAGAAACTCGTGTAGTAAAATTATGGACAATAAAGCATAATATTTAAAAAAAAAAATCCACTTTACAACCAAAAACTTTTGCGGCACCTCTCTTCTCTTCTTTTTAATATACACACTTCTCTCGGTGGAACCACTATAACCTCTTTCTTTATATATATATATATATATATATATATATATATATATATATATATGTCATATAGGAAGAAAAATGAATGACTACAGACACCGAGGTTATAGCGTGACAATCTGGACTTATTAATGTAGGTTTCCCGCCAAGTGCATAAATAGCGATGTCAGGCTACTGACTGGAGTGATTATTGAGTGACTATTGAGTGGAACTATCCAGTCGAATTAGAGTGAATTATTGTGCGTCGATGATTTTGATTTTGATTTAGGATTTACCCGACGTTAAACCGATCCGCGTTACTAATAAGGTATTCACCGGTAATAAGGTAATGACGTAATAATGTCGTTTTTTGACGTTAAAAAATACGTCAAAAAACGACATTATTACGTCATTATTTTTGCGCCAACCTAATAGATTGTTTCAGATTCCAGGTACGGATTCGGTGTATTTTCCTAATTTGGAAAAAATGTCGCTTATGGACCTCTACCTGAGGGTAAGACTTACGGCTATATTAGGTTGAAATATCGCTTTTGGTCCGATCACAGAAGATAAGCACCGTCAAGCCTGGTCAGTACCTAGATGGGTAACCGCCTAGAAATGCCACGGATGTGTCGGTGGTGTAAGGGATAACGGCTCGAAATGAGGAATCGGAGAGTAGACTCCGAATCACAGTCGGCTTCGATGCATTCACTTACGCGCAAAAACCTTGGGCGATCATGAATAGAAATGAGACATGATCGTCCAAGCGTGTCACGCCCGGCCCTAACAACACGTGTGGGACCGGCATGATCTGGGGAAGGCCCATGTACAACAAAGGAGCTTCACAGTTTGATTAAAAAAAAAGTCAAATACACGCTTAGACGATCATGTATCTTTCGATACATGACTGACAAGACAGATTTTTTTACCGCAGTATGTTGCCATTTCTTTCTGCAGTAGACCAGTTGCCATGCAAGGCTACAGTACACAGTCGGTCCTGATATTTACCCATAGCTAGAAGAGGATTCATACCTTTCCCAAGGGTATTAGCACGTAAGTGAAATTCAATCAGTTATGTGCCATACGTGACACACGCTTAGGCGACCATGTATCGAAAGATACATGACTGACGAGGCAGATTTTTTTTCCCGCAGTAGGTTGACATTTCTTTCTGCGGTAGACCAGTTGCTATCCGAGGCTATAGAACCCAGTGTGTCCTGCTATTTACCCATAACTGGGGCAGGGGGTTAAGAAGAGGGTATTAGCACGTAAGTCAAGGTAATGGAATTCGACTGGAATTCGAAGTCGGCTCTCAGATTCCTCAATCCGAGCCGCTATCCATTACTCCACTGTGGCTCCTATTAGAACTAAACAAAGGAGAAACAGTCTCCCGTTTCCAGTTCAAGATCATTTAACACTTTCCCTCATATCTCCAGACTTTTTTTTCAAATACAACTAAAGCACATATCAATTTAAGCTTCAACTTGTTCCTAATCTACTGTTAGTCTAAATCGGATATGCACAATTAAAAACTTGTGGAAAGGACGCATCAATAATTATTAGCGTCCGCAAGAGTAAATTTATTAAAGTAGATGAAGAAATATGAAGAAGCAAAATTGGAAGGTGCTCTGAATAGCATGGACTGAACATGTGAGCAACGACGAAGTTTAGAGAAAATATTAGGTTGATGCACAAATAATGACGTAATTATGTCGTTTTTTGATGTTAAAAAATACGTCAAAAAACGACATTATTACGTCATTATTTTTGCACCAACCTAATAGAAACAAGTGATCGGGAAAAGACAGTCAGAAAATATAAGGCACATAATGAGGAAAGAGGACTTGGAAAATTTGACACTCACAGGACAGAAGGACTGAGGAAAACAATGCACAATCTATCTAGCGAGCTTGAGTAAATGCATGGCATGACAAAATTTATTAGTAGCTAAAAAGAACAGTAAACAGTGGAGGTCCATGTTTTCCAACATTCTGAAGGGACACAACATATAGAAGAGGAAGAAGAAAATTGAGTATTAGTTAGAAAGAAGCAGATGTAAAGCGAGAGGGATGACGATAAAAATTCTTTTTTCGTCTACGAAGGCTAAAAGGATTAATTATATGCAAAGTTAGTGAATTAATGGCTGAATAAAGTAATATTTTCACAAAACTGAATATTTCATATACGATCAGTTGCAGAATTTATTCTGATGAGCTCAAAAAATGAATATTTTGAAAAA
This sequence comes from Acanthosepion lycidas, assembly GCA_963932145.1. NCBI lineage: Eukaryota > Metazoa > Mollusca > Cephalopoda > Sepiida > Sepiidae > Acanthosepion > Acanthosepion lycidas. Next base: position 46,647,792 of record OZ010577.1, on the reverse strand, counting down.
AATATCGCAGGCTACAGTGAATAGTATTGTTCAACCTTGCAGATCGTATTTTACGTAGGTTTGGTTTGAATATTTTTTACCAGTTTTCTTTATGAGTCGAGAAATATTTATTTCGATCAGCTCCTAAAAAACTTACGGATATATCACGTTGAAAAACTGGTTCCCATAATATCACCGAAGTTAAGTAACGTTGAATTTAGCCAGTACCTAGATGGGTGACTACTTGGGCATACCAGGTGCTGTAAGCTTGGATATGAGGGTGATATAATTGGCAATAGCTCGGATTCGTTAATCGGAGAGCCGAGTTCCAATTATCTTTCAGTATTTCTTAAAGTTTTTCACTTTTTTCTTACAGCTTCCTTTTCTTTCTTTCTTTCTTTCTTTCTTTCACATTAAATGTCTATCCTATTTGCGTCTTTTTTCTTTCTTTCTTTCGTCTTCTTCCACTCTTCTTTCACACTTTCTTTCTTACAGCTCTTTTTTTCATCTTCTTCCTCTCTTTTTTCTCACTTTCTTTTTTCTTTCTTTCGTAAAGCTCCTCCCTTTCTTTCTCTCTTTTTTTCTTTCTTTCTTAAAGCTTCTCCATTTCTTTTTTTTGTCACTTTCCTTCTCACAGGTATCTTCTTTCTCTCTTAAAGCTTCTCCCTTTGTTCTTTCTTTCTTTTAAAATCCATTCTCCCTATTTCTCTTTCCATCATTGAATTCTTTTTTTTTCTTTCATTTATCCCTTTTCTTCTTCCTTTATAGCATCATGTCCCCAAATTAATTATTCGCAATCTTCCAGTTTAATCGTTAAAAGCTGCGGTCTTCAATCAGCGCACACCTGCGAATCACGTCAAATTCCCATTGATCAAACAAATATTTTCATCGCCCAAATTTTAACACGATTTCACTCCGAAGTTGAAACAAACTAAATCTTTGTCTGAAATGACTTCTAATTCTAATCATTCGGCAGTACACGATGGTCGAATGTCATCCAATTTCTCCTGGCAATACCACACGACAAAGAGGCTGGGTTATCAACTGAATCACATCAAGAATTATTAATCCACTGGATAAAGTTTCTGGGAAAAGCGGATTTACGAATAATCAGAAACCGTGGCAAGTGAATTCTGATAAAATCTTTTTTTTTTTCCCTCATGGACACAGGCGACCCCCCCAACCCACAGATTTGATTTGAAATGTTTCGGTACAGCATATCGAACACAGATTAAAGATAAAAATTAATTTCTTAAAGAGCCGACTAAAGTGAATCAGATATTGCTGTAATGCTTCTTGTTTTATCTTTCATCATTTTTCAGGACGTGGGCGATCATGGCTCTTCACAACTTCCTACTTTTTGTTGCTCTGAGCAACATTGCTTACGACCACATCACGTTGAAACACCGATTCACGTATGATCACTGAGGGTAAACAAGGTTAGGAATACCAGGTACTGTAATCTTGGATGTGCGGGTGGTGTAATAGATAATGGCTCGAAATGTTAATCTGGGAGCCGATTTCCAATTGCCGATTGTTTCGTTATATTGACTTAGACGCATATACCCTTGGCAAATGTTTGAATCAACTTCATCTCTTCCTTGCTATGCGTTAGTTAGTAAGACTTGTATCGCTAAGCCATTAATATCTCCCCACCCCCAAGAAAAATTCTTATAAAAAATACTTTCTGGCTTTAAATAATATGTCAAGGGTTGATAAGCCGTAAAAAACATATCAACCAATAAAATAATCTATTATGCATCCCACTTTGTCCCTGCTCTACTTTTCGATCGCTAAAGCTCGTTATCCCAGAGGTTCATTTGCCTTCAATATGCCGTGCAACCTTATTCAAGATCAATGCTTACCTTTTGTGTGACGTCATAAAGGAAGAAAAAAAGGATATACGAAAGAAAGAAAAAACTAATTGATGGAAAGAGAAAGGGTCGAAGGAATGGAATGAAGAAAAAGAAAGAAAGAAAGAAAGAAAGAAAGAATCATGTGAGGAGATGTAAAAGAGAGAGAGAAGCTGTAAGAAAGAAAGACGGGAGAAACTGAAAGAAAGACTGAAAGAAAGACAGGAAGTAGGAAAGAAAGAAAAAAGAAAGAAAGATGCGAGGAGATGTAAAAGAGAGAGAGAGAAGCTGTAAGAAAGAAAGACTGGAGAAACTGAAAAAAAGACTAAAAGAGAGACAGAAAGAAAGAAAGAAAAAAAAAGAAAGATGCAAGGAGATGTAAAAGAGAGAGAGAACCTGTAAGAAAGAAAGACGGGAGAAACTGAAAGAGAGACTGAAAGAAAGATAGAAAGAAAGAAAGAAAAAGAAAGAAAGATGCGAGGAGATGTAAAAGTGAGAGAGAAGCTGTAAGAAAGAAAGACTGGAGAAACTGAAAGAAAGACTAATAGAAAGACAGAAAGAAAGAAAGAAAAAAGAAAGAAAGATGCAAGGAGATGTAAAAGAGAGAGAGAAGCTGTAAGAAAGAAAGACGTGAGAAACTGAAAGAAAGACTGAAAGAAAGATAGAAAGAAAGAAAAAAGAAAGGAAGACGAGAGAAACTGAAAGAAAGACTGAAATAAAAAAGAAAGAAAGAAAGAAAGACAACAAGAGAGAAAGATGCGATGTGATGTAAGAGAGAGAGAGAAGCTGTAAGACAAAAAGACGGGTGAAACTGAAAGAAAAACTGAAAGAAAGAAAAATGAAAGGAACATGCGAGGAGATGTAAAAGAGAGAGAGAGAGACGATGAAAGAAAGAAATTACGGTAGAAACTGAACGAAAGACTGAAAGAAAGACAGAAAAAAAAGAAAGAGAGATGCAAGGAGATGTAAAAGTGAGAGAGAAGCTGTAAGAAAGAAGGCGGGAGAAACTGAAAGAAGGACTAGAAGAAAGACAGAAAGAAAGAAAGAAAAAAGAAAGAAAGATGCGAGGAGATGTAAAAGAGAGAGAGAAGCTGTAAGAAAGAAAGACGGGGGAATCTGAAAAAAAGACTGAAATAAAAAAAGAAGGAAAGAAAGACAACAAGAGAGAAAGATGCGATGTGATGCAAAAGAGAGAGATAAGCTGTAAGAAAAAAAGACGGTGAAAGTGAAAGAAAGACAGAAAGAAAGAAAGAAAAATGAAAGAAAGATGCGAGGAGATGTAAAAGAGAGAGAGAAGCTGTAAGAAAGAAATTACGGTAGAAACTGAAAGAAAGACTGAAAGAAAGACAGAAAGAAAGAAAGAAAAAAGAAAGAAAGAATGATGCAAGGAGATGTAAAAGTGAGAGAGAAGCTGTAAGAAAGAAGGCGGGAGAAACTGAAAAGAAAGACTGAAAGAAAGACAGAAAGAAAGAAAGAAAAACGAAAGAAAGATGCGAGGAGATGTAAAAGCGCGAGAGAACCTGTAAGAAAGAAAGACGGGAGTAACTGAAAGAAAGAAAGAAAGAAAGAAAGAATGAAAGAAAGAAAGAAAGAAAGACATCTAGAGAGAAAGATGCGTTGTGATGTAAAAGAGAGAGAGAAGATGCAAGAAAGAAAAACGGGAGAAGCTTAAAGAAAGACAGAAAAAAGAAAGTAAAAAGAAAGAAAGAAAGAAAGGTGCGAGGATATGTAAAAGTGAGAGAGAAGCTGTAAGAAAGAAAGACGGGAGAAACTGAAAGAAACACTGAAAGAAAGACAGAAAAAAGAAAGGAAAAAAGAAAGAAAGATGCGAGGAGATGTAAAAGTGAGAGTGAAGCTGTAAGAAAGAAAGCCAGAAGAAACTGAAAGAAAGACTAAAAAAAAGACAGAAAATAAGAAAGAAAAAAGAAAGAAAGATGTGAGGAAAGGTAAAAGTGGGAGAGAAGCTGTAAGAAAGAAAGACGTGAGAAACTGAAGGAAAGAAAGAAAGACAGCAAGAAAGAAAGAAGCGATGTGATCTGAAAGAGAGAGAGAAGCTGCAAGAAAGAAAGACGGGAGAAAATGAAAGAAAGACTGAAAGAAATAAAGAAAGAAAAGAAAAAAGACAACAAGAAAGAAAGATGCGAGGAAATGTAAAAGAGAGAGAGAAGCTGCAAGAAAGAATGACGGGAGGAACTGAAAGAAAGACTGAAAGAAAGACAGAGAGAAAGAAAGAAAAAAGAAAGAAAGAAAGATGCGAGGTGATGTAAAAGAGAGAGAGAAGCTGTAAGAAAGAAAGATGTGAGAAACTGAAAGAAAGACTGAAAGAAATACAGAAAGAAAGAAAGAAAAAGAAAGAAAGAAAGAAAGATGCGAAGAGATGTAGAGATGCTGTAAGAAAGGAAGACGGGAGAAACTGAAAGAAAGAAATAAATAAGGAAAGACAACAAGAAAGACAGATGCGAGGTGATGTAAAAGAGTGAGAGAAGCTGCGAGAAAGAAAGACGGGAGAAAATGAAACGAAGACTGAAAGAAAGACAGAAAAAAGAAAGAAAAAAAGAAAGAATTATACCAGGAGATGTAAAAGAGAGAGAGAAGCTGTAAGAAAGGAAGACGCGAGAAACTGAAAGAAAGAAAGAAAGAAAGAAAGAAAGAAAGAAAGAATGAAAGAAAAACAAGAAAGAAAGACAACAAGAAAGAAAGATGCGAGGTGATGTAAAAGAGAGAGAGAGAGAGAGAGAGAGAAGCAGCAAGAAAGAAAGAAGGGAGAAAATGAAAGAAAGACTGAAAGAAAGAAAGACTAAAAGATTGAAAGAAAGAAAGGAAAAAAAAAGGAAAACTGCAATGAATAAAGATAGAAAGAAATAAAAATGAGATGACAAACTATAATAAATAAATTAAGAAAGATCCATATAAAAAATGAGTGATCTGAAAGAATGAAAGAAAGAAAGAAAGAAAGTATGATGCAATGAGATGTAAGAAAGAGAGAGCGAGAAAAGCTGCAAGAAAGAAAGACGGGAGAAGCTGAAAGAAAGAATAAAAGAAAGAAAGAAGAGCGGGAAAGCTGTAATGAATGAAGAAATAAAGAAACAAAGAAAAAAGAGAGGGAAAAACTATAATAAATATGTGAAGGAAGAAAGATATACAAAAGGAAGCATGTGTAATCAAGAAAGTAAGAATGATAGAAAAGCCTGATATAAGAAAGAGAGAGACAAAGAGAAGTTGTAAGAAAGACAGAAAATGAAAGAAAGAGGAAACTGTACGAAATAAATAAGCAAATGAAAAGAGAGGGAAAACTATAATAAATAATGAAATGAAGAAAGATATAAGAGAGGGAAGATCTATAAAAAAAAAAGAAAGAAAGAAGGAAAGGTAATATTTAAGTTGTTGATATTTTATATGTGTAACAATTACAAAAAATGTTATTCATTCAACATTTTATTTCTATTACTCAGAAGATTAAAATATATAGAAATTTAAGGTTAAAAAATCGTTGTATTATTCTAGCATCGAAAAACACATTTCAACCCTGACCACACTAAACTTAAGATGCCCACAGAAATGGAATATATATACCAATATTCATTCATTCATTACAAAGTCTGTCTCCAAACATAGACAATAATGAACTTACTGATGAAGAAATTTAGAAAGCTATTAAAAAAACTAAGGAATAATAAAGTATCAGTCGACATTGAAGCTGAACTTTTGAAAATATCTCTAGAAAATTGGGAATTAAATTAATGAAGCCAAAAAAATAGATAATATTTTAAAATGTAAGGAAAAGTGAAAAATCACAATAATATCATACAATCAAAACCTCCACTGAAGAAATGTCCTGGTCTCAACAAAACACATTTCAACCCTGACCACACTAAACTTAAGATGCCCACAGAAATGGAATATATATACCAATATTCATTCATTCATTACAAAGTCTGTCTCCAAACATAAACAATAATGAACTTACTGATGAGGAAATTTAGAAAGCTATTAAAAAAAAACTAAGGAATAATAAATCATCACTTATAGCTGACTTTCTCCTCTAATTCAGCAACAAGGTTTTTTATTTGATGAAAGAAGTTTAGAATCAGAAATACATCCCCAAATGCGGGTTTTATCACGCATTATGGAGACAGAAAGTTAGCCCTGAAAACCCTCTCACATACAGTTCCTGGTTCCATAACGGTGAAAGTACTAATGAACATTATATCAGCTAGGATCTCGTTGTTTTATGAAAGTCAGATCCTCCCGACCCAGTTTGATTTCCGTTCCATATATAGCAATGATGCGATATACGAGGGTCGTTCAAAAGGTTTTAAGCCACACCCAAAAGAAGTTAGAAAAAGGCAAGACAGTTTTTCACTAGTTTTTTTAATATAGTCTCCATTGACATCAATATACTTGGTCGAACGATGCTGAAACGTTGCAAACCCACCACGGAAGAAGGTTGCCTCCTGGTCCTCCAAAGCCTCCTCTACAGCAGGTATGATCGAATCATTTTTTTCTAAAATGGCGACCACGAAGGTGGGATTTGAATTTAGGAAACAGGAAGAAGTCAGATGGAGCTAAATGGTGAATAAGAGAGATGGGGTAGCAATTCAAAGTCACAGTTGGCTGATTAAGCTACTGAAACCTGAGCAGTGTGAATTGAAGCGTTATCCTGGAGCTAGAGCACACTTATCTTCAGTTTCTATCTGCGTTTCGACTTGATGTCTTCCTTCTGTTTTCATACTTTAAATGCATATTACTGTACATTAATAGTTTTCCCCTATTTCCAGGTAGTCTATCATGATTACGCCATCAGAATCCGTCAAACCGGAAGCCATAACCTTGATAACAGACACTGTTTGCTTAAACTTCTTCGTGGGTGGAGAACCAAAGTCTTTCTACTGTTTGCTTTAAATCTTTGATTCAGGCTCGAAGTGATGAGCCCAGATTTCATTTTGAATTATTAATCTGCCGTAGAGATTCTCAGGGTCGGCCTGGAAGCGAGTCATAAATGTTGTGGAAATGTCAACTTTTTTCAGCCTCCGTTCTGGTGCCAGCTTTCTTGGAACCAATCTTGCAGACAGCTTGCTCATCCTCATGATCTCAGTTAAAAGTATGGATCGAACCAGAACCAGATATCCGCTAGACAATAAGTCGTCTGTCATCCAAACCCATACGGTGAATGGCATCAACTTGTTCATCAGTCGTTGAGGTTTTCGGACGACCTGATCGAGGGTTAACTTCTGTCCTTGTCCCTTGTTTGAATTCCGTACCATACTTCTTCACAGCTGCATAGGAAGGGGAGTCCTCAGCAAGTGTCATGTCCTCATGGATTTTTGGGGTGTCGTACCTATCTTTTGTAGATACATTATGACTGCTCCGGCCCCTGTTTATTTTTAGAAGTATTTTATTTCGTTTAATGGCTTGAATATTCGAGAAAATCTCATTAAAGAAATTTACACCCTCCGGTATAATTCGAACCTGTCTAAAATAAACGAAACGTCTACTCAAATATGGGTGTCTATTAAAAATAACAATTAAAGTGATAAAAATATGTCGGATTAATAAATAAAAATACATTATTTATTTAGATAAATATATACATATATATATTTTAAGACATTTTTATGTTTATCCATTCTTTTTATAGATACAAATATTTAAGTAAATGCTCTGTTTATAATAAACAGTATTAAACAACATTTACCGGCCTGAATGTCCGAGAAATTTTCACAGAAAATATTCGTCGTCCGACAGGATTCGAACCTGTATTCTATACAGAACCGTCATTTAGCTTGACGCGCCTTTAATGAGCCGAAAGCTTAGATCGGGGGTCAGTATAATAAAGAAATATTCAAATGTTGGACTGGTTTTGTCTTTATTCTCTCTTGAAACTAAAGCCATTATACGACGCTTGGAAAGGCTCATGATAAAACATAATAGACATTCGTTGTGCATTATATTTAACAATATATATATATATATATATATATATATATATATATACAGTCAGACTGTATCGCAACTCATCAGTGCGGGAAGACATCGGATTGCCTCAAGCCAGGATTGAAACTCGACTAATTTGGTATAAGTCGGAGACTCTTCCACAAGGCCATTGGCGCATTGGCAGGGATGATAGTGAATTTAGACGTATTTATTTTTAGATAAACACGCCAGTGACTGGAGAACTCGATTCGTCTTAACGAAGAGTCTTGCATCAGCAGCAGTAATAGTCACTGTTTACAAATTACCTTTGCTCCCCAAGAGCTCAACCAAAATAATTATTTTTCCGGAGCATGTATATATATATTGTCATCCACATACAGACAGTTTCGCTGTCTCACAGCCTACCAGTGTGGCTATATATATATATATATATATATATATATATATATATATATATATATATATATATATATATATTTGGATTGATGTGAGTCTGTGACCCTGGGTTTCACGCCTTTGCGATCGTCAGAAAAACTGATTAATTTTTTTTTAAATTTGGATTTATGTAGGGTTGCGTATGTTGGTGTTTTTTTATGGAAGTGGGAGGAAAAATTGTTGCCGAGACGCCACTCATGCTTACGCAAACATACATACACGCCCGTACACCCATTGTCGTACTCAGACATATACGCACGTACACGCGCACTCGCCCACCGGGGCTCACACAAACATAAACATATGTGAATAGTACGGGACTTGGCATATATAGGCATTTGATTGCTGTATTCAATTGAATACACCAATCAAATGCGTACGTATGTCCAGAATGGCACAATATACATATATTTTTCTTCCCACTTCCCTAAAAACACCAAAATAGGTAACCCTACATAAATAAAAAAATTTAAATAATTAATCAGTTTGTCTGACGATCGCAAATGCGTGAAACCCAGGGTCACAAACTCACATCAATCCAACTAAATATATTTGCGCTTTCCGATAAGTACAGCGCATATATGATATATAATATATATAAATTGCATATATATATATGCATATATATATATATATATATATATATATATATATATATATATATATATATATATATAATATTAGTGATAAATATACATATATATGCAAAATCCACAGGTGCATATACACACATGTATATTTTTTTTAATAAAAAATTCCGAGAGGATAGAATCCAGGTAGAACTCAATGTCCAGGACAGAGTAAGGATATAATAAAAAGTCTTAAACACTAATATTCCATGGTCATAATTTATTCCATTGGAATCGTAAATACGATCCAATTCATCAGACCTACAAATTCAAAAAGAAAACTGAAAAAAACCTACTCCGGAAATAAAAATAGAATTTAGAGAGAGTGTACACTCTCTCTAAATTCTATTTTTATAAATAGAATTTAGAGAGAGTGTACATTTTTATAAATAGAATTTAGAGAGAGTGTACACTCTCTCTAAATTCTATTTTTATTTCCGGAATAGGTTTTTTTCAGTTTTCTTTTTGAATTTGTAGGTCTGATGAATTGCATCGTATTTACGATTCCAATGGAATAAATTATGACCATGGAATATTAGTGTTTAAGACTTTTTAATATATCTATATCTATCTATCTATCTATCTATCTATCTATATATATATATATATATATATATATATATATATATATATATATATATGCAATTTAATATATATATATATATATATATATATATATATATTTCACAAACACACACACACATATATATATGTATGTATGTATGTATAATAATAACAATGACTGACATAAACAGTAAATTCAGTAAACTTTGGTCTTATGCCTTTGGCATTTAACGTGATAGTTATATCCGCGACCAGAATTCGAACCATGTACGTCTAATTAGGTTTTTCGAATCTCGAGCATGTGCTTTAGTTATGGTATCCAGTCGAATAGAAGGAGCAGAATTGTGATCATGCAATTTTCGTATGACATTTTCTGTGTGTGTATATTTACTTACATTGGAAATCACGAGCAACAGATATTCGTGCTTAATATTATGAAGCATTTTCTTTTTAAATCCTATATTTGCGAATTATCACAGCGCGCATTGTTCGAGATCGCAATTAAAATTATTCCATTACCAACATTGTTTCAAATCAATTGTCGCTGTTCAACATATTTTCAACTTCGCGTATAATTCGCAGTTCGCTGCGGACATTTTAAAGATAAGAGTAGGATGTTGAAATTATGAAATGAATCACTTCCCAACTTATTAATTCAAAGGTTTCATCGCTTTAATAAACGGAACACAAATACGTCATCCATTGTTGTGAAATAGACATTAAAGCATACTTGAAGCCGTAGAATCTTTACATGCGATCAAACAATTGTGATGCGAGCATTAGCATTCATTTGGATTCTTTTCTTATTTTTTTTTTTTACATTCCTATGAACGCGTTCCGAAGGAGATATATTCCCGCTTGTTTGTTTACGAGCCTCTGTAGTTCTTTTTAGATCTAAGTTTGTTCATTACTTACAAGTCACAGTGATCTAATGGATAGCGGCTGGGAATATAGAAATCGGAGAGACGAGTCCAAATTGCCTTGGAAAAAGTATGGATCCATCTCTTCTCCCACAACTATGGGTTAAATAGTAATAACTGTACTTGCGTAAATCATTGTTATCTCAAAGAAAATTGCTAATGTAATATTCACTTGGAAAAAAAGAAAAAGAAAAACAAAGAACAATAAAAGAAAGAGTCATTCTTACGATCCACACCAAATCTGTTTCGGCTTTAAATAACCTAGAAAGGGTTGATAAGCGGTAAAAAACAAATCCTCTTATCATTTAGACTTAACACATCTATCTATCAATCTCTCTTATATATATATATATATATATATATATATATATATATATATATATATATATGTGTATAATTAAGTAATTCATCGAGTCTATCACTGATATATATATAGATAGATAGATGGATAGAGAGAGAGAGAGAGAGGGAGAGAGAGAGAAAGAGATAGATATCTCTGACTGATATATATCTATCAATTTGTAGGTTACCAAAAGCGAATATAGCAACGTTATTAATGTAGTAATCTCAGCGAACCACTAGTTGGTACATCAGTTCATTTACTTTTTTATTATTCTTCACTCAATGCAAAGCCCAAGAGACACTCGAGGTAGACGATGACTAAATTTTTTTTTTTGTGCGAGTTTGGTTACCGATAAGCACATCGTTTATAGTAGACTCTTACGGAGACATAAAATAGTATTTTACCCAACTTATATATATATATATATATATATATATATATATATGATAAATATTTATATTTAGGAAGCATATTTTCATTCAAGTATGTTTAAATAATTTAGACGTATGTCTGTTTGTTTTAGTTTTAATCCTTTCAAGTCTACGAATGAATTTCTTGGCGGTTGTAGACATTTGATCAAGAAAAATACCAAAATTTTCTCTCAAATAATTTTTATTTTCCCATGTACTTTCAGTCTCTCATCTGAGACTACATACATACATACATACATACATACATACATACATATATATATATATATATATATATATATATATATATATATATGTTGTATATGAATTTTATTTCAGGTTGAAACTTATTTTGGGGCAATACAGCGTTTTTCTACGCCTTTATCAACGGATAAATCCTTTTGAAACTATATTTTACAATAAACGTACGAATCTGAGAAGTAATGAAACAATTTAGAAAGGCGAGAAAAAATGGCAACTAATTGAGGCGACTGAAAGGAAACGATATCTAGAGTGAAACTGGTGAGATGAAATTATAAAGATTTTGAGAGTGGCGGAAATAAATTACAAAGGTTTTGCTATGAGCGGGAATGTATAGTTTGGCCTTTTCAGATAGTTATTATTATTATTATTTAACAACATTGCCCAGTTCTATTTTTTCTTTGGACATAGCCTATAGGGTATTTTTTTTGTAGGGGGTCGTTTGTAGCCTGTAGCTCGTGTTTAATCCGGTCCTGGATGTAAAATAATATTTTTTATTCACGTGCTAAATGTATGAAGCAATTATTTTATTCATGATTGATCTTTTACCCAAGGCTATAAGGATAAAAACTATATCTATATCTATAATTCTCAAAATGAGTGTGTGCATGTATGTGTGTGTATGTTTGTGTGTGTATGTATGTATGTATGTATGTATGTATGTGTATGTGTGTGTGTGTGTGTGAGATCGGATGTTGTTTATGCGTTTCCACAGTTTGCATCCGATTTCAACGAAATTTTTTTTTCTTTCATAGATAATTCTTCAGTGCCGCTTTTGAGTCCAAATTGTCTGGAAATATTACAACCTTGTAGGTGAAAAATCGAATTTACACTATGCGCAAAAATCATAGGCTAAATTTAATGTCTGTAAAAAACAGCGTACAATCAATTTAGAGAGTTGAAATCTAGCGCAAAAGATTATTAGAATTATATAAAAAAATTATATTATAAATGAAAATTATCGTACATTATTATTATGATGGTCCATAGAAGAGGTTCCTTCTTTGCAAGATTGAGAACGCAAAAACGGCCTTTTCAGGGCCTTTATCAAACTGTTGACCTCCCCATTTGGGGATGTACCTCAGTTGCACCCAATTGTTGTTACTAATATTGATTTTTGGGTGGGATGACTTTAAACATAAACAACTCCAATTGAACGGCAAAAATTCTCAGTAATGAAACATCCGGTCGAAGGCGGGTATTACTGCTAGTTGCAGTCTTTTTGCTATCTCTCCTGATCCCTGTTCTGCCAAACATTTACATCGTTAGGTAGGTTATACGCTTTTTTTTTCCTTAGTCGCTCTTGCTTTCAGTATATCCTGTGAGTGTTAAATTTTCCAAGCTCCCTTTCGTCATTATGTGCACTATAAATTTCAAGTATCTCATTCTGATTCTAAGTATGACTCCTTTATATTTCCATTTTCCTCACATGTTCAATACATGGTATTCTTAGCATCCTTCTGTAGAATCACATTTCTGTTCCTTCAAGCTTCTTCTTAATCTGCGATGAGATAGTCCTACCACATCGGAGGGCCGATATTGCCTGAACTGTTATGTAATATCAGTCAACTTATACTTACGTATCGTAAATACATCTCTAAAGTTATACAAGGCGGTTCTTCCTGGATTAAGAATGTGTTAATGATTCTTACGACGATAGTGAATTTAATTTTGAGTTCTCTCCTAATTAAAGCCTTTTGTTTGGTTTATTGGTTTATTTTGTTTTACGGCATATCAACACCTCAATGGGTTATTTAATGCCGACAACATTTTTAGGATAGATTCGTATAAATAGTATGTGTATTCTTTGGTTTAGATTGGTTTGGTTTATTTTGTGTGGTTTGGTGTATTTTCGCTATAACCTTTTTTTAAAAATATTTTCATAGTGTTTTGATCCTAGTTTGGGGGTTAACTATTTACCCATAGCTGGGACTCTAACAGATGCTACCAGCCCGAACAACAGCAATTAAGAGGTGGTTCCATTTTCCTCAAAAACTTCCGATCAGAGGCTTTGCTGCCGGACGTAGTTTATCGTCATACCCAGGACAAGACTTTGTTGGAAAGATAGGGAAAAGGATTCCCGTTGTCTTTTCAATTATTTTCAACTTGAAGTTGTCCTGCTGTCAACTGAGGCTGCAAAACTCAGTACGCCCTGTTATTTAATTATTAAGAGAGACGAGATGTGTTTATCCCGTGGCCAAGGGCATTAAATCAAATTGAGCGGAACAGACGCGATCAGAATTTGAACTCGCCTAGCCAGTTACACTTTCAGCTTCGATAACCGTTACATTACCCACCGAATCATTAGACCTAGCAAGAGTTATTCCTTCAAAGATTCTATTGGTATTGGAACACGTGTTCTATTATATCGCGAGGTCTTTCTTATTATCAAGGCATTAAGATCTTTCATATCCAAGAATATTAAAACCTGACAATATAAAAGTCATTTACCAACCAATACTAGAGTGTGTGTGTGTTTGTGTTGGGGGAGAGAAATAGAGGGAGAGAGAGAGAGAGAGAGAGTGTGTGTGTGTGTGTGTGTGTGTGTATGGGAGAGAGAGAGAGAGAGAGGGGTTTGGGGGGAGAATAAACCAAGATCAACCGCAAAAATATGTACTTGCAGTGTAAGAGTTAGTATCGTAGAAAATGGAATCGGTGTGCCAAGTTCCAATTCTGATCGAGTTTGTTTCGTTCAGACCGCATTAATACTCTTGGGAAAGCTGTGAATAAATCTTAATCCTGCTTAGGGCAGTAAGTTTAGAAGAAGAAAATTTTTGAATTTAATTCTATGTACATCATAGAGCAGACTTGGCTATTTGGCCTTGGTAGGTTAATCAGTTTAGCAGACAAACCATACGGACTTCAAAACGAGTTTAAAGAGGGATGCGCTCCGTCAGGTTATATTGCCCTAGGTTCACACACTGATGTTACTACTGCAGTACATATAATGCACCAACGGCATTATTGGGACTTGCAATCGTTAATAACAAAAACAACAATCGTTAATAACAAAAAATAACAAAAATTCTACCGATGAGAGTGTCTATACATTTATACAGAGAAAAGAGCGTGTAGGTAGATTCATTCCTGGAATGAGAAATCGGTATTCATTATAGCACAAATACATTTGGAAAAGGTATAATTTCATGCCTTCTATCTGCAACTATGAGTTAAATAGCAGGGTAGACATCGCCCTCTAGCCGTGGTGGGTAACCAGAGTAGAAGGAAGAAAACTCAAAACTCAGATCGTCTGAAGCTGTACAACTTTTGCTAGACAGGGAGTGCACATAATATTTTTGTGAAACAAAAACACAATAGATTTAATCAATTATAGATAATTTCATTGGAGTGTGATTATCGCGAATGGTGTCGACTCCAACAGGTAATGGGTTCATTGAAATAGGTGGATAATGGTAGCGCACTAATATCGTATCATTCATAGTTCTGGGTGTGACGATAAACTACATCTGGCAGCAAGGCCTTTGATTGGGACATTGGAGGTTTTGAGGAGCCTGGAACCACCTTTAAATTGCTGTAAACTTTGCCCCGTATAATATATAAAATAACCGTATAAAATACATTTTTGTAGTAAAAATACAGGCAATACAGTTTTAAAAGAAAATGACCAGCAATAACTTTTATATTAGAATTACCAACAATAGATTTAAGAGCAAAATGACTAACAATACATTTTATAGTAGAATTACCACCAATACATATTATAAAAAAATAACTAACGATACATTTTATAGTAGAATTACCAACAATATATTTTATAACAAAATGACTAACAATACATTTTACAGTAGAATTACCAACAATACATTTTATAACAAAATGACTAACAATACATTTTATAACAAAATGACTAACGATACATTTTATAGTAGAATTACCAACAATACATTTTATAACAAAATGACTAACGATACATTTTATAGTAGAATTACCAACAATACATTTTATGGCAAAATGACTAACAATACATTTTATAGTAGAATTACCAACAATACATTTTTGAGCAAAATGACTAACAATACATTTTATAGTAGAATCACCAACAATACATTTTTGAGCAAAATGACTAACAATACATTTTATAGTAGAATTACCAACAATAGATTTTATAACAAAAGGACTAACAATACATTTTATAGTAGAATTTTCAGACCGACATTTTATCTGTAGTTGGAGCCATAAAATTGTGTTCAAAATATTTACAGGTTAATATGCAACTATACAAAATCAATCAATCGTGTCATATCGTCAAAGGGAGAGAAATGTTTGTTTTCAGATTGTCTTTAAACAAAATAATTTGACTAATTCGATTAGTGATGGTTTTCGCGATTTCACTAATAATTTTTCGTTTACGGACTGATTGATGTTTCACAAATAAGTTCTTACCAGTTTGGCTTCTTTTATGGACGTGGCAGCTTTCAGGTATAAGATGAAAAGGAGTTGCCACCTTCAAATTGATTGGTACTATGCCCTTTTCATAAATAAACCAATAGAAGAATTCTTACCAAATTTTCTTCAATATTTATTGGAGCATAAATGTGTTGTCAGTAAATATTTGGTATGGAATCAGAAAGTATGTTTCTGTTGTTTTGTTTTTTTCATTAGCCAAGTAGTGATGTTAATGTGCAGTTGACCAATCTCTTCACACGACTCGATGCAAAGTGGGATGGGCGACTGGACAAAACTGTTCGCTTTTATCTGGTTTATATTTAGATGAGGTGAGTTATGCGCGATAACTAGAAAGTATAACAATAGTCCTTGATATTTCAAATCAGAAACAATGTCCCAGGTTTTTACAGTCGATAGAGATAAGTGTTTGCAGGATGTCTAAGAATATGAAGCTTTTATTGATCGTTACTATTTTCAACTCACCGTAAAGTTCCGGGTTTTACAGACATACTCGGCGTGGTAAATCAATGAAAGAGAAAGAGATATGAAAGATAGACAATTGTTAAATGAAGTTTCAATTCTTGCCTCTGCTTGCAGTTTGAACAGGGCCAGATTATGGGTGCCTCTACACTAATGAAATTATACCCTACACCCACAATCAGACGGAATCATGATGTAACTCGCTCGCACCTTTCTTGAATATTTTTTACTCGTTCAGAAATGTCTAAACTATCATCTATATGCAACCATTTTCTCAGACCCATGATTAAAAATGATTTCAAGCGTCTAAATCTCAAAGAAGATTATTCTTTATCAGATCTCATAGACTGGCGCTACAGAATCACAACGAACTTTACCAAATAACAAAAAAGAAAACAAAAAACCAAAAAACAAAACATATCACTTAAAAATTTCTAACAGTAGCAACGACTAAAATGAATAGTACAAGTAACTCGAATAAAAAAAAATAATCAAGATGTTTACTTTCCAAACTACCTTAAACAAAATGATAGAAAGGAAACTTCCATCAATACTAGAAAGGGTTATAACAGTGTACTTGAAAAGCCTATTTTCCTGAAAAATTTTTAAATAGAATATTTTACAATCTTTAATTTTCGTGTCCGCAAATATATATATATATATATATATATATATATATATATATATATATATATATATATATAGGAGGGACGGGATAACCTCATCATCCAAGGTGAAAATGGTACTGACAAGCCATTTCACTATCCTGTCTTGAATGTCACTAAGAACCACAAGTGGATTTGTGTGAAAATGAATACAACAAATTCGATCGCAATGCCAACTGTCTTCGCCGATTTCTCATTCCGGACCGCTATATTTAACGGCCCCACTCCACGACATTCTACGTGGCATTTTTAGGACTAATTGGGAAGAAATAAATAATATAATTCTGGGGCCGATGTTCTTAGGAAAAGTGTATATAATTCACGAAGTCCACACACATGAGACGTACAGATGTTACCAAGTCCACGTTAGTCTAGCTGCTTATCTTGAAGTCCCATTCACGTCCACACGCAAAAAGGTAGCGTGCTGACAAACTACAAAGAGACCGCTTCAAACTACGGCAACATTGTTCACAGTAAGAACAAATTCTATCTAGCTCTTGTATTTCCCGTTACTACTAAGCACTCATACACGTATTGACTCTTTCACTTAAACACACATATAATAACATTTCACTGTATCTGGCATACGTACACAAATACAATTTATATTGGTTTGGTTTACGGCATATAAACCTCAATGAATTATTTAATTCCGACAAAATTTTATTGCTTGTAATATTTTTCTTTTCAAAAATGTATTGCTGGTAATATTTTTCTCTTCAAAAATGTATTGGTGATAATAATTTTTTTACAAAATATTTCTGGTATTAAAACCTATTTTTACACGTTCATAGTGTTTTGACCTCAGCTTGAGGGTTAACTGTTTGCCCTAAGTTGGGACCCTAACAGGTGCTACCACCCCGGCTCATGGTGGACCTGCGAACACCAGCAATTAAGAGGTGGTTCCACGCTCCTCAAAGCCTCCTGATCAGAGGCCTGGCTGTTGGATGTAATTTATCGTCTTACCCAGAAAGCGGATGTAGTTTATCGTCATACCCAGGAGGGACATTTATATTTTATTCCAGAACTTTATTAACCAAAACAAAATGAGATTACTTTCAAATCTATAACCAACTTCTTGTATTCATGTTATATTAAATTAATTTTTGTTTGTTGATACTGCGTTGTCTTTTTCTACTGGATTTCATTCTTTCAACGAAAATTGTGAGATTATTCTAAAGAGCCGAATTACGAGCAATCCCATAACAATATTTTTAGTTATTAAATCGAATCCCGAAACTCCAAATTTTGGCATTTAACAAAAACCGAAGTAGAGGGATTCCTACGATGTCATACACTCGTTTGCATTCCACAAGCACGCACTCCTGTAAAAGTCAAGTTTCAAAATGTAAATTAATTTTTCAGTTTGTCAATTACAAATCTCACGCTATTTCACAATCATTCATCTTCCGACGTACGGTTTAATTAATCGTACGGCATTATTCACGCGCTCTTTAAAAGCAATTACAAGCCATAATTGCCGCGTGAAATGTAGCTTAAGCTGCTATTTTCGCTTTTCTATATCAGGAAGACCATCGTAGACAATACAATTATAAAACAGAAACTTTAAAAATCCACGGCAATGTGTAAGAAAGGAAAAAAGAACATTGTGTCAAAAGGGCGGTTTTTCTTTTTACACTGTTGGTACCGTTTACTCTCTCTTGTTTGTATTAAATAACCCATTTAGGTTGATATGCCGTAAAACAAAATAAACCAAACCAATCTAAACTAAAAAATAAATATTCCATTCATACAAATCTATCCTAAAAATGTTGTCTGCATTAAATAACCTATTGAGGTTGATATGCCGTAAAACAAAATAAACCAAACCAAAGCAAACCAAATATTCTACTATATTTGTCTTAAATAAATATTATATTTTTTTTAAAACGACACAGTAAAGCTGTTTGATTATACCGATCAAAATATGTAAATGTATGTCTTCTTTACTTCCGCCATTTGTCTCTCATGCTTAATTTACCGTTAAATGATGATTGGCAAGAAAATTGACGGCTTCGAAAACAATGCTGATACAGGCAACTCCTGATGACCCTGCTAAGCTACAACAAATGCTAATACCTAGTTTATATTGTTTAAAAATATTGATAAAAGAAGTGATACAGCTCGTGACAGGATTTTTCGGGCTGAAACAGGTGTCCAAGCATATTTTCTTATTGCTCTCGTTGAAAGACTTAGCATTCACTTTCCTGACCGTACTTCTGCATTCATCTCGCTGAACGATATTGTTTTAAAAAGTTTTTTGAAGAATTCTAATAAAACCATAATGCGTGAAGATGTGCTACTTCGACGTGGTGTAATGGTTTAAAAGCTTGTCTCGATATGACTGAATAGTGAGTTCTATTCTCACTGGGACCTCATACTTTTGGCCTTGTGTCACATATAAGCACCGCTTAAAAATCACCATTACGTATGAAGATAAGAGGTATTTAAAAAACCCCACACCATTTCCATGTATTTATTTGTTTACTTACAGATGATAAATTAATAATTTGTAAATAAACAATAAATAATAAATAAAAAAATATGTCAGATCATGGTGAAAATGCTTACATTTATAAATTAAAAGGCTTAAATTTTTAAATTTAGATACTTAAATTTTTAAATTAAAATTAAAAACATTTAATTTTTTAAATTAAAATACTGCTCATGTCATGTTTTTTTATTTAATTAATGTTCTAAAAATATCTAACAGAAAAAAAAAAGAAGAAAAAAGGCAAAAAAAAAAAAAGAAAAAAAAAAAGAAAAAAAAAGAAAAAGCACTAAAGATTACCACGGGAATATACAGTAGTAGAGAAAAGCCTCCTTTCGATGCACCTTTTTTTTTTCATTTTTGAGTGACTTAAATTTCCGCCATAACCACAAATACTGAAAACCATATTCCCGGAAAATTAAATCAAATATATTTCAACTTTGAAACTTATATGTTAAATGAATTTAGTAATTAATATATTCACATGACATAACTGAACACAACTGTAAGCGGCTTGTAAGAGACACCGACAAAAGGTTCTGAATATGTTTCGAAATTATAACTTTCTAGATACCAAAAGCCATGTGGGAAATGCAATAGAACGAAATGTTCTTCATTTCCAAATCCGTATGATATTCCGTTTATGAAATAGACCAATACAAGTAGAAAGCATTCGAACGTGTAGACATTGTATATACACACCAGAATAAATATGTTATGTTGAAATCAAGAGAAAATAATTAAAATTCACAAAAAAAAAAACCTCGACTGTGGTCTTTAATAAAACATACTTTTATCTATCTATCTATCTATCTATCTATCTATCTATCTATCTATATATCTATCTATCTATCTATACTAAATGTCTCTCAGTTTATTAATATCTGTCTATCTATCTGTCTGCCTGTCTGTCTGTCTGTCTATCTATCTATCTATCTATCTATCTATCTATCTATCTATCTATCTATCTACCTATCTATCTATGTTGAGCTAAGTGTGCCGCTCCATTCGAAGTTACAATGGAATCTGTCTTCGATACACCGGAAAGAGAAAAGAAAATCTTTAAATTTGGTCGATACCGGGAAACATCAAGGTGGCTTGTCTTTCAGTTTTGGCTCAGCAAATAAGTTTTCTAAAATACCAGTCATATATATATATATATATATATATATATATATATATATATATATATATATATATATAGAGAGAGAGAGAGAGAGAGAGAGAGAGAGATAGAGATAGAGAGAGAGTGAGAGAATTAATACAAGTAAAAGTTTTCTCATTTAGCTGATTGATGTTACCGCAGAGGATGAAACGCGGCGGCTAAGGTAAGTTTTCTTTTTGTCTTTATTCATATATATATATATATATATATATATATATATATATATATTACATAACAGAGATATCCCAAATTACCTTATGAGTATAGACTATTTCAACTCATGTCAATGAGTTAGCTTTATTCAAATCAAAGGAAGTTGAATAAAGCTAGCGCATTGACGTTAGTTGAAATAGTCTATACTCATAAGGTAATTTTGGATATCTCTGTTATGTAATATATATACTCTGTTATAATAAATAAATTAAGCTCTCTTTGTGGATCAGTTTTAATATTTGATATTATGAGGATCCACTTGGATTATATGCCAAAAAAATTTATTACCTGTACTACATATATATATATATTGTGCGTGTATTTAGGCAGCATTTTTTCATTGATGCATGTTTCATTAAATAATATAGACAAGTTTTGTCTATTTATTTTACGTAAATTTCTTTCATATCGTCTGATAGGCTTAACAATATTATCATTAAACGAAGAAAGAAAATGATACATGTTTTTTAATCCTATCTAAGCTTTCGGCTTACATAAGACATTATCAAACATGACATTTACATTACAATAAATTAAACAATACACGAATATGGCACCGATGATAGTCTGTTATTGTTTGCATGGAAGATTTCCAAGCAACGATAAACTCGTGCATATATGTATGAATAAACACAAAAAGGAAAATTCAGTTCTTGTAACATCTTTACTGCGCAGATGCAAACTAAAAATTCTGCTTCGTCCTGGGTGAGACGTTAAACTACATCCGCATCCTGGGTAAGACGATAAACTACATCCAGCAGCAAGGCCTCTGCTCAGGAGAATTTGAGGAGCGTGGAACCACCTCTTAATTGCTGGTGTTCCCAAGTCCACCATGAGCCAGGGTGGTATTACCTGTTAGGGTCCCAGCTATAGGCA
This sequence comes from Acanthosepion lycidas, assembly GCA_963932145.1. Taxonomy (NCBI): domain Eukaryota; kingdom Metazoa; phylum Mollusca; class Cephalopoda; order Sepiida; family Sepiidae; genus Acanthosepion; species Acanthosepion lycidas. Next base: position 46,626,167 of record OZ010577.1, on the reverse strand, counting down.
AATAGTTAACAGCAATACTTTTTTGAAAAAAATTATTACCTGCAATACAATTTTGAAAGAAAAATATTAGCAGATACAGATTTTTAACAAAACAAAATATTACCAGCAATAAAAAATGTTGCTGGCATTAAATAACCCATTAAGATTGATATGTCATAAAACAAAATAATCAAACCAATCTAAACCAAAGAATACATATTCTATTCATACGGATCTATCCTAAAAATGTTGTCAGAATTAAATAACCCATTGAGATTAATATGCCGTAAAACAAAATAAACAAAAGCAATCTAAACCAAAGAATACATATTCTATTCATACGAATCTATCCTAAAAATTTTGTCGGCATTAAATAACGCATTGAGTTTGATATGCCGTAAAACAAAATAAACGAAACGTGAAATGTAGCTTAAACTGCTACTTTCGTTTTTCTATATCAGGAAGACCCTCGTAGACAACACAATTATAAAACAGAAACTTTAAAAATCCGCGGCAATGTGTAAAAAAGGAAAAAAGAACATTGTGTCAAAAGGGCGGTTTTTCTTTTTACACTGTTGGTACCGTTTACTCTCTCTTGTTTGTATTAAATAACCCATTTAGGTTGATATGCCGTAAAACAAAATAAACCAAACCAATCTAAACTAAAAAATAAATATTCCATTCATACAAATCTATCCTAAAAATATTGTCTGCATTAAATAACCTATTGAGGTTGATATGCCGTAAAACAAAATAAACCAAACCAAAGCAAACCAAATATTCTGCTATATTTGTCTTAAATAAATATTATATTTTTTTTTAAAACGACACAGTAAAGCTGTTTGAATATACCGATCAAAATATGTAAATGTATGTCTTCTTTACTTCCGCCATTTGTCTCTCATGCTTAATTTACCGTTAAATGATGATTGGCAAGAAAATTGACGGCTTCGAAAACAATGCTGATACAGGCAACTCCTGATGACCCTGCTAAGCTACAACAAATGCTAATACCTAGTTTATGTTGTTTAAAAATATTGACAAAAGAAGTGATACAGCTCGTGACAGGATTTTTCGGGCTGAAACAGGTGTCCAAGCATATTTTCTTATTGCTCTCGTTGAAAGACTTAGCATTCACTTTCCTGTCCGTACTTCTGCATTCATCTAGTAACAATTAAACCGACAGAGAAGGGTACATGTGACTTGTAAGAAGAAGGAAAGATCTATATTCGGGTAACAATGGACTTCTTTCTGAGGCCATTGTCCAGTTAAAACTTACACCTCGAGGGTATTGTGGATTTTAGCTTCATTCATTTCCCTTTGTTCAGCTTTAGCTTTCTAATGTAACCGTATCAAAACCTGAGACATAATCGAAGATAAAACGGATTTTAGTTTTGGATTATACCTCCAGGATAGAAGTTTATGATTGTAGAATTTTTTTACTTACTTCACTATGGAAAATTTGCTGTACAAATCTATACATCAGACAAATAGTGGTGAATGACAAAATAAAACAAAACCTCGTGTTTAATTCTTGAAGAAACAAATTCAAACTAATAAGTGTTTACTCAATGAGCTCAGTCTAATACACAAATATATATATATATATATATATATATATGTGTGTCTGTGTATGTGCTATATCACACATGCACGTACGCACGCACACACACATACACATATATATATAACTATGATGATGTTGAATGTAGAATAAAAGGTTTACTCTACATTCAACACCATCACTGGATAAGACACTAGAGTTGCTGAAACAAAATGGCTATTTTTGTAGGGATTTTATAACCTATTGATGTTATAATTTTTAAATAAATAATTATATTTGCTCTACTTTGTATTGAGCACTCTTTTAAGAATAGTAATTGTTGGTTATTGGAATCTATTCTGTATACACCAATCCTATACTTGGGTGTGTATATATATATATATATATATATATATATATATATATATATATATATATATATATATATATATATATGACTGACTTCATTGATACCACCGTTATTTTTTCTATCTAATTACGAAGTTCACAGTATACTATAGGCCAAAATTTCATAGAATCAATTATCGTAGTTGTATTTCTTCGTGGCCGAGCGGTAAAACCGCCGAATTAAACGGTAGTTTTCCCTATAAATGGACATGCAGTTTCAAATCCTTGGAGAGGGAAAAGATCTTTACTGATTAACGTAATATACACTAATGCGGCAACTTCAAATAAGAATTGTCAATTATAATGACTTTTTGGTTTTATTTATTTTTAATTAATTAATTAATTTTATTTATATATATATATATATTTTATTAATCCAACATATTTTTATCACTTTAAACGTTATTTTTAGTGGATACCCATATTTGAGTAGATGGTTTAAATTAGTTTAGAATACCTATTTTTAAGCTTGTCTAATTTTCTTTGTGAAGCAGTGTCATTTAAATAAGATAACATCCCTTCTATTTGTGCCAGGCTCGACTTCAACAAACAATTTATTTACAACCTTACTATTAGGTTGGTGCAAAAATAATGACGTAATAATGTCGTTTTTTGACGTATTTTTTAACTTCAAAAAACGACATTATTACGTCATTATTTTTGCACCAACCTAATACAATTAACGGCAGATAAAGTATAATTGTATTGATCCGATTATTTAATGTGAACCTCAGATGAAATATTGACAAGTATTTTTCTACCACCTTTCAAATCTTAATGAAAGCATAATTTTTTTTTCTATTTTGATGCCTCGCTTCAATTCTTTTTGTCTCTGTCTATCTCATCTTGTTCATTTAAAAAATGAAAAAAAAAGAAAAGAAAAGAAAAGAAAAAAAAAACATGCATATATACATCAGTATCAAAATTGTCCAAATTCTGTAACAGCAAAATTGTCCAATTGTTAGATTAAGATTTGAACTATTGTATCTTAGAAATGATTATAGCTATCTTACTGGAATTCTCCGAGGTTTTTATAACACTATTGGACTCTACTTTGAGCAATAAAAATGTATGTAGCTCTAAGTTGAAATGATGATCCCTCTTGCTGTTGTTACCTCCTGATCTAATTTTCCTCTCGATTGCTGCCTCTTTTAAAAACTTATTCATCGTTCTCTTGTTGGTTGTTGGATGGACTTTGAAGACGGAAGCCAGAGTATGAATGTTGGTACCATTGCTGAAGGCCTGAATGATCTTTTTCCTCTTACCATTGCTCAATTGGGAAGATATAGGAGGCTGACACAAAACGAATTTAAATTGTTCGCTTTCTATCTCAATAACTCAAAGGATTTTTTAGTGATTCTTACAACAAATGCTGTCAAGATGACTAAACGTCTTATTTGAAAATCTTGAAAAAAGAAACTCAATTAGTTTACTGTTTTTTTTTATATTAAACATTTTGTGGGGTGGAAAATTATCTCATGCTTTTACACGATTTGGACAATTTTGCTGTCACATCCGTTATATATTAAGCTGTCACATATATAATTTTTTTATTTAATTTTCCACATTTCCGAATTAGAGAATGTTGCTACATTCGTTTTTAAGGATTGTTCTGTGTATATTTACGCAACTATTTTTTTTCTAATTCTGGCGTTCTCACGTTTGACGTGATACCAATTTCAAGTCACTGTTATGAAAGACAAAATACTAAGGTGTTGAGATAAGAAATCCTTATTCATTCATCATCTGTAGTTTTTGAGATATACATGTATACATATAGGTAAAAAAATGTATAAATGTACATGCATTCAAGTCTGCCAGATGTGTCCTATTTAGTCTATTTTTTTTAATTTTAGGAATTGTAATCTAAAAAAAAAAAAGAAAGAAAACTGATATAATGACCACCCTGGCTCTTTGCGGCGAAACACTTCAAATTCGAATTCTCGGTACTTATGGACGTAACCATTTCAATGTTTATATTGTTTCCCATATTTTTATGAACTAATACATATCTATACAATGGCTTCAGTCACTTCAAAAGACCGAGGATACATCAACAAGGCAAATTCATTGTTAAGTGTCTGGGGATTTCTCGACAATTGTACATCATCGTACAATTACTCCTTTCCTGGGAACTACTTACTTTCATTATTTTGACTGTAAAATTAGAGATCAGAACAAATCCTGAGCCCCGCACAACTGTTGCAAACCCTGTTATAATTAAATAACTGCATAGTTCCATAATAAGATGTCAGCCTACAACTTTGCTATCCCGATGATCTGGGGAGAGCAATGAAGCCATGCAGATGTCTGTTAGTTTTGTCTAACAAATACGACTGACTTCAATGCTTCTTAAAAAAAAAAAAAAATCAAATATTACAAGCTTCTTTCAGCTATGAAACATGCTCTGCACTCAGATCATCTCCTTGTACCTACACCCAGCATATAACTATCTTATCCTTTCATCATATGAAAAATTGCTTTCAGAGGATATTTCTACCAAGACGGACTTTTCTGAACATAGTGTCACGGTTTATTCAGGAATAAGTCGCAGTGGGCCTCACTTTCCAGGAAGACCTGAATGACCAGGTTCGTGATTTGTATTAGGTTGGTGCAAAAATAATATCGTTTTCTCACATAGTAACATATGTTAGAAAACGACATTATTTTTGCACCAACCTAATACCTATATAAGCAGCAGTCAGAGCTCTTGACATCACGGCTTAAAGCAGTGGAACTTGGTCAAGGCAAATATAAGAATGGTCAGTTACAGAACACGAAAAGGACTCATTCTTCGACATAGGAATTCTGCAGAGCTTCTAATCTTAAATGAACTGAGAGCATCGGAGGCGTTTAAGTCAGTCTGTCTTGGTAATACACAGGTAAAAGATTACCAAGAGTGCATCGAGAGGTTGTTACAGCTTTATGAGGATACAGTACAACAAATGTCAATCACTTTCTTTACTCAAACCTCTTGTTAATCTCTTGCTATTTGCATGGTAAATGTTATGACGAGCTGCATTACTTAGTTCACCAGCTCTTAAAAGCTAAGACCCGCCATGCCACGTAAAATTGAATTAATAATTCCCTTTCCCTTCGTATTCCAATGGTAAGGAGGAAGTTCCATTCGAAAAAGCTTCTTTCTAAGAACCCCTAATTTGTAACTCAGCTTCCCGAGAGGATGCTTCTCCGATTAGTACTATCTTAACATCTTCAAGCCTAGTGTAAACTGTTATCTATCATCATAATGTGCACTTCGTTTGCTTACGCTCATAGAACAATATCATTTAGCTACTCTGAGTGACTGTTGTGCCTTGTGTTGGGTAAAGGATTAAAAAACGCTCAAGAATAAGTTTCTAACTTTTTTCACAATAGAGTTTACTCTGTACAAGGCCCATTGGCAGCTCAAGGCAGAGGGCTGCGTTAGGTGACAATTTATCCGGGTAAGAGGGGAGGATAACGGTTAACACTAGACTTGAATAGGTTAAGATTGTAATGATCGGAGAAACAACCTCTTGGGAGTCGGTTCCACGGAGCAGTGAAGAAACTGTTTGAGTGGAACATCTGAAAATAAGTCTCGGGGAAGAAATCAATCAAATTTGCATATTGGAAAATTTTAAAATAAAATATAAATATGATCGGATATAGAAAATTAAATGAAAGCTATGATGAGTAAAATAAAGAAAGTAATTATTGTAATAAATTCATAAGATTATTCTTTTATTTTACAGTAAGGTTCACCTTGTACAAGGCCGACGTGGTAGAGAGTTACGTTAAGTGAAAATTTGTGCTGATAGGAGGGGAAGTTAACGGTTAAACCTCGCCTTGAACAGGTTAAGATTGTAGTGATCGGGGAAACATCCTCGTGGGAGTCGGTTCTACAGAGCAGTGATTCGCATGATGGGTTAAGGAAAATATAGAAGTTGATACTCTGCTTAGCTTTTGGAAGTCATCTTTGTCTATTCTAATGCGTTTTCGAATTTCACTGTTGCCCTTTCCGTCCAGATATTTAAATTTTTTTTACTTGTTTGATTTTGGTATTCCCGATTCGTAATTTGCATTTTGGGTTCATCCTTTTCCTAACAACCACGCATTCTGCCTTCTTGTAGTTTATATTTAGTCTTTTCCTCTCGCCATCTTCTGTCTGAGTTTTTGTAGTTTTCTTTCAATGCCTGCTAAGATGGAACTTGGAAAAAGAAGTCGGGCATTTATTTTTTTTTAAAAATTCTGTTGTCAACGCTTCGCTCTGTAAGAGCATGATGAGAAAATCGGAAAAACAAACCCTAAGGAAGAAACCCTTACCATATCAGCTTTGTTAATTAGAAACGCTGTGGTTAATTTGGAAAAAAAATAACTTAACAACATTTGAAAATAAATATCGGTGAACAATTCAATCAAATTTGCACATTGGAAAATTTTAAAATAAAATATAAATATGATCGGATATAGAAAATTAAATGAAAGCTATGATAAGTAAAATAAAGAAAGTAAATACTGAAATAAATTCATAAGATTATTTTTAATTTTTTTTTATTTTACAGTAAGGTTCACTTTGTACAAGGCCCGGAGGTCGCTTGTAGTAGAGGGTTACGTTAAGAGGCAATTTGTGCTGATAGGAGGGGAAGTTAAACCTAGCCTTGAACAGGTTAAGATTGTAGTGATCGGGGAAACATCCCCGTGGGAGTCGGTTCCACGGAGCAGTGATTCGCGGAAAGAAGCTCTTCGGATGGAACTTACTTCTCACTAATTGAACACGGGGGTGAATGTGGGTAGTTTGCTACAGTGTAAGTGGTATGGCGGGTCCTGACCGTGAAGATTAGACCTGGTGGAATCAAGGAATGTAGTTCGTCCGATCACTTTCCGTGGAAGTAGCGATAAAGCAGTGAGAGGCTCACCACATCCCGCCTGTGGTTGGAGGGTGGGAAATAATTTGTCACCCATAAGGACTCAGAGACGCTTTTGGATTCTATCGGAATTGGAAAGGAAGTTCTTTTGTATATTTATTTCAAGTTCAACTCGAATTGTCTTCACTGGAAAAATGTCAACAGCTACTTAGCCATTGACAAGACTTTGAGCCTTCAGGCCGTGGACAAAAAATTTCTCCACAACGTCTTGTCCTTTGAAATTTTAAGCAGTGTTTGCCACTTTACTAACTTCTTAATTTCTATTCTGCCATTTAAAAAAAAAAAATTCACACCATGCAAGGTGGTAATGTCACTGGTACGTAGGGCATTACAGAGAGTGAAGGTGTATAGCCGGGACCGAGGAAAGGATAAGAGCTGAACGAGGTTCAGAAGATAGATGATGGCCAATGACGTTGCATTTAAATTTTTGAAGATTGTATTTATCAAGGAATCAAAGAAACTGATGGGAGTTCCACAGGCGAGGAGTGCGAGAAAAGAAACGGTTCAAGTAGAAGTGGCGATTACATTTAACTAATTCAGCAGTAAAAGAGTGGGACCTAAGTGTCAATCCAGTAGCAGGGTTAAACTCACGTAGTTCTATTTACGCAACTGTGACGTCCCCCCGGTGTCGCTGCGCCAAATGTGACGTCTGCCTAGCCGCGTCCATCGTGCTATCCTGTCCTGTGACGACCAACTGGCTTGGTATTGGTCGCAGCACCAAATGTGATGTTCTAACCTTTTGCTGATTCGGATGGGAATCTGGTTAGATTCGGTATCAGCCTTGTCGTTCCCAGCTCGCCTCCAACGTCTTGTTACCGAAGTAACTCTTTTGATTTCTAGTTTAACCTACCCACGTTGTGAATTGATCTCAGGCAAACGAAATCAATCAGTAATTGCCGTAATGCAAGCCGAGTTCGATCAAGGGTAACACCGCACAAATATATGTAAAAGAAAATAAAATAATAACTCGAAAAGTTCAAATGTGTTAAAAAAGGATAACAATATTTTATATCTGGTTGCTGAATACAGGACTTCAACAACCCCGCTATAATGGATTCGTGACACTTTGTGTTTGTTAGGCGAGTCTTAACATCTTAAGTTGTTTGTTCTTAAGAAACTGGTCGTTCTTCAAAAATAAATTGTTCTTGGCTAGAAGTTGAGGTCGGGATTTGCGTGGAATCTTTCAAGTCAGCTATCTGCGAGGCGGGTGCAACTTCAACTGCGAACTTCCCTCAACTGCCTCTCAACTGGAACTCGAACTGAACTGGTTTTCACTCGCTGCGACTCTGCTTATATGGACGCCGACCAAAATCGGGGTGGGCTTGTCGGGGTTTGAGGTTCCTTGATAATTCTAAACCCACAATCCACTTCTTTGTTTTCGGTCAGGAAAATTTTATTATTTTCCATTTTTGGAAGTCTTTCGTCTTCCCACCTTCTTCTGTTCTCATATTGGTATCTCACCATATCCTCAGAGGGTGTCAACGGATTCCCCCTCTCTCTCACAGTGGCATCTCACACCTATCCCTTCAGGAGGGCGCAACAGGCCTCCCTTCCTTCTTCACATGATTACCTCCGCCTAACGCTCATGCCACCATTCAGCCAATGGGCGCTTAGCAGCGTGGGTGTGGCCAGACTAGCCTCGGTTTAAAAAATCTTGATCAAAGAAAAAAAAATTATCTTCCTTTTTCTTTTTTCTTTCTTTTTCTTTTCTTTCTCTTTCTTTCCTTCTGCCCGACAACAAACCTTAGACTCTTATCATAGTCAAATGTCATTTGGAATTTATCACCCGGGGCCTTCGCCAAACAAGTGGGTGGTCAATTGGACGTATTTGCATTCTGTTGTTAATTAACTGTTCTGATAAAATAATTTCGCTATCATAGCCAGCCATGACGATAAACAGGTGTTTTTCCCAAATGGCATGGAGGCGGTTCCACGGACATTTTGGTGTCGGTCAAGCTTGACCTAATTCATTTTTATCTCCTAGCACCCTGCGGAAGGTCTCTTGTCCAACTTGAAAAAATCTTTTTTTTAACATTGCCATGGGCAGATTGGATATATCTTACTCGCCGCCCCGTAACATAAATCAGATTAAATTCTGTGTTTCACCTTCTCGACAATGGAAATAAAAATCTAATCCACTTTCCCTGTCAGAAAAATAACACCGTTTAGTGTCCTTTTCGTGATGGCTTCTCACTTAAATTTAATTCTCGCCTTTCTTTTTTTTCTTCTTTCCTTCTAGCGACGTAAATAGTGTCACACAATCTCGTTACTTGATGTTTCCCTCTGACTCTTATGAACTGTGAGTGTCAAATTTACCAATACCTCTTTCTGTTCTTTTTCTTTCTCGTAGATTTCCGTTAGAAAATAAGAAAAGGATATTTAATTCTTCCTCCTATATGAATGCTGGACAATATTCTCACAGACTTGAAGCAACAGAAACATGGTTCTTTAGAAGGATGCTGAGGATACAATGGAAATAACATGTGTAACATCAGGAAAATAGAATTGGAATTTCTAGGGAACATAACGAGGAAAGAGTGTTTGGAAAATTTGATACTCACAGGAGTGATTGCAGGCAAGAGGGACAGAGGAAAACAACGTATAACCTGGCGAGCTTGTGTAAATAGATGGCGGACAAAGGTTTAGGACAGATAACAAAAAGGCAAATTTATTAAGGACAGGGAATTGTGGAGGGCTTTGATTGTCAACGTTCTGAGGTACACGGCACATAGAAGAAGGAAGAAGAAGAAGAAGAATGAAGAAGAATAAGAAGCAGAAACAGAAGAAGAAGGAGAAGAAGAAGAATAAAGAAGAAGAAGAAGAATAAAGAAGAAGAAGAAGAAGAAGCAGAAGAAGAAGGAGAAGAATAAAGAAGAAGAAGAAAAAAGAAGAAGAAGAAGAAGAAGAAGGAGCAGAAGAAGAAGGAGAAGAAGAAGAATGAAGAAGAAGGAGGAGAAACAGAAGAAGAAGAAGAAAGAGAAGAAGAAGAAGAAGAAGAAGATGATGATGATTATTATTTCCTTGTTTGTCGATAAACAATTCGTCTCAAAGAACAAATCAAAGTCGTTGCACAAATTCCAGAACACCATTCCCACACAGACCTTTAGTTCCTGATTCTAATACCCAGTTGGGTTATTTTGGTCTAAAGGAAACAATCGAACTCTTATTATTGCCTCTTATATTATCACACGCTTTTTTTGTCTCAGTGAGATACGGCCGGCTTCTCGGCTACTTTGAGAGTGTAATTTGAAATGACGATCTGAGGAAAAACGAATGCAGACTCGAATACAAACGATTTACCTCGTCAAAATTTTAAATATCCATCATTTTAACATGAACAAGATCACATGTAAAGAACAACCATTACGTGGTATTATATCTCTCGCCAACAGAAAATGACCATTTATATTCAAGATCGTACGACAATAGCCGATAAGATGCCGTACATCAATCTACACATCAAAATACGCACAATATATATATATATATATATATATATATATATTGAAATACGCTGATGCGTGTTGAAATCCTCATAGAATTCAGTATTGTTGAAGTTATCGGTAAATTTTTTGTCGACATTTAAAAACTCTACGCTTGTTTCAATTTCGAAAACAAATCGGTGAAATTTGAATAAGCTGATTTATTTTGAAAAAAATTCGTTCACACAAACTCTACTTCGCGGTTCTTACGCACCCATTTAAAACTAAAGATACTTTGTACCCTCTTACCTGTTGACACTTCTCAAAATTCGGTCAATGTATCACAATTTTAGAGTGAATTGTAGAAGTATGAATCAAAAGCCGTTGGTATAAACCAATGGCTTCTGTTACAATTTCCGTGAGTCTATGTGTAATTTCCTCCAGTTGGTCCGGGGTAGTTATATCCTGTAGTTTATCGTAAATGTCCTGTTTCTACAATTCACTCTCGTGTGGTCATGTGTGACGTCATGAGATGCGATGCGATTTTCGCTTCTAGCGTCTTATATGCGCATGTTTATCGTTGCTTAGAAATCTTCTATGTAAACATTGACAGACTATCATCACTGTCGTGTCCGTATATTGTTTAATATGTTGTAATTGACATCTTTGATAATGGCTTAAGTAAGCCGAAAGCTTAGATTGTATTAAAAAAATATGGATCACTGCTGTGAACTTCTTTCTTCTTTCAACGATAATGTTATTAAACTTATCAGAAGTTACGAAAAAAATTTACATAAAATAAATAGACAACACTTGTCTATATTATTTAATGAAACGTGTATGAATGAAAAGATGCTACCTAAATACACACAATATATATATATATATATATATATATATATATATATTTACCAATTTTCAAAAGGATAGAATCCAGGTAGAACTAATATTCCATGGTTATAATTTATTACATTGGAATCCCAATGACGATCCAATTTGTCAGATTTACAAATTCAAAAAGACTTTTTGAATTTGTAGGTTTGATGAATTGGATCGAGATTACGATTCCAAAGTAATAAATTATAACCATGGGGTTTTAATCTTTGTGCCATATATATATATATATATATATATATATATATATATATATATATATATATATATATATATATGTATGTATGTATGTATGTAAGCAGCATGTATTCGTCCCAAAAAGTTTGATTGAAAAAAAAAAAACCGGCAACGTCTGTCCGTTTAATTTTTTTTTATAGTATTTTTCTAATTTTCGACTCAGATTCAAAATTTTAGTCGAATTTTTGATTTTGACGTTGAGCATAAACTGCCCGAGGTTTATATTTTGTTTGTTTTTGTTTAAATACTTTCAACCATCTCAGTCATTATCAAGAACCAGTATGGTGATTGTGCGATTGTTAGAATTCCTTTGTCTACATAATGGCATTTTTGGAAATAGGGAGCTACGCATGTATGTGTGTGTTATGGGACAGATGGCGCTTCTTAAACCGTGTTGAAGACAACATTTCGAGGAGGTGTTACCTTTGGTATAAACCTAAGTTCTTCTATTATTCTCCATGTCAATGTCCAATAAATCAGAGTAGATTTGACTCTGCAGCTCAGTGAAAGAAACCCGAAGAAAGGGAAACTCTGAAATAAAACATTTGACAGAAACTCCAGCCATCTTGAGTTTGTAGCAGTGAGTTAACTGAAAAGTGTTCCGTTTAACAATGGCAGGATATTCATATCGTGAACGTGCAGATATGATTTTGACATACGGCCGCGCGATTGGAATGAACACGACTCTTCACGGCTGTATCAGATTATGTGTCCAGGCCGAAGGCGTACGAGTCATCAAAACTGTTTTTTGTCGCATTGCTGAGACAGAATTCATGGCACCACAAACAATGGACGTAGGAAGGCCAAGATAAGCTCGTATGCCTGACCATGAAGAACATTCTACAGGCTGTCGGAGACGATCCAGGATTTGTGAACCCATTTGTGAACCCATGTTCATTTGGCTTTTTTTTTAGTTTTAGAGTGAGGACCCCCCCCACCAATGTTTGTAGAAGTATTTTGACACACACACACACATATATATATATATATATAGATAGATATATATGTATATAAATATGTATATATATATATCATCCACATACAGACTGTTTCGCTGTATCACAGCTCTTCATTGTGTCTAGACGTTCGGTTGCCTCTAGCTAGGATCGAAATCCGGCTGAATTGGCGTCAGGGAGGGAAGAAGCTTAATTTAAGCGTATTTATTTTTAGATAGACACACAGTGATTGAGAGAACTCGATTCGATATACCAAATAGTTATGCATTATTAGCCGTATTAGTCACTGTTTACAAACCCCCAGACAGCTCAACTGAAATAAATTTTTCATATATATATATATATATATATATATGCACACACAGCGTGCGATGGATAAATTTTCGTCTAAATTAAATATCACTGTCATTTAATATCAGATATTGCCAATATTACAAAAAAATATCTTGAAATATTAATGAGTAAATTTGTTCAATAAAATCGGCATTGGCTTCAACCACAGACTCCCGACGACTTCGGAATCTCCTGCAACTTTTCTGGGTGGTCTCCTTAAGTTGGTGAATTTATCAACGTAAATCTCAGTATTTTATTTTGTATTTACAAAAAGAAGTAAATTGGTGGAAAATATAAATTGAAACGTAAAAAAATCTCCACATTTACTGTGATGAAGTCCTTCGGTGTAAAAAACGCGTTGATAAAGAACCTTTTCATTTTGCTTTATTATACTGTCTTTACAGGTATATTCAATTTATTATACTGTCTTTACAGGTATATTCAATTTATTATACTGTCTTTACAGGTATATTCATTCAATTTATACCTGCTTTTTTACACACACACACACATATGTATATATACTTATATATACACTGTTCGTGTATATATATATATATATATATATATATATATATATATATATATATATATATATATATATATATATATACACGGAATGGTGCATGCAAAGTTGTTTATAGAAGGTACATGTGTGTGTGTGTGTGTGTGTATTACAATTTGCTACCAGTATATGCATTTTATAAATGTATTTAAGCGTAATTACACGTCTGTAATCTATTTTTCAGTATGTAGGTATGTTTATACGTGTGTGTGTGTGTGTATATTGCATACATATACTGACAGTATATATATATATATATATATATATATATATATATATATATATGTGTGTGTGTGTGTGTGTCTGTGTGGGTATATGTAAATATATATATATGTATGTGTGTATGTTAATAGATAAATAGATATAGATATATATATTGAATATATATATAAATATGTATATATATATATATATAGATAGATAGATAAGATATATATATATATATATATATATATATATATATATATATATATATATATATATATATATATATATATATATATATATAGTTTCATATTGTTAATATTTTCTCTATTCGTCCGCGTTGACCGTAGCATTTCTTTTTTGTTTAAAAAGGATAAATCTTGTAAGCTCAATGTTTTTTTCATGATAATTTGTCAGTCGGGAATTTTGTCTCTTGCATCCTCTTTGCTGCAGATGTAAAAAACAAAAATAATCATGAAAGAGATCAAAAACAAAAAGGAAAGAAGATACGAAAGAAGAATATTATTAAAATGTAGAGGAAGAAGAAAACGAAAAATAATGAGTAGAAGTGAGAAATAGAATGAATGGGGTGAAGAAGAAGAAGAAGAAAAAGAAGGAGAAGAAGAAGAAAAAGAAGAAAAAGAAGAAGAAGAAGAAAAAGGAGAAGAAGAAGAAGTAAAAAAAGAAAAAGAAGAAGAAAAAGAAGAAGAAGAAAAAGAAGAAAAAGAAGAAAAAGAAGAAAAAGAAGAAGAAGAAGAAAAAGAAGAAGAAGAAGAAGAAGAAGAAGAAGAAAGTTAAGAAAAAGAAGAAGACATGGGAAAAAAAATTGAGGAAATGAAAAAGTATAAAGTAGTAGCTAATATTAAGAGGATATTGTGGCTCAAAAAGCGAACGAAAACAATTATCAAAGAAAGAATGAAAAAAGGAAGGAAATGTAAAAGAAGACAAAAACATATTGTTATAATGCAGAAGAAAAATATAAATTGTTACGAAGAAGAAGAAGAAAAAAAGTAGAAGATGAAGAAGAGGAAAAAAGAAGAAGAAGAAGATGAATAATAAGAAGAAAGCAATGATGGAAGATCTTATGTACATTCGAAAAGTAGAAAGTAAAACTTCATAGGAAGAACGCTTGGAGAACTTTAGGAAAAAGAAGGAAAAAAAAAGGAGTGAAAAAGAAGTGAAGTGAAGAAGAAGTGAAGTGAAGAAGAAGTGAAGAAGAAGTGAAGAAGAAAGAAAGCAATTTCAGAAGAAAAAGTAAAGTAATATAATATGGCCGCCAGAAGAAAAGTGACGTGAGGAAGGAGGGGGGGAAATAGCTGAAAGGTGAATAAAAAAGTGGAAATAAGAAAAAAGAAGATTAAACATGTAAAGAAGGGTAAATGAGAAAAAGTGCAAAAGGAAAGTGAAAAAGAGTAAGAAGAAAAAAGAGCAGAAAGAAGGAGAAAATTGAGAAGAATAAAGGTAAAAAGAAAGAGAAAAAAGTGGAAGAAGAAAATAGTCAAAAAGAAAGAGAAAAAGAGGAAGAAGAAAAAGGCAAAAAGAGAAAAAAGAGGAAAAAGAAAATAGACAAAAAGAAAGAGAAAAAGAGGAAAAAGAAAAAGAAAGAGAAAGAGAATAATTAATTTGAAAGAAATAATATTGTGAATACGAAAAAAGAAAGAAAAGAGAAGGTGAAAGGGTTTCGGAAGAAAACGAAGAAGACAGGTGAGAGTATCAACAGAAATTAAAAGTATTAAAAAAAGAGGGGGGAAAAAAAGAAAGAAAGAAAAGAAGGAAGAGCAGGAAGAGAATGAGAAGAAAGCAAACCGGAGTTGCAACAAAAGTCAGAGATAAAAAAAAAAAATGAAGGAAGGACAAGAAGAATAACAGAATAATAGAATAATAGAATAAATGAACACATAAATAAGAAAGCAACAAAAAAAGAACGAAAGAAAAAAACAAAGATAGAGGGATAGAGACAACTACAGCAACAGAAAGTAGAAAGGCGAGAAAAACAAAGGCTAAGAAAGAGAAAGAGAGGGTAAAAAGAGAAAAGAAAGAAAAATATTTTTGCCAAATTTATCGTCGATGAATTGCGCCATTATTTATGGAGATAGTTTCAAAAGAAACTACGATTAAGAAAGAGGAACTTTCTTTGACAAATTCTCCTTTCAAAGCTTTCCTTTTCTGAAGGCGTCACAGCGTGTCACGGCGTAATTATGCAGTGGCTGTTGCAGTGTGCACCACTTGATCTACGCACACACATACTTAATTATATATAGTATGCGTAAAGTAATCTGTTTAATTAACGAGTGTAAAAAGTATTTAATGTACAAGCGTTCCTACTCAGGATAGATGTGAGTGTGTGTGCGTGAGTGAGTGTGTGCGTGCGTGTTTCTGTGTGTGAAACAACAATTATTGGGAAAGAATGGATGATACAAAGTAACTTGAGCGAAAAGTGTAGTTTGAGAGAAAAGTGTACGGAAAGAAAGGCTTTCAAGAGAGAAGAGAAACACAAAAAAAAACAAGAGAAGAGAAAAAAATGTTAATTCCTGCCGAAAGCGATGTATTCATTTTGAATTCATACGCTATTAATAATGATGAAAAGAAAAATATTAAACAAAATTGTGTACACGAGCTTTGTACATCCATCCGAACTACAGGCATATATATATATATATATATATATATATATATATATATATATATATATATATATATATATATATATATATATACATATACATATATATATATATATATATATATATATATATATATATATATATATATATATATATATATATGGGATAACGATACACAAATTTTATATATCAAAACCAGTTTTGGAGGAAACATTATATAACAAAATGGAAAAAAAAGGTTTTATGTGACGCGTTTTGGAAGTCCTAAGGGGCGAAACATCGCGCAAAAACTTTTTCACTTTGTCATACATTCATTTTTCCCAAAAAATTTCGCTTGAAGATGGAACAGAACCTACTTTAACTCAAGTTAATTCAAATATTATTTTGAAGTTTTCGGCTCTTGTTTTGAAACATGAGACCTCTTATGTAGCGTGTTGGAATCATATTTTTAAATAAATAATTATATATATATATATATATATATATATATATATATATATATATATATATATATATACATTCCGGGTGTTAGAGAAAAATTGTCCTAATCTTGTAAAAGCAAAATTGTCTATTTGTTAGATTAAGATTTGTACCGTTGTATTAGGTTGGTGCAAAAATAAAAACTACGTCAAAAACCGACATTATTTTTGCACCAACCTAATATTTAGAAATGATTAAACATATCTTACTGGAATTCTCCGAGGTTTTTATAACGCTATTAGACTGTACTTTGAGCATAAAGAATGTATAATTACTCTCCATGTTTAACGGACGAATCGTAGTAAAACCGATCATAAACGAAAATGACATGTTAATTTATTTAATTTAGTTTAATTTAATTTAATTTAATTAATTTCATTTAAATAATTATAGCTAAGGATCGAAAGTTCAGGAAGGACTGAAATAAAGTTCAAATATATATATATTATTCCAGGACAATTTTCTAACTCATTAAAGATGATATTTGTCCTCTCTAATCTTCTAACTTTCTGTCCTGGAGTAAGAAGGTGCCTCACAAGTTTCACGTACGATTTTATTTTCAAGTCTTTTTTTCACTGCTCTTTGAATTGTCATAGCTGAAACTTCTCTCTCACATGCCAAACGTCTTATGGATTGAGTTGGATCTTTTCTAAATGATCTCTTTAGCTCTAAGTCGAAATGATGATTCCTCTCCCTATTGTGACCTCCTGATCCAGTTTTACTCTCAGCTGTTCCCATTTTTTAAAAAAACTTGTTCACCAATCTCTTGATGGTTCTTGAATGGACATAGAAGACGGAAGCCAGTCTATGAATGTTCGTACCATTACTGAAAGCCTGAATGATCATTGACCTCTCACCATTGTACATTTGAAAGGATAGTGAGGCTGCCACGAAACGATTTTAACCTGTTCCCTTTCTCGCTGAATAACTGGGGGCAAGATGGCTAAACGTCTTGTCTGAAAACCTGGAAAAAAAGAAACTAAGTTTAGAGGTTTATTTTTAGATATTAAACATTTTGCGGGATGAACAATTATGCTGTTGCACGATTTAGACAATTTTGCTGTTACACCCGGCGCGCGCGCGCACACACACACACACACACACACACACACACACACACACACACACACATATATATATATATATATATATATTGGATTGACTGATTTGTTTTTACGGCTTATCAACCTTTTGCAGGTTATGTAAACTCAGAAAATATATTTTAGACTGTAAATATGTTTTGTAAATAATAATGATTTATTAATACTAATTCTACTAATTAATCCATATCTAGGAGGGGCAGAATAGGCGGATTCATCCCTTTTCCAAAGGTATTTGGGCGTAAGTGGACATAACGAATATTGCTGGAATTGGAACTCTGTTGTCCGATTTCCAATTCTGATCCGTTATCCATTGCACCATCCGCACATCCAAGTATACCCCATAATTTTCGCACCTAAATAGTTTCTCCAATTACCCGGTTCTGCAACTTCCCTAGTCGTTTGGACAGGGGTAGATGTTTATCCCTGTGTAGGCTCTGTCTGAAGTCTTCTCATTCTCTTTCACTTCAAGTACCTACTTGCGTCTTAGTGACATTATCGCCTTGCTTTGTGTGAATTGACCTATGTCATAGTGTTCAAGATCTTATCTATTTCGTGGTGTTCATGATCTATACGTTTTGATGTTCACGGTCTATCTGTCTACTATTGTCACAGTAATAATTCTCTCTCTCTCTCTATATATATATATTGTTATGGTAATTTATCTACGCACGCATAAACTCTCCCATCTATAAATAGGAGCAGGTACTACCTTTTGGAGAGGGAAGTGTCCAGCAGTCAGCTCTGACAGTCGGACCGAATATTCTTGCAGTAACAATCTCGTTTGCGTGTTTGTATTACTGTTTCTATTAATATATTTATTCCACTCAATTCCTCACTCGTGTCTTTATTTCTGGCCTTAACAAAGCCACAAGGCACGCATACACAAACACACGCACGCACGCACGCACTCACGCACACACACACACACACACACACACACATATATATATATATATATATATATGTATGTATTCAAAAAGGTTTGGTGAAATAATTTGGATATACTATACCTGTTTATTTTTGTTTTAATCATTTTGAGTCCACGAATCAATTTCCTGCTATCCGCAGAAGATTGATTAAGAAAAATACCAAAATTTAATTCAAATAATTTTTATTTTCCCAAGTAACTTTAAAACATTTTTATTATTCGTTTTATTTAGTTTTTTTTTTATCGTTATATATCAGTTTCCAATTCACGAGTTTTTTCCATGCAAGGTATATATTTCTTAGTTTACACACACACACACACACATACACACACACACACACATATATATATATATATATATATATATATATATATATATATATTTGTTTTAATTCTCGTATATAAAAGACTTCTAGGATTTTAAGGTTTTGCTTATTATTATTTTGGTGTAACCAAAATATAACTTCAACTTTCTAAACTGTAAATATGGACATTACTGTTCCTTTAAATGCTGTAAGATTGAACTATACTCATCCAAGTGAAATGTAAGCTTTCTCGTCAGCATCGCTGTTGTAAAACCAACATACATTTTTGTCAAATATGCTATCTCCTAAATGGCACCTAAATTATTATATAATGTTGGCCTTTTGTAAAATGCTGGTTAACGAAGAAGAATTGCCTTTGACAACTAACTTAGTTGTATTAAATTTAGTATAGTATATGACCACCTTCACTTTTTTACTTAAATCAGAGGCGAATACCTTAGTGTTTATGAGTCTTTTTAGATTTTTCTCCTACTTATAGTTACGCTATATTAATTTGATATGTTGAGAGTTATTTGACGATGTACTGTATTCATTTTTAATTATGTTTATATTCCTAATAGCTTTTTTTAATTTGTTCATCAACGACGTAGTTAGGAAAGTCATTATTTTTGAGGGCTTGTTTAATATTTTTAATTCAGTATAGAAAGTCATTTTGTCGAAGAATTTAATTTTGCACGGTTTATTAAGTTTCATATATTAGCTATTTTGTAATAATTAGGACATTCACTTTTATAGTTAAGAGTGCACGTGCTTATGTTAATTGTTTCTCCTCAATTCGAACTCCTAATATCTTCATCTGATAAGGCTGAATGCTTTGCTTGGAAATTCTCATCCAACTCAACACTCAACTCATCTGGAGTATCGACACCTAATTTTTCACCTAGAACTGAGTCTATACCGAGATGTGCATAACCCCGTCGATGGTATTAGACGTAATCTTTAAATTAGATTTCCATAAAGCAAGTGGTGGTGATGGGATACCGCTGTCTTAAAGATATATGCCCATGAGTTGGCTCTAGTTCTCTCTAAACTGTATAACTATTGCTTCGCCGATTCTTGCTTTCCAGCTTAACGGAAGTCCTCTGTTGTCCCTGTGTTTAAGAACTCTGGCGACCCTTCCGACCCTTCCGACCAATCTAACTACTATCCTATCAGTCTCTTACCACTCTTCGGCAAAATCTTCGAGGCTTTAATCAATGCCGAAGTAATTAAGCATCTCACCTCCCACGATCTGCACTTTAATAAACAATATGGTTTCCGCTTTGTGCTCATGGTCATAACTGAATATGTATACTAATCTTTTTCTCAACAGCATCTGTTTGAATGAAATATATGCTGCCTAAATACATACACACACCCGCACACACACACACATATATATTTATAGAGATCGGAATATATATATATATATATATATATATATATATATACATATATACTGTTAATCTAATCCCCATCATTTTTAGTGCATATATCTATTTTCTGATGGACACCTTCCCATAGATTTTTTCTGTACCATATTTATTCCAATTTATTTTAAAACCTTTTTCCTTTCGTTGCTTTAAATCTTTAAATTGGTTTGGTAGCTATTTCGTAAATGCTAATCTCTCAAATAATTTTTCATAAGATGAACTCCAGCCTCTTACTAAATTATCTATCTATCTATCTATCTATCTATCTATCTATCTATCTATCTATCTATCTATCTATCTAATACTGAGTATCAACAATAATGTTTAAAATATAAAAAATGCCTGTCTGGACATATTGTTAAGTTGTTTCCAAGGTTTATTGATTTTCTTTCGCATATTTTAAGCCGGATCAACAACGGAATGGTAACCGAAGATCACCAAGAAGTTGACATGTCGGCTTTCAGTAAAATGCATCGGGTCGTCCTTGCTAAAAGCGGTCAGAAACCAGATATAATCGACGCGCGGGAGAAGTTCACTATCAGACACCTACTTAGATTTCAACGAAAGGAAACGCAGCTCATTTTTAGTGCTAGTTTTTTTTCTTTTGCTTTCTTTTTCAATTCTACTATATTCTACTTCGTCTTCGTTTTCTTTTCTTTTTCCACTTTTTCGTCCTCTTTTTCTTATTTCTTCTTCTTCTTGTTCTTGTTCTTCTTCTTCTTCTGCTTGCTTCTTCTTTTTTCTTCTTCCTCGCCTCCTCCATTTCTCTTCTTTTTATTTCTTCTTATTTCCTTCTTCTTCTTTTTTTTATTATTATTTCTTCTACTTATTTCTTATTATTATTCCTAATTTTTCTTCTTTTTTCTTCTTCTTCGTTTTTTTCTTATTTTTCTTCTTCGTCTATTATATGCTGATTTCTTCCTCTAATTATTTTTCATCTTCTTCTCCGTTTTCTACTTATTATTTTTCTTCTTATTATTTCTTCGTTTTTTCTTCTTTTTTCTGCTTTAACTTCTGCATATTTCTTCTTCTTCTTCTTCTTCTTCTTACTCCTTTTCGATTTCTTCTCCTTATGTGTTCTTGTTCTTCTTTTTATTTGTTTCTCTCTTTTCTCTTATATGTTCCTTATTTTCTTTCTTTCTTTTTCTTTCATGGTCTTCTTTATGGTATTAATTATTCATGATATTAATCTGCTTTTCTTTCTCCATTTATTAGTCGGTGAAGCTCCAATAAATGTCCTTTGCTTTTCGTTCGATCTTCTTCATTTTGGTAACATCTCGAAGAAAAACCCCAGAATATTTCGAACAAAACTGTCATCATCATACATAAGCTGATTCGAAACCAACTGAGAAAGACTTCATTTTCGCACAACAGTTTTTATTTTATTTTATTTCTCCCTATTTAAAATTAATCTGAGGATACTTGTTGATAGTAAGATATCAATTAGAAAGACACGCAAAATATTTAAAAAATGCCTTCTTTTTATTTGTCTATCAAGTTCTTACAGTAGTTTGTCATTTTTCTTTTTATTTATACTTCTTATCTATCTATCTATCTATCTATCTATCTATATATATATATATATATATATATATATATATATATATATATATATATATATGTGTGTGTGTGTGTGTGTGTGTGTGTGTGGTGTGTGTAGATCGATCCTGAACATCCTGACTTAGATAGACTGACAGACTGGCAAACAGATAGACAGATAGATAGATAGATAATTGACACTAGGCCATAGATAGATCATGAACATCATGTCATAGATAGACTAACAATGCAAGATAGATAGTAAGATAGATAAACAGATAGACAAACAATGCGAAAAAGATACATATATAGGCAGACGTATAAAGTGAGATAGATAGATTGATGAACAATACAAGATAGATAGATATATTATGAACTTCATGGCATACATAGATAGATCATAAACATTATGACATAGATCATGAACATCATAACATAGATAGATAGATATATAGATAGATAGATAGCTAGATAGATAGATAGATAGACGGACAGACAGATAGATAGATAGATAACAAACAGAACGAAGGACAGCTAGCTATCTAAGATATATATATATATATATATATATATATATATATATATATATATATATATATATAGATAGATAGATAGACAGACAGACAATCGTGTCATACACTTGGCCACACCAACTTATTTCATTATAGATATACAAGGTGTACTCTATAAACTGGTTTCTATGAGGAAATCTTAGGTAAGCATATTTATATCTCAATGTTTACGTATTTATCGTTTTTTTTCATTTCTCTGTCCACCATATTTTTCGTATAGTCTTATGTATCTGTGTGTGTTTGTATGAGAGCATACAGAAAACGGATACTCCTGCCAGACAATTGTGGAGATGTGTCGGTCTGTGAGGTGTGTGACCGGGCCCTGCTGTCAAAGGCAGGTCTGGTTAATCATATGAAATCTCATGAAAGCAATCCAACTACACTTGCCCCTCCCATGCCGCGCATTGAGACCCAGGATGGAAACTTTTCATGCTCCCACTGCTCTAGATTATGCCGATCAGATGGTGTTCTCAAGCGTCACATGGAAGTTAACAATGATGCCAACACTGTGTTTATTATCTCAACAAGCGCCAATACTCATGAGTACCAAATCTGCTACAAGACATGCGAGTCACTGGCAGGAATGAAAAGTCATCAACGGGATCAGGGCGATCAATCAATGAAAGAATGGCAGTCGTCTGACAAGACGTCATAATCAACATGTATGTATGTATGTATGTATGTATGTATGTATGTATGTATGTATGTATGTATGCGCAGGTTGGAATCTAGTCATCGACGATTTGTCTGGAAGGTGAACTTTTGATGTTATTCCAGCGTGCGACACCGTTAAAAAGTGCCTGGAAACCATATCACGTCTTGTGAGTATATTTGGGTAGACGGAACTGTTTGCTAATGACTGTACTAGCACAAAGTCTCATGTCGTCTTGACCGAAGTTTTGAGAGTACTGGGCTTTTTCAAACTTCTGATCATGTCAGATTATGCACACTCTCTCCCAGAATCAGAAACTACGATCGACTTAGCATTGTTGCAACATAAATCAAAAGTGGGCTCTGTGAGTCTTGAACATGAAAATTTGCTCGAGCTGAATTCTACAACACAGATTGACTAGCCATACCTATAGACGGTTATGCCCAGAAGCTGACCATAATATATGTATGTATGTATGTATGTATGTATGTATGTATGTATGTATGTATGTATGTATGTATGTCCAACCCTGCCATGTGTCCAATGCAATCGGATATGTCTGTTCATGGCATGTTTGATCAGTCACTAGAAATCACACCAACACCAACAGTCTATTGCATATGACGATTTCATAATGGCATGTTTTGAATGCCCGACATGCACTAGAGCGTGTAAGTCCAGGTCGGTCCTGACAAGGCATATAAAAAGACATATTGGAAGTGATGATGGTCAAAGTCAACTTCCACCACCCGTAGATGATTTGACATGCCATATATATAACAAGAAATACAGATCAATGGCTGGCTTTATGAGCCACTGTCGTTCACACAACAAATGAATGCAGTGTTTTGGGGGCGTGCTTAACTGATGTACTGGACATATCAGTGATGGTCATACTCGCTTTATGAGTCGACAGCCACTATATGTATATATATATGTAATCGGTCTTCCGATCAGCGCCATCTTTTTTCTCTCTAATCCTATCCTTTTTTTATACGGTCACCTAGACACAAAACAAACACACAAAGCTCATACACATGTTATCAATTTAAGCCTTAAATCCATTTCTTTTCGGTCTGTGAAATATTAAAGCCTTAAATCCATTTCTTTCGGTCTGTGAAATATTGACCGCTACAGTAGCTAATTAAAACTCCAGACACGTTTTTCAATTGCCTCCTCAGACCAAGACTTTAATATGGATGTCGGTTATGGCGCCCAACTCGTTCAGAAATATCTAAACTCTCAGCTGTATTTTGTCGGATATATATAATTTATAGATAGCTTCTTACGAATGAAGCCTGTAGGTGTTAGCCAAGACTATTCTGCTTCGAATGTAGTTAGAATCATAATTACAAATAACTGTACCAAATAGTATAAACCACATCATTTGAGTACTTTCAACAACAGCAACAATGAAAATGGGTAGCAAATGTAAACAGACGACAAAATATCATAGCACTAATAACACTATTTAGACTTGTATATATATATATATATATATATATATATATATATATATATATATATATATTATGAATAATATTTATCATCTCATTGGAATGTTTTTTAGCCCCACCCCTCAGAAGATGTGGTATTATTTTAGGATTGATTGACGACGGGTGAGTTTTTATGGTGAATGAGGAAATTATAACGAGTGAATGGGTCGTGAATCCGATTAGCTAGGTATAAGATAGTTAGTGAAGACCAGCCTCAACCCATTCCTCATTTTGGCCTTGTGCCATAATTGTATTAATTTACAATAAATCTCAATAACATTATTTAGACAAAGGATTAAGAAGGAAATTCACATCAGTACACGAAAGAATTATAACACAAAGACTTGAGAAAATCATTTTCCTGAAAATTTTTTTTAAGAGAAGGATTTTATAAATAACATGTGACAAAATCATTGGTTACTAGGTCAATGCCGGTTGCCGAATATTTCCAAGAAGAAAATGACTAATTTTATCATGACCAACGCTCTAGATTTATGGGCTCGGCAACCTTTTTCTAACTATGTGCAGGTTTAGGGTTTTAGAATCATTTATTGTGACAATACACATTTTTATACAATATCTGTCCATATTTATTTATGAGATGAGGTATTATGTACATTATTTACATTATTCGGACTATTGTCATCATCTTTGTCGCCAAGGACACATGGCAGAGTGGATAAAGGCGTTGGTTAGATCCAGTGGCAGAACCCAAAGAGTGTGAGTTCAATACCCGGTTAAGGTAGTGGAGAACTTTCAGAGGGAAAATTAACAGGAGATAACTGATAACTGACATCCATAAAACATGGCACGTGGAACTAGAACAGTCTGCCCCAGCGAAATAAAGGGTTCAGTTCAACATTTCAACCACCTGAAGAAGGCCGAAACGTTGTAATAAATATGGCGACAAAGATGAGGACAATAGTCCCAATAATGTAAATAAAGTCAAGGCCAATATATATGTTCTACATTATACTTTATATAGTAATATATAGTGTATATAACTTAGAACTACCTTACGGTTCGCACGGATGAATCAGGACGTACCCGGAAAAATTAGGAATGGTACGCTCCAATCTGGTGACAAGATCAGGAACATATACGGTTCCGCCATTTCTGAGCATCTTATAAACAATCCAAGTTGTGCTACAAATTTCAGCATTGACTCATTTTCCGCCCTTAGTCATACTCATTCTCTGTTACACTTAAAGGTATTGGAAACGATCTATATTAGGCAGCCCTCCCTCTGTAAACAGAGTGAATGTCTGTTAGGGCTTGACATTATTTCCATCTGATCTTTCCACCTTTATTTCATCACATGCTTCTCATGTTTTATATATTATATTGTAATTTTTTAGTCTTCCCTCGATTTCAGCTCTGTTGAGGGAGGGCGAAACCGGTCGGCTGGTCAATATTTTTTAATCATGAATGATAAAGCTCGTCTTGCCGTTTTTATTTCCATATACTTTAGTATAGTGATTATATAGAGATGCGGCACAAGGCCGAAAGTATGAGGCCCCCCAGTAAACTCACTACTCAGTCGTAATTGTTCCAGCGTGATGAGCTTGCTAACCGTTACACTGCCTCGAGGTGTCCGCATATACTTTAGTATATATTAAAAAAGAAGCAGTGAAATATTTTCTTTGCGTAGTTGTAGTGATTGGTTCGGACTTAGTGATGTCATTTGCGGCTGCGTGCCATTGAAAATTGATTGGCGTGTGGCAAGTGTGCTGTAGGTTGCCTACGGGGAGACGTCAGAACTACCAACTGTTGTGGATTCCGAGAATGGAATCCTGCACAAATAAATAAACAACGCCAGTAATTGAGATAGAAAAATAAGTGTATTAAACGTAATGATACAGACTTGAAGTGAAGATTAGTAGTCCACGAATGCGGTTTAGTAGAAAGTATATGTACAAGTCTCTGTAAGTAAAGCCGTAATCATCTCTTTCTCTGGACTCCTGTATAACTCTCTGAGAACACCGTGTGTCTGTCTCCGTATCTCTTAACTTGTCTCAACGTATCTCAACGTATCTCGTTATTTAATATCCCACCCACGTGTAATATATGTGGCATAAGGCCGAGCTTAATCTAGGTTTCTCCGAGCCCGTAGGCGCGGCCAAAAATATACCCTTTGAACCCGCCTAGACGGGTTCAGGGCCTGTCTACCTCCCCGGACGAAACCTTGCCCTTCGGCAAAGCTTCGTCCGGGTTCCTCTCTGGCAAAGCAGAGAGTTCGACAGACGTCGAGACTGTATCTCGACATATCTCTGTATTTATCGATCCACCCACGAGGATTGAATGTGGCACAAGGCCGGGTTTAATGTTAGTTTCTCCGAGCCCGTAGGCTCGGCCAAAAATATAGCCCTTGAACCTGCCTTGACGGTTCCAGGGCCTGTCTACCTCCCCGGACGAAACCTTGCCCTTCGGCATAGCATCGTCCGGGCTCCTCTCTGCTAACGCAGGGAGTCCGACAGCCGTCGCAAACAGTCAAAGACTGTATCGAGACGAATCTCAGTATTTATCAATCCACCCACGAGGACTGAATGTGGCACAAGGCCAGTTTAATGTGGGTATCTCCGAGCCCGTAGACTCGGCCAAAAATATAGCCATTTTGAACCCGCCTAGAAGGGTTCAGGCCCTGTCTACCTCCCCGAACGAAACCTTGCCCTTCGGCAAAGCTTCGTCCGGGTTCCTCTCTGCTAAACGCAGAGAGTCCGACAGCCGTCGCAAAGTCAAAGACTGTATCGAGAAGTATCTCAACAGCAGGTATTTTCTCTGTCAGTATAAGTATACTTTGGACGAGTCCATCTTATGTAAAACGGGGAGAGCCCCACAACACTAAACATTATTTATTTATTGACTGATTCGTTTTCTACGGTTTCTCAACCTTTCTAGGTTAATTAATGTAAGTAAATATTTTTAAATTGTAAGAATTTTTTGTTTTGAATGGTTTACTGATACAAGTCTTACTCATTAACCAACAGCGGGGGAGAAGAGGTAGATTGACACCTTTCCCAAGGGTATTTGTGTGTAAGGGAATATAACCAACCCAAGTGCAATTGAATTACACAACTGGATGATCGTCTGAAAATAACAGATGTTGTAAGTACCTGGCATTCCCAAACGAAACTGAACACGTTCGATGTTGCTTAACTTAAAGGGACCGGTGTTTGGCCGTAAATCACCAGCATTAACAGAAGCTGCACGATCTTTCTACTTCTTACCAGCATATTTACCATTTGTAAAACTGCTGGGTTATTATTTCCTTTTTTCTTTCTTTCTTTCTTTATTTATTTCATATGAAGTTAAACTGTATTCAGTTAATTCTCTCTTTCTCTACATAATTCGTTCATTTTCATATCTATCTATCTATCTATCTATCTATCTATCTATCTATCTATCTATTATGGTCCGGTTCCTTTTACCACGGTGATAGTCCAAGGTAGAACCAATAAAGAAGAACTCGAAGGCGGATATGGAATAACACAGATGTATTACAAACAGGAATATAGAGAGAGAAGAAAGTGTTAGTACGAAGAATCAGGTTTAGTAGTAATTGTCTGAACGCGACTCTGTTTCGGTCTGCCTCTGACTCGACTGACTGACTCGCTCGCTCTGACTGACTGACAGACTTCTGACTGACTTCACTCCAGACTTCAGACTGAACTCCAGACTTCAAACGGAACTCCCTGCTTCCTCTTGAGGCGCATTATTTATTACGTATGGAATAGTCCATAATGTTATTATGGGTAAGGTTCCATAACACTATTTATCTTAGTCTATTGAAATCTATTTTAGTCTCTTCAATTTTATCTGTCTAGATCTATGTTAGTCTAGTCAAATCTATCTATCTATCTATCTATCTATCTATCTATCTATCTATCTATCTATCTATCTATCTATCTATCTATCTGTGTTCCCTATCTATCTATCTATCTATCTATCTATCTATCTATCTATCTCACTGTGTTCACTATCTATCTATCTATCTATCTATCTGTCTAGCTAGCTAGCTAGCTAGCTAGCTATCTCACTAGCTAGCTAGCTATCTCACTTTGTTCATTATCTATCTATCTATCTATCTATCTATCTATCTATCTATCTATTTATCTATCTATCTATCTATCTATCTATGTAAAGGTAAATCATTCCAGCTCAAACGGCGAAAATCTGAAAAATAAGCTTAAACAAAGAAATGTAGGAAGCCATGTTAGGAAAAAGTGACAACGAAAGCTGTCACGACGAAAAGAGCTGTTATTGTCAAAGCAATAAAATGTTTTAGGCAAAAAGTCTCGAAAGGTTGTAAAAGGGATGTTAATAACAACTCAATGTTGGCCAGGAACCCTTTCGGAATGAAAAGGCCAGGGCCTTTTACGTATTTCTACATCCATAAGGGTTCTGTGTTTAGACGATCAATTCTTTACGGAAGTCGGCAATGAAGCCGTATTGTAAGGAGTCGTCGATTGTCAGGAACAAGCAGGAAGCAATATAAATATGAATGCAGAAATATATATATATATATATATATATATATATATATATATATATATATGTATATATATGTGTGTGTGTGTGTGGAGAGTGTGCGTGAGCCGAGGTTTATGTTTACGTGAGTGCATACTTATATGACGGCGTGTTATTAGCCTGGAAGAAGTTTTGAAGAATTCGCCTCTACTTATATTTATGTATTCAGATTCACTCGCACATAAACATATATATAAAGTATATATGAATTTTTGCATATATATATATATATATATATATATATATATATATATATATGTTTGTGTGTATAATCGTTTGTGTGTGTACATAATGATATCAATATCATATATATATATATATATATATATTATATATATATATATATATATATATATATATGGTGTTATACAAACTTGCCTGAATAAAAATTTACATTTGGCAGCCAAACACTCGCATGTGCAGGAATGCTACATCCCCTCTCTCTTCCGCTCTCTCTTATTCATATCAATATATGTATACGTCAATCTGTTCCTTATCTATCTATCTATCTATCTATCTATCTATCTATCTATCTATCTATCTATCTATCTATCTATCTCAGCCGATTCCTTATCTATCTATCTATCTATCTATCTATCTACTGATATATATATATATATATATATATATATATATATATATATATATATATATAGATAGATAGATAGATAGATAAACAATAGTAAACACAACTGAAATAGCCTCGTTTACTAGTCAAAAACAGGGAAAATGTTTTAGAAAGATTTCTCATAGATTAACATTCTTTCAGAAGGTGATCCCTGTTCATAATAGTGATACAGTGTAAAATTAATGCCTGATATTTTAAAGAGTTATCTACGCTCAGTTGTTTTGGCAGGAAAAATTAAATTCTTCTTACAAAATATTTATTTCAGATTATGAACAAACAGATGTGAAAAATAATAAAAATAAATCTCACAATCTAAGAATATTTTCTGGCTTTAAATAACCCGCAAAAATTTGAGAAATCCTAAAAAACAAAAAACAAATAGTGTACGAAGTAAGTCAATTAGTCCGTATCCTATAAATAAAAATCACTTATTTTATTTAAGTATTTATATCCCAACGTCACCCCTTCTAACAATTTAATTACAAAGTACCAACAATATACAGCGGAAAAGTAAGGTATTAAAGAGTTATAAGGTGTGGAAGATTTAGGAACGAAAAGAGAAAGGTGTAATCAGGAGGACAGTAGATAGCGATTGACACTGCATTTAAATTTTTGCAAATTAAATTTTCCGGAAATTCAGTTTGTATTTTTCCCAGGCTCTGAATTTATCGATCCGACTGTATAGCATTTTTTATTTAACAAATCTATTTACACTATTTACATTATTCGGACTATTGTCCACATCTTTGTCGCCATATTTATTACGACGTTTCGGCCGTTGGACGCTCCGGCCTTCTCCGGCATTCCGGTTGGAACGACGAACTGAACTCTTTATTTCGCTCACTGGGGTAGACTGTTTTAGTTCCATGTGACATGTTTAATGGATGTCAGTTATCAGTTATCTCCTGTTAATTTCACTCTCCATGTTCTCCACTACCTTAAACGGGTATTGAACTCACACTCTTTGGATCTTGTCACTGGATCTAACTAATGCCTTTAACCACTGTGTCATGTGTCCTTAAGAACATCTGTGCATAAATTTCTGGGTATTAAAAGCCTTCTGCAACCATTTTTACCAGTGCTCATATAGAAATTTTTGCTGTTATCATTGCATGCTTTTACCAGGGCTCATATTGCAATTTTTGTTGTTATTATCGCTTTTCCCTGGCACACCTTATTATTGGTTCCCATATTTTATTCATTTCTATTCTTGGTTGACTCAGGAGATTCCTGTGGCCTAAAATTGCAATATGAGCACTTGTAAAACAATGGTTGCTGAAGACATTAGGTTTATACTACCCAGAAATTAATACACAGATGTCCTCAAGGACACATGGCACAGTGGATAAAGGCGTTGGTTAGATCCAGTGACAGGACCCAAACAGTGTGAGTTCAATAGGCAGTGGAGAACTTGGGGAGGGGAATTAACAGGGGATAACTGATATCCATTAAACATGGCACGTGGAACTAGAACAGTCTACCCCAGTAAGCGAAATAAAGGGTTCAGTTCGACATTTTAACCATCTGAAGAAAGCTGGAGCGTACAACGGCGGAAACGTCTTAAAAATATGTCAAAAAAGATGAGGAAAATAGTCCGAATAATGTAAATAGTGTAGATAATACCTCATCTGAGAAATATAGACAGATCTATTTACAGTTTTGATCCATTTATATTTGATTGCAAAATGAATTCTTTTTATTTTATTTTAGGGAAATGATAAGCCGTCAAAATTTTCTCTATGTCAACGCAAAGAAAACATTCAACAGGAATAAGAGGAAAATATTTTAGAACTTGGTTGGTCTGTTCTACACCACTCGCCATATATATTAGGTTGGTGCAAAAATAAGGTCGTTTTCTAACATATGTTATTAGGTTGGTGCAAAAATAATGACGTAATAATGTCGTTTTTTGACGTTAAAAATACGTCAAAAAACGACATTATTACGTCATTATTTTTGCTCCAACCTAATACTTTTATATATGATTTCTGAATTAAATTCATTGATATATATAGCCATGTTATATATCATTTTGAAGCGCGTTTTTCGCTCTATCGAATAGTGTTATTCGTTACCGTTCTCAATCGCTTCATTCATTTTTTTTGCAGGCTTTTCGACAGCATGGACAAAATTCAAATCCGCACGATTTTCTTGTTCCAGTTCAAACTAGGCCGAAAAGCTGCCGAGACAGCTCGTGATATCAATGATGCGTTTGGCCCAGGAACCACTAACGAACGCGTGGCACAACGGTGGTTCAAGAAATTTCGCAATGGTTACAAGAGCCTCGAAGATGAAGACGGTCGCGGCCGGCCGACTGCGGTTGATAACGAACATTTGAAAGCCTTAATTGAAGCCGATCCTCGCAAAACCACACGAGAAGTTGCTGTTGAACTCGAGGTCGACCACTCAACAGTCGTTCGCCATTTAAAGCAAATAGGGAAGTCAAAAAAGTTGGATAAATGGGTGAACGATAATCAAAAAATCGTCAAAAAACGACATTATTTTTGCACCAACCTAATACCAACCGATTAATACCTTTTGCGATTATTCGCAAATTCTCTTATCTGGAAAAAATACTTTTTAGTGCGTGCTTGTTGTTTGTCGTTGGGAAATATTCGCGAATTCCCTGATATATTTCTCTATTTTATGCGAACAGAACTAGATATCCTCCTTTAATATAGTCGTATCAAAATTACGATTTCTCTCGCTCACTTTTGGAATTGAATACGCTTTTCAGTCCGTAAATTTTATTAATTTTTCAGGTATTTGATTTTATATTTGCTTTTCAATTGCAGAAATGAATATAACTATAAAATTCGTCAAATACCACATACGCCACCATATGCTAATTTATTAACGCCATTTAATCACAACATTAAAATAAAGATGATTTAAAGATCTAATTAATATATATATATATATATATATATATATATATATATATATATATATATATATTTATTCTTGTATAATATATTTATTTCTCGATGAGTTATTGATTTTGCAAATGGAAGCACTTAAATATACAATGTTTCAAGATGGCGCAATTTCAAACTGGAGGCGTTTGAATGCGTTTGTATTTTTATTAAAATATTTTATATTCATCAATTCGTTCCGCAATGTCATTTTGTTTGGTTCTTTACAGCAGCAGTAGCAGCAGCCGGCGTTTTCGAAAATTCAACGGAATTAATTAGCGAAAATTCGCACAATGAAGCCTTGCGTTTATTCTGAACATTTTATTCAGCGAGCGACTAATTGATTTTCAATTCTTTACATTGGCAAATGAAGAAGATAACATTATTCCCTTGGATAGATGTGAGAAAGGCAACTGGAAGAAAAGTGGCGACTAATCATATGCCGGTGGGAAGCAAACAAAATCAAACTTAAACCGTCATCATTATTAACTCTCTCATTATTCTATTACAGTCTCTTAATTTCTGTTGGCTGCCTTCATTGTCGCAATCACTTTTATTTGGAGAGGAAGTTAGAGAACAATGCCATTCCTAAGCACTTAACGGAGGCCGACTTAATTTGAACGAATTTAAAGCCATACCAAAACGATTGATGCTTTCAATGGTAACGAAACGAAACAGCAAACCGTTCAACTAAAAAGGCTATGATTAATTATGCAAAATCAAAGACATTTCTATTGCTGAAAGTGTTATAAATATTTATAGCCTTAATAGACGATGACTCTATTTGCGGCTGCATTCTAGGTAACTAGTTAGCTCTCCATACTGTTTTCTCGTTCGTTTGAAACAAAGATAACATGGCTCAACTGCTATGTAATGTCGATCCTCCGAGATGGCAGGGAATGATGAATAATTTCCTCATAGTTGAAGAAGAAGCTTCAGGTAACAGATATATTTTTATACAGAAGAATACCACGGACAGAACATGTCAACAACGAGTAACTTTTAAGGAAAATAGATATTGTCTCGGACTGAATTCACTGCTTGAATTTCTTGCCTTTGGAGCGGGTTTTTCTGTTTTAGTTCATATTCAAGCAATTAGATGCGGAAAGAGGGCTCAAAGAATAAAATACTCACAGGGCCTACTCAAAGTAAGAAAGTCAGATGGAAGCATCGAGTAAGATATCTAACAAATTCGTGTAAGTGTATGATATTTACTTCGACTCCCCGGTGAGACGTGATGTGATGCAAAGTTTACTGTGGGGTACCCGAGCGCGTACACTCGGGCCAAGGACAAAAATTCCTCGTGTCCCCACAACCGTCGGTTGTGCTGGCTTTGGTGGCGAGCACCAATCCCTCTCTAGTGTAATGAGAGGGTGCAGCCTCGGATAGCTGTTCTTGAGAGCCGGCCGCTTCCTCAGTTGCACCTCTGTCCTCCAATGGAGCCCTATGAATCCTACTCTGTCCGAAGACAGAGACACAACTGAGAGATGATAAACCCTACCCGGTAGATGTTAGGTTAATGAATGGCAGAGCAGGAACTGGAATGGATAGTAATAGGACAATCTTTACTTGGAGTTACAAAGGATGTTGTGGAGTGCCACCATCGCTTACGTCTTGAAGGCGCATAAAAGAAGATTTAGCTAGACTTTGTGGCTAGTTTAGACATTAGGACTTAGCAGCAATCTGTACAAGAAGAGAAAAACTGTTGCTGTTTAACGTTTAGCTTACTTGAATGGCAAGGATGTGCAGGTGGTGCAATGGGAAGCGCCTCAGAATGAAAACTCGGAGAGCAAGTTCGAATTCGCGTCTTTCGCTTCATTCACTTACGCGCAAATACCATTGGAAAAGGTATGAATCCATCGCCTTTTTCCAGCTGTGTTAAATAGCAGGACTTGTATCGTTTCAAAAAAAAAAAAAAAAAAAAAAAAATTAATGCAATACTCACTAGCAAAAAAGAAAAAGAGAGAACTATGTTTCAGTTTTAAATAATACAAATTTGGTTGAGGAGCCGTAAAAATGAAAAAAATGTATCAATTGTTTGAATTGCGCGTTAAAAAAAAAAAAGCAACAAAAAACTGCTTTTAAGTCAAGGAAGTCAAGTAGAGAATTCACTGTGGGACAACACCCGTCCACTGGTGGCAAAAGCGTCGCAGTAAACGATCCTTAAACAAAGTGCATAATCTAAGTCTTTCATCATTTGTTTGACTTCTTACAAGTAGAATGCCTTTCTGGGTGGTTCGGACAACGAGAAAATATATTATTTAATAATGAATTTTGTTTCAGTGAGGATCAAATTCACTATTCGGTATTAATGGTCCTCCAGAGTAGCCTGCTAACTTTTATCCCACAGCAAGGCGTCCTATAATTATATGCGAAGTCACGACGTTAATGTTTTCCTGTGCATGTTGCGTTATACCGGTTGTAACAACAAAATTGTCCAAATCGTGTAACAGCAAAATTGTCCAAATATTAGATTAAGCTTTGAACCGTTGTATCATAGAAATGATTAAATATATCTTACTGGAATTCTCCTAGGTCTTTATAACACTGTTCGACTATATTTTGAGCAATAAGAATGTATAATTACTCTTCAATCGATCATAAACGAAAATGACATGTTCATCATTAATTAATCATAGCTAAGAATCGAAACAATCATAGCTAAGGATCATTCATGAACAATTGAAAGTTTATATATATATATATATATATATATATATATATATATATATATATATTATTCCAGGATCATTTTCCAACTTATTCAAGATGATCTCTACCCTCTTTAGCCTTCTAACTTTCTGTCCTGGAGTAAAAAATTGCTTCATATGTTTCAAGTACGATTTTATTTTCAACTCTTTTTTTACAGCTCTTTAAACTGTCATAGCTGAAACTCCTCTATCACGTACCAAACGTCTTATGGATTGAGTTGGATCTTTTCGAATTGTGCTCTAAATTGAAATGATCATCATCTTGCGGTTGTGAGCGAGTGGTCCAGGTTTCCTCTCTACTGTTCCATTTTTAAAACATTTATTCACCGTTCTCTTAATGTTTCTTGAATGTAATTTGAAGATGGAAGCCGGAGTAATAATTTTGGTACCATTACTGAAGGCCTGAATGAACATTTTACTCTCAATATTGCTTAGTTGGGAAGAAACAAAACGATTTTAACCTGTTCTCTTTCTAGCTGAATAAATCGAAGGGCTTTTTGGCGAGTCTTACAATAAATGGCTAAATGTCTTCTGAACCTAGCAAAAAATTCAATTAGTTTAGTGTTTTTTTTTTCTTTTTTTTTCTTAAACATTTTGTGGGATGGGTAATAATACTGTTGCACGATTTGGACAATTTTACTGTTACAACCGGGGTATACTTTCAAATATTTGGCTTCGTATATTAACGAATAAATAAAAAAAAAACAAAAAACTAATAGGCTATATAATTATCAATATTCAGTTGTTAAATGCGGGAGCGAATACATTCCAGTGATATGTAAATTTAAAAAAATAAAAAAACAAAAAGAAACAGCTAACAACGAGTGATGGTAGGAAAACGGGAAAATGAAACATAAACTATGAAAAAAAAATGATGTCAAGGGTATCAAGAGAGAGCTTCACGTAGATAAATTTCGAATCATGATCATCAAGCAACCAGAACGTGTCACACACACACACATATATATATGCCATTTAAATATATATTATTTATATATTATATAAGCGCGGTACTTATTGGAAGGCGTCCAATATCACTGATAGAGCTAATATCTTTCGTTGTATTGATGTGTGTTTGTCATACATCTTTTCTTTCAAATCTGTTCTTCATATATAAAACTTTATATAAAACTTTGTCTATCATTATCCCCCCCCCCACACACATATATATATATATATATATATATATATATATATATGGGATAACGATATATATATATATATATATATATATATATATATAATTATTTATTCGAAAATGATAACATAAATATGTTATAAAATCACTGATTCAACACCATCACTTGATAAGACACCAGAAGTTTTGAAACAAAATGGCTATTTTTGTAGTGATTTTATAACATATTTATCTTATAATTTTCGAATAAATAATTATATTTGCTCTACACTGTATTGAGCACTCTTTTAAGAATAGTAATTGTTGGTTATTGGAATCTATTCCGTATACATCAATCCTATACTTGGATATATATACATATACATATATATATATATATATATATATATATATATATATATGTGTGTGTGCGTGTCTGTGTGTGCCTGTGTATGTGTGTAGATACTAAAATAATCAGTTATTTGTAGCATGATGAAAAAGTTTTTGGAGCAAAGACGGAAAAGAATGAAAGGTGGATCTCACGACGATACTCTGCGAACACAATCTTCGCAACCATTATTCTGCAAAAGCCGCTACCAGTATTTAATAAATATTATTTTTCCTGGCACAAATAATTTAGGTGACCCCAGTGAGGATCGAACCTACGAAGCCCGCATTAGCTTACTAGGCAATAAATTAACAAAAATGATTCTTTGCACAGTGATGGTTTGAATAAACTTCGAAATATTAACCACATCAGTTGCATTTCTTGCCCGCTCATTACATATTGATTATGTGTCAGTATCGTTTTCAAATGATTCACATACTTTAAGGTATAAATGTTTTCCTACACATATGTTCACTTGACTATCATTTACGCGATCATGCGAGAGGAGATTTATTGTCCATTCAGTAACCTCTTACTCACAACCGCTTCAAGCCCATAGCTACTCTTTTGCTATTTACATGACAAATATTCAGTGGAACTTCATTCTTTAGTTCCACCAGTTATGAACCTTTACAACTAAGACGCGACATGTGACTTTCAAGGAGCTGAATCATCCCCATTTCCACCGTGTTCCAAATGTAAGAAGACATTTGCTCGCAGGCAATCTTTTCTCAAGAACCGCCTCTTTAGGGAACAGACTCCTGCGCGGATGCTTCCCTAAGCAATCTTAATTTCTTCAAGCCAAAGTCAGTTTTTATCTCTCAGCCTAATCGTCATAATCACATCCTATCATCTCTGTCTTTAATTCATGTCACATACCACATTCATTAGTTTAATCTTTAGCAGTAATTCGATACCTTGAGTGCCTCCTGAAACTTTTATTAGGTGAATTTCAGTATTAAAAAGCTGTAGACTAACTTACCGAAATTTGCATTTAAAAATGCTAAAAAGAAAAAGAAAGGTAAACGGACTTTAGCAGTAAATGGTAATAATAATATTGACGGTTTCCTTATAAGGAAACATTCAGTATTCATTGACCAAGCAGCCAGTAGCACTATTGTCGATTGAAATTCATAAAATCTTTCCATTAAAACAATTTTTTCAGGACAATAATTTTCTCATGTTCAGTAGCCGTTACCGCTCTTTCAAGTACCGACGAGGTTTTCCTTCGTAAGCTTTTATTTGAAGTAAGGTGGAATATCAACATCTTGATTATAACATTATTTTCTCTTCGAGTTACATGTATTTTTGGTGATAGTTCTCAAGTGATGTGGTTTCTGTTATTTAGTACAGTTCTTCGTCATTCTGTAGCGCTAGTCCACAATGTTCAAAGGTGGGTGATATTTGCCAAGACAATCAGGCTTTACTCAAAGACATTTTAATTATTGATCTTACAAAGCAGTTGCATACAACTGAGAGTTTAGGTATTTCTGAATCAGTTTGGTATCCTTATTGCATCCCGATGAAAATCTCGATCAGACGGGGTTATTTAATACATGCCCAGTATTTTCAAGTTCATGTTTTCCCTTTTATAACAAATTGCGTGTTGGAGGCGAAACTACCTCCGGCGCAGCCTATTCTATATTTAATTTCCTTTTCTCCTATAATAAATCTGTTATAATTAATAAATATTTTTTTATTAACATAACGGGGGTCAATTATAGAAGATTTTCTTGGTCATTAACACTTTGAGCCATGGTTGCTGAACAATTTTGACCCTTCTGCCTGAGCTCCTGAGTCAAAATTCGTAAATAATTGGTATGTAATATTTCACGGTAGATATAAACATAGTTACAAGTGTTTAACCACCGTACAACCCGCAGCTGGAGCATTAAGTCATTTTTCTCTACCACTGTTCAACCGGTGGCTGGGCATTACATCAATTTTCTCTACCACCAATAAAATGGAGGTCGAGTCTCAAAGGGTTCATATTTACATTTTTATCGTAACCAACAGGATATTGATGTAAAGTCATTCACCAGAGAATACTTTAGACGACGCAAAAGGCTGGCTTCAAAATGAAAGTGTAGTAGCATTTGCAAATTAGATAGACAAGTATCAATAGGAAACAACTGGCGAACATAGGATGGCTATGCTTAGCAAACCCGGTTGCCATTCAGGACACGGAAAACTGTACTACGACTACTACTACGCAAAACATAACAGAAAGGAATCAAAGAAAGAAAAGGCGATAAACAGATTAAAACACACACCACAGAAGTGAGGTATAATTATCATTTAATTTAATGGATTATTTCTCTTCCTATACAGCTTTGTAATATTTAGTGTCGTCTTTAGCTTGTTACTTTGAAAGCTGTCGAGTCGAGTTCAATGGTAGAGCGTTGGGCACTGTTTCAAGTTGTGGCGGAACCGAGCTACGAAGAGGAAAAAGAACGCTTCCGTTGGTGAAGATAAAATTATCATAACAAATAAAGAACAAGGTTGCTGGTTTAATTTTCAGTTGGTTTATATAATCGTTGATACAACAAAATTAAACTCTCTGACGGGATACTGTCTCTCTTGCTTCTAAAACTTGGATCGGGTTAAGCATACATAAGGAATTAGGTCGGGAATTTTGTCATCAACCGATCACGAGGGGTAAAGCAGCTCCTCATCTGCTGTTGTTAGATCTCATCTGCATCCTTCGCTCTTACTGCTGGCTTCAACTTAGCGTGTGGTTTATATGTATTTCGCCCATCTCCTACCGCACCTCAAAACTCATTAATTATTCATCAATTACTTTCTCCAAACCTGGAGATACGACATTGACCCTTAAACAAAGTGGTCATCTATTTCAAAACAATAAACTTTGTCGCCACATTGATATTTTTTTACAATCAGCCGTGTCATAATTGAATTATTTCGTTAAAAATTATTTCAAATCAGCAAAGAATTCTGTTTGTCAAATTCCAATGAATTCTCTCTTTTTTCGATTTCTCAATACGACCCACATAATTTCCTGCCAGTTGCATGTTTACAAAACCCGGCTTTGCGAAATGTTTCGGCTTTATCCAAATTCACTCCCCAGTTGTCAAAGACCTTCAAATACCAAAACAGTTAACTATTCAAAACAATGAACTTTTTGCGCTTTGAAATTTATTTCAGATGGCAAGAATTTTCCTTGCATGTTTTAGTTTATATTTTTACCAAACCATATTTTGGACTCAACATTCCATTCGGCGTTTCTGCTTATCAGAAGGGGAAAAATTTTTCTTTATTTTCTTCGTTTCATATCGTGACACCATTTAGGGTTGTTGGAAAGAAAGAAGAAAAAAAGAAAAGGTGAGAATTAAATTTAGGTGATAGGAAGCCATCACGAAAAGGACACTAAGCGGTGTTATTTTTTTTTCAAACAATGAAAGTGGTAAGGATCTTATTTTTATTGTCGAGGAAAGTAAGACATTGGACTTAATTTGATTTATGACAACGATAATGAAAATTTCAGGTTGGCCGAGTGGCCTACGAAACAGAAACTGGGAGATAAAAATTAATTGGTCGCGAAAAATGAAAATGTCCATTGGACCACCCAAGTTACAAAGAAAGAAAAGATTGACCCATTAGCTATCTACGGATATCTTTGAAAAAGGTATCTGTTTTGTGCCAGGAGCTGGCTATGATAAGAAAATTATTTTATCAGAACGAATAATTAACGTCAGAATGCGATCTCATCGGATGACTACCCACTTATTTGGCGAAGGTCCCGGGTGATGAATTCCAGGTGACATTTAGGATAAGAATTGCGATTAAGGGACCACACTACGAAAAAAAAGAAAGAAAAGAAAAAGAAAAGAAAAAAAGGAGATAAATTTTTTTTCTTTGAGCAAGATTTTTTAAACCGAGGCTAGTCTGGCTACACCCACACTGCTGGGCGCCCATTGTCTGAATGCTGGCGTGAGCGTTGGGCGAAGGTAATCATGTGAAGTAGGAGTGGATACCTGTTGACACAGCTGAAGGGATCGGTGTGGGATGCCACTGTGAGAGAGAGGGGAGGCCCGTTGACACCCTCTGAGGTGAGATACCAGTGTGAAAACAGAAGAAGGTGGGAAGACGAAAGACTTCCAAAAATGGAAAATAATAAATTTTCCTGACCGAAAACAAAGAAGTGGATTGTGGGTTTAGAGTTATCAAGTAACCTCAAACCCCGACAAGCCCACCCCGGTTTTGGTCGGCGTCCATATAAGCAGAGTCGCAGCGAGTGAAAACCAGTTGGGTTCGCAGTTGGAGTTGGCATTTAGCAGAGACAGTTACAGAGTTAATAGCCTCGCAGAAAGCTGACAAAGATTCCACGCAATTCTCGACCTCAACTTCTAACCAAGAACAATTTATTTTTGAAGAACGACTTAGACTCACACCACCAAAACAAGTTTTACGAATATCGCCTGAAGATACACCGAAACCAGTTTCTTAAAAGAACAAATTAAAATGTTAAGACTCGCCTAACAAACACAAAGTGTCACGAATCCATATAAGCGGGTTGGTAGAAAGACGCAGTACTGTATTCAGCAACCAGATATAAAATATTGTTATCCTTTTTTTAACACATTTGAACTTTTCGAGTTATTACTTTATTTTCTTTTGCATATACTTGTGTGGTATTACCCTTGTTCGAACTCGACCTGCATTACGGCCTGGCGACTGATTGATTTCGTCTACCTAAGATCAAATCCCAAAGTGGGTAGGTTAGACTAGAAATCAACACAGTTACTTTCGTAACCAGACGTTGGAGGCGAGCTGGGAACGACAAAGCTGATAGCGAATCTAACCAGATTCCCATCCGAATCAGCAAAAGGTTAGAACGTCACATTTAGTGCCTCGACCAATACCAAGCCAGTTGGTCGTCACAGGACAGGATAGCACGACGGACGCGGCCAGGCAGACGTCACATTTGGCGCAGCGACACCGGGGGACGTCACAATATTTCAATTAATCTTTTCACCATAACGATTTTAAAGATTTTAACCCTTCCGATTCTGCAATTCCTATACGGAGTTTCTACATTAATCCTAATTTCATAATAACCATGTCACAAGAGTGTCACATATCTATCTATCTATCTATCTATCTATCTATTGTAAAAATAAGATATAATGAAATAAAATAGTCAAACTTATTTCATTCTCATGTTGCACACCCCAACTCAGTTGTCGATATCAATACACGATACAAACAACGAAACGAAAATATTGGCTGCGATATGTCTCATTTGTAAATGAGGACATATAATATGGCACCCGATGAACACCATAACTTTATTCTCTTATATCTTATTAATGACTGACTTTCAGATATTATATAATAGATAGATTTATGGAGAAACTAGTCACCTATTTCGAAGTACTACTTGTTTATTAAAGACTTTATTCCTTTTTACTTATTTTTTTTTTTTTTTAAATTCATTTTTACTTATTTAACGGCTCCCTTTTCAAGATATCCTGAACTGTAAAAATAAAAACAACAAATAAAAGAAAAGAAGGAAAAACAAAAATAAAACAAAGCGAAAATCCCAGAAAGGTTGATACTGAACCATTAGGTTTGTGCAAAAATAATGTTGTTTTCTCACATAGTAACATATTTGAAAAAAAAACGACATTATTTTTGCACCAACCTAATACAAAAAAACAAGCCTGGTTAATCTTTGGTATTTTTTGGTAACTATTTGCAAAGAAGACACAGTTTACACAGCCGCGTTCTTTATATCACTGTTTAGCAGTCAACTACCCTATTTATTCCTCTCTTTCCTTTTTCTATCTATCTATCTATCTATCTATCTATCTATCTGTCTAAATTTGTTTAATATATATATTCAACAGTTAGATTATTTCTAATACTCTCACCCACTTTTACGTTTGGTTATTCGTGTGTTTGTTTCTCAGTCTATCACACACACACACACACACACACACACACACACACACACACATAGGGTGCGATGGATAAATTGTCATCTAAATTACTCAAAAACGAAAATAACACTGACATCTCATTTTAACAGATATATTTTTAAAATTACACAAAAATATCTTGAAATACAAAAAGTAAATTTATTCAATAAAATCGCCATTAGTTTCAACCACGGCCTCCAGACGATATCGAAATCTCCTGAATCTCTTCTGGACGGTCACATTGTTAAGTTGGTGAATACTTCAAAATATTTGGGCTTTTTCATTTTTTTCTTTTAATTTTAACTCCCACACATGGCTAGCAAGTTTCGTGTGATGTTTGTAACTTTCAAACGTAAATGCTGAGCAATGGTTACAATAACTTTTCTTAAAGCTGCCTTCTGTACAGCCAAAATTCACATTATTTTTGTCCTTTTTCATTCTCCATCACTGCCTTGTAGACTAAATCCTCTGTTTTGCATACTCCGTTCAGTGGGTACTTATTTTTATTTCTACAATTGCACATCTGATCAGTTATATATATTATCTTGCACGCCATCTTTATTAAAATCCTTAATGTTCTCTTAATTGTATTTTCTAAGTTGTTGGTCCAACTATAACTTATCCTACCGGTGCTATTTGTTGAAAATTTTGGGGAAGTGTTTATCAAGTAGTTTGAAAAACACAACACACATAGCCCGAAGATTGCACTCATGTATGAAGAGGCTGCTGCCGCTGAGGCTTAACCTCAATGTCTACTTATATATATATATATATATATATATATATATATATATATATATATATATACATAGAGAGAGAGAGAGAG
Organism: Acanthosepion lycidas; assembly: GCA_963932145.1. Lineage (NCBI taxonomy): Eukaryota > Metazoa > Mollusca > Cephalopoda > Sepiida > Sepiidae > Acanthosepion > Acanthosepion lycidas. Next base: position 46,582,536 of record OZ010577.1, on the reverse strand, counting down.
ATAGATAGATAGATAGAGAGAGATGGTGGCCTGACGATTGATGAAACAGTGTCGCCTCTAAGTGTTGACTTCTATGTTCAATTTTGTACACACATATCTATCTATCTATCTATCTATCTATCTATCTATCTATATATATATATATATATATATATATATATATATTGACATTGAGGTTAACACTCAGTGGCCACACCCTGTTCCATGTATAAGCACAATCTTTGGGCTATGTGTGCTGTGTTTTGGTGCGACTATTTCTATATGCTGATCAATGGTGCATTATAGATAGGTCACCTGTGTTATTCTAAGAGTTATTGGGTGGGAGTTAATGGTTATGTTTCCGACTATTCTAGGGAGTAAAAGTAATTGTAGTTCCGAATGCAGTTATATAGCTATTTTATAGTGTTGTTTCTTAGCTTTTATTACCAAATATTTATAATAGATTACTTTATTTTTAGTGCTGATTGTTACCATTGTTATTATATATATATATTATATCTTGAGAATGCCTGATGACAGGATACCCAGGATTCTAATGTACAGCCAGTTAGATCAGGGCTACAGGAATGTAGGATGCCCATAGCTAAGATACAAAGACAAGCTGAAAAGCAACTTGTCAGCAGTCAAATTACCACTAACACTCTTGAGCGCTTAGCCTTGGAGCGGGTAGAATGCAGATCAACGTGTTTTAGTGGACTCAGCAGTTTTCAATCTGCTTGTCTGAATCATCTTCAAGAAGCGAGAGCAAGATCTAAAAGATCAGCTAATCTAACTGTGATCTCATCTCAAATTTGCTCCATATGTGGCCTTCTTTTGTAAATCACTAGCGGGTCTTAAATGCCACTTAAGATTATCGCACAAAATTTCATAACTGAATCAATAAGCTGTCAGATCCTCATACGTCGAAACTGACGGGAGAGTCCATTATACACACACATACACACACACACATATATATATATATATATGCACACATATATATATATATGTGTGTGTGTGTATGTATGTGTGTACTTGATACAATTTTTTTTATATATAAGGACCTAATTTTAGTTTATTCTTTGCAATATCTATCTATCTATCTATCTATCTATCTATCTATCTATCTATCTATCTATTGTCTTTAAGAACACTGGAAACAGCAACACTATCTAATACGTATTTGTTTAATAGATAAGCGTTTATATTCCAAGATCCAGTTCAATCTTTTCCGGTTCTTGGAAAATTATACAAATTAACTATTTATTTATCGGAATATATGTATTTCTTACGCGACCCGGAATGATTCCAATCTTATCAGAATCCTAGAATCTAAAAAGACTATCGTTCCAGACAGAATACCAGTGGTTGTCCTTAAGAACATTAACCCTGAGTTATCCCCGATCATGGCAAAATTTTTAACGCTTGCCTGTAAGAGGAATCACCCCAAAGTCTCAGTATGGCTCCACCATTCTCGTTTGTGTCATCAGTAAACACGTGAAGGCTATCATCAATGAGAATGTTGGTGATTCCTCAATAGGAACAACCCCCTGAGCGACAAACAATACGGATTTCGAACTGCCCAGTCTACTGCTGATATTCTATCACCAGTGAGGCATTAGACAATAAATACATCGAGAGGTCGATTGCCTTAGATATATCGGCATTGACAACGTTTGGCGTAGGAGGTTGCTACACACGTTCCAAAGCTATGGAATCACTGGAAGAGTTTTCCCAATTATCAAGTACTTCTTAACAGAGAGGTCCGTGAAGATCTTTGTTAATGGCCAATCGTCTGAATCCCATAAGATCATTACAGGCATCCCTCAAGCCTCATTTCTCAGTTCTACTCACATTCTGCTTTATATTAATGATCTGCCTAAAAGCATGATCCCATCTTTAGTGACTATCTATGCAGATGATACAGGGGTATGTGAGTGCACCTCCAAAAAACGTAGATTTTTAGGACCTGGCAGCAGATCTCTCCTCTGATCTAGCTCTAACAGCAGAATGAGGGAAAATTAGTCAGTCATATTCAATGCATTAAAAACCAAACTAGTAACATTCTATAATCACTGAGTAGACCCTGTATTTTCATCTGGCGCAATGAACGGGTGTTCTCTAAAGGAGGCCACTTACTTTGAACGCCTATTGGGACTCACACAAACCTCAAGTGGAAATCATATATATATATGGACGCTAGTAAGTACCGGACTCCTTCTGATATGCTCCGCTTTTACATGGGCCAGAACAGACCGAAAATGAAGTACTATTGATTTATCTGGGCTGGAGCTGCCCTCTCATCACTTTCCAGTCTTGGTAGACTTACAAAGCGTCTATGAAGCCCTTGTGGGCGAGAAATTACTTTCCACCCTACCATCTCTTTCCCACAGACGAAAAGTTGCAAGCTACTCGCCGCTCTGTCACTATTCAAAAGGAAATTATTCTAAGGAGGTGCATTCCTTTATTCCACTAACCGTCACAGTTAGGATGGCTATGCCACGTATACTGAGGCAAGCCCTACTTCCTTCGTAAGAAGGGAATTCTTCTTGACACCAACGGCTACTTAGTGAAACTGACTCCCAAGAGGATACTTTCCCAACCAGAACAATCTTAACCTCTTCAAGTCTAGAGATAACCTTTATCTTTGCGACATATCCTAAAAAACTGCGCCTTTTACCTATTACTCTTACCGCTCAGACAACATCTTTCAGTATGTAGCCCTCTACATTGAGTGGATCTTGGGCCTGCTGTAAGGAGAAATTAGTAAAAAAAATCTATTTATCTCAAAGGTCTCATCTTGCCTAGATTCGAACTCTCAAGCAGGTGTGTTGACAAAACGGGATAAAACTGGTCAGTTTCCATCGCGGCCCGGTGACCGCTGCCAATAGATCCATTTAACAAAGCAGTGTTAGTAAATTGCGACAGCAGAACTCTTTAATCCGATTCCAGGTGGTGTTGACGCTGCGGTATTCATGGCGGAATAAAGTGGATCTGAGTCATCGGTGGCTGAGGCTGGCTGGTTGGCTGGCTGGTTGGCTGGCTGGTACAAATCGACTAAAGCTGCCCACTAATTTTCACTGTTACTAATTTCAGTGCGTAGTTTATTGAAACGTCAGTACAAAGGAAACCTTTTTATGGTTACGGGCCTTGAGAGAGAAAAAGAAAGAGACAGAGAGAAGAAGAGTGAGAATGTGAGAGAAAGAAAGACAGAGAAAGAGAGAGAAGGAGAGTGGGAATGAGCAAGAGAAAGAGAGAAATAGAGAGAGAGAGAGAGAAAGAGAGAAAGTTTGAGCGAAAAAGGAAGAGAGAGAGAGAGAGACAGACAGACAGAGAAAGGGGGTAATTGTGGGAGAGAAAGACACACACAGAGAAGGATAGTGAGAATGAGCGAGAGAGAGAGAGAGGGAGATGAAAAGTGAGAGAGAAAGAGAAAGAGAGAAAGAGAGAGAGAAAAAAGGAAGAGAGAGAGAAAGAGGTTGAGAATGAGAGAGAAAAAGGAGAGCGAGAAAGAGAGAGAGAGAAGGTTTGACAGAGTGGGAGAGAGAAAGAGATTGTGTCTGAGAGAGAACGAGAAAGAGATGGAGAGGCGGAGAAAGAGAGAGAGAGAGAGAGAGAGAGAGAGAGAGAGAGGGAAGAAGAGAGTGTGTGTGTGAGAGGGAGAAATAAAAAGAATGTGCGTATGTGTGTGAGAGACACTATGCGCAAACAGAAGAATTATTTACTTATATCAGGGACATGGTTTGGTGAAGGAAAGGTCGTTGGGTCCAAATAAATTTTGTTCTTTAACGCTTTCGAATAGAGAAGTGACGAAATCTTCGCTAATTGTTGTCACCTGAAAGGAAAGTACGAAACGATTTTTCTTTAACCTAATTTACTACCGTCTCATTTAATAGCGGATGTTCAAAAAATGATTGCACACATTAACAGAAAGGTTTCAACAACTAAGACAATAATTGTATAATTGAAAGATGCAATGATTGCATTGTTAAACTATACTAGAATTATGACATGATATACAAAAGAAACACAGATAGATTTTCAGGCAATGACCTTGGACATCGTTGTTTATTCATATCTATCTATCTATCTATCTATCTATCTATCTATCTATCTATCTACATTTATACTTCATTCTGTTTGTTATTTATCTCTCTCTATATATATACATACATACATATATATATATATATATATATATATATATATATATATATATATATATATATATATCTACTACATTCTGTTCGTTATGTATCTATGTAAATGGCATCTATCTATCTATCTATCTATCTATCTATCTATCTATCTATCTATCTATCTATCTATCTATCTATCCTTCGTTGGGTTTGTTATCTATCTATCTATCTATCTATCTATCTATCTATCTATCTAGCTAGCTAGCTAGCTAGCTAGATAGCTAGATAGCTAGCTATCTAGCTATCTATCTACATTTATACTTCATTCTGTTTGTTATTTATCCCTATATATATATATATATATATATATATATATATATATATACTACATTCTGTTCGTTATCTATCTATCTATCTATCTATCTATCTATCTATCTATCCTTCGTTCTGTTTGTTATCTATCTATCTATCTATCTATCTATCTATCTATCTATCTATCTATCTATCTATCTATCTATCTTATTTTGTTCATCTCTCTATTATCTCTATTTTTTAGTACAAATTTATCCAGTGGCGTAAGTTTTTAGGATGCCACTCACTGATTTCTCAACACATTATCAATATACATACACACACACACACACACACACACACATATATATATTTATATATATATATATATGTGTGTGTGTGTGTGTAGATGGGTGTGTGTTTGTTCGTGCCTATATATACGTATGTGTGTATGAATGTATATATTATAGTTACTGAAATTTATTTTTAATTTACAATATATAAATATTGTTATTGGTCGTAAGAAAACCATGACAACATAACAAAGAATAACGTGTTAAGTGAAGTAGTACATGAAAAACTGATCTCTCAACAGTAACTGTTATTGATAAAACTATAGCAGATGGCTGGCCCCTTAATGGAAACAGTCAAACAATGCGCCCTAAATGACCACAAGGACAGGATAGAAATGTACATAAGTGACTCTGACCAGAACTGATTCTTTTTTCCGAAGTATATAAAAACACCCTACGTTGCTAGATTGAACGAAAAGTTGAAAAGTGGTCTATTTTTGAAAGAACGCCTATATCAAATTTTAAATTTAATTCTTTCACATTTGTAACTCAAGTCAACTCTGCTTATCTTAAAAGTACTGTCGCGTTTTGAATAAATAAACGAAGTTTGGAATAGATGTTGGAATTGTTTTTCAGGGGCGTGGAATTTATAGGGGTGAACAATTTGACGAGAGAGTAAGATTAGTCTTGAATTTAATTTGTTTAAATAAATTGATTTGTCTTACTGCAGTCCTGGCTATGATGATAAACGACTCCCAGCAGCAATACCCCTAATTGGGAGATTGGAGGTCTTGAGGAACGTGGAACCACCACTTAATTGCTTCTGTTCCCAGTTTCAGCGTAACCTAAGGGTGGTAGCAACTGTTAGGGTCCCAGCTACGGCAGATAGCCAACTCCCAAACAAAAACAAAATATGAAAGTATAAAAATAGATTTTTATATAAAAAATATATACCCACGATACCTATTGATAATAAAATGACAAAAATACCTATTTATAGTATATAATTATTTGAAGCAATAAAATTGCGTTCAAAATATTTGATTTCTGCATTAAATAACCCATAGAGTTTGATATGCCGCTAAACGAAATCAATCAACCGACTTGTTTTACTGCAATGATTGATTTAGTTTTACTACTTATCAACCTTTTGTAGGTTATTTTGCAATGGAAGAATAAAGTCTTTCTTTTGTGAGTGAATATTGCATTAACAATGTTTTGTAGGTAACAATGTTTTTTTCTGCCTTTAAAACCAACGTTTTAAGCCACTAGGGTATACTAAGTGAAGAACTTGGCGACTTAAACCTAACCTTACTGCCGATGAGTACTACTAGATTGTCAGACTTGTGTGTACTCACTGAAGCTTCTGTTTTTTTCTTACTGCACTAAAGATTGCCCATGGAACAATAGTCTAGCGGATTAAAGCCGTGGGTCGTCAATTTGGTGACATAGGAATTGTGGGATCAGTCCTGGGTCTCGCAGTAATTACCTGGCCTCAGCGGAAACTGGGCTTACAATAACTGGCCAGCAGTAAACGAGAATAGAATAGAATAGATAGATAGATAGATAGATAGATAGATAGATAAGGAACAGACTGAGATAGATAATTAGCATAGACAAACAGACACAATAAAATAGGTAAATTCTCTTTATATTCATGCGTACTCTCTGGTTTGAAGAAACATTAGTGTTTTCACTGTCTCTATCACGAAATGTTACTCGACAAAAAAATCCATAATTGTGAAAAGTAGATTCATGTATGATAGATAGATTATGAAAAACTGAGATAGATAATTAGCAAAGGACAGACAGAAGCAATAACATATATATATATATATATATATATATATATATATATATATAGAGAGAGAGAGAGAGAGAGAGAGAGAGAGAGAGAGATCGATAGAGAGATAGATAATGAAAAATTGAGATAGATAATTAGCATAGACAAACGGACGCAATAATATATATATATATATATATATATATATATATATATGGTTTTAATGTGTGCTATATTTATGGGATAAAGTGCTCAATATCAGAGATAGAGCGAGACTGTGCGTGTGTGTGTGTGCGAGAGAGAGAGAGAGAGAGAGAGAAAGAGAGATATTTCGCAACTTCTGTGAAGATTATTGTATTTTTATCTCCATAGCAGAACATCTGTAAACGTGTGTCATCAGGAATAATTACAATACCTGCAATATTTATTTACGTTCCTATTTTTACACAGCCACGCATCCTCATGATCATCAGTTCCATGACCACTCCTGTTCGTAAGGCCGAGAACCGAACCCATTCCCGCCGCATATCTGGATTTTAAAGCCGGAAAGTTATGGTGAGTCTTGGGCATTTACACCTGGGGAAGCCCATCACTTTTACACGTCAAACCACAGCCGATATACTCCAACTTGAAAGCTCACCTTGGTCACAGAAACATGTCTGTCCATATTATCTGAGGAGTCCTCTGCCCTAGCCTTGGCTTCAGTCGAGGAAGACCCCCCCCCAACACACCAGATATGCCGTATCAAGGTACTGGCTGTATGCATATATATATGGGGCCTTTTCTTGGGTATTTTGCAGTGGTGTAATGGTTATCAAGGTTGTCTCGCTAGAACAATTACGACTGAATAGTGAGTTCGATCCTCACTGGGTGCCCCATACTTTCGGCCTTGTGCCACATCTGAGCTACGCTTGGAAAATCACTTGTGCTAGATGGCTGTTAGCCCTTTGACAAGCCTTGATTTTCTTCTTACTCGGTGTCTAGCCATGATCTTCATAAGAAAACTTGGGGGGCGAAGAGGCTTAGTCACTGATGATCCGACCTGTAGCAGATAGTACTTGGTTAGATGCTATCAGTAACACTTGTAGAATAACCTGTCATAAACTCAGACGCACGCACACATACCCAAATACACATATACATAAACATATTATGCATGATAATGGTAGCTTGGCGAATAAGTTCCTTATTGGGATACTTTTAAAAATGCGAGAGAATGAGAATAATCTTACCTCCTTCTCCGCAGTATAATTGTGAAATCCACAATATCTATTATTTCACTTCATAGGATTATATACACCCACCACCCAACACACAGTTGCATGCAAGCACATGATATAAAATAAAGGAGTGCCGAACATACTTTATAGCAGCAGGTGCCTTCGTGTACTTGTAAAATATGAAACAGTCATCAGAGGTTGGTTTATACCTTCCTCTAAACGTGTGTAAGAATGGAAGTATCTATCTATCCTTCGTTGGGTTTGTTATCTATCTAGCTATCTAGCTATCTATCTACATTTATACTTCATTCTGTTTGTTATTTATCCCTATATATATATATATATATATATATATATATATATATATATATACACTACATTCTGTTCGTTATCTATCTATCTATCTATCTATCTATCTATCTATCTATCCTTCGTTCTGTTTGTTATCCATCTATCTATCTATGTATCTATCTATCTATCTATCTATCTATCTATCTATCTATTTTAAACTCTTCCAATCTATCTATATATATTAACTTTAAATCTATCTATTCATCTATAGATATTTTAGTACTTTCAAATCTAGCTCTAAATCTGACTGTTTTAATCTCTCCAAATCTATTTTCTCGTTTTTTTACACACACACACACACACACACACACACACACACACACACACACACACACACACACATTCTCAAAGGTTCCTTTTGATTCAATTCCAGAACTGTTTCTTTCTGAGTAAATTTTCTTCCCAAAATTACGGACTGAGATAAAAGTGTAGAGTAAATCGGCCTGCACTTAATAACCTACTCTCTTCATATTATTTTTTCTTTGTTTTTTTTTTTGTATGTCTTTTATCTTCTTCTTTAATCGCATATGTCATTAACAAGTAAGCAATTGACAGAAAACAGTACCTTGGACGAGATCACTAGGTACAGATCTCTCCACATGTCAACAAGCTTATTATTTTCCAGTTTAGTTACATGGGCCTTATTCGCCTATAAATTAAAGAAACCGTAATTGAAAGCCAAGTTTCGCCGTTTGTTATTTGCTATTGGGTCCCTACTTCCTTGATCCAGCGCCGATTCTTACAAATTTGTTGCGCCCAATTGTCCTCTTATTTCGATATTCAAGTTAGAATTTATTGACTTCAATTTCCTTTTGTTTTCCCCGGGTTTTTATAATAACGATCGAGGAATAGGTTGTTGAGAAATATTTGGTCATAGAGAGAGTGGAAATGTTGGTATTATTATTTTTCTTAGTTTTTCCTTATCTATCTATCTATCTATCTATTTTAGTTTATAAATCTATCTATCTATCTATCTATCCAACTATCTATCTATCTATCTATCTATCTCAGTGAGTCTGTGTGTCTGCTAATTATCTATTTATCTTACTTTTTCTTTATCTATCTATCTATCTATCTATCTATCTATCTATCTATCTCAGTGAGTCTGTGTGTCTGTGCTAATTATCTATTTATCTTACTTTTTCTTTATCTATCTATCTATCTATCTATCTATCTATCTATCTCAGTGAGTCTGTGTGTCTGTGCTAATTATCTATATATCTTACTTTTTCTTTATCTATCTATCTATCTATCTATCTATCTATCTATCTATCTATCTCAGTGAATCTGTGTGTCTGTGCAAATTATTTATTTTTCTTAGTTTTTCCTTATCTATCTATCTATCTATCTATCTATCTTAGTTTATCTATCTATCTATCTATCTATCTATCTATCTATCTATCTATCTATCTCAGTGAATCTGTGTGTCTGTGCAAATTATTTATTTTTCTTAGTTTTTCTTTATCTATCTATCTATCTATCTATCTATCTCAGTGAGTCTGAGTGTCTGTGCTAATTATCTATTTATCTTACTTTTTCTTTATCTATCTATCTATCTATCTATCTATCTATCTATCTATCTATCTATGTATCTATCTCAGTGAATCTGTGTGTCTGTGCAAATTATTTATTTTTCTTAGTTTTTCCTTATCTATCTATCTATCTATCTATCTATCTATCTATCTATCTATCTATCTATCTATCTATCTTAGTTTATAAATCTATCTATCTATCTATCTATCTATCTATCTATCTATCTCAGTGAGTCTGTGTGTCTGTGCTAATTATCTATTTATCTTACTTTTTCTTTATCTATCTTTCTATCTATCTATCTCAGTGAGTCTGTGTGTCTGTGCTAATTATCTATTTATCTGACTTTTTCTTTATCTATCTATCTATCTATCTATCTATCTATGTATCTATCTCAGTGAATCTGTGTGTCTGTGTAAATTATTTATTTTTCTTAGTTTTTCCTTATCTATCTATCTATCTATCTATCTATCTATCTATCTAAGTTTATAAATCTATCTATCTATCTATCTATCTATCTATCTATCTATCTATCTCTGTGTGTCTGTGCTAATTATCTATTTATCTTACTTTTTCTTTATCTATCTATCTATCTATCTATCTCAGTCAATCTGTGTGTCTGTGCAAATTATTTATTTTTCTTAGTTTTTCCTTATCTATCTATCTATCTATCTATCTATCTATCTTAGTTTATAAATCTATCTATCTATCTATCTATCTATCTATCTATCTATCTATCTATCTATCTATCTATCTCAGTGAGTCTGTGTGTCTGTGCTAATTATCTATTTATCTTACTTTTTCTTTATCTATCTATCTATCTATCTATCTATCTATCTATCTCAGTGAGTATGTGTGTCTGTGCCAATTATCTATATATCTTACTTTTTCCTTATCTATCTATCTATCTATCTATCTATCTATCTATCTATCTATCTATCTATCTATCACAGTTTGATCATATCTTAGTCTGTTCATATCTATCTATCTATCTATCTATTTATCTATCTATCTATCACAGTGAGTCTGTGTGTCTGTGCTAATTATCTATTTATCTTACTTTTTCTTTATCTATCTATCTATCTATCTATCTATCTATCTATCTATCTATCTCAGTGAGTATGTGTGTCTGTGCTAATTATCTATATATCTTACTTTTTCCTTATCTATCTATCTATCTATCTATCTATCTATCTATCTATCTATCTATCACAGTTTGATCATATCTTAGTCTGTTCATATCTATCTATCTATCTATCTATCTACTTTTCACAATTATGGATTATTTTGTCGAGTAGCATTTCGTGAAAGGGACAGTAGACACATTAGTATTTCTTCAAACCAGACAATACGCATGAATATACAAAGAATTCATCAAAATCAGTCCCATGACCGTGTGTGGTCTTAGGGTCGCTGCGCAGCTGAGTACTTCATGAGTTCCATCCACATATCCTGGTTGCCTGCCAATGTCTGAGTTTCCTTAAAGGAGCTTCCAGTTAACTTAACCATTTCTGCCTCTCTGTCCCTCTTCTTCTTTGGTCAAAGATCGTTACCAGCATAAAGATTACCGCCTTTTATGATATGTGATGGTGATTTCTTAAGCAAGTACATCCCAAGCAAGGTAGTAAAGAGTTCCAAGGGATTAGTGAGTGTGGAAGAATTAGAAAACAAAATCATTACATTTGCAGGAGCAAAGGACGAGTAATTAAGAGGACTGGAGATAGCGAGTAACATTACATTTAATTTTTTAAACATTAAAGTTCAATGGTTTTATTGGTTGATTTTGTTTAGCGACATACCAACACCATTATGAGTAATTTAATGCCGAAATCTAAATATTTTGTATGTAATGTTATGCTTTTAACTGGAGATATTTTGCACATAATTTTATACTTACAGGGCAAAGGTATGTTTTTTTTTAGATACATAATTTGTAGGTCATAAAAAAGAATTGTTGGTAATTTTACTAAAAATTGTATTATTGTTTTTTTAGTATTGCATTGATTGTCATTTTGCTATAAAAATGCATTGCTGGCCATTTTATTATAAAAATATACTGTCGTTTTTTTGGGGGGGGGGCACTATTTTGCCCATAGTTGGGACCCTAACAGGTGGTATCACAACGCGTCTGGGTGAACCTGAGAACAACAGCAATTAAAATATGGTTCTACCCTCCCCAAAACCTCTAATCTCTTGGTCGGATATAGTTTACCTTCTTACCCGTAAAGTTGACTTGAAAGAATGGAGCCTGGAGAGATTTCCACAAGCAAGAAGTGCAAGAAAAGAAACAATTAGCGTAGAACTTAGGGTTAGATCTAGCCAGCTCAACTGTAAATTGATGAAACCTTGTCACCAGTCAAGTGAAAGCCTCATCCGAACAATTACGATGAAAGTATTCGTAGAAAAGGCAACGGGAGGCAACTTTACAGCTATGGGAAATTGAGTGAAGCCGAGCTGCCAGATCAGGACAAATAATATTACTGATTCTTCTTTGGATCTCTAGATATAAAACAGGATCTCCAGACCTTATGTGGCAGCAATATTATAAGCAAGGGTGAATGGTCAACTTATAGATATGCAAGATACATTAAGGATAGAAAAAATGTCTACCACGGCACAGTGAACTAAGTTTAATAGTAGCTGACATGGAACGGATTTAAAATAGTCTTTTCACTTCATGTCAGCTGAGAATGTTAGCCTGAGAAGGCGCAACGCGTCACTCTTCTGGAGGTTAGCATCAGCCGTACTGATGGAAGGAAGAAAGAGGTCGCTCAGATGATTAATAATTCTGTTTTGAAAGCGTTAAAAATGAGATGCCATTTTTTGCCTTAAAAAAATTCAAGGTCCTTTTTGACATCAATCTTTATTATGACATTGTCAAACTGATTAGACTTAGTACCGAAACAGGAGTAAATGGTCGTGTCGTCAGAATATATAGCAAGTTGAGAGCAGACGTCATCGGGAAGGTCGTTAATGAAAATTGAAAAAAAAAAAAAAAACTCTGGTAGGATTATTAGATGTCTGTTGTTAAGCAAATTTAGGTTGTCATTAATTAAATTATTTTTTAAGTTTGTTTATATTGTTCTGTGTTTTGTTCGAATGGGCCACGAGGTTCGCTGAGGCCAAAACGCACCCCCACGAGATGAATGAAACACGTCTTTTCTCCCTGTTATATTGCAATGGCCGCACCATCTTGCGGTTTTTAGCAGAAATTCTTTGGCGAACAATTGGGATATAGTAGGATTAGTTTAGCAATATCTTTGAGAAAAGGAGCGCCATAACGAAATTAACTCTGGAAAAATTGGAAAACGGCACGTTGTACTGCTTGGCATTCGCAGCAAAAGCTCTAATACTAACATTTCGTTGTTTTGGGGTGTCAATCTGTGGACAGTGCAGAGCATTCAAAAAGAGTTGGATGAGTCTGATGGTGATGACGAAGGTACGTCAGCTCGGAAAAGTCACTTTGCATCATGCCACATAAGTAGGAGAAACAAGTCATGGCTGTCAGACAATTTCTGCGACCATATAACCCCTTACATCTGGCCACCTAACTCCCCAGACTGCAACCCCCTTGATTATTATGTGTGGGGCGCAGTTGAGCGAGAGACCAACAAAACTCCTTGTGACGCCAAAGATGAATTAAAAGCAAAGATTATGGCAGCATTCACCTACTTAAACAAGGAGACCATCCCGAAGAGTTGCAGGAGATTCCGAAGTCATCTTGAGGCCGCGGTTGAGGCCAATGGCGCTTTTATTGAATAAATTTACTCTTAAGTTTTTCAAGATATTTTTGTATAATTTTGGTAAGTATATCTGTTAAATGAAAGGTCAGTACTACTTTCATTTTTGCGTAATTTAGACAACAATTCATCCATAGCACCACACACACACACACACACACACACAAACACAGACACACACACACACACACACACACACACACACACATATATATATATATATATATATATATATATATATATATATATATATATATATATCCTTCTTGGTTTCTCGTTTTCCATTGATCTGTGGTAGAACAACTGCATTGAATCAATAGATGCATCTACCGCAAGGAAAGTTGGTTCTCTGTCTCGTGTCAGAAGGTTTTTCTCGTCAGAGTTTAGCCTACACATCTACAAATCTACCATTCATCCATGCATTGAATACTGTTGCCGTATTTGGTCTGATGTCCCCGTGTTCATCTCGAGGTTCTCGACAAATTCTAAAGAAGGATCCGTGATATAGTCAGCCCTGACTTGGTATCTCGAGTCCAGTCACTTTCTCACAGACGTGATGTGTCTTCCCACTGTCGTTTCTACGAATATTTCCGTAGTAACTGCTCTGACAAACTATTTTCCATGGTGCCCTGACTGCATGAATGTAAGCGTGCTACTAGGTTGGCATTTCGGTCCCACCCTTTTACTGTTGAAACAGTTAAATGTAACTGCCATTTCTATTCCAACAGCTTCTTCCTTCGCACTTTTTAATTAAAGGGAGATTACTTGTTCGTATTTAAAAACAAAAAACAAACAAACAGTAATTTACGTTAAAAATAAACAGTAATTTACATTAAAAAAATCATAATTTACATAAAAAATTAATCTGGATCAACGTATTTAAGCGGATATTAATGTTTATACCTGACTACAACCATCAATTGATTCCTCTTGTTTAATAAACTCGAATTATTATTATTTATATAATTATTTATTATAACGAATTTACATCTATTTCCTTTCCCGTTATACGATTATGCTATCCCATTTGATAAAAGTGAAACTACCACACTTCTTTAATTGCCAGAAATCTTTAAAGAGAGCAGTGCTGTTTCTGTACCTAAGGTCATTCGTTGATGATACGAAATTTCCAAGTATTTTCAGTGGAACCAAAGTAATATTAAATAATAAAATAATATTTAACATCGCTACCGGAATGCATGTTGGCACAGTATACAATATTATCAGTCATTCATTGACCGTTTAAAGAACAGATCATATTATTTCGGCAGTTGCTTTTATTTTTAGAAAAGAATCGTTGTTTTTGTTGGAAATATATTTGTTTAATATGTTGTTATGTTGGGATATGGATGTGTCTATTTTATTAAGGTGGCTTTAGCTGATCTTAACATTATTTTTGTTAAAAATCTTTTTTAGTGTTAGTGAATGGTTGAAGTGCTTATGAATTAAATTTCGGCAAGTTCTTCCGATATTAGTTTGAACCTTACGATTAAAAAGTGGATTAAACCATATAATGTTACACTTATGGTTTTTTCTGTTTTTTATACCTTCTTTGCTTTTTCTAAATACTCTAAATTTACTTTTTGATTGCTTAGTTCTAAAGCCTCTGTATACTTAATTTTAATATCATCAAGTATTTCCTTGTTGCTGGATTTGGTAGATAATCTAACATCGACTGATTGATGTAAATTATCTAGAATTTTGTAGTGGTGGCTTGATTCTTTACTGGCGTATACGTCAGTAAAGAATCAAGCCACCATGTCTTTTGTACACGGTTTATGTTGTGACCACGTAAATGGTGAAGAATAACAAAAAAGAAAAAAGAAAAAGAGGTTGGAGATAAATCTGAACAGTAAATACAATAGAAGAGTGTTACACGACTTGGGAGTGTGTGTCAGTTCTCCAGCGTTTCAGTCCTATCACTGTTCCGATATTTAGTAGCAACGAGGTTACATATGGCACAAGGCCAAGTTTGACGTGGATCATCCGAGCCCGTAGCCTGGGCCAAAATATCCCCGTAGAACCCACATAAACGGGTTCGGGTCTGTCTACTTCTCCGGAAAAAACTCTGCCCTTCGACACAGCCTCGTCTGGGTTCCTCTCTACCAAAAGCAGAGAGTTCGACAGGAGCTGCGAACAGCCTCAGTAGAACAGTCCTGTCACTGTCCCCCACTGTGTCCTACATTTCCTAGTAACTTTATATTAAGTGGAAGAGTCCACCATAGCGTCATTAGAGGGAGGACGCCAGAACAGTTTATAATAACCCTTATTCACTATGTAATATTAGAATTGAAACAAGGTTGCAAATCCTATTCTCTATTTAATTCCAGTTTTAAAGTGCGGGTTAATGTATTGCTATAGCGACCTTATTTACATTTGTTTTAAATGAAATCAGAAAATCTCTAAGGTAAAGAAGAAAACTGAGATCCCTTACTGCAGAATTTATTTTCATTCTATAATATATGAATATGAATAATTTTGAACATGTTTTTGAATAGAATTTCTTATAATGGTTGAATGGAATTTATTTGTTTTCCATATTCCAAACTTTTAACTATCAATTTAGATCAGAAAGCATTCCTTTACTGAAAATATTAGAAAATAACAATTTGTGCAGAAATTTAAATAAAATTTAGCATCACAATATATATATATATATATATATATATATATATATATATAGTTAAACCTAGAGACCCAGAAAAACCTAAGTTTTCACCTAAGCGGATCGTCAGGGAAGGCCTTGGTAGGTTTGTCTGTCTCTCTAGGTTTAACTAGGTCTGCTCTACTTACTGTATTGAACACTTTATTTAGTTATTTTGCTTACTCGCATCGGTTTTTTTTTCTTTGGGCTTTGGACTTGCATGCTAGAGGATTATTTTCAGCTAACGTACATGTTCTTGGTTCTTTCTTTTTTTTATACCTTTTTTTTCTCCCTTTGTTATTGGTTTGATTATTTGCAAATCAAAACACTGAAGGTTTTCCGAACGAGTATAATTTCTTATATTAGGTTGGTGCAAAAATAATGACGTAATGATGTCGTTTTTTGACGTATTTTTTAACGTCAAAAAACGACATTATTACGTCATTATTTTTTCACCAACCTAATACTTATAAGATTCCTACTACTACTACTAATATATATATATATATATATATATATATATATATAAAGTAGCGATGGGGCCAATATAATGTATCAGTTTTACTGTGTTCCTTGTCATAACTCAATTACCCATATCGGACACACTACCACCCTGAGTAGATGTCTCACGTGTGACTTATCTGATAAAAGTGCTATAAAAAACAGTTATTTATCCACAATTTCAAAGAACCCTTAAGAAAAATTCTGATCGAAAACACTAAAATTCTACATACATCGCATTACCGGAAACATCTCGCTATAACAGAGGCCCTGTATGTGAAACATCTCTCTCCCACTATCAACCTCAATTAATTAACAATGGGAATTGTGTGTTGAAAGTTTAAGAAAATAGAAAACGCTCACTCGAATTCCATCCGCGCTCAACATGCGAAAGCTCGAAATAAACGCTCCTATTAGTATTTAAAACAACACAAAAATATATCTTCAGCAGTCAAAACGTGAAGAAAAATTAATGACATTTAAACAACCCCAATCAAAATAGCAAAAGTATTGACTGAAAGACCTTAGGCCAATGGATAATACGGACAATTTTTGCCACTCCAGCCAGATACTCCGACAAAAGATGACAGTTCATCGCCAACAAATTAGGGAAACCAACTCTTAGTTAAAATATAGAGGAATGCGGAAAACGAAATATGTCAGATTTAATATCTTCTCATTCTACTAACGTGACTACAAAACTACAACACCACCGAACAAAACGTATTAATAAAAAAAACGTTTTTTTTATCAGCAAGTTTAAACCGATATTCAATTTATTGCATAATCCAGAGCACGGTCCCTCGATTCCACCATATTTTCCTTACCATAAGCAGCATATAAAACCAGTTAGCTTCGTGTTTTTTTTTTCATTTGTTCAAGGCATAAGCGTCAACACGTGGGAATATAAACATTTACAAACGTTCTGAAAAGCTAAAAGCGAAACCGGTTAAAGTAAAACATATTTTCGGAAAACAAAAATGCAAGTAAACCAATTTTAGTTTGAATATTTCTCTTTAAAAATACATGCATTATAAACATTACATAGAAATGCATATAAACAATAGCTGTTTATTCAGATCTTATTTTTCCCTATACATCAATTCTTTGCACAAAATTTCGTAACAATTCCACTTTTGAATTTTTTGTCATCCAGCTCATCCGTCTGTTGTCTCAAGCCGGGATCGAAACACGACTGATTTGACATCAGTCGGAGATATTACCCATGAGCAATCAGCACCCGGAAAGGAGGAAGTCGAATTTTTACGTACTTATACTTAGAATAAACAGGCCAATGACCGAGAGGGCTCAATTCACAGAAGAGCTTTGCAGTATTAGCAGTAGTAGTTATTGTTTACAAATTCGCGCTTCCTCTCAAGAGTGCTTGACCGTAATTAAATTTTCCAGGGCCGTGTATATATATATATATATATATATATATATATATATATATATATATATATATATATATATATGTAAGGGATAGAGATGATGGCTGCGCGCTCGCTACGGAGAACAAACACCAAATAGGACGCCGCGGACGTGGCTGTTTGCTATGTGAATTCTCAGCAGCAGGCATTCTTGTTCCTATGGCAAGACCAGTCAAGTGACTGTCTGTGACGCATATTATGGCGCGTGGATTGATGGTGGTTAATATGCAAAATATATCACGAGGATATGTCATTATATATATATATTTATTTTATGTAGATTCTTTTCATATCGTCTGATAAGCTGAATAACATTATCATTAAACGAAGAAAGAAAATCACAATATTGATATATATCTTTTAATCCTACCTAAGCTTTCGGCTTACATAAGCCATTATCAAAGATGGTAATTACATTACAATATATTAAGCAATACACGGACAAAACAATGATTATTATAATCTTCGAGTCTAGCTACAATAGAGATGAATTTATATGCGGCAGCAAGATTCTAAGCATAGACGAATGGTCATCATATAGGTATGTACGATACATTCTGGCGATTAATGCCTAGCACGACACCATGAACCAAACTTCCTTGCAGTAGACCTAGCAATAGATTCAATATAATGTTTCCACTTTATATCAGTGGAAAACGGTAGCCCGAGAAGGCGCAAAGAGTCATTTTCTTGGAGAGCAATGCTGATGGAAGGGGAAAAGGGATTCTCCCAGAACCGTTTTTTCTTAGAGGTGTTAAAATTAACAAGCCATTCCTTGCCACAGTTAACAACAAATTAGGTTTAAATATTAGATAGTAGTCCAGCGCTCTATTTTACTCCTAAGGACATTTTTCTGTCTTAATACTTTGCTTGGTTTCTGCATCAATCTATATCGCGGTGCATTCGAATAGATCTAACACTTTTAATAGAGCTTTTAAATAACTTTATTGGTTTCACTATATACACTATTCGGAATTATGTCGTTATCTTTGTCGCCATATTTATTACAACGTTTCGGTCGTTGTACGCTCCGGCTTTCTTCAAATGTCGAACTGAACCCTTTATTTTGCTCACTGACGGTTCTAGTTCCACGTCCTCATGGACACATGGCACAGTGGACAAAGGGGTTAGATCCAGTGACAGGACCCAAAGAGTGTGAGTTCAATACCCGGTTAAGGCAGTGGAGAATTTGGAGATGGGAATTAACAGGAGATAACTGATAACTGACACCCATTAAGCATGGCACGTGGAACTAGAACAGTCTACCCCATTTTAAATTACTTTCCAGTCACCCTCATTTATACCATCTTTGGCTTTACAACTATATTTCCTTCACATGATGTAAGGAGTGTGGAAAGTTAGTTTAGATACATATTAATCGTGTATTATGTACTTATATCTTGACGTGTATTGAGATCCATAAGTTGGCGTGGTGACTTGTGTATATTTACACACTGTTATTAACACTTATGCACACAGCGCATATATATATATATATATATATATATATATATATATATATATATATATATATATATATATATATATATATATATATATATATATATATATATATATATATATATATATATATATATATATATATATATATATATATATATATATATATATATATATATATACACTTTTCCCATTTGTTTTTCTTTTATTATTATTTTTTAACAATACATTTCCAAATTTTTATCTAAAAAAAAATATCCTTTTAATTGTTCCTTCTTTTTTTCTTTTCATTTTATTTCATTTAATTATATTTTATTAATATACTTTCTTTTGTTCCTCTACACGTTTTTGTCTCGTAACATTCTACCCTGACTACAGCCCGTGTGGCTGAAATTGACAAGGTATTCTAACTAATGCCCATCGCTCTGAAATAGACAACTTAGACGTACAATTTTTGCCTACACAGACCACAGGCGAGGCGTCTTCCACACACCGCAATCTAAACTCTCTTCATCTTTGTTTACAATCTCACTCTCCCACTCCCCCCTACAACTAAAAATAAAACCGACGTAACGGTTTTACACAGATCAAAAGTTTAAGTTTTTTGCTATTATCTCCACCAGAAAATACACCGTCCACAAAAATATCTGGAGTCGAGATGCTGAAGGTAACATCAATCAGCTAAGTGAATTTGCTTATATATATATATATATATATATATATATATATATATATATGCAAGGAAGAGGTTATAGTAGTTCCAACGAGAGAAAAGTGTGTATATTAAAAAGAAGATAGAAACCACAAACGTTTTGTTAGTAATGTGGATTTAAAAAAATATTATACTTTATTTTCCATAAGTTTGCTACACGTGTTTCCGATCTCACGAAAGTCATCAGGCAAGGGGTGGAGATTTCCACATATTATTAAAATTAATTAATTTTTTATTTGTTTTTCGATGTTAAATATTCTCGATATGAAACATTCTCTTTTCTTGTGTTAGTGATCCAAACGTCTTTCTTGAACTGGCAGGGAAAAGTTCTGCGTGAAGGGTTGTAAAACAATTAAGCTTGGTTCGAGAAATGATGGAGTAGTTATCGGCATGCTTATCTTTTAATCACCCCTGTGTGTTCTTAGATCTATTTCCATTTTCGTGTGCTTTTGTCAGCATGCGTGTATATATGTGTATATCCCTTCTCCATACATACACACTGTCTCACTACGAAGAATCAGTGAACACATCTGTACAACACACACACACACACACACACACACACACACACATATATATATATATATATATATATATATATATATATATATATATATATATATAATAAAAAGGTTTAAACACTAATATTCGATATATATAACAAGTAAATTTCCTATGCAAGTTTTAATCCGACATCAGTTTGAAAGAAGATAGGACGATTGCACTGCGTTTATTCACTAACAGAGATGTTTTTTTTTCTGCCTTGAAAATGGTAGTCTTGATCGTGTAGCCCCTATTGAGGTTCGAACTCGTACGAATATCTCTATTAATGTTCGCTGTTAGGACGCCTCTCACATAATATCTATGTATAATGGCACGCATTGAAAATTGACGGTTGCCGAACGAAAGTTAACGAGCTTACAATCTTTCGAGTGCTTTGAACGTTGTTAAGAAAATTTATTTTTCCTTTCTCTTTGATGTTAAGTCGAAACGAACGAAAGAAAGCAGACGTGAAACTACACAAGACTGAATAATTGTTAAAATAAGCATTACGCTTTAAACTTACGAATAGCCATTTAACAAACAACAGAAAAGAAAAGTTACCAAATCTGTTTATTTACTCTGCGTTTATCCATTGCGTAATAGCTGTCATAACAATTAAACACAATAGAAGAAAATTGCTTCAGTTGCGGTCGGCGTCGGAGTGTGTTTCGGTACACACAGTTTAATAAATGCTTAAAAACAAAATGGCGAGTCGACAGTTTGACCGCCAAGACCCGTTTCGCCCTCTATCGTCATTCATTCTCTCAAATTTCACATGCGTAGATATCGAGTAGCAATTATCAGTCAGCGTGTTTATTTAGTTACTTAGGTCTCAAGTTAGGAAAAGTAAAGAGGAAAGGGAAAAAGTATAAAGGAACTAGGGCGGGAAGACTTCGTAACTGCTTATTTTCCTGTAAGACAACGGGTTCATTTAGAATTGCTGAAGAAAGACGTATCAAGCGTGTTTAATGTCAATGGGTAAAATTGTTTTCAGCCCACAATAACGCCCAAGTTTTTTCCGAACGAAATAGATATAAGAAAGGGCTACAAAAAGCACAGACCATAATATATATATATATATATA
>OZ010577.1:46505835-46558335 GCA_963932145.1 Acanthosepion lycidas | reverse complement strand
TATACATGCAAACACAAAAATACACGTATCCTAACATACATATATAAAAACACATTCATACCAACATAAATATATGTAAATAAATTTAGGTACACAATATAACACTACACATACAAACATATATATACATATACATACACATACATATACTCATATATATATATATATATATATATATATATACTTACACATACACATGCATGCACACATACACATACATACACATGCACACACACATATATATACACATACACATAGATACATATACACACACATATATATATATATATATACATATACACACATACATACATTCATATATATACAACTACTTAAACATACAGACACTTACATATATACACACATAAAAATAGATATATACATACATATACGGATACATACCCACATATATATACACACACACGTACCCACATCTACAAATACACATACATACACATATACACCAATATTTTTAACCTCTTTTCTTCTTCTCCTCCTTTATACCTTCTTACTTTATATATATATATATATATATATATATATATATACCCACACACACATACACACACCTATACATACATACACACATATATCTATATACACACATACAAATACACACACATACACATATACATATATATATATACAAAACTTAGCAACATATTAATACACTAATATACAAACATACACATTCCGCAGTACAAACACACATAACTACACACAAATATATATATATATACATACACATAGAGAAAAATGAATAACATTATGTAGTTATACAATACACATTCATATCGTCAGATTGACCATCAGGCAATAAAAGTTATAATCTATTAAACTTACAGCTACATATCATTATCATTTAAAGTATACGACCCCATATATATATATATATATATATATATATATATATATATATATACCGGGAGTAACAGCTAAATTTTCCAATTGTTAAATTAAGTTTTGAACCATTGTATATTATAAACGATTAAAGATATCTTACTGGAATTCTCTGATGATTTTATAACACTGTTGGACTCTACTTTGAACAATCAGATTGTATTTAGCTCTAAATTGAAATGATGATCCCTCTTGCTGTTGTGACCTCCTGATCCAGTTTTCCTCTCTACTGTTCCCTCCTATTTCAACTTGTTCACCGATCTCGTGACCGTTGTTAAATGGAAGATGGAAGCCAGAGTATGAATGTTGGTACCATTGCTGAAAGGCTGAGTGATATTTTCCTTTCATTATTGCTCACTTGGGAAGACACAGTGGCGTCAACACAAGAAGATTTTAACCTGTTCTCTTTCTAGCTGAATAACTCAAAGGATTTTTCAGTGATTCTTACGACAAATAGTGTCAAGTCACCTTATGTGAAAACCGGGAAAGAAGAAACTCAATTAGTTTAGTAGATATTAAACATTTTGTGAGATGGACAATTTTGCCGTTACACCTGGTATATATATATATATATATATATATATATATATATATATATATATATAATTAATAATTCGGAGACTTCAGAAACCCATGATAATATTTTATATATTATATATTTCGTGAGACCAATAAAATTCGGTTTCGTTTGGTTAGACCTAGCGGTTTCAAAAGATAGCTTGTGAGAGAGAAGAGATCGATTTCTACATTTTCCAAACTCGTAAATGAACTACATGTAATGAACTCGACTGGAAAAAGTGCTCGACTCTCCGACTTCTCAATACAAGCCACACTAACCATCACTATATATATACATATATATATATATATATATATATATATATATATATATATATATATATATATATATATATATATATATATATAAAAAGAAAGAACAGTAAGATATATAATCCGGTGTTCTTATTGATATTTTTATTTTTACAAAATAGTGCTCAGTGTAAATTTACAGAGCATTAATATTATAAATTAATTGATTTAAAATATGTTTTTTTTCGCTACACAGTTCTAACCATGTTTCAAAAATGGAAATGGATACATAGAAATCCATTTCAACCAGACAAGGTGTGTTTGCGTGTTCATTATCGCTGTATTTTGATGTATCAGTTATTAGTTACGTTTTGGTAGGGGTAGGGATGTATTTTTCAATGAAATCTGACATCCGTTAAATGCATGTCGTCTGGATTTTTTACAATTTTATTGTTAACGGCAAAAATTCTTACGGTATTTTTTTTTCTATTTGTATGTTTAAGGATTTTTTGGGGTGGGGGTGTTTAAATTAGAATACGTTTTATTTAACTGACCAAGAAAGAAAACTGTAGCAAAACTGCTCCTAAAAAAGGTAGGTAAGAAATCTGAGAAGAAACTTGACATTAACTATGAGAACTAATTTAACTATTAACTATAAGAAGAAAGGTAGTATGACTATTAATAAGAGAGTGAGCTGGAATGAACTATGTACAGGAATTTAATTTTTTTTAGGCGTTTCATCCCAAGCAAGGCGGGAATCCATTAGCACGTAAGGGGTTAGAGAAATTTGGAGCGAGAGCAAAGAGGAATGATAGAGGAAAGGATGAAGTGAAGCATAGGGGATAGATCAAGGCATCTGGAAACGTCGATTGACATTACATTTGAATAGTTGGAGATTATAGCTATCAGGGAAACAAGAAAAGGGGAGGGAGTTCCACAGATGAGAAGTGTGAGACATGAAGCTATTGGAGTAGAAGAGACGCCTACATTTAAAAATAGTTTCGACAGTGAAAGGCTGAGACCGACATGCCAGCCTAGTTGAACGCCTAAATTTATGAAATCCGGGAACCAGCGAAAGCAACTCATCGGAGCAGTTACCGTGAAAGTATTTGTAAAAAAGACAGAGGGAGACAACGGCACGTCTGTGAGAGAGCGACTGCAGACGAGATGCCAGATCAGAGTCAATTACACTGCATATCCGTCCCTGGATTTTATGAAGGACCTTGAGACAAACAGAAGGGGCTCCAGACCATATATGGCAGCAATACTCCATGCAAGGGTGAATGGTTGATTTGTAGATTTGAAGGATCGATTCCGGAGAGAAAAATTTCCTGGCGCGACACAGGGAGCCAACTTTCCTTGCGGTGGACGAAGCAATTGACTCAATGTATTTGTTCCATCTCAGGTCAGCAATGTGAGACCGAGTAGTCGCAAAGAGGAGCTCTCTTGGAGTTGAGCGTCAGACATTCTAATGGGGGTGGGAAGGGATGGTTCTCTGTAGTGAGTAATAGAGAACAATTTTGTTTTTTGAGGCATTAAAGTTAACCAGCCAATTCCTGCCCCAGTTCACAACCGATTGGAGATCCTTTTCGAGACGAACGGCCAGGTTAGTTTTGTCAGCGACACTAGATTTGTTTTTGAGGCAGGAGTAAATAGTAGTGTCGTCCGCGTAGATGTCTACTTGGGAATCTATGGCGTCAGGAAGATTGTTGATGAAGTTATCTGGGTTGTGTATTAACAGACGACACTCTGATTCATAGGGTTCATCTGAATAGAAAATGGGGCTTTCCAGAGACTTAGTAAAGTACTAGAACAGAAATATTTCGGTTACAAAGAAAGAAAGAAAAAGGCAGAACTGCTATGCCATAACTAACCTCCTATATTGTCAGTGAATGCCGGACGTGTCTCTACTGTTCAGTAAGAGACTCGAAGTGACAAAGATGTTCTGCAGATGGAAGTTGAGAATATCATTGATAGGATATGTGAGCAATGAGGAAGTCCTAAGAAAAATGTGAACAAGAAACACGCTCGTACGTAATATCAGAAAGAGACAGCTGAAATTACTGGGCTACATAACGAGGAAGGACCACTTAGAAAAATTAATACTCACAGGACGTATTGCGATAAAGGTTAGAGAGAAACAGGTAGCGACTTGGATCAGTTTGCGTGAATTGAGAAGCGACAAAGATTCATGTTAAAGCGCCAGACGTTGCTTAGCGCTACAAGAGACAGGATGTTGTGGAAAGACATGTTCACTCAAGGGACAGGAAGTATTAGGTGCGAGACAGCATGTGAGAATCCAACGAACCATATTAGCGAAGGTGCTGGTTTGGTTTGCTTTATTTTACGATATATCAACACTTTTTCTGTTATTTAATGAGAATTTCTTTATTTGAGTTTATAATCATTTTGTTCGGGAATAGGTAAAGACAGGTAGTTTATATTTGAGACTACGCATTTCTTAGAAACAAAGAAAAGAGCAGTGAGTTATTACGTGATTTTTGTCCCCTATATATTGCAGTGAATGCTAGACAATCGCCTCAAAGATAAAAAGGCTTAAAACAACAGAAATATGGTTCTACAGAATGATACCATGGACTGAATATGTGAGCAGTTTTAGAAAAAATGGATGCAAAAAGGAAACTAATACTTAACATCAGGAAGAGGCAGTTGAAATTTTTGGGTCACGTAATAAGGAAGGCTTGGAAAATCTGATACTCACAGGACAGATTGGGGGCAAGAGCGACAGAGGAAAACAACGCAGAAAAGTGAGATGGATTGAAGGACAGGCAATTGTAGAGGGCCATGACTGTCTACGTCCTGTGAGGACACGGCACATAAAAAATAAGCATATATTTGATTATTTTTGAGGGACATTGCCTTTCTGTTGGGACGTGAATCGGTGTATTTTAGGTCCTACCGACAGTAAATCAGACAGTTCAAATTAATGAGGAAATAGGACTTGGTAAATCTGATACTCAAAGGTAAGATTGAAGACAAGAGGGACAGTATAACTAAGCAAACGACATATAGATAGAAAGGGTCCATTTCAAAAATGTAATTCTATGAATGGATCAGATTGCTATCAGTCCTAGGTATGACGATAAACTACATCTGGCAGCAAGACTGCTAAACTGTTACGTAATATCAATCCTGTCAGCGAATATTGGACAATCTCCTCACAGATGGAGAAGAGACTTGAAGCAACAGAAATGTGGTTCTACAGGAGGATGATGAGAATACATGAAGATACATGATTTAAGAAAACCTGCTGAGGTTTTGAGGTGAGGTTTTTTTAAATCTGGGAGCAGTTGTGTTTTTATTTTGAAAGTGTAGTGCTACGGTTGATTCCACTGAATTCTCAACGTGGCACATCTTAAGCTGCTTCTTAGAGATATTCCGACCTGGCGGCACGCATCTCCTCTCCTGAATGACTTCAGCATACGCATATGAAGTGCATGAACAATTGAACGGGAAAGGCTCTAGTTTGGTTATTGATAACAATAAAATTTCCATTGTGTTATTTAATGGCTTGTCTTATCAGGGATTATATTGAAAAATCAAAAGATTCCTTCTACTCATGTAACTACGAGAATATCATTATCTAAAAAGCGGATTATTTCTGGGGTTTAAATAACGATCCACTTTCTATAGAGGGACTCACACTTCGACATGTCTACAAAAACATATATATTCGCTACGTATATATCTACTACTATGGCTGTTGATTCCTTGAGGAACATAGGGCCGCAGCAACACCTCATCAACGGACTCGGTTCCGGGCGATCCTCTTCAGTTCGGCCCATGTCTTGCCGGCTGCCTTCACCTCTGCGTCAACACTTCAGCGCCACGTCTGTTTTGGTCGACCCAGTTTTCGCTTGCCTTGTGGATTTCAGTCAAGGGCCTTCTTGGTGACATTAGAGGCAGGCTTACGAAGTGTGTGTTCGATCCACCTCCATTTTCTTTTCTTGATGCCAATCTCGAGAGGCGGATATGCAATATAATTGGCCCTGTTCTGGCATCTCGTCTAGAGTCACTCTCTCACAGACGCGCCGTCGCCTCTCTCTGTCTTTTTTACAAATACTTTTATGGTAATTGCTCCGAGGAGCTGCATTCGCTGGTTCCCAGACTTCATGAATTCAAGCGCCCTACGAGGCTGGCATACCGCTCTCACCTCTTCACTCCTAAATGTAGCCGTCTCTTCTACTCCAATAGCTTCATATCTCGCACCTCTCGCCTGTGGAACTCCCTTCCCTATTCCGGTTTCCCTGAGAGCTGTAATCTCCAACTATTCAAATGTAATGTCAATCGACATCTCCAGTTGCCTTGATCTATCCACTATCCTTCTCCTTATCCTTTCTTCTATCACTCCTATCTGATCTTGCTCCAAATCTTCTGTAACCCCTTGTGTCCTAGTGACTTCCCGCCTTACTTGGGGTGAAACGCTTATACACACACACACACACACACACACACACATATATATATATATATATATATATATATATATATATATATATATATATATATATAAATAAATAAATAAATAGAGAGAGAGAGAGAAAGTAACAACTGTTTTTTTTTTTAATTATATCTTTAATATTTTTCCTAAATAAAATATTACTTAATACAAGTGGGACATTTTGGAACTTTTTATTCTTCCACTTTTAACGCGTTTGTGTCTTTTACTTTTTCTCTGGTTTTTTCTTCTGTTTATTTAATTTATATTTCTGTCACTTCTTTATTTTGCTTAATTGTGTTGACAACTCCTACGAACTGAATAACCAGGAGTTTAGTTAGTAGTTAACCGCCTTCTCCAACCTTTGCCCCGCCACCTTGAAATTGCAAGAGATTTTAAATCTGTTGGGTCAGAACTTCGAAGATTAAGTAAGCGCTGTGTAACATTAAGACATTAACGAACAACTGAATCGTTCTTGGATGGGCAGAAAATTAATTGTTAATATAAGACTGTCATTATGTTTATTAAAGTTAACGAAAAGAATTCACTTTATTGTTTCGTCTATATAATTGCAATTTGGCATATAACAATGAGAAAAACTATAGTTGAAAATGAATAGCCAAACGCTTAGACTTTTTCTCGAATCATAACAGTCACCCAGAGACGTTAATTGCGTTTGGCAATGTGAGTAAAATACTCAGTTTCTACTAATTTAATCTATCTAGAATCATGGTTAGGTGAGGTTAATTAATTTAACGACATATCGACAATGATTGGGTTATTTAACATTCAGTATTATTGGACACAAATTACAAAAAACAAGAAAATCGTAGATACAGTTGGCGTTTGCTCTACAGTTTAAAAGGTAAACATAATTCAAATTTTCACTTGAAAACAAATTCTTGAGAATCAAAAAGATAGACACAAGTCCAGTTTAGAATAAAGTTTACATTTTAAATCGAAAGTATAGACCGGAGTTCGGTTTGCAATGGAGTCAAGACGGTAGATATAAACCCTGTTTGTAAAAGAGGTAGACATAAGTTCAGTTTAAACTAGAGTAAGAAATTAGACACTAATTCGTTTTACACAAGAATCGAAAAGGTAGACACATGTCCAGTTTGCACGAGAGATAAAAAGTAAAAACACAAGTTCAGTTTACACCAAACAGAAACTGGTAGAGGCTTGTCCTGTTTACGCTAGACCCATGTCCGATTTACATGAGAGTCAAAAGTGTAGACATGGGACCGATTTACATTTGAGCCAAAAAGTAAACCTAGGTCCAATTTACATAAGGGAAAAAAGTAGACCTATGTCCGATTTACAGTGGAGGCAAAAAGGTAATATAATCCCAATTTATATGAGAGAGCAAGGTAGACATCGGTTCGATTTACATTAGTATCAAAAGTGTAGACATAGGCCCGATTTGCATTAGAATAAAAAAGGTAGACATAGGGCCAATATACATAAAGAGAAAAAGGCAGACATGAGTCCGATTTACACTAGAGGCAAAAAGGTAGACATGAGTACGATTTACATAAGAGAAAAAGGTAGACATAGGTTTGATTTACGGGAGAGTCAAAGAAGTACATACAAGTCTGATTTACATGAGAGTCAAAACGGTAGAGATGGGTCCGCTTTGCACTAGATTACAAAAGGTTGATATAAGTCATGTTTATACCCGAGTTTACGAGAGCCCACTCAAAAAGTGTCCTCTTTTTAGGAGAGGTTAGTCTGACTTCTCTGTATCGGTTGCAGTCGTCTTATTTTAATCTCTGCATACATGACACACCTAGAATCAGTTATATCTTTTAATTTAATTCCAACAAAATATTGTCGTCCTATAATTTATAAAGACATTTACTTAAGTTAGCAGTTAAACGAGAACGAGGCTATCAAGATATACTGTAAACGGAAGATAATTGTTTTAGAGGTTGTTAATTGATCTTAATGACTACTTGCAAACTTTGTGATTTTCTGTTTTGCTAAAAAAAATAAATTTTCTTTTTCCTCATGGTACAAAACACGAGATAATTCTGGTGGGATCTTAAATACGTTGGCCGATCATCATAATAGTTACGACCTCTTTCGTAGACACACCGTGACTCACCTGTTTTCTGTTTAATAGAAATTTCAGTTTTTCAGGACATTGCATGGAATATGCAAAGGAAAGCTGACAAATAAACAGAACGATTATCGACCGCCTCAAACCGCGTAGAAAAGACAGGATATAAGCGCGAATGTTTCGATAGGATTTCTGGATTTTATCAGCTGAATAGGCGTCAACCGTAACATGTCCGGCTTTAATGTTGTTATTTAGAAAACTTGACCGAGTTTGGTACAAAATTGCAAGAAATAGGCACCCAGTGAGGATCGATCTCTAGTCCTGGATAGAACGATGAACTACATCCGAGAGCAAGGCCTCTGGTCGTGAGATTGGAGGATTTGAGGAACTTTTAATTACTGTTGTTCCCTGTGAGGGTCCAGCTATGCACAAATCGTAGCTTCAAAAACACTAAGAAAGTATAAAAATAAATATTTATAGTAAAATAACCAACATATTTATAGCAAAATGAAAAACAATGCTATTTTAAAGCAAAATGACTAGCATTAGTAGAATTACCAACAATACATTTTATAACAAAATGACTAACAATACATTTTATAGTAGAATTACCAACAATACATTTTATAACAAAATGACTAACAATATATATTTTATCTGTAGTTGATGGCATACAATTGCGTTCAAAATATTTACTTGAAGCCATAAAAATGTGCTAAAAATATTTACATATCGGCATTAAATAACTCATAGATGTGTTGATATGCCGCTAAACAAAAATCAACCCACGAAAGATCGATCTCATTACGTATTCGCAATGACCGAGGGGGCCTAACTCGCCAATCTTTCCAACACGACGTTACCTTTGAAGGATTTTTTAAAAACCCTTTCACCCCAAGCAAGGCGATAATGCTACTAGATCTCAGCGGGGTGGGGTGTGGTGATTGCAGGGAGTGAAAGTGAATGTGAAGCCTGAGAATGGAGAGTAAAGGGTAAAAAAGGAACAGAGCCCAAGAAGACAAAAGATGGTGATTAACGATGCTTTTAAATTTTTTAAAGATTATAGTTATCAGAGAAGCAAGAATTTGGAAGAAAAGTGTTCCACACGTAGGAAGTGCGAAAAGAGAAACTGTTACAGTAGACATGGCGGTTGCATCTAGCTAGTTCAACAGTAAAACGGGGAGGCTTTGTTGCTAATCTAGTAGCACGCTTAAATTCCTGTCGTCGGAGTACCAAGGGAAAAAGTGCATCAGAGCAATTGTCATGAAATATTTGTAGAAAAGACAGAAGTTAATCACGTCTCGACAGCAGGACAGTGACTGAAGTCGAGATGTCTGATCAGCATCGATTAACTTCGTTACGGTTTTCTTAGCAGAGATAAGAATAGTTGTTTGCGAATTGAAATTCGTCAAACGCGACAAGAAGATCGTGTGTAGAAGTGTTCTATCTGTAGCATAAATTTAACCTCGAGTTTGATTGGATTAATAGAAATTTTAATTTTATTTTAGTCGAAAAATATATACAATTTTTATTCATTTAACTGCAGTTTTCCTGTTCTCATGTATAAATTAATTTTACTGCAGCTTTGATACGATTTCAGTTGATGCTAAACAAATAAAGTGTATGAGAATATAAGAAAATCATTTCTAAGGATAATAAGCGGAAATAAATCGTGCATAAATAACGCTCAATATATTACAGTCTTTCTGAATATAGCTTACTTATAGATGACAGGATATTAATTAATTTTGTAGTTGAACTGATTATATTTTCTGAAAGTGTAATCCAAGACCCTCTTTAATCTGTAAACTGAATTCTGTGTACTTTGCTTTTTATATCATTTAAAGTAAAAATATTTAAAGTTAACTTGAATGAAGAAAAAAAACTACTACGTATTAGCAGCCTGATCTCCCCTACTTACAACAGCGATATTCCGTTATTATCTTATAAGTGTGATGCACGTTCGCTTATTGTCTAATGCCGTTTATTTTCATGTTTAATAAAAGAGAAAATAGTTCGTGCTGTAATTTCGTTCAAAGGTTCAAATAACCAATTTGCAAGTTTTAACGTATTGGCTGCTAACCACAAGATAACTTGTGGTTGGGATTTTTTTTATTATGACTCTGACTACGAGTTATCTCTCGCCGTCTACGATTTATCTCTCGCCGTCTACGATTTATCTCTCGCCGTCTACGAGTTATTGTTGAATACGAGTTATTGCGTGCCGACTACGAGTTATCTCGTGTCGTTTTCGTGTTATCTAATGCCGACTACGAGTTATCTCGCGCCGTCTACTAGTTAGCTGCTATCGACTACGAGTTATCTCTTGCTAACTACGAGTTCTATGGTGTCGACTACGAGTTCTATGGTGTCGACTACGAGTTATCTCATGTCTTCTACGAGTTAACTTTTCTCGACTACGAGTTATCCTGGGCCGTCTACGAGCTAACTCCTGTCAGCTACGAGTTATCTCGCGCCGTCTACGAGTTAACTCCTGTTGACATCTACGAGTTAACTCCTCTCTGCTCAGATGCAGAGTTTGAACGTCTAGCCGAAAAGATTTCGGGTAGACAATATTTAGCCACGCACACACGAGGGTGCCTAAATATTGAAGGGACATGGAAGACAGAAGAAAGATAAATTTTGCTAACGTTCTGTAATTATAATTTTTAATCAAACCATAACGATCCTTGGAATTTTAGCAACCTCTCTAATAACGCCATACTTTGATATTTTGAACCATCACATCCATCTTGGCTGTCCCACTCACAAAGTTACGGCCGCTGTTCTCTCCGGCTTCTCTCAGTGCTTACCTTTTTACTTAGTAACTTCTGATGTCTGAAGCGAGTCCTTTATTAAATGTACGGAGATAGATAATTCTCTTTCTTATATAGTGATTTATTAAGCGTAGCTTAGATGTGGCGCAAGGACAAAAGTATAGAGTATCAAGTGAGGATCGAGCTCACTACTTAGTCGTAATCGATCAAACGAGAAAGCTTTCTTGCTAAGCCCATTACACCACATCGAACTGCCCAGGTGATATTTTCTATATCTTTAAAATCTCATCTGGTTTTATACACCTCTGAAACAGATTATGTAATTTTTCGGCATTACCAGACACAGGGATTGAATAATGGATAAAATGTCGCCATTTTATATTTTTAGTTTCGCGAATGCGCGTTGTATGTTTTTGATTTTGCCGACAGGTTCAGCTGAGCAACGTCTGTGAGAAAAAGAACACAATAACGCAATTCACTGCGTCAGAAATTTGGAAACGGCATGCTGTACTGTTTGGTATTCGCACCGGAAGCTCCAATAGTAACATTTGACAGTATTTGGGTGTCAATATTAGTATAGTGCAGAGGATTAGAAAAGAGTTGGATGATATATCCAGTCAACATCATGGTGGTTGGATTGGTCACTAGTGATGGCGACGTTATGCCTTCATTTATCTTCTCACAGGACCTCAAACATGGAGGCCTAAATCAAGTACCTTGAGGAGGTAGTACTGTCCTGTGTCAAGAGAGTGGCTGCTGGAAGACCCCATCTCTGTCAACAGGACATAAACCATGTCACACAAACAGGAGAACCGAGTCAATGCTGTCAGACAATTTCTGTGACCACATCACTCGTTACATCTGGCCACCTAACTCACTAGACTACAACCCACTTGGTTATTATGTGTGGGACGCAGCTGAGCGAGAGACTAAAAAAATTCCATGCATCATCAAAGATGAACTGAAGGCAAGGATTATGGCAGCATTCACCAACTTAAACAAGGACACCGTCTAGAAGAGCTGCAGGAGATTCCCAAGTTGTCCGGAGATCGTGGTTGAAGCCGATGGGGATTTTATTGAATAAATTCACTCTTTAGTATATTATGATATTATTGTGTAATTTTAGCAAATATATTGGTTAAAATGAGATGTCAGTGTCCTTTCCTTTTTTTTTTTTTTTTTTTTTTTTTTTTTTGCGTAATTCAGACGACAATTTATCCATCGCACACTGTAAATATTTTTAGGTAGAGAATTGATTGATTTGTATTTTTTTTTATAGCTCATTAACCGTTTATGGCTTATTTAAAGCCGAAACAGATTTCGAATTCTTTTTGCTTACAGTAACCCGTGTTCCAAAACCATCTAAATACTGACTTGACTCGACATTGCTTAGCTCCGGTTATCAGACGAGACCAGTGTGTTTTGACCGTAAGCTTAGACGGATTATCTTAAACGCGTCAAAAGCAAAGATCTGGGCTTAACAACAAAAATTAAGGTCCATAATACTGTTGTCATTTCAATTTGTCTATATGGTTGCGAAACCTGGACTCTATGTCGTCGTGACATCCAAAAATTAGAGCGCTTTCTCCAGCAAAGGCTTCGTTTAATCTTAAATATCAAATTACTGTGATCAACATCGGAGTTCTGGAAAGAACCAACAGTCAAATCCCTGATCATTAAACGTCGTCTTCGATGGTCAGGATATTTAGCAAGAAGGGTCAGGGTTTCTACCTCAAGTTTTATTTAGTGAGCTCATTTCAGGGCAAAGTCTACGGGATTGCCTTCTTCGAAGATACAAGGACCAACTCAAAGCAACAGTGAAAGCCACTGGACTTGAGCCTAAATCGTTTGTAACACAAACACAAGACCATACCAACTGCCGTTGTTCCATCATCTTCAGAACCAGAAACTTCACAGAGAAAACGATGAAGTCAAACGACAAAAGAGAAAGGCTCAACAAAATCGATCTCGTCCTCCATCAATATTACTATGCAGTCAATGCTATCAGCTCTTCCATGGTTTACGTCGTCAACATCGCCATCATCGTAAAGGAAGAAACCAGGAAAGAAGAATTATATTCTTGGATACGAGATAAAGCCGACCACGATAGATGGAGAAATGAATTAAAATAATAATAAAAAAAAAAATAGAATGGAGGAAAAAGGAAAAGACAAAGGAAGAACGGGTTAAAGAGGAAGAGAGTAGAAAAAGAGAAAAAAAGAAATAAAAGAAAGAAGAGACGGAGAAGGAAACGAAATGGAGATATAGAGAAAAGGAAACATAAGGAAATAGAAAGAGAGGAACATAGAACAAAAACCTGTTTAACGAGCTTGTGGCAAGTATTAAGAGAAAACAGCAAAAAATCTTTACTAAGAGCTATAAAAGACAGGAAATTGTGATGAGTCATGATTATCCACGTCCTAAAGAGACAAGACACAGAGACAACGCAAAGAATGCCTGCGAAATGTTTTAAAACGAAATATTAACCCTGAAAATTATGTTCTTCACTATGTTTTGAATCCTTTCAGGACGTAGGCGATCATGGCTCTTCATAATTATCAGTCCCTTGTAGCTTTAAATAAACTTTCTCTTTCTGTTATTTCTTCTAAACTCTGTCCCACCATACATTTACTCTTCCTTTCGTTTTATGCGCCATGTTCTTTCAGGACGTAGGCGATCATGGCTCTCCACCTCCTTCTATTCCTTGCAGCTCTCAACAAGTTCCTTCCCTCTGATTCCTCCTCCAGACCACGTTCTGTCATCCACCTGCTCAAGTTAGTCAGGTACGTCACGCTTTGCTTGCCCTTGTCTCTCTTTCCCTCTATTCGACCCGTGAGTATAAGATTCTCCAGGCCCTCCTTCCTCGTTATGCGTCCCAGAAACTTCAGCTGCCTCTTTCTGATATTAAGTATAAGCCTTCGCCTTGTTTGCAACCTCTCTAAGACCTCATCGTTGCTCACACGCTCGGTCCATGAT
Organism: Acanthosepion lycidas; assembly: GCA_963932145.1. Lineage (NCBI taxonomy): Eukaryota > Metazoa > Mollusca > Cephalopoda > Sepiida > Sepiidae > Acanthosepion > Acanthosepion lycidas. The sequence continues at coordinate 46,544,351 of OZ010577.1, read as the reverse complement.
ATCCTTAGCATCCTTCGGTAGAACCACATCTGAGTCGCTTGGTGTCTCTTCTTCATCTTTGTGGAAATCGTCCAACGTTCGCTGTCGTAAAGGAGGACAGATGTCATGTAGCAGCTTAGTCTTCTTTTCTTTGTTACCAAAGAAATCCTCCTGTCTCGGAATACTCTGCACAGCTTTTGGAATGTGTCTTTGGCCATTCCAATACATCTACGGATCTCAGTATCGCACTTACCGTCCTCTGTCAAACGCTTCACAGATATTTAAACTTTCGCGTTTCCTTGATTCTAGTGTTCCCGAGCTGCATATCGCATTTCGGTCTTATCCTTTTACTGATGACCATGCATTCTGTTTTCATATAATTTATGCTTAGTCCCTTCTTACTCTCCGTCGCTACCCTCTGTAGGAGATAGCACCTTAATTATGCCGTAGGCTGTTTTCTTTTGTCTCTATCTTGCCTTCAATCTGTCCTGTGAGTATCAAGATCTCCTTCCTCATTAAGTTGCCTAGAAACCTCAACTGTCTCTTCCTGATGTTAAGTATAAGTTTCATTTTTGTTTCCATTTTCTCTAAAACCTCGCACACATGTTTGGTCCATAGCATCCTCAACACCCTTCTGTAGAACCAATGAGTCGAAAACAATGGCTATCAGGGTTTCTTGAGAAGCACGGAAACCACTTCTGAAATAATACGTCATTATTTGGTTAAAACAAAACAAAAAAAATTGAATCAAATAAATCAAATATTTGTTCACATATAACCAGAAAGACTAAAGAGGAAAATTAAGCCGTAGCTAAATGTCGAATATAGCACGATAAATGATAATTTTTAATCTTTTTAATTAAGAAACGTGTTATCATTCTAATAGGATATAGAATATTGTCAATTCAATTACTTAATAGCACAAATTATTGTAAATTATAAATTAAACCGGAAAGATTCTTAAAATCCCCAAAATCAAAAAGCGTTTTTAATACAGACTCAGTGAGAATATTTTATCTCAGGTTTGTAGAACTATCTATTCTCGTTCATCAATCTCCCACATTTTGTCTCTCAGTCTGTCTGTCTTTTTTTTTCTCTCTCTCTCTCCCTATATATATATGACACAAATATAGTTTTAAGGTTTACTACATTTATGGATTAAAGTTCTCAGTATCAGAGATAGAGCGTATGTAAATAGAAAAGTGGAAGTTGGGGTAAACATGAAGGGTCGACTGTGTATTTTATACTTCAGCGCCATCGTCAGGTCTGAGGATTGCGTTTAAGCATGAAACAAAATTCAGGCCTGAGCATAGCGTCCAAGCATGAAATAGACTGTCGCCGCTTATTGTTGGCTTCAGTGATTCATATACAATCAATAATTCTGTAATTCAATATTAAATGTTATTTAATTTAAGACTATTTGTTTTCGTTATTTTGCTCACCTAAAAATGTGGGGGGGATCTGATACAAAAGGTGGTATGTTTTATCTAAATGTAAATACCAGGAAATAAATGCTGATATTCTGAACTCTGTCTCATATTCATCTGTTGACCTTAAAACCAACTGCTATCAGTGAGACGCCTCCCGCAAACCCATGGGATTATTTGAACTCCGATAAAGTTAAAAGATTTATTTATTTTTTACACTTCCCCCACTACTTCCGGTTTCGAACGAAAATGCTTAAGTTTTTGAGCTCCATGTTGTTGATTTGATGAACAAAACACCTGTTGAGGCCGTAGTGGTCGAAACCGCGGTTGTGTTCTGTTCAGCATTTATTTTTAAGACATTACACACACACACACACATATATATAAACATGTTTCATTAAAGACGACAGAGAAGGTACTACAATAAAGATTGTAATTTAAATTTTCTTGTGTCGGATACAGAGTGTGTAGAAACTGCCTAAATGTTCTATAATACCGAGCGCTTCCGGCTATATTTTTAGCCATTATCGAGGATTATTTTATTTTTGATTTTTTAATTAGGTGTATAAGTTGTGTGTATGATTCTAGAGTTAAAGAAATGTTTTATTTTCCGAACACAGCTAGCACATTGTGGCCGTGTTCGTAGTTAATATTATTGAGCGTTCGCTTTTTCTTTTTTATTATTATTAAAGCTTCCATTATTTTTAATCTTTTTTTACATGTGGATGAGGATATTATGTTTGTATTTTCTACTAGTATGTTTCGGATGGAGTCTAGTAAGTTTGTGTGTGTGTTTAAATGGGTTCTAATAGAGCTGTGGTCGAATAGGTATAACGTAAGGCGTCTGGATAGGCATGTAGTCGTGTGACTGATGTACTTATTTATAAACTCGGTTTGATCAGGAACACAGTTACTTAAGGGGCATTTGAAATCAGATAATGTTCGTTCGTTGTAATTTTGAGTTTGTCGGTGGGATGCTATTTTTTAGGATAAGGTTATCTGTTTAAAATTTTTTGTAGTAGATACGTAATTTGAATTTTAGTTCGGGTCATTTGGGGCAATGTATTTCTTTATGAGATATCTTGTTTGTAGCTGATGCGCATTTGTTTTGTAGAAAATATTTATGTTATTTTTGATTGTGTGTTCACTATCGTTGTTATCTATCTATCTATCTATCTATCTATCTATCTATCTATCTATCTATCTATGTCATAATTTAATGTTATAAGGTTAATATCCGGGTTTAATTTTATAAAACTTCTTCCCTTCAAGGCTAATATACCTTCCACCCTCCCCTAACCTCTGTCTGACTGAAACATTGAAATGGATAAATTCTGTATAAGTTTTTTGACAGCTGTCACAGTTAAATTTTCAAATCCGACACGAACTCAGTCAAAATACCGGGGCTGAATAAGACTGACGAATTTTCGTCTGTTGAAATAAGTCGATTCCCCATATTAGCTAATTTGGGATTGCATTGTTTATTAATTATATTGCTCTGTAATAATAAATACATTGAGCTCTTTTTGTGGATCATTTATAATATTTTATATTACTAGGATCCAAATGTATTGTAAACCAACAGATTTATTACCTTTACTATATATCTATATCTATATCTATCTATCTATATATATATATATAATATATATATATAATATATATATATATATATATATATATATATATATATATAAAATATACATATTGTGAGAACGGAAACTACCTACACAATAGACTCTTCCAGGCCTATATTAAGTAGGCAACACAACACTCTAGAGAGTGACAGACAGTGACAGTCTCGTACGACTACCAGTGTTGGACGCTAACTTATAGTAAGCTCCGCTTACACTATCTCTGTAACCTGTTGTTAATATATCTTTCTTACATCTAATCCGTGTTCTGTGTTTTACTTCTGTGGGCCCAACTTTGGTACCCACATCAATATATATATATATATATATATATATATATATATATATATATACAAAACACACATACACACACATATATATATATATATATATATGACGCCATAGATTCCCAAGTTGGCATCTACGCGGATGACACCACAATTTACTCCTGCGTCAAAAACAAATCTGGTGTCGCTGACAAAACTAACCTGGCCGTTCGTCTCGAAAATAACCTCCAATCGGTTGTGACGTGGGGCAGGAATTGGCTGGTCAACTTTAATGCTCAAAGACAAAACTGTTCTCTATTAATCACCACAGAGATCCTTCCCTGCCCTCCATTAGAATGTCTGACGCTCAACTCCAAGAGAGCACCTCTCTGCGGCTGCTCGGTCTCACGTTGACTGCTGACCTGAGATGGAACAAATACATTGAGTCAATTGCTTCGTCCACCGCAAGGAAAGTTGGCTCCCTGTGCCGCACCAGGAAATTTTTCTCCCCGGAATCGATCCTCCAGATCTACAAATCAACAATTCGCCCTTGCATGGAGTATTGCTGTCATATATGGTCTGGAGCCCCTTCTGTTTGCCTCGAGGTTCTTGATAAGCTCCAGAGGCGGATATGCAATATAATTGGCCCTGTTCTGGCATCTCGTCTACAGTCGCTCTCTCACATACGCGCCGTCGCCTCTGTCTTTTTTACAAATACTTTCATGGTAATTACTCCGAGGACCTGCATTCGCTGGTTCCCAGACTTCATGAATTCAAGCGCCCTACGAGGCTGGCATCACGCTAAAATCCTTTCACTGTCGAAACTAATAATGTATACGTCTCTTCTACTCCAATAGCTTCATACCTTGCACCTCTCGCCTGTGGAACTCCCTTCCCTGTTCCAGTTTCCCTGAGAGCTGTAATCTCTATTCAACTATTCAAATGTAATGTCAATCGACATCTCCAGTTGCCTTGATCTATCCACTATCCTTCTCCTCATCCTTTCCTCTATCACTCCTATCTGATCTTGCTCCAAATCTTCTGTAACCCCTTGCGTCCTAGTGGCTTCCGCCTTGCTTGGGGTGAAACGCTCATATATATATATATTAAATAAAAACAGACCACTTTAAGGTTCCATGTAATAAATTATTTCACCACAGCCCATTTAAAGGTCTGCAGATCATCAGACTTTACTTTGCAGTCCTTTTGAAAGGGCTGTGGTGAAATAATTTATTGCATGGGACCTTAAAGTGGTCTGTTTTTATTTAAATTATTTGCTCTGGATTTACATTGACCTCTCTGGATTTTATCATCCTTGGGTTTACTCATACGGATTACGTAGTTTCATAAACTATATATATATATATATTATATATATATATGAGAGAGAGAGAGAGAGATGTATATACATACCGCATGTAACAGCAAAATTGTTCAAATCGTGTAATAATTGTCCATCCCAAAAAATGTTTAATATCTAAAAAACCACTGAACGTATTGAGATTTTGTCCAGGTTTTCAGATATGACGTTTAGACATCTTGACAGCATTTGTCGTAAGAGTCACTGAAAAATAACTTTCAGTTATTCAGCTAGGAAGAGAACAGGATAAAATTGTTTTAACTGAGCAATAGTGAGAGGAAAAAGAACGTTCAGGTTTACAGTTGTGGACGTAACATTCATACACTGGCGCCCGTCTTCAAAGTCCATTCAATAAGCACCAAGAGAACAGTGAATGTTTAAAGAAGATGGAACAGTAGAGACGAAAGCTGGATCAGGAGTTGAGAAAATCAACAGGGATCTTCATTTCAACTGAGAGCTAAATAAATTTTCATTGTTCAAAATAGAGTCCAATAATAAAAACATCGAAGAAGTTCAGTAAGATATCTTTAATCATTTTTAAGATACAACGCTTCAAAGCTTAATCTAAGAATTGGACAATTTTGCTGTTACAGAATTTGAAAAATTTTGAAAAATATATACACCTGGTATATATATCGCATTGTTTATCTTTCTATCTATCTATCTGGGTTATGACCATATCACGTTGAAACACCGTTTGTCGTATGATTAATGAAGTTAAGCAACGTCAAGCCTGGTCAGTGCCTAGATGGATGACAATTTAGGAATATCAGGTTCTGTAAGCTTGGATGCGCGGGTCTTGTAATTGTAAATCGAAGTGCCGAGTTTCATTACACGTACGCGCTAATACAGTTGGGAAAGGCATGAATCCACGTCTTCTCCCCTCAGCTCAGAGTTAATTAGTAAAGCATCTGTCAGTAAAACATTAGATTCCAAACATCCTCATAATTTAAAAATATTCTTTATATATATATATATATATATATATATATATATATATATATATATATATATATATATGTTGGGTGGTACAAAATTTTATTACTGTCCTGAATAGACGAAAATTAGTTTTATTATTACCACTCATGATAATAAAATGAACAATGGACGAAGTTTGTTGGTGGGAAAAATTGAAATGGTAATTAGTTGGAGGCCTAATATAAAGTCCTTCTGTTTACAAAGAGAAGGCTTTAAAGATAGAATATAGATTGCCTCCAACACTTTTAGGTGGTAATTTGAGTGGGACTTGCAAAGGATGGTAAAAGCGTGCGCACTAAACTAAATTGTGCTGTTAGTTTTAGTGCAGACGCTTTTACACACACACACACACATATATATATATATGTATATATTATCTTAAAAAATGCAATATAAATATATTTGCAGATAATTAAGCCTAATAATGCCCACTTATTGTTAGCCATTATTTTAAAAAATTAAATATACACATTGACGCCGTGAGATAATCCCATAACCACCAAAAAACTAATGGAAACAAAACTTTGAAAATTGATACTGGCATAAACACTAGTGCCTGTGGTCTACACATGTTATAAAAACAAAACATTATCAGAACTGATATATAAATCCGACTCATTCCAGTCTAAGAATTTCTGATAAAACTGAATAAATAGAGGAAAATGCTAATTAATCATCCTAGTTAATTATTTAATAATTCTGATTGATTTAATTAATTGAGTAATTAATTAATCTATCCATCTGTATATTGCAGTCTGTTCATATCTATCTATCTATCTATCTATCTATCTATCTATTGCCTCAGTAAATGGTGGCATATTAAATTTACTTCTTTTGTACTGAGTTTATAAATAGTGCAAATAATGTCTTTTGGAAAAGTCAAGCGTTATTGCCCTCAAGCCAACCGAGAGCCAATCTGATTTCTTCATGTATTATTGTATCAAATTATTCTACTTTTCGACCCTTTCAGGCCCTGTTTACGGTAGTTGTTCGTCGGATCTCAAATGCGCCGTTTGTAACTAGTTTTATTGCCTGATTCCATATCCTGCCTCTATCAATAACAATGAATAATTTTCTTTAGCCTCGTAAGTCTCTCAGTTAACGAATTTCGAACCTTGAAACATGTGAAGCGCACATGTTTTCTGTAGACGCTATTGGAGATTTATTTCACTACACATATTTTCGGTTTGTTATTTTTCTGAATTTTCTTTCTTGCATTTTTCGACTATTTGTCATATTTTTTATTCATCGGTATCTCTTTGTCATCGACATTGCTCCGCTCTAAGTACAGTATTTAATCGTCAGTTTCTTTCTTTCTTTCTTTCTTTCTAAATGTTTATCCTTTTGGCTTCTCATTTTTTCTTATTTCCTAATTGCAAGGAATAACCTTCTTTCTTTCTTTCTTTCTTTCTTTCTTTCTTTCTTTCTTTCTTTCTTTCTATTTAATTGTTTATCCTGTTTGGTTTTCATTTCTTTTTTTCTTTCTTTCACTTTATGTGGTTATCCTATTTGTGTCTCATATCTTTCTTTCTTTCTTTCTTTCTTTCTTTCTTTCTTTCTTTCTTTCTTTCTTTCTTTCACATTAAATGTCTATCTTATTTGCGTCTTTTTTGTTTTTTTCTTTTTCTTTCTTTCTTTCCTTTCTTTTGTTTCTATCTTTCTTTCTTTCTTCCTCTCTTTCTTTCATTCTTTCTTCCACTTTAAATGTTTATCATATTTGCATCTTCTTTCTTTCTTTCTTTCTATTTAATTGTTTATCCTATTTGTGTCTCATATCTTTCTTTCTTTCTTTCTTTCTTTCTTTCAATTTTAATGTTTATCCTATTTGTTTCTCATTTCTTTCTTTCCTACTTCCTTTCTTTCGATTTGTTTATCCGAATTGCTTCTCATGTACTTTCTTTCTTTCGACATTTTCTCTATTTGCTTCTCCCTTCCTTTCTTTCTTCCTACTTGACATTTACTTTCTTCCTCACTGCATCTCCGCCATACTTTCTTTCTTCCATTATCCTCTTAACTTCACCCTTCTTCTTATTATTCATTGGCACTCGTTCATTTGGCAATTCAACATTTGCTTTGCAACTCATATTCTTGCTTGTTGGGTTTCCTTTATTTCTTGTTTGTTTTCCCTTTTTTCATTTTTCTTCCTTTCGATCCAAGCATCTTCCGTCTTTATTCCTCATCTTTATTCAATAACCAGAGTTCGCCAAAAGCGGCCAGAGACGTGGTGCCTCATAAAAACATAAATGTAATGCAATAAAACACTATATATATATATATATATATATATATATATATATATATATATATATATATATATAAAGCTCAGAACCAAAAACATAAACAAATAAAAAGAATTAAATAGCCCGCCATTTTTACGCTACGTCATACTTGCAACCGTCACCGACTTGCCAACTCCTTGGAGTCCTGCTGATTATGCATCGATTTCATTAGAGCTCTCTTGTACTTCACTAAAGTAACTTACCATTTTCAAAAGGCCGCTTTGATTTGATCTTTATTAATCAATTCAGAAGCTACACAACAGTTTTGAATAGGACCGTAATTTGAGGAATTGACGCGACTTCCTCTTTGTTGCCAGTTACAAAATCAAAACCATAATAAATAAGAAAGAAAGAAAAGTAACCGAAATCAAATCAAATTAGCGAAAGCTGGGCGGGGAGGGGTTGGGTGTGTTGGCGGCGGAATCCTGCGAAAAACCTCCCTTCTCTCTCGACCCTGCAAAGAAAAGCAAATAAGCAATCAACAAAGAAAAATGCCAGAAATTAAAATAAGAAACGAAACGCGAAATAAAACGAACGAAAAGACAACAAGGAAAAAGCCAAAGTCTGGTGTATGAAACATGGGAATTTTTATAAATACACTATTCTCGGATTTACGCGTGCGCAAATGTATCTGTTTATCTGAAGGCATGCAAGAATGTTTGAGTGAAGAAGGCATCAGATATTGTATATTGTGAACGTTTCTCTTACAAGTATTTCTAAACCTCAATGATTATCTACATATGATTATACACACCCACATAAATGCATATATATATATATATATATATATATATATATATATGAATGAGTGTGTGTGTGAAGATTGTGTGGGTGTGGGTGTGTGCGTGCGCGTATATTTGACGAGTTTGGGGAAAGTCAGTCTCATATTAATTAATACATATTTGTTATCTATCTATCTATCTATCTATCTATCTATCTATCTATCTATCTATCTACGTCTCTTCATACCTATCTCTTTCTCTGTCTGTCAGTCTGTCTGTCTTTCTCTCTATCTCTCTCTCTCTCTCTCTCTCTCTATATATATATATATATATATATATATATATATATATATATATCGCAGTCTGTTCATATATATCTATATATCTATGTATACATTAATACTGTTTCTATCAGTGACATGGGCGTAAGCCAGATAGATAGAAAGATAAAAACGCGATATATATATATATATATATATATATATATATATATATATGTATATATATATATATATATATATATATATATATATAACAAAAATGAATTTGATCGTGATTACGATTCCAATGTAATAAATTATAACAATGGAATATTAGTGTATAACCATGGAATATTAGTGTTTGAGCCTTTTTTATTATATTCTTACTCTGTCCTCGATATTGATTTCTACCTGGATTCTATCCTCTTGGAGAATTTATATATATATATATATATATATATATATATATATTGACAACTAATATTATCAATATATATATATATATATATATATATATATATATATATGAATACTTGCATTTTTCATTGAATTGTTTTTACAGGAAAGTGCGTGAGCATGGGAAAAAATAGTAATTTGTCTAAATATGACAGTGTATTCTCTTTCTCTCCTGCATATTGTTTTCCTTGCACTGCTGTAAATAATGCAACTACACACACAAACACATGCGCTCATCGATATATGACATGCTGTAAAAGCCACATGCGCGCGCACACACGCACATACACACGCACAGATATATATTTTTTATTCAAATACATATGTCATATATATTTGCCTGATTGACGCGAACAAGCAATAACAGAAGATTTTTTTGGCATCTTCTACGAAAAAACGATTTATCAAAACTTCACTGAATTTTCCGAGCACCAAAAGGTCGTAGAGTTTCTTCTTTTGCATGATAATAGTAAAAATGCTTCTTGAGAATTCGCGCGCATTCACATCAAGCGCTTTTCTTTGTCTTCCTGTTCATGAATAGATCGACAAATTTCTGGTGCTGTTTTGATAATTTTAATGCTGTTTCTTGAATGTATCTCCCTAAAAAGACACTCAAATAAAGACTAAAATATTATCGCCACTTTCTGTCAATGTCTTATTGTAAATTCTTTCTTGAACTTTTCCAAATCATCCTATTACACCCTTGCTGTCTTCACTGCCGTATTTTTCCTTTAACGACTTACTTATTTAGCTTAAAGATCACAGCAATGGACTGATGTTTAAAAGGTCGATGTCGTCTTTACTAATGTCGGATTAAAAATCTTTGCCATAAATTAACCAGTTAAATCAAATTTATCACTATAGATTTTACGTAAAGAGACTCCCGCTGATCAGCCATCTAGTCTTCCATTAGAATTTCATTACTACTTATACAATAATCGCAGTGTGTATATATTGATGTAACACGAAAGAACGGTTAGATTAATGATCCAAAGTTCTTTAGTATTTATGATTTTATTTAAAAAAAAAAAAACAGTGCTCGATACAGAAGTAGAGCTTAAATTATAAGTATTTAAAAAAAAATATGACTACATCAAGACACAGAAATTAATATTTCGAAACTGATTCAAGTCATTTCAACATTAAACTTAAAATCTGGAGCAAAGTTTCATTCGATGTTTAGAAGCTAAATATTAGGTTTTATTATTTTTCATTCTCAAGCGATGTTTAGAACCTAAACATTAGCTTCCATTATTTTTCATTCTCAAGCGATGTTTAGAACCTAAACATTAGGTTCTACTATTTTTCATTCTCAAGCGATGTTTAGAACCTAAACATTAGCTTCCATTATTTTTCATTCTCAAGCGATGTTTAGAACCTAAACATTAGGTTCTATTATTTTTCATTCTCAAGCGATGTTTAGAACCTAAACATTAGGTTCTATTATTTTTCATTCTCAAGCGATGTTTAGAACCTAAACATTAGGTTCTACTATTTTTCATTCTCAAGCGATGTTTAGAACCTAAACATTAGGTTCTACTATTTTTCATTCTCAAGCGATGTTTAGAACCTAAACATTAGCTTCCATTATTTTTCATTCTCATCGCTTGTGAAAGAAACGGTTTTCCAAATTATATGTTTAATATTGAAATTAAACTCCATGAGTCAGTTTCATAGTAATTTCTGTGCTGCGACGGAATCATATTTTTTTTTAAATCATTATAATATATATATATATATATATATATATATATATATATATATATATATATATATGTGTGTGTGTGTGCCTATTAAGGAAATGTTTTTCTGATCAATCAAAATTCGGAAATAATTATATAGGCCACACTACAACATGTTTAACACGCAGACTCACACTACACCTTTCTGACCATAACGCAATTAGATCCATTTCAATATTCGTGGAGACCTACCGGACGCTATTCGGAACATAATTGTTGGCAACACTAATATAATAGCATCATCTACATGCAAAAAAGGCTAAAAATAATGGAAGCCTTATTAATAAAAACAAAAAAAAAAAACACTGAATAATATTAACTTTGAACGTAGACACAATATCATGACCGTGTTTTGAAAAATGAAAACATTGTATAAATACATACATGCAACAAACTATTTCTTATTTATCAGGTAAAATATTTAATACTTGAAAATGGATAAATGTATAGCCGAAAGCGCTGGGATAAAAAACAACATTCGAACAGTTTCTATATAATTTATCATCCGAAAAGAAAAAAATATTAGATCGCATGAGAAATTGTATAAAAAACTAAATAAAAGCACCTTGTCTGTCGTATTCAATGAAACACATATAATAATTATCAATGCGTATTTATTTATATATTTCTTGCACCATCTGTAGTGGGAGGGGATGTAAAAAATATTAATTAAGTAAATTTATGAGTGATTACTTTTTTAGTTCTTTTTAATAAACTATACAAATAAAATATTTATCTGTATTTAGATAAAATCAGTTCCTGAACAAAACGAATTGCTTAATTAATCAGTCCACTTACTCATACGTGACTTAGATTGAAGTCATATTTGTTCAACACTTCCGTATGATAACTTTGTCGATTAAGTGATCGCCTTGTTTCATTAAACACATGACATTTTTAACATGAAAAGATATTGAGCAGAAAGCGATTTATACCAGGAGTAACCAACGAATCATAAATGCCATTGAACCTCCCCAAAATATAAACAGAACTGATAAATTAAAAGGTTCATTGGACTCCATTTTATTTGTGGATTCTTTGTTTCCACTTTATTGAATCTCAATACATTATTTGAAGACTTTTGTGTCATAGAATTTCGCCCATAAAGCTTTCTAACAATTGCTGTCTTTTTTGACGGCAAACTATTATATATACTTGTGTATGTATATATATGTGTGTGTGTGTGTATGTGTAATTGATTTTATTTACTTAACCTAAGGTAGGATGTGACATAAGGTTTTTTTTTATGTGGGGTGACCATGCGTGAATATATGGACCAAGGTTTCCATGAGTGCTATCACGCTGGCGTCAACTTGACCTCTATAAGTGCACTGAGGAATGTGCTGTTGTAAGGTTGGAGTACACGGGACTAAGCGCCTTCTCCCATTTAAACCGAGAACATACACTACGCTTTGAAATGGCCTAGAAGCAGATGATATATAGCTATTGCTTATATATATATATATATATATATATATATATATATATATATATATATATATATATATATATATATATATTGAACATTTCAGTTACCAGTTAATAAATAATTATTGCTCTACTTTTGTATTCAGCTCTCTTTTAAATTATTATTATGAACGTTTGAATTTATAATCGTTTCATTCTCTTTACCTTGGGTATATATATATATATATATATATATATATATATATATATATATATATATATATATATATATATATATATAATCATTATTAATTTTATGAAAATCTATGAGAAAGTGAAAAAAAATTATCTGATGCATAAAAATTTGCATATCGTTTTTCCTGTTAATATATATATATATATATATATATATATATATATATATATTATAATTTAATTTATTTAAAATATGTTTTTTTTCGCTACACAGTTCTAACCATGTTTCAAAAATGGAAGCTAAAAGCCCCGAATTTAATTTTGTAATTAAATTAAAGACATTAGTTCCATTTCATCCTCAAGCGAATTTTGGAGTAACTTTTAAAATTACTGGGTTTTAAAGACACAGATAAAATCATAATTCACGTTTCCAAGGTTACAGATGAATCCACTTCCACTGGACAAGGGGTGTCTGCGTGTTCATTATATCTGTATTTTGATGTATCTGTTATTAGTTACATTTTGGTAGCGTGTAGGGATGTATTTTTCAATGAAATCTAACATCCGTTAAATGCATGTCGTCTGGATTAAAAAAAATGTTTTTATTGTTAACGGCAAAAAATCTTACGGCATTTGTTTTCTATTTGTATATTTAAAGATTTTTGGAGGGTGTTTAGGTTAGAATACGTTTTATTTAACTACGATTTGAAATATTTTCACTTTTAATTTTTAATTTTTAATATACTATATTTCTTTTAAGAAGAATTAAATGTAATTAGAATCCCTTACAGTATGTAGAATTATTTTCACATCAAGTATTAGTATGTAAATTATTAAGTTACAAATTTCTTTTTTTTTATATATTTAAATATTATTTAAGTAAAATTTATGACAATGACGGCAAAAATAGCTACTTAATTTCACTGATTTAGTAAAGTGTATATAGATTATATATACCTAAATATATTATGTACATGTATGGACTCTCCCGTCGGTTTCGACTTATGAGGATCTGACAGCTTAATTGATTTAGTTATGAAATATTATGCGACTACCCAACCTTAGCAAAACCTCTCAGAGGATGATGAATCTACTGATAAGAATTAACTCCCTGACCACTTAAAGAATGAAAATAGTATAGCCACTCCCACAATAACAAATTCTGTAAAAATACACGTAAACCGAGAGATAGCTTATTCCTAAAATTTCGCTTGAAGATGAAACGTGACTAAACACCTCAATCCAACTTAATTTTATTAATTATTTGGATGATTTCGGCTCACGTTTTTGAAACATGAGAACTCTTATGTAGCGAAGGAATCATATTTTTAAACAAAAAATATTATTATAATATAAGCTCTACTTCTGTATGGAGCACTGTTTTTTAAAAATAAAAACAAAAATACTAAGGAACCCCGGATTATGCACCCAACGTGTTCTTTTCTATTTTCTGCATACCTGCACAAGGATACATACTAGCTCCCATAACGAGGTCGAGCACTATGAACCTTTATTTTTAAAATGAACTTTAAAAATATGGAAAAAATTAATTTCGACATTTCTCTGAAGAACATTCCACACACAAACAAACGGAATTACTTCATCAAACTTTTACAAAAAACAGAGGAATTAATAAGAAGAATGAGATGGAAAGCATTCTTCTTCCTACGAGGGAATAACCTAACAAAAAAAGAGCACGAGGTTTACGGATTTAAAAGCAAGAAAGTAGCACCATACAACAAAAACCTACAGGAATTCGAAAAGGACCTACTAAATATAATCAACAATATTTCCTTTCAGGAAAAGAAAAACAACTTCCAGAAACGTCTGGACAAAATAGTCAAAACCATAAACGACAGCGACAAAATACTAGTTAAATCCGATAAGACGGGAAACTTTTACAAATTAACGGCTGAAGACTACAACAAATTAATTAAAAAAACTTAACGAAGACTTATAAAAAAGCCCAGAATAACAATATAAATATGGTTGACAGTATCAATAGAACAAGTAAAATGATTACTGATAAATTAAAAATAAGTGATAGAGTAGGCAAACTGGCCGAAAAAGAGTGCTACATCACCCTTAAGGACCACAAACACGGTTTTGAGGAAGACCCTACTACCAGAATGATAAACCCTACTAGACCCAACATAGGAAAGATAAGCAAAAAATCCTGGAAAGGATCACTAGCCAAATTAAAAAACAACTTGGATTAACACTCTGGATCAACACCAAAGAAGTCATAAATTGGTTTACCAACATCGAAAATAAGCCCGAATGCACCCTAATCCAGTTCGATATTGTCGATTACTACCAGTCAATATCAAAAGACCTCTTCACGACTGCCCTGGAGTTTGCTACGGTATATACAGACTTAACTGAAGAAGAAACAAACATTATTCTCAATGCAAAGAAATCTGTCCTCATCCATAATGTGGACCAGTGGATAAAAAACACCAATGACAACTTTGACATTACCATGGGATCTCTAGACTCTGCAGAATCTTCGGACCTTGTAGGTCTATTTATACTGTACAACCTAACCGCCCACCGTGAACTGGACGTGGGGGACATCGGGCTGTACAGAGATGACGGGCTCATGGTAGTGAGGAGCTCCACAAGCTTTAAAACAGAGAAAATTAGAAAGGTAATTTACAATGAATTCGGGAAACTAAATTTAAAAACAATAGTCAACACTAAATTAAAAAAAGTAAACTTCCTAGACGTAACCCTAGACTTAACTAACAACGTTCACCTACCTTACAGAAAACCTAACACTAATCCCTTGTACGTACATCCTAAGTCAAACCACCCCCCATCTATAATTAAGCATATACCCACATCAATAGAGAAAAGAATAAGTATGAACTCAGCAAATAAAGAAATATTCCAACAGCACAGTAGTTTTTACAACACAGCCCTGAAAAACAGCGGATACAAAAACTTTGACATAACCTATAGAAACGTTAGTACCAATAATAAGAGAAACAGGAAAAGAAAAATCATCTGGTATACCCCACCGTACAACCAAATGGTTAGCACCAAACTAGGCCATAAGTTCCTAGCTTTAATTGAAAAGCACTTTCCCACTAATAGCAAACTTAGCAACATCTTTAACAAAAACACATTGAAACTAAGTTACAGCTGCACTGAAAATATAGAAAGAATCATAAAAAGACACAATAAGAAAATCCTAGAAAAACACGCATACCAAAACAGTAATAAAACACATAAACTAAAACTAGATAAAAATAACGAAAAATTATGCGATTGTAGAAACCCTAAAAACTGCCCGTTGGAAAATAAATGCCTCACAAAATCCGTGGTATACCAATGCACTATCTCATCCATTGAGAGCCCTAACACTGATAGGATATACATAGGATCAACAAAGAATAATTTTAAAATTAGATGGAGACAACACAAGAGCTCTTTCAACAATATTCAAAATAGAAATCAGACATCTCTATCCCAATATTTCTGGCATCTAAAGGAAACGAATAAAACACCAAAAGTAAAATGGAAAATAGTAAATAGAGCAAGAACCTGTAGAACCTGGGATGACCCATGCCTCTTATGCTTACAGGAAAAACTACACATCATTAAATTCCTAAATAATGAAAAATTATTAAACCATAGGCAGGAGTTAACGGTTTTTTGCCGACATCAACAGACTTTCGCATTAGATAATTAGCATATAAAAAAAAAAAAAAAAAAAAAAAACATAGCTAAGTAAAATTCTAAAAAGCTCAGCCAAACCCTTAAATAGGAAAAACCCCTTTTTGTCGTCGTAAAAAAAAAAAAAAAAAAAAAAAAAAAAAAACGAAATTCAATGCAAAGCGATCTGTATATTAAACACCCACTTAAATAAACAAATAAATAAATAGATAATCAGATAGACAAGAATAAGAGACAATTCTCCAGACACAGAACGACTGTAGGCGCGCCATAAAAATATCCTTCACTGGGAACCAACTAAAGGATGACCGTAAACATTAGCCTTGAAATGGATACCCTACCCAACCTTAGCAAAACCTCTCAGAGGATGATGAATCTACTGATAAGAATTAACTCCCTGACCACTTAAAGAATGAAAATAGTATAGCCACTCCCACAATAACAAATTCTGTAAAAATACACGTAAACCGAGAGATAGCTTATTCCTAAAATTTCGCTTGAAGATGAAACGTGACTAAACACCTCAATCCAACTTAATTTTATTAATTATTTGGATGATTTCGGCTCACGTTTTTGAAACATGAGAACTCTTATGTAGCGAAGGAATCATATTTTTAAACAAAAAATATTATTATAATATAAGCTCTACTTCTGTATGGAGCACTGTTTTTTAAAAATAAAAACAAAAATACTAAGGAACCCCGGATTATGCACCCAACGTGTTCTTTTCTATTTTCTGCATACCTGCACAAGGATATATATATATATATATATATATATATATATATATATATATATATATATATGGTCATGTCTTGAAAGTGTCTGATGACAGGATACTCAAGATCCTAATATACAGCCAATTAGATCAGGGCTACAGGAATGTAGGACGCCCATGGCTAGGATACAAAGACAAGCGGAAAAGCAACTTGTCAGCTGTCAATATACCACATAACATCCTTGAGCGCTTAGCCTTGGAGCGGTTAGAATGGAGATCAATGTGTTTTAGTGCAATCTGCTTGTCTGAATAATCTTCTAGAATCGAGAGCACGATCTAAAACATCAGCCAATCTAACAGTGATCTCATCTCACAACCTTGCTCCATATGTCACCTCCTTTGTAAATCACTAGCTGGACTTAAGTGCCACTTAAGATTATCGCATATTTCATAACTGAATCAATTAAGCTGTCAGATCCTCATACGTCGAAACCGACGGGAGAGTCCATATATGTATATAATATACTATAATATCATACATCATAATATATAATAATATATAATATATATATATATATATAATAATAAATATATATATATAATAGGTATACATATATATATATATTTTGAACAATAAAAATTAAAAAAATAAAATCCTCAGACACACTGGGTCGTAGATTAATATTCTTTCGTTTTTTTATTATTATTCCATTTAGATTCCTCGACTAGTTTCGGCCGAAATGGCCATCATCGGGAGGAGAAATATTTCTGCTTGCTGCTAGCACTAAACTACAGAAATGAATGTCTTGATGGAGAAAATGAACTTTTGTCTGTAGTTTTCATTTGTTTTTTTTATTTTTTTATCTTTTTAACATGAATCTTTTAACATTCCTTGTGTTGGTCAAACAGTCTCTTTTAAGTTGTTATTTGAGATAAGAGCTGGATGCTGCTATGAATTCTCTGGTCAGTTTGACAGTTTTATTGGACCTGGTGAGGGGATGTGTCTCTGTTTAGTGTTTGTGTGTGTGTGTTATTTGGTTCTTAGGGAGTGAGTGAGTATGATATGTGTAAGCGTGTGTATTGCTGTGGGTGTGTGTTATCATTTGGCTCATTAGGGAGTGAGTGCGTATGATGTGTGTAAGTGTGTATATTCGTGTGGGTGAGTGTATAAGTGTGAGGCCTCCACACCTTCGTAAGCCTGTCTGTCTTGTGTGGGTTAGAAATGTGGGTAGTTTTTTTTATTTGTTGAGTTATATCTATATATTGTTAAATTTGTGATTTAGCCCGGCTGGATATTTTGTTTTTAGACGTTGTATCCACTTTATTATATTTTTTTTATTGTTCAATATATATATATATATATATATATATATATATATATATATATGTATATATACAGGGTGGTTGCTCGGAAGAAAAGAAATCGAAAAGACTTTACAAGAAACCGGACACCCAATCGTTAGCAGGAGACAGAGAATGAACCTCTACTCCTGTTCAAAAGATCGGGTACGTGTTGAATGGTCGATAGGGAAATCTACGGATTCCTATTAAATATTATATAAAATAATTTTTATGTAATTTACATACCTATGATAAAATATATACAGTAATATCAAAATATAATAATATAATATGAATCTAATAAAATAAATTATTCACAAATCTAATGTAAATTAATAATTGAATAAATGGCTTAAAAATGGAAAACGTTAAATATTCAGGTTTTTCAATATTCTGAAAATTATGAGAAAAAAAAGAATAAAATCATACTATACGCATTTATTATATTTGTATTTGATATTTTTCCTATTTTATTTTACTATTTTTTGCTTTACGTCTTTAAGGTCGATTTTTAAATTCTACGACCGTTATGAAAGAAACATAATTCGGATAAAATACACGAATTTAAATATCGTCAAAGGTTTCTGCAGTTCGTCTCAGTGAAGCTTATTTATCGGTTGTAGAATGTTAAAACGTCCCGGGCATTGTATCAAACAAGAAAAATAAAAAAAATAAAGAAAGAAAGAAAGAAAGAAGAAAGAAAGAAAGAAAGAAGAAAGAAAGAAAGAAAGAAAGAAAGAAGAAAGAAAGAAAGAAAGAAAGAAAGAAAGAAAGAAAAAAGTTACAGTAATTATCATCATCATAATGTGCGACAATCCTATAAGACTTGGGTGATCCTCGCTCTCCACAACTTCCTGTCCAATGTAGCCTGGAGCAAGGTCTGGCGTTTCACCATGAAGGCTTATCGCATCAGTTCCTGCAAGCTCATCAACTTTCCCGCTTTTCTTTCTACCCTTTCTTTCTTTCTTTCTTTCTTTCTTTCTTTCTTTCTTTCTTTCTTTCTTTATGTAAAGAAGACAGTATGACCTGTCAGTATTCATTTCGCCAAGCCTTCCTTTCTGATTATGTACTCCAGAAATATCAACTGTCTCTTTCTGATATTACGTCCGAGTGTAATTTTTGTTCACACATTTTTTAGAACTTCCCCATTGCTCGCATATCCTAACCATGTTATTCTCATTATCCATCTATAGATCAACTTCTGTGTCTTTTCTCGAACTGTAGATATATATTGTCCGGCATTCACTGTCGTATAGGGGGATACCTATGACATAATAGTTCAGCGGTCTTTTCTTTGTTTCTAGCGAAATATTTCTATGTCATGATACTTTGCTTAGTGTCTAGTAGGCCCTTTTCTCTATAGGATACCTTCATGGATCAGAGTGTAGCGCTTTCGGTCGTCTGTTAATACAATATCCAGATATTAAAATTCCTTTACCTGCTTCATATAAAGGTCTCCAATTCAAACATCACACTGACTCTTTTGATAATGATCATACATAGCTTTCTTTAGCTCCCTTCTCTAGGAGTTGTTGCTGTTTTGTTTCTCAATCACCCATCAACATGATGTCATCCTTGTATCTTATGGAGTGCCAAATTAAATCCTTGTAGGTCTCCTAGTCCGATCTAGTAGGATCGTTTCACTGTATAGTTTTAATAAATGAGTAAAAACATATAACCTTAACTTACCCCAGGGACGGGGACATTTGAAATACATCCGAGGTGAAGATTTATATTTTGATAACATTCGAAAGCGGCGCAGTCGAGAATTTTTCCATTTAAGTAAGTTACTTTTTTCTTTTAAGTGTACGATTCTTTAGATCAAAGCTGTAGTTGAATTTATTCTTTATGTACAACTACTGCATTTGATAAATTGTTGTATATAAGATCACTTTTGTGTTCGTAGATATGTATGTTTTCTTTTCAAATTTCTGCAAGTTTCCCCAATGTATTGTGAGGAGCAGTCATGACAGTTTATTTTATATATACCTACTTCAGAATTTATTAATGTTATTAATATTTTTGTTCTGGTCATATGTATAATAGTTTGGGATGTGGTTGTAATTATTTTGATATTGTTAATATATGATGAATTGTTTTGGATAGCAGATATTAAGGAGAGAGTAGGTAGTATGATATATCTATTTTTTTTTAGTTTATCATCATTGTTATTGTTAATGGTGTAACGAATTTTTTGCAGCTGCATATTCTGTACGGCACTCTTTTAGCATTGTGGATGAAATAATGAGGATATTGCATATTTTTGCAGTTAGCTTGATTAATATTTATGAGCGTTTCTTAAATTTCAAATTCTATAAAACTGACATTTTTACTTTTGTTTATAAATATTTGTTGAAAAATATGATCCTTACATTTGTCTTGATGAAGTCCATCAGAAGACAAAATTCATATATATATATATATATATATATATATATATATATATATATATATATATAAAACTGGACAAAATTAATGTACATTTCAATTAACACCATATTATTATTATTATTATCATTATTATTATTATTATTATTATTATTATTATTATTATTATTATTATTATTATTATTATTATTCTTTATTACACCTAACGTCGTGTATTTGTTTATTTATTTAAAAAAATAATATAGAGTTCATTATTTTAAAAAAGTAAATAAATGAAGCGTTAAGAGGTCAATTGATAAAAATCGACTGTGGATACCGTAAGGTTGAAACCAAGGTAGCGGATTCAGCTCATCCTGATTTTTAAAGTTAAAAGCTTTACATATTATTTTTACTTTTATTTTTTTTTACACGTGTATTGAGCACTTTTTAATACCACTGTTTCCTGGTCTGATTCAACTCTGACATTAACCTTTTATGGATTAATTTGCAGTGTAATAGCCGCAATCAATTCGCATTAAAAATTTCCAAAATATATTTATGTGTAATTCCACATGCTCCATTCGAATCTGGCTTGATAAAGTTGATAAAATCTACCGTTTTAGAGTTATCGACAGTGAAATTTGGGATTCAATCGCATCGTTGGTGGCCGCCGTTACTCGCGTTGTTTGCATACATTCGCTGCGGAAGGCTAAACGCGGAAGACTACGGAAGGCTAAGCTCGGAACTGATCTTTCTTGTCTAAATTTCTCGCAATTACTGCGCACGAGAACTATTTACGTAGACACGCTCAATTTGTGCAATGATACCTACACTGATAGCTATTATGCATCGAATGTATACAAACAACGCCCGTAATGGCTGCCCGCGACGTGAATGAATCCAAACGTTCACATGTAAATATTCTGGAAATTTTTAATGCAAACTGAGTACGAGTGTTACACTGCAAATGAACCATTTTATATATCATGCTGATTGATTGATATTGTTTAGTGGCATATCAACAACTCTATGGGTTATTTAATGCCGAAACAGATTAATTTTGAACACAATTTAAAATGTATTGCTGGTCACTTTGCTTTAAATATATAGTGTTGGTAATATGAAATTTTGGTAGGTTGATTTTGTTTCAGAGCACATCAACCTCCATGGGTTTATTTAATGGTGAGATCTAAATATTTTGCACGTAATTTTATGATTTAAACTACAGATATTTTGTACATAATTATATACTTTCTGAATAAGGATATGTTTTTATAAAATATATATTTTGTAGATCATAAACTCTGTTGTTGCTCAATTTATCAAAATTGGAGATTTACTATTTGCTCATAGCTGGGAGCCTAACTAGGTTAGTGTAGTGAACCTAGAAACAACAGCAGTTGAGGTGGTTCCACGCTCCTCAAAACCCCCAATCTCCCGATCAGAAGCCTTGCTGCCTGATGTAGCTTATTGTCATACCCAGAACGATATATATATATATATATATATATATATATATATATATGTTGAAAGTAAAGACTGTAGATCCAGAGAAAACTAAAATTTCTGGTGAAATAAATTATAACTAATAGAGCCTTAAAGTGGTCTGTTTTTTCTTTAAATTAAATTATTCGCTCTGACTTAACATTGAGCACTCCGGATTCCATCCTCCTTGGGATTATCCATACGGATTACCAAGATTTTCGCTACATATATATATATATATATATATATATATATATATGTGTGTGTATGTGTGTGTGTGTGTGTGTGTGTTTAGGTAGAAATCCTTCTTTCATCCACATTTCACTGAATACGACATACGAGGTGCTTTTATTCAGTATTTTAGACAATTTCTCATGCGATCTAATCATTTTTTTTCTTTTCGGGTGATAAATTATATATAAACTGTCCGAATGTTCTTTTTATCCCAGCGCTTTCGGCTCTGCATTTAGCCATTTTCAAAGATTTTAACTTTTTAACTGTTAAATAAGAATGTATTAAATAAGCATGTATGTATTTATATAATGTTTTAATTTTTCTTATTTAACAGTTAAAATATTTAATCCTTGAGAATGGAAAAATAATAAAAAATTATTAGATCGCATGAGAAATTGTATAAAAAAATTAAATAAAAGCACCTTGTCTGTCGTATCTAATGAAATGCGCATATATATATATATATATATATATATATATATATATATATATATATATAGAGAGAGAGAGAGAGAGAGAGAGATAAGAGATGGAATAATATGCAGATTACCAAAAACTCATCATATCTGTTGATTCAGTTCTTTGTCGATATTGATTTAAATGAAATCACATAGCGTTGCGTCAACCGAAATGAGGCGACAACATTTGATGGCGTGAACAGGATTCCGAGCCATGTTTGGCGTTATTGACATTTCACAGAAACGCGAATGATGGTTGTCTCTGTGAAATACAACTCCTCAGAAGATCCACAAATCTATCGCTAGGTATTTTTTTCCCCCGCTTTTCGTCTCTCTAGAAATGGAACGAGAATCATTTCACTGACATGTCGCAATTCGTAATTTGATTTATATAAGCGTATAGATCTACGGAGAGGGAGGCAAATATTCACACGTATTTGGATGTGACATTTAAACGAAAACAACTTGTAAATGATTCTTGTCAATGTATTTTAAGAATGTGCTGTAGAATATTGGTTACATTTAGCTGTTTTTTTTTCTCTTTCTAATTGGATATGGTTCAGTTTCATTATTCTTGCACTTTTCTCTTTGCCATCTCCTCTATTCATTTCGTTGTTAAATCCTTTTCTTTAAATATCATATCTCTTACTGATTTCACTTAATATATCACCTTCCTTTCCTTTTTCCTTCTTATTGCTCATTTACGTCCATTTTTATTTTCTTTCTTTCTTTCTTTCTTTCTTTCTTTCTTTCTTTCTTTCTTTCACTTTATATGTTTATCCTATTTGCGTCTTTTTTCTTTCTTTCTTTCTTTCTTTCTTTCTTTCTTTCTTTCGTCTTATTCCACTCTTCTTTCACCCTTTCTTACAGCTCTTTTTTCATCTTCTTCCTCTCTTCTTTCTCACTTCCTTTTTTTTTCTTTCGTAAATCTTCTTCCATTCTTTCTTTCTTTCTTTCTTTCTTTCTTTCTTTCTTTCTTTCTTACACTTTAAATGTTTATCCTATTTGCGTCTTTTTTTCTTTCTTTCTTTCTTTCTTTCTTTCTTTCTTTCTTTCGTCTTCTTACACTCTTCTTTCACACTTTCTTTCTTACAGCTCTGTTTTTCATCTTCTTCCTCTCTTCTATCTCACTTTCCTTTTTCTTTCTTTCGTAAAGCCCCTCCCTTTCTTTCTTTCTTTCTTTCTTACTTACTTTCTTTCTTTCTTTCACTTTAAATGTTTATCCTATTTGCGTCTTTTTTCTTTCTTTCTTTCTTTCTTTCTTTCTTTCTTCTTCTTACACTCTTCTTTCACACTTTCTTTCTTACAGCTTTGTTTTTCATCTTCTTCCTCTATTCTTTCTCACTTTCTTTTTTCTTTCTTTCGTAAAGCTCCTCCCTTTCTTTCTTTCTTTCTTTCTTTCTTTCTTTCCTTCCTTCTTTCTTTCTCTCTTTCTTTCATATTAAATGTCTATCCTATTTGCGTCTTTTTCTTTCCTTCTTTCTTTCATTCACTTTAAATGTTTATCCTATTTGAGTCTTTTTTCTTTCATTCTTTCTTTCTTTCTTTCTTTCTTTCTTTCGTCTTCTTACACTCTTTTTTCACACTTTCTTTCTTACAGCTTTGTTTTTCATCTCCTTCCTCTCTTCTTTCCTTTTCTTTCTTTCGTAAAGCTCCTCCCTTTCTTTCTTTCTTTCTTTCTTTCTTTTTTCTTTCTTTCTTTCTTTCTTTCTTTCTTTCTTTCTTTCTTTCTTTCACTTTAAATGTTTATCCTATTTGCGTCTTTTTTCTTTCTTTCTTTCTTTCTTTCTTTCTTTCTTCTTACACGCTTCTTTCACACTTTCTTTCGTACAGCTCTGTTTTTCATCTTCTTCCTCTCTTCTTTCTCACTTTCTTTTTTCTTTCTTTCGTAAAGCTCCTAGCTTTCTTTCTTTCTTTCACTTTATATGTTTATCCTATTTGCGTCTTTTTTCTTTCTTTCTTTCTTTCTTTCTTTCTTTCTTTCTTTCACATTAAATGTCTATCCTATTTGCGTCTTTTTTCTTTCATTCTTTCTTTCTTTCTTTCTTTCTTTCTTTCTTTCTTCTTCTTCCACTCTTCTTTCACACTTTCTTTCTGACAGCTCTTTTTTCATCTTCTTCCTCTCTTCTTTCTCACTTTCTTTTTTCTTTCTTTCGTAAAGCTCCTACCTTTCTTTCTTTCTTTCTTTCTTTCTTTCTTTCGTTTCTATGTTTTTTTCTTCCTCTCTTTTTTTCACTTTAAATGTTTATCCTATTTGCGTCTTTTTTCTTTCTTTCTTTCTTTCTTTCTTTCACTTTAAATGTTTATCCTATTTGCGTCTTTTTTTTTCTTTCTTTCTCTCTCTCTTTCTTTCTTTCTTTCTTTCTTTCACTTTAAATGTTTATCCTATTTGCGCCTTCTTTCTTTCTTTCTTTCTTTCTTTCTTTCTTCTCAATGCTCAATTGCTTCCGTCTTTCTTTCACTTTAAACATTAGTCCTACTTCTTATTCCCTTTCATATTTCTTATTGACATATTTTTTTACATTATTTACTTTGTTCGGACTATTGTCCTCATCTTTGTCGTCATATTTATTACAACGTTTCGGCCGTTGTACGCTCCGGCCTTCTTCAGGTGGTTGGCATGTCGAACTTAACCCTTTATTTCGCTCACTGGGGTAGACTGTTCTAGTTCCACGTGTCACGCTTAATGGATGTCCGTTATCAGTTATCTCTTGTTAATTTCCCTCTGAAAGTTTTCCACTGCCTTAAATGGGTATTGAACTCACACTCTTTGGGTCTTGTCACTGGATCTAGCCAACGCCTTTATCCAATGTCCTATGTGTCCTTGAGGATAAAGGTCAGCTCAGAAGATTTTTATGGTCTAGCATATGTACTGATTCCTTAAGGGTTCAGTTCGACATTCTTATCGCCTGAAGAAGGCTGGAGCGTACAACGGCCGAAACGTTGTAATAAATATGGCGACAAAGATGAGGACAATAGTCCGAATAATGTAAATAATGTACATAATACCTCATCTCAGAAATATAGACAGATATTGATATATTTTTCATTTTTATTCCTATTTTCTTTCTTTCTTTCTTTCTTTCTTTCTTTCTTTCTTTCTTTCAAGATAATTTTGCAAATATACGTGTGTCTTTCTCTTTGTCTTGCAAAGAATAAAGCTCCAGGTAATCTTTTTAAAAGATCATTTGTCATTTGATTGCATCCATCCTTTTTGTTGTCTTATTTGTAAAGCGTAGCGAAATGATGGGTTATATTTAATGATCCATAACTGTGTTGGTATATCACAAATATTACTTTTGTGTGATTTCTGTTGGTTTAATAATTGTAAACTATCGCAATTTAACGAAAAAATTAATTTCAATTTATTATGTACCAATTTATTAGCTATCGAAAGAAAAAACGAATAAACTACTGAATTTGATGGCCTCAAAACCCCTACCTTTTCCTCTAAAATATTCCATAAATATCTCTTGGTTTAATATGCTAAGTTTTGGTAAGCTAATATTTACACAGTTAACGAGGACTACTTGTTTTTTTACTTAGACTAATTCCATTTTTACTATTAGGTTGGTGCAAAAATAATGACGTAATAATATCGTTTTTTGACGTATTTTTTAACGTCAAAAAACGACATTATTACGTCATTATTTTTGCACCAACCTAATATTTATCTCTATATCTAATGTACGGATTTTTATTTTAATCTATTAGGTTGGTGCAAAAATAATGACGTAATAATGTCGTTTTTTGACGTTAAAAATACGTCAAAAACGACATTATTACGTCATTATTTTTGCACCAACCTGATATAATCTAAATTACAAACCTTCGTGTTTTCTTGATGGCAGACACAGAAAAAAAAATACAGATTCTGAGCAATATAGTAAAAGAAGGCGATAAGAATTGTAATGTTAATGACAAATATTAACCGTTTCATTATAAGGAAACATTCGATATTCATTGACCGAGAATCTACTGCGATGTTAGGTTTATATTTATAAAATCTTTCTATTGAAATATTTTCTCAGGGGAATACACCCTTATACAAATTAATTGAAACAACCGCTTTATTTTCCTTTCTTTCACCATAGGGTCAGTTTTAGACCCACTGGAGTGACAGGTTGTAATCTATTTCTATTTTTTTCCCCACAGATTAAGCCATTTGCGGTCGTGTGCAGTAATATGAATATATTTTCGGGGTGTATGATGAAATTTGTTTTCCCTTGAAAAATATTGCATCATCTTTGATTGCATCAAATTTTTATCACGCCCAGACATTATTGTCTCGACTGTCGATTAGTTGTCCTACGCCCATTGTCTGCGATGAAAGTTACTCGAAGGAAGCGTACGAAAATTGTAACGCTGAACGAACGCACTGGCGAACCATAACAGTAAGCAAATCAAAGTACTTTAGACTGGCCCGGAAACTCTCCTGATTTAAATCCAATCAAGAATCTGTGGTCAATCTGCAAGGAACGACTTCGTGGAATGAAAATACTAAGTAGTAACATGTGCACTGGGTCATGTTTCATTGGAAAAATACGAGAAAAGAGTAAATAATAACGGAATTATTCGTTTTGTTTCATTTTATTTACAGAAGGATGTAGGTTTCTCTAGCCCAGGTTCTGTTATTGCTCTTTCCAGTATTGACGGGCGCTTCCTTCCTAACATTTTGTTGTAAGAGGTGTGCGCCGTCAACATCTTGATTATGCCATTATCACCTCATTGAGTTACATGTGATATTCCTTTTAGCTTCTTTTAAAGTTGAAAGTCTTTAAACTACACATCATTTTAGAAAAGGACAGAAAGTATAGTTGTCAGCAAGACATAAAAATAAAACATGGTAATAGGTTTAAATATCTAAGAGTTGCTTTAACAGAAGAAGGAAAACATTGCGGAAAATGTCGTTAGAAAGTGTTGTGGATTCCGTGAATGGAATCCTGCACAAATAAATAAACAACACCAGTAATTGAGATAGAAAAATAAGTGTATTAAACGTAAGAATACAGACTTGAAGTGAAGATTAGTAGTCCAGGAATGCGGGTTAGTAGAAAGTATATGTACAAATCTCTGTAAGTAAAGCCGTAATCATCTCTCTCTCTCTGGACTCCTGTACAACTCTCTGAGAACACCCGGTGTCTGTCTCCGTATCTCTCAACCTGTCTCAACGTATCTCAGTATTTAATATCTCACCCACGAAGAATATATGCGGCACAAGACCGAGTTTAATGTGGGTTTCTCTGAGCCCGTAGGCTTGGCCAAAAATATACCCTTTGAACCCTCCCAGACGGGTTCAGGGCCTGCCTACCACCCCGGACAAAACCTTGCCCTTCGTCCGGGTTCCTCTCTGCCAAAGCAGAGAGTTCGACAGACTGTATCTCAACGTATCTCGGTATTTAATATCCCACCCACGAGGAATATATGTGACACAAGGCCTAGTTTAAAGTGGGTTTCTCCGAGCCCGTTGTCTCGTCCAAAAAATATACCCTTTGAACCCGCCTAGACGGGTTCAGGGCCTGTCTACCTCCCAGGACAAAGCTTCGTCCGGGTTCCTCTCTGCCAAAGCAGAGAATTCGACCAACGTCGAGACTGTATCTCGACGTAACTCAACGGCAGGTATTCTCTCTGTCAGTATAAGTATATTTTGGACGAATCCATCTTATATAAAAAGGGGAGAGACCCACAACAGGAACAAAGAAACGAGTGCTTAACTGGTATTTGACATCAATATGGCAGTGAATACCGGAAGATTAGCTCGTTGATGACGACATGACTCGAAGTAACAGAGAAGGTGGAGCTGCAGAAAAATGAATACCATATAGACAACATTGAACAACAATGAAAATTTAAGGCAAATGGAAACAATAAATACACCTATATTAACAATAAATACACCTATATTTACAATCAGAAGGTGACAGTTGAGATTTCTAGGACACATAATTAGAGAATAGGGCTTTCAATAATTTGACACAGGTTATAATAAAAGTAAGAAAAGCCGAGGAAAGGATCGTGTAACCTTCCTGACGAGCTTGCATAAATAAATAGCAGATTTTTTTTAGAATAATGTTCACGCTATACAAGGCCCAAGAGACACTCGAAGTAGAGGCTAAATCGAGCCAGAAGCACATAGAGGTTATGTAGGGAAGATAACTGTTAAGCCTAGACTTGAACAGGTTAAGATTAATAAATTAAAGGTTAATAAATTTTAGAACTGAGAACGCAATCGAAATGTTTCTATTTCTACATCATTGCTTCGGGACTTTCTAAAGCCCTATAAAACATATCGCCAAAGAGGGTAATTGGATAAATACATAAGATTCATATCACTAACTGAATCTATTTGTTTAAATTCAAGAACAGCATGATATGACATTTGAAACTTCATTAGGTGCTTGACGAGGATGAAATACAGGCCCCGGTCTATTTAATCCTGTCTTAGACTATGCCCTGCGTAACACAAACATGAAGAGATAGTTATAGATCATTTAAGCCTGTTATATCACATCCCCAAAAAATCTACCAATATAAGACAAGCGTGCTGCTTTCCCTCACGATTCCAATGTACTGATGACAAGTTGTGGGCTATGCTGATGAAATGGTTATTTATAGTTGGGATAAGAATGATCTTAAACAAAAAATCAACATCCTTTATCAAATAAACCATTCGCCCTTACATGGAATACTGCTGCCATATATGGTCTGGAACCCTCGCTGTTCGTCATAAGGTCCTCGACAAAATCCAGAGACGGATATGCAATGTGATTGGCCCTGGTCAGGCATCTCGTATACAGTCGCTCCCTCCCAGACGTGTCGTCGCCTCCATTTGTCTTTTCTACAAATACTTTTACGATAACTGCTCCGACGAGCTACTTTCCCTAGTTCCCAGACAGCAGCATGAATTTAAACGTGCAACTAGGCTGGCATCTAGATCCCACACTTTCACTGTCGAAACAGTTAAATGTAACCGTCTCTTCTACTCCAACAGCTTCATGTCTTGCACCTCTCACCTGTGGAATTCCTTTCCTATTACTTGTTTCCCTGATAGCTATAATCTCCAAATATTCAAATGTAATATCAATCGACATCTCCAGATGCCTTGATCTATTTCCTGTCCTTCTCTTTATCCTTTCCTCTATCACGACTTTTTACTCTCGCTCCCAATCTCTGTAACCCCTTGCGTGCTAGTGGCACTCCCGTATTGCTTGGGGTGAAATGCTTAAATAAATGTTTCAAGAAATAGAACTCAAAACAAACCCTTCCAAAACAGAAACTACAAACAGGAATTGAAATGAAAGCAGTGATGGCACCTACTCTAAATCTATCATAAAATTTCAGTATGTGGAATTAGTAAATCCTAAAGATTTTAAATAACTCGGTGTACGGATCCGTTATAACAAATTTGTTATAGGAGATACGGAAATTTGAATATAGAATTTGCCTCGTTTCGCTCAACACCGCCAAGTCGTGATCGAGTCATGATCTTAAGTAAACACGTCAGATCGATACTTTCCAATGGCGCCAAACCCGTTTAGAAATATTTATCCAAATTGTCAACTGTATAAAGCCATTTTTCTAAGATTAATGATTAATGGTTAAAATGTCCTTGAGCGAGTGAAGCCTGTTTCCGGACATTGTGGACTGGCGCTACAGCATCAGAAAAAAAAAAAAAAAAAAAAAAAAAAAAAACTGTGCCAGAAAGAGTAAATCAAATCACTTGAAGACATTCAACAGCGGCAACAGCTAAAATGGATAGCACATGTAACACAAAGAGAAAATAATGACATAATCAAGATGATGCCATTTCACACTACTTCAAGAAAAGGTTAGGAAGGAAGACCCCTTTATACGGGAAAGTGGGATAACAGCTGTTATACACGAGAAACATACTTTCTTGTAAAAATATTTTAATAGAACAATTTGACGACAATGGTACGAACTTCTAAGTCAATGAATGCCGAATGTTTCCTTATTAAGAAACGGCAAATATTACTATTGCCGTTATGTAGGGTTTTTTTGAATAGAAGCCATATTCATTATGAAAAGTGCTTCTTTCATCATGTAAAGCGCAGGGCGAATTAAATTTTTAACGCTGGTTAGGAAACTTCATATGTGATAACACTGAGTAGATAAACAACCAGTGATATTTTTACACTAAAATTCACCCAATACTAGGCACGAGAGAAAGAATTTTAATTTTAAAATGGTCATAACGAATGAGGATTGTGATGTAAATGACAGAGAAGGTATAAAAAAGGAAACGTTATGGGAATAAGGAAGATAGACAACATATGATCTTTAACTTGGAGAGGTCAAGATTGTAGTGCTTGTACCGAAAAGAAGCTCTCTAAGTGAAGATTTGGAATAAGAAAGAAAATGGTTGTCACCCGACTCTGCGGGAGCAGCATGTCGTGCTCAAGCTGTAAAATATTTGAACTGGTGGAACTAAAGAATGACGTACATCTGAACATTTGCCATGGAAACTGCGACACAGTAGCGAAGGGTTTGCATCATTGCATCTGTTGGAAAGAGTAGAGTATTATTTTTAATCATTTCACCCCAAGCAAGGTGGTAATGCCACAAGGGAGGGGTTATGGGGAGTGAAAGAGAAAGAGAATGAGAAGAATCAGCATGGGAATGATTAAGGAAAGGACACAAAATAAACAGGGTTTAAGAAGACAGAAGATGGTGATTGACGTTGCATTTAATTTTTTGAAGATTGTAGTTATCAGGGAAGCAAGTAAACGGAAGGGAGTTCCACATGTAGGAAGTGCGAGAAAAGAAACTTTTGGAGTAGAAGTGGCGGTTGAATTTAGCTATTTCAACAATAAAACTGTGGGACCTAGTTTCCCATCTAGAAGCGCGTTTAAATTTATATAGTCGGGGCACCAAGGAAAAATGCTCATCAGAACAGTTTCCATGGAAAAATTTGTAGATAAAACAGAGGGAAGCCACGTCATGTCGGTGAGAAAGTGACTGAAGCCGAGATGCCTGGTCAGGATCGATTAAATTACTAATCCTTTTTTTGGTGATTTTGTCAAGAATCTTTAAATGTACATCAAGTGTAGCAGACCAGATATAGCAAAATTTTTCAATGTACAGACGAATGGTAGACTTATAAATGTGACAGATGGATTCTGATAACATTCACAGTGAACCAACTTACCTTGCCGTAGACTTCATATCAATGGAAAGCGTGAGGTCAAGCAGGCATAGTGCGTTGCTGTCCTGGAGTTTAGCATCAGTCATGTTGATAGCAGGCAGAACATGCTTCTCTGTCGAGGTTAAAAGAAAGCAGTACATGTTTTCCCCATAAGGATGCGTAAACGATTTTGAACTTTATCAAGTCTGGAAAGTGAAGACTGACATGTTCCAGCTCAGATATGACATCAATACTCCATTTTTGGTTTAATTTGAGTCTTTTAAAGATCAATCATTGTAAAGGTAATTTCTGGAGCACAAGAATGAGCCGACCATTTTCTCAACATCTTTAGCAATAGATCATATCTCTGAGTCGTAACTGGAGAAGGTTTATGGTCTGATCTAATATTAACAATACCCTGCTAAAATTACCCGGTTTTGCTATTTGAATTTTCTGATGAAACACAATTCTTAAGTTAATGACTGAATAACCTCCTTGCGAGCGAGTTCCACATTTATAAAATAGCCGTGGAAATTCCCCTGTTGCATCGTTAAATATTTGAGCTTGACAACTTTAACAGAATATTGTAACAACCATAATAAGTATGAACGCAGGTAATTATTTTTAAATGTATGTACAAGTCTGGTATCTCGTCTGCAGTTTCTCTCTCACAGACGTGCCGTCGCCTCCCTCAGTCTTTTTTACAAATAATTTCACGGTAGCTGCTCCGATGAGCTGCTTTCGCTGGTTCCCAGATTTTATGAATTTAAGCGTTCACCTAGGCTGGCATCTCCCTCTCACCCTTTCACTGTCGAAACTGCTAAATGTAGTCGTCTCTTCTACTCGAATAGCTTCATGTCTTGCACTTCTTGCCTGTGAAACTCCTTCCCCTTTTCCTGTTTCACTGCTAGCTATAATCTCAATGTAATGTCAATTGACATCTCCAGATATCTTGATCTATCCCCTATCCTTTCGTCTATCAATCCTCTTTGCTCTCGCCCCAACTCGCTGTAATCCCTTGCGTGCCAGTGGCTTCCCAACTTGCTTGGGGTGAAATGCTTAGAAAAAAAAATGAAAAAAAAAAGAAAAATGTGTGTAAAAATGAAAAAATAAAGGAAAATTTTTTCATTTCACTGAAGCAGACGTTAAACACACGGCTGTTATCAGCTTCTCTATCTTTTCTTTTCTTTCTTTCTTTCTTTCTTTCTTTCTTTCACTGAAACCAAACAGCGCCTCTGATATGTCTTTTCCGTCTTTACTCACGGTCTAATATTACTATTATGTAGAGCCGAGTTCGAATTCCAGTCAAATCCATTACATTCACTTACGTGCTAATACCCTTGGGAAAGGTATGAATCCTCTTCCTCACCACCCCACAAGCTATAGCCTTGGATGGCAACTTGTCTACTGCATAAAGAAATGGCAACCTACTGCGGGAAATAATCTGCCTCATCAGTCATATATCAAAAGATACATGATCGCCTAAGCGTGTATCACGCATAGCATATAACTGGCTGAGAATTTACTTGAATAGAAGCCACAATTAACTGTTAAATTTTGCGCTTCTTTCGTCATAATAAAGAGAAGAGCGAATGAAATTTTTAACATTGGTATTAGTCAGCCATTTATGAAGTACTGAGAGCGAATATCGTTCTAAGGAACAAGCAAAATTATATTATAATATGATAATGAAGATAAGACCAAGAGTCATGTTAAGAGGAAAAATGCTATATTCATATTAATAATAAAGGCATGAATAAATTACATCTGCCTTCGAGACATTGAAATGTATAAAGCGCAATATATAGTCAGATATATTTGCCACTTCCTCGCAATACTCAGCCCATTACCCTTTATTTTCTGCCATCTTTTTTCTTTCCTCTTCTCGTCTGTATAATGCATATCAATGATTGTCGTACGCAAAGACTTTTTCTCTAATTATGCAGTTATTGGCGTGTTATTCTCAGGATATCGATATTGAATTAGCAAACAATTTTGTTACTTTTTTTTTTCTTGACTCCGTTTTTCTCGTGTCGTTTTCGCTTAATTATCGTTGTGGTTAACAGCGCGCACACTGTAAGCAGAAAACGAGTCCGTTCTTCTCCATTTAGCGTCTTAGTCGGCTTCATAGCCGCCGGCTTTGAATGTTATATACAGAGATTTAACGAGTTTTAAACATGTTTAGCCATAAAAAAAATATTGAACACTTAATCTGTTACCAGTGCAGAAAGAAAATGAAAAAAATAATAACAATTATTATTTTTTTTGTTAATGATTTGTTTTCATTTTTCTATACATTTTTTTTATTTTTCACTTTTACAATTTAATTACCGCTTCTTGTTTTGCCTTTCATTATTATAATTTCTTCTTTTTCTTCTTCTTAATCCACTTTCTTTCTTCTTTCTTTTTTTCTTTGTTTGTTTCTTTTTTATTCTTCTTCTCTTCCGCCTTCCTATTTTTCCTTCTGCTTCTACTTTCTCCACCCCTTCAATTTTCCTTCTTTCTTCGACGTCCCTCTTTTCTTCTTCTTCTGACGCCCCTCTTCTTCTTTTTCTTATTATTGTTCTTTTTCTTTCTCGTCCTCCTGTATACTTCTTCTTTCTCCTTGTCCACCACTTTCTTTCTTTCTTTCTTTCTTTCTTTCTTTCTTTCTTTCTTTCTTTCTTTCTTTCTTTCTTTCTTCATACTCTTCCTCCTTATATTTTTCTTCGCATCTCCATTCTTTTCGTCAAAGTTTTCCTTCTACATTTTCATTGTCAAGCTTTCTTTCTGCATAACTAATTTAAATCAGATAAATAAAAAAAGCGATAATAATGAGCTAACGTCAGGTAAGAACTTGAACGATTATTTCAAACAAAGATAGAT
Organism: Acanthosepion lycidas; assembly: GCA_963932145.1. Classification (NCBI taxonomy): domain Eukaryota; kingdom Metazoa; phylum Mollusca; class Cephalopoda; order Sepiida; family Sepiidae; genus Acanthosepion; species Acanthosepion lycidas. Next base: position 46,509,352 of record OZ010577.1, on the reverse strand, counting down.
AGAGAAAGAGAAAGAATAGAGATGAAGAAAAAGAAAGATGGCGACACAAAGAAGGAAGGCGACACAAAGAAAGAGTGGGGCCAATCTAAATTGTATTTGTATTCATAACAAATCTTTCAAAATCAGAATATAAATGCATGTTAAGAAGCGAGAAAGAGAGGATAAAGAAAATGAAGTAAAGACTGAAGAGTGACAATATTTGATTAGGTAACACAGACTTAGATACGATTCTAGCTATGAGGTTAGTGCAAAAGTTCCCTAGGTTATCTTTTGCACAATGTTAAGAAAATCTTAGAAATGTCTTGTTTTTTTTTTTGTTTTTTTTTGTTTACCTCTTTATTGCTTGTGAAATCAGCCTAGTTTTGTACTTCATTTACAAAATTTAGCAATTCTAAATTTAGGCAAATAGGTTCGACAGGAACGAACAGAAACGAACATAAATCAGTATTTAAACTGAGAGATTCATTGGCGACTGAAAATCCGTCAAGAAACGTAGGAAACCAGGTTTATATGCAGGTCGGCCTTAAACATTTCAAAATAAACAGAATCTACTGTGAAAACGTGTATATGTCATTAGTGAACGCAAAATAAAGTCGTATCAATTTACTTCCATTAAATTCCGTTTAGACTGAGATGTTGAAGGCTTGCCACGAGTTTGCGACAGCTCCATTTTTGCTTTTAATTTTTGAAAATTAAGATTTCAACGATAATTATCTTGGTAAAATAATGGTATTTCTTTTTCTATATCGAGCCCCCCCCCGAAAACAACACGTATTTAACCATTCGTTACCCGCCATAAAATCCGAAATTAATTCTAAAAGATTAAAACAAAAATATGGTGTTAATTATAAGATTTATAAAAAAGAAAGTTATATTCCGTGCTAATGGGAATATCACTGGAAAAACATGGTGGATAATTAAATAAAGGTTATTGTAAAACCAGCAGTGAGTGCTGCTGTTTGGGATGTCGAACAGTACTCAACAAATCCCAGCAGCACTAACGTAGTCCGTCGACTTTATAGGTACTTACTACCTATAGTGTAGTCACTCATGGGGGTGCCAGGTTATTCCATTACATCAAAAACTGATGTAATGGAATAACTAGTCACCCCCATGAATGATTACACTATAGGTAGTAAGTACCTATAAAGTCAACTGTCTACGAGAGACTGGAGGAAGAATGAGAGCAAGACGATGCAAGCACATCCGGCCATCCAATTAGTGGCACTCACTACTAGATTGACCTGTGTGTATAACTGTACCGTATTTCATATTGTACTGGTTGTGTACAATAAACCTTTCTTCTGTTATCCAACTGGTGTTAAGTATTTATTCCCTTAGCACGGAATATAACAAAAAACATTGGTAATGATGAGTTTATAAAAATCGGGAATCAATTTGAGGTTTTTACATATAATTCATTAATATCCACGCAACCCCCCACTTTTTTTTAGGGAAGTGAGGATTAATAATTTAAACACTAAGTAATAGAATAATAGGTTAAGTACTAACAGATAACTAAAGTAATTGGATAAACGGTAAGTGACAAAGTAATGTGTTACACGCTAAGAGACAGTTGAAGTAACGGGTAAAACGGTAAGTGACAGAGTAATATGTTAAATGTTAACAGACGGTTAAAATAAGAGGTTAAACAGTAAGTTACAAAGCAACGCGTTAAACGTTAAGAGTCGGTTAAAGTTATGTGCTAAACAGTAAGTGACGGCTAAAATAATGGGTTAAACGCTAAAATACGGTTTAAATAATGGGTAACATTGTAAGTGACATAGTAACGTGTTCAACACCAAAAGATGGCTAAAGCAATGGGTTAAAAGGTAAGTGACGGTAAAATTAATGGGTTGAACGGTAACAAGATGTTAAACTAATGTGTTAAACGCTAAAATACGGTTTAAATAATGGGTAACATTGTAAGTGACATAGTAATGTGTTCAACGCTAAAAGATGGCTAAAGCAATGGGTTAAACGGTAAGTGACGGTAAAATTAATGGGTTGAACGGTAACAAGGTGTTAAACTAATGTGTTAAACGCTAAAATACGGTTTAAATAATGGGTAACATTGTAAGTGACATAGTAATGTGTTCAACGCTAAAAGATGGCTAAAGCAATGGGTTAAACGGTAAGTGACGGTAAAATTAATGGGTTAAACGGTAACAAGATGTTAAAATGATGTGTTAAACGCTAAAATACGGTTTAAATAATGGGTAACATTGTAAGTGACATAGTAATGTGTTCAACGCTAAAAGATGGCTGAAGCAATGGGTTAAACGGTAAGTGACGGTAAAATTAATGGGTTAAACGGTAACAAGATGTTAAAATGATGTGTTAAACGCTAAAATACGGTTTAAATAATGGGTAACATTGTAAGTGACATAGTAATGTGTTCAACGCTAAAAGATGGCTAAAGCAATGGGTTAAAAGGTAAGTGACGGTTAAAATAATGGGTTAAATGGTAACAGGGGGTTAAAGTAATGTGTTAAACGCTAAAATACGATTTAAATAATGGGTAACATTGTAAGTGACATAGTAACGTGTTCAACGCTAAGAGATGGCTAAAGTAACGGTTTAAACGTTAAGTGACAGTGTCTTTTAAGCGCTGGTAGACGGTTAAAGTATTGTGTTGAACGCTGAGAGACGTTTAACGTAATGGGTTTAATGACGGCTGAAGTAATTGGTTAAACTCTAAGTGACGGTTAAAATGTGTTAAACAATCATGATCATCATGATCATCATCATTCCCTCGACTTTTGTAATCGTAGGGGTAATACAAATGCAGAAGCCACACTAAATCTCCCCCACAACGGTCTATCAACAGCAGCCCTCAGCAAATCGGGGATAGTCATACCTGTCCATTTTTTGACATTGTCCAACCAGTTTTTACGTTGGCGTCCTCTCCTACGTCCATCTTCAACGGTGCCTTGCATGAAGGTCTTGCACAGGCTATCACGCCCAAACCATGCCATATTTCTCTGTGGCGAGAAGAGGTTCCTTGTGGCCCACAAAACTTCCAACACTTTTCCGCACAAACTCATTGGGCTTATGTTCCCAAGAGAAGATGCCAAGGAGTTTTCTTATGCATTTGTTTTCAAATGCTTGAATCCTTCCTTCTGTATATGCCAACAGTGTCCCAGTTTCCCATCTACATAGGAGAATGGAGACTACCAACGATTTGTACACTCTGTATTTTGTTTGAAAGCTGATTTTTCTCCTACATATTCTTGCCAATTTGGCCATCACTGCTATGGCTGCGGCAATCCGCGTACGGATTTCCGAGTTGCAGGTACCATCTTTTGACAAGATTGTTCCTAAGTATTTAAAACTGGACACTTCCTTCAGTGAATTCCCATTCAGGATAATGTTGACACAGGGGTTACTGTTTTTGCTATTCACCATTAGTTTGGATTTCTCACAGCTAACCTCCATTCTCCATGCTGATTCTCTTTCAAAAGTGTTGTTGGTCAAGTCCTGGAGCTCACTGTTATTATCTGCTACAAGATCAATG
>OZ010577.1:46470835-46498335 GCA_963932145.1 Acanthosepion lycidas | reverse complement strand
AACATTCGAAGACGTAAGCACCACGAAGAAAAAAAGATTATTAATTTTAAAATGAACAATTCGAGTAAAGTTTCTGCCCACAGAAAACAAAAACAAAGATACTATATCTGTTAAATTATTTTACTGACGACTGAGTTAGTATTGTACACTTCATTTTAGCAATCACTAGCAGCATGGCCCGGTGTTGCCCGTGCTTGATTCAAAAATCGTACGACGCATACAGCAATCGATATCACTTGACTTAAAATATTTTTGACCTTCCTTGTTTTTAAAGGAGTGACATTTGCCGTGCTGATGTTGTTACATGCCTTACTTCTTGCCTATTCACACTGCGAATTTTTTCTAAGCTCTAAACATTAAATCTGTTACGAAAAAAGAACTAAACAAAATGAAAACAAACGATCAGCTTTAAAAAAAGGACTCGTAACTGGAAAAACCGAATGAAAAAAGAATGTTAACAACAAATACTTTTTCACAAGAGTTTAAGCAAGCGAATGAGCCAATTGGAGTAAAGTGCCATGCAGATTTAAATTTTTCCCACTTGTGACGAATGCAGCTATCAATTTTTTTTGCATGCTAGCATGCTAGTTAACATTCGTGTCAGTCAGCTGTTGGCCCTCACGCTGGCCAATAAAATCTTCCTGCATATTCGTGGCAGCCAGCTATAGGCTCTCACTCTGGCCAGTAGAAAATGTCCGTAAACTACATGAAAAGTGCCGTAGAAGCATGAAAAAATCGGTTATTTCCACTATCGATGGGAGTTGGGAAATGCAAAGTCAGTCTTGGCTTTCACGCTAAATTGGAGCTTTTGCATGTAAATTTTGGTGCAAATTCGTCGAAAATTCCGGCCGTGCATACGTTACACACACACACACACACACACACACACACACACACACACACACACACACACACACACGCACGCACGCACGCACGCACGCACGCACACATCCTGCCTTTTTATAGATAGAGATAAACGTCACTAGCTGTCGTAATTTTGCTTGATAGTTGCTTTTCTTACACTAATATTTATCTAATATAAGGCCCAAGGGCCAATCAAGGTAGACTGTTATTTCATGATGTTATGCATGGACATAAATGGAAGATGAGGTAAGAGTGTAGATGAGGAGGATATGAAGGATAGAAAACGGTTGAGCATAGATTGCACAGTTTAAGTTTGTATTGATCGTGGAAGGTTCCTCTCTGGAAAATGATACACAAAGTAACGGTTCTTGGGGATAAGCTCTATAAATGGAACTTCTTTCTTAATACGAATGGAATGAATGTAATTCGACCCCTATGTACGTGTGATATTGCGGGTCTTGACTGTGAAGATCAGGATTGGTGGAAAAAAGGAACCCCAGATCGTCATAACATTTGTCATGGAAATAGCGATTAGCGAGTATCTTGCAATGTTACGTCTGTGGGAAAGGGGGTCTGGGATTGAAAATAATTCATCACCCACAAGGCCGCGTAGACGTAGTCTGGAATGATGGGATTAAGCAGCGCTAGCCCAGATTTGGCTGCAATACTTCATATTTGGTCTGATATGACACTTGCAAAGACAGAACATATGACTGTGAGATGTAATCAAGAAAATTCCAGTGACAATAAGTAATGAATTTATCTCACTGCTGTAAGAGCAACGACTTCTTTAGCAGACCTTTACCACAACTGCTTCTGTTAAGAAGCTCTAACTTATTTTTATTGCGTTCATGCTGTTAATGACATTAAAAACAGATAATAAATGTCAATATTTCATTAATCTTCTCCAGGAAAATATTGGCGGAACCCCGGAGAGAATTTCTGCAGGAATATTTGATAGAATATTTATTCGAACGGATATACAATTTGACGTTTGCTCTTTGGATAAAACGGCAGTGGCAGAAAGAAGCAGTTGTAAAAAGAAAGAAAGAAAGAAAGAAAGAAAGTAAGAAAGAAAGAAAAAAACTAACGCAAAAAGGGGTAAAGAGAAGAAAAATGAAAGCAAGAGGAGGAGAAAATGGAACGAGAAAAAAGACGATTGAAAAAAAAGGCGAAAGGAATGACAAGTAGAAGAAACAGAGAAAATAATGAGCAGGAGAGAAAAAGAAAAACAAAAAGAAAGAAAGAAAGAAAGAATAAAACACAAACAAAAAACGAAGAAATAGATAAAAATGAACGAAAAGAGAGAAAGAAAATAAAAAGGTATGACAAAAGATAAAATAAATGAAAGAAAAAGAAAAATAGGAATATTAAAAAAAAAAAGATGGGAAAAAGAAAAAAAGAAGGAAATAAATAAATAAATAAATAAATAAAAGTCAAACAAAAACGAAAAAAATGGATAAAAATAAAGAAAGAGAGAAAGAAAATAAAAAGAAAGGCATGAAACAAGATAAAATAAATGAAAGAAAAAGAAAAAATAGCAAAATTTAAAAAATAAGACGTGAAAAAGAAAAAATAGCAAAATTTAAAAAATAAGACGTGAAAAAGAAAAAATAGCAAAATTTAAAAAATAAGACGTGAAAAAGAAAAAATAGCAAAATTTAAAAAATAAGACGTGAAAAAGAAAAAAAAAAAACAAGGGAATAAATAAAGAAAGAAAAATTAAAACAATAAAAATATATTTACATAAAGATGAGAGGAAAAAAAAGCAAACCAGAACAAAAATGAAGAAGAGGACATTATGAGAAAGCAAGGGCAGTTACAGGAAGGATATATGTGGTTCAAAATGTAAGTACATATAAGAAACAAAGAGAATTGATTGATTGATCTATTGATTGATTGATTGATTTGTTTTTTCGGATTATCAACACTTTGTGGGTCATTTAAAGCCAAAATATTGTTTGAATTGTAAGATTAATCATTTATTTATCGCGTGAACGTTACCTTAACAGTGTGTTGTAGATAACAATGGTTCTTCTAACAGATGGTTTGATCATCGTGGTAAAGGTTTGTGTAAGACCATCCACACTTTTCAAAAGAATAACAGAGAAATGGTGCACACTATACCAGAATCTTTCTAAATATCAATTATCTTGGAGTCAACCAAGCCGAAACGAAAAACCAGTTTTCTTATTAGCCTTTTAATCATAACTGTATTCATAAATTTCCCAAAACGTAACCGACTCGGCCTGAATCCGAATTTGGCTACTTGATTTTTATTTCCGAGTTACTATCCATTTTACCATATATGTATATATATATATATATATATATATATATGAATGAAACAGTCTGTCGCCTCTGAGTGCTGATTTCAATGTTAACTTTTATATTTACATACGTTCTAACTCTGATATTAAGCACTTTATCCCATAATTATAGCACAACTTAAAACTATATTTCTTCATATATATATATATATATATATATATATATATATATATATATATATATATATATATATATATATATGTACTAGCAGCATGGCCCGGCGTTGCCCACGCTTGAATCAAAAAAAAAAAAAAAATCGTACGACTCATACAGCAATCGCTATCACTTGACTTAAAATATTTTTGCCGTTCCTTGCCTTTAAAGGAGTGCCCACTGCCGTGCTGATGTTGCTACATGCCTTACTTCTTGCCTATCTCACACTGCGAATTTTTTCTAAGCTCTATACTAAACATTAAATCTGTTACGAAAAAAGAACTGAACAAAATGAACACAAAACGATCAGCTTTAAAAAAAGGACTCGTAACTGGAAAAACCGAATGAAAAAAGAATGTTAACAAGAAATACTTTCTCACACCCAACCCAGTTCTGCGGAATCAGAATCAACGTTGAGTTTAAGCAAGCGAATGAGCCAATTGGAGTAAAGTGCCATGCAGATTTAAATTTTTACCACTTGTGACGAATGCAGCTATCGATTTTTTTTTCATGTTAGCATGCTAGTTAACATTCGTGTCAGTCAGCTGTTGGCTCTCACACGTTGGCCAATAGAATCTTCCTGCCTATTCGTGGCAGTTGGGAAAATGAAACGTCGGTCTTGGCCTTCCGATAACTTGGAGCACGTGCATGTAAATTTTGGTGCAAATCCGTCGAAAATTGCGGCCGTGCATTTGTTACACACACACACACACACACACACACACACATCCTGCTTTATATATATATATATATATATATATATATATATATATATATATATATATGTATGTATTAATCAATTCACCTAAGCAAGGTGATAATATCACTAAGACGCAAGGGGCTACTGGGAATCAAGGGAAACAAAAGATTTTAGAGGGAACCAAGAACTCAATGCTAAAGGAAACAAGGTATAAGCTTGCACACACACACACACACACACACACACACATATATATATATATATATATATATCGTCATTAATTATTGTATGCTTCGATTTTGAGCATATAATGTGGAATTTGGTAATAGCGTGAGAAAAAAAAATATATATAGATGATTCGTTGCCCTTAGTAAGATTTTGAAATAAGCAGATCCGAAGTTACAGATTGAATCTACAGACAGTCAAAGATTACTCAGACCATCTAAAGTTGACACAAAATTTGCGTGTTTTTGGAACTTTTGCAGTAAACGTAATTTTGGTTGTAAATATGTAACATTTATACGTATAATATACGGATATCTTTCCTTAGGTGTTTATTAATTGTACACCGTTTAATGATTAACGCTAAAAACAAACTATTTTAAATTACAAAACTGTATTTGGATGAAACGAAAATTTCTTACAATATAATGCATATAATACATTCTTTGTTGCTGTCAATTTTTGGCGTCACGGATGCACTAGTGTATATATATATATATATATATATATATATATATATATATATATACATACATTTCCTAGGAACCGATAGCCCGGACACCAGCACATATGATTTGATAATAGTGGTGGACGCTCTGTGCAGAACCAAACACACATATTGAAGGGTCGAATACAGAGACCTGGTGCACTACGTGCCACAAAGTCATCAAACGACCCTCCGCGGGCTTTGATTTCAGAGTTGTCCTTCTCCTAGTCTAGTTGCCATTCAAGGCTATAGAACACAGTCCATCCTGCTGTTTATCCATAGCTGGAGGGAGAATAAGAGGATTATTACCTTTACCAAGGGTATTAGCACTTAAGTGAATGTAATGGATCCGACTGAAATTCGAACTCGGCTCCCCGATTTCTCAATCCGAGCCGCTAACCACTAATATATATATATATATATATATATATATATATATATATATATATATATATATATATATATATATATATATATATATATATATATATATATATATATATATTATACTAATGGTAATATTCGGTTGGTAAAAAATCTCGGATAGCACAACCTGCAAGTATATCAAAACAAATTGGTTACCCGAGGAAAAAATTTGAAAAAATGTAAGAACTAGAAACATCCGAACAGGGTGAAAAAAATAGTTCAGTGTCATAAGTTTTTAGTCCAAAGAAAAAAAAAACAAGCGAGTAAAAATCTAAAACGTAGAGTGCTCTATACGCTAAGTTCTTTAATAGGACTAAATGCTTGCCTACCAAAACACAACCATAAATCCTCTTACCATTTTACAGACATAATCTTAACGCCCAACGAAATATATAGTCTAACTTCCATTGGATTTTCTTGCTGTCAGTATTGCATATCAAATGAGTATCTTAGTATTTCCCATGATAATGGTTATATAAATGGGATACGCTGTAAAGTGAGGTCAAGGTACACTTCGGGTACAATGTGTGTGTGGGGATTGTCTCTTATGGTTTAGATATGGCACTGTCACTCTCTTGTTGACCACTTTTCTTCTCACTTCCGCCAGAAGACGGTACCAACAACTTTAAGAATCACTGCTCCATAGGAAGGACTTATTTCATCATCACCATTCAGAAAGTGACGTAAAATCAAATACATATTTGTGGACATCTCAGGGTATTATTAATCCTAACACACACACACACACGTACATATCAACATTATATATATATATATATATATATATATATATATATATATATATATATATATATGTGTGTGTGTGTGTGTGTGTATGTTTTTATATATATATATGTATGTATACATATATATATATATATATATATATATATATATATATATATATATATATATATATATATACCCAAGTATATGATTGGTGAATATGGAATGAATTCCAATAACCAACAATTACTATTCTTAAAAGAGTGCTCAATACAAAGTAGAGCAGATATAATTATTTATTTATTTAAAAAAAAAAATTATAACATAGATATGTTATAAAATCACTACAAAAATAGCCATTTTGTTTCAACACCGTCGGTGTCTTATCAAGTGATGACGTTGAATGTAAAATAAATGGTGTGTATATATATATATGTATATGAGGTGGACATCGTAGTTACCGATGGGTGTTGACTTTGATGTCCGATTTTATATTTACATACACTATTTTAATATATCAAATAATATTATTTTTAATCATTTTTATCTTTGTATATTTACTCGCTTAAGTTATATTTCAGTAGGTTGTTAGCATTCATGTAATGACATTTTCTGTCTTAAATATTTATCGGTTGTGGTATCCGATTGTCTGGGTCAATGTCTGTGGATGTGTGTGCATGTATTTATAGGTATCTATGTGTATGGAAAGTGCATTCACTTTTAATTGTGTATGTATGTACGTGTGTGTTGGTTTCCCTTCCCCCACTTCCCCATATTTTTTTTTTTCGTGACAGACCGCTAAGATGTTCTCTGTCTCGTCTCTTTTTGTGTGTGTGTGTATATATATATATATATATATATATATATATATATATATATATATATATATATAATATGTCTTGGTGCTTATATATTAGAATCTGATTGCGTTTGTTTTACGCGTGAGTTTAGGACCCCATTCACACACTCTTAGGATTAAAATGTATACATTGTAAAAGGACCGGATATGAAATTAGCTAAAGTAAATTCAATGAAGAAATAAATTGAATAACATATATATTTCTTCTTTTCTCCTCAGTAATTTTATAGTTGTAAACTTAATAGCGAATAAATTTTAAATTTTGATTTTGTAATTAGCGGTTTTAAATTTTAATATTAAATTTTATCATATAATTTAGTAATTATTGGTTGGAATAAATTCTTTTTTAATACTACCCATATTTTAAACATCTGAATAGATATTATAACATGACTTCGTTATCAAGCTTTTTGAATTTTCCTGTACTTGTGTTTTGATTGGTCCATCTAGCCTTTGTAACAACGTTTTCCCCTTGCGAAGAATTGTTATTTAATTTGTAACTTTTAAAACCATTTATTTTACATTCAACGTCATCACTCGATAAGACACCGAGGGTGTTGAAACAAAATGGATATTTTTGTAGTGATTTTATAACATATTTATGTTATTAATTTTATTTTTAAATAAATATATATATATATATATATATATATATATATATATATATGTGTGTGTGTATGTTTATATATATATATATATATATATATATATATATATATATATATATATATATATATGTATGTATGTATATTATATATATACCGGGTGTAACAGTAAAATTCTCTAAATCGTGTAATAGAATGGGATAATTATCCAAAATGTTTTTAAAAAAACCCACTAAAGTTCCTTTTTTCCAGATTCAGATAAGACGTTTAGCAATCTTGACACCATTTGTTGTCGTGAGAATCACTGAAAAACACTTTGATTTATTCAGCTAGAAGGAGAAACGTTTAAAATCATCTTGTATCAGCCCCACTATCTCTTCTCAACTGAATAATGGTGAAACGAAAAAGATCATTTAGGCCTGCAGTAATGGTACACGCATTCATACACTGGATTTCATCTTAAAGTTCATTCAACGACCATCAAGAGAACGGTGAATAAGTTTTAAAAAGAGGAAACGGTAGAAAAAACTGGATCAAGAGGTCACAACAGGAAGAGGAAATATCATTTCATCTTAGAGCTAAATGCATTTTTATTGTTCAAAGTAGAGACCAATAGTGATATAAGAACCTTAGAAATTTCCAGTATGATATCTTTAATCAATTCTAAGATACAACAGCTCAAAGCTTAATCTAACAACTGGACAATTTTGCTGTTATACGATTTACACAATTTTGCTATTACGCCCGGTATATGATAAAAATATCGTTTTGTGTTATGCTATATTTATGACTTGAAGTGCTTGATATCAGCGATAGAGCGTATGAAAATATAAAAGTGGACGTAGAGGTCAACACACATTTGCGACAAACCGTTTTATGCTTAAACGTAACCGTTAGGCCTGACGATTGCGTTTAAGCATGAAAAACACAGTCATAACTAGGTGTTGACATCAATATCCACTTTTACGCGGGTGCGCGCGCGCGCACACACACACACACACATATATATATATATTTGAAAAACGTTTGTAAATCGTATAAAAATAAATGATCTTACATGGTTCAAACAATAGAGACTAACTCAGAAATAATACTGTATCCACTTTTCATGGTTCACCTGTACGATAATGGTCTCCAGCCTCTTAAAAAGACTACATAACTCTCTTTAAAAGTATTTTTCCCAAAAAGAAAAGCGAGTATAGCTTCATTTTATTTTTTTTGTTGAGAATGGACGCAGTCAGGTCTGAACATTCGATTTTTCACATTTTTTACCATTTTTCTATTTTGTTTAATTAATAAATTAATTGATATTATAATCATTTTTTTCTTTTCGAATTAATTTCATCGTCTTACTATACATACAGACACTATAAGCCAAATGTTTTGGACCATACTCTGGATTCCGAAGAGGTTTATCATATATTAAACAACAACAACAACAGCAACAACAACAACAACAATAATAATAATAATAATAATAATAATAATAATAATATCTAAAAAATGTGGCACATGGGATCATCAACAATCCATGTTGTAGTTGAAGCCTTCGGATTGTTTGGAAAAGTTTCCAGTAGGCTAATTGAAGGGATTCCTGGGAGCCCATGCCTTTAAGAAATACAAAAAAAAATGTTCCCACGAGTACAGGCCACACCTTACGAAGGGCTTTATCTATGTAAAATGTTTGTGTGTGTTTTTTTCTTTGTCAGTGGAAAATGACATGATGCCATTTTGAACCTTAGGTCTCTTGGTGGGACCGGGAAAGAAATGTGTACACTCCAGAAATCAAAAGAAATAATAATAAATAATAATAATAATAATAATAATAATAATAATAATAAAAATAATAATAATAATAATAAATCGACAAAATAAGATATTCCAATCGGACCTCAAGAATTTTTACAGGGAAGTTGGAAAAGAAGTTACAGAAGTCAAAAAAGCCACCATCTATTGAAGTAGTGTAAAACTTTGGGAGAATATTTGGAGCAACGCAAAGAAATCTAATCCCAATGTAGAGTGGATTAAAAGAGAACAAGAAAGAATGAAGGAAAAACCTGTACAAGAATGGAAGAATATAACCAAGAATAATGTATGGCAAACTCTAACGAAAATCCAAAAATGGAAATCACTAGAAAATGTTAAGGTACCCAACTATGATACTCATTAATCCATAAAACCTTTGCACAAACTTTATCAGTGCTAATTAATAACCTCAATGAAATTCCAGAATGGATCACTGAATGTATTACATATCTCCAAACAAAAACATGTCAAACAGATGACCCCCCACAAAAAAAAAAAATTATAGGTTACTAACATATAAATTGATCATGTCTGTCCTGACGGATTGTACTTACTATTTTCCCTGGAACAAAAAGGGATGCCGAAAAGGGTTTATATAGTTGCAAAAATCAACTACTAATAAATAAAAAGGTCTTGAAAAATTGCAGAAAGACTTTCAACAGAAATCAAAGAAAAATATTATTATTATTATTATTATTAATCCATTACTATATAAAGTTTCCTTAAAACTTCAGTGGTTTTTTTCCTATTTACACTGTTGCCTAATGGTAGTGTTAGTATATAAATTTAAATTGTAGGTAACTCCATCTGTAAAAAGCTGAACGTCATTCACGAATGTGTTAAATAATTTCAGCATCAAAGCTTAGTCAGAGTTAGTAAAACCAAGGAACGTATTAAACTTACTAATTATTAAATAAAGAGGATGACCTCAAATTCGGAGACTATAATCTCTCTCTCTCTCTCTCTCTCTCTCTCTATATATATATATATATATATATATATATATATATAATTATTTGTTTAAAAATATGATTCCAACTCGCTACATAAGAGGTCTCATGTTTCAAAACAAGAGCCAAAAACTTCAAAATAATATTTGAATTAACTTGAGTTAAAGTAGGCTCTGTTCCATCTTCAAGCGAAATATTTTTGGGAAATTATTATAATGGTATCTTAAAGTGGTTTGTTTTTCCTTGAAATTCATATATATATATATATATAGTGGTTTGTTTTTCCTTGAAATTCATATGTATATATATATATATATATATATATATATATATATATATATATATATATATATATATATATATATATATGAATTTCAAGGAAAAACAAACCACTTTAAGATACCATTATAATAATTTATTTCACCAGAGCCCTTTTAAAGGACGCCGGATAATCAGATAGCCCTTCCAAAAATGAAACCAACTTCTTCGTAACTTAACTATATCTATATCTATCTCTCTCTCTCTCTCTCTCTACACACACACACACACACATATATATATATATATATATATATATATATATATATATATATATATATATATATATATATATATGGCGGGTGTATAATAAGTAAAGTTCACTTTTTAGTGAACAATTTAAAATTTTAAAGTAATAAAAATAGCGTTAAAATAGTAAAATGTCAGATTAAAAATAAATTCCATATATATATATAAAGGAACTTAGATAATTTTGGGATTAAATCTTCTGAATGCACAAAGAGACAGATAACGACACAGATATATTCGTAGATACGTACGCAAAGTATAGTAGCAGTATTGAACTGTGAAAAAAGCCGATATGGCCTACATACGACGCACTACCGAAAAATCGAAGGAAAAAGAAACGAAAAAAGTACATGAATATACGAATAACAGTCACATCAACAGAGAGAGAGAGAGAGAGAGAGAGAGAGAGAGAGAGAGAGAGAGAGAGAGAGAGAGAGAGAGAGAGAGAGAGAGAGAGAGAGAGAGAGAGTATCTGGGAATAAGCTAAACGTCGTCTCAACTCTGATCGAACGATGTTGACATGATTCGATCCAAATTTGGCACATGCGAAGCAGGGAAGCGAGTAAATGGTGTCTGGCGAAACCGCCTAATTTGGATGATCTGCGTGGCAGAGGCAAATAAATAGAAAATAAAAATGGAAATCGAAAGAGAGGACAAACTAGAAGAAATTGGAAACTCGAAGGAAGAGAAAGATGAGAATCTTGTGACATGTATTAGACAGGAAACGTAGACGGAACGAGGAGGTGAGGAATTTTGCAATATCGAGGAGTTGAGCGAGAGAGAGAGAGAGAGAGAGAGAAAAAAAAGGCGGAAAGCGAAAAATGGAATTTGTTAGAACAAAGGAAAAGAGTGGAGGTTGGAAAGGAAAGAAGACGAAATAAGAAAATGGAAATAAAGAAAATAAAAACTTGTATAATAAGATTAGATAGAAAGTTTATTGTCATAGTTTGACAAATTCTTTTGCTGAAATGAGTCGGCTGCCTAAAATAAATTTTCTTATTAAATTCAGAGCTCGGAAGCAGTGATAATATCAAGACTGTCCTTTTGTCTTCACTTCTCACTGTGAATAGATAAAAAAAAAACTCAGAAAAACGGACTTTATGGAACAGTGGTAAAGTAATTTTTAAATGGCGCGTAAGCGTAAAAAGAGTTTTGAAAAATCTGTGCAGATGTGAGAGAAGTTTCATATGAAACGAAATGTATACAAAGCATGTAGAGATAAGAACATACACAGACGCACGCGCGCGCACACACACACACACAGAGATAAATAGATAGATAAATAGATAGATAGATAGATATGAGTCAAGTGAGGGAGCTAATTAAATAGATTTTGAAGAGATAGATGATAGAAATAAATAAGCAAGAAACATAAAAAAAACAGATTTTGATACGAACACACATAGAGGCATACGCATATATATATATATATATATATATATATATATATATATATATATTCAGTTGCTGAAACCTCCTAAAGAGTGAACTCTAAGAAAATCTAGAGTCCATGTGCATCTATCAATTAAGTGACAAAATTTTATTCTTTATATATATATATATATATATATATATATATATATATATATATATATATATATATATATATATATATATATATATATATATATATGTATATAGGAAATATATTTTAAATTTATTTATTTCCAACATATTTTAGATTTATTTGTTTAAACGTTATTTTAGATGGATACTCATATTTGAATTGATGTTCTGTTTTTATTCATTCATTAAACAGTATTTTGCAATTTATTTACATCTAGGAGAGTTAGGTTCGAATTCTGTCGGAGGGAGCATATCTCGAATATTCAGACCGGTAGATGTAAATAAATAAATATACTGTTTAATAGATAAATAAAAACAGAGAATCTACTCAAATATGAGCATCCATTTAAAATAACGTTTAAACACATAAATTATATATATATATATATACATATATATATATATATATATATATATATGTGTGTGTGTGTGTGCGTGTGTGTTTGTATATGTGTGTGTATGTATATGTGTGTATAGATAGATAGATAGATAGATAGATAGATAGATAGATAGATAGATAGATAGATACACAGTCAATCAGAGACACATTATTTTCCGGATAATCGCTACTTTGTGGTCGCAGACTCCCGAGTGCATCCTTCCCTGATCACTACAAGCTGTTCAAGTATAGTGGCATTCGCTATCTATCCTACATATCTTCAGAAATATATAGACAGATAGTTTTGAGGTCCAAATAGTAGGGAACGGGAGGATGATTGATCTTTGGAGATCATTCCACCCGGAAATTATTAATTCAACCACCTGTTTTATTAAATATTTACTTTATTTCTGCCACTTAATTTGGGCTACGAAATTTTGGGACAATGCGTTTCATTACTGAAAATTCTGAAAAGAAACCTTTCAGCTATCGATTTTATTGCAGCCACCCTGTCTATTTGAAACTCAAGTGTGGATGGATAAATTAGACATGAAACTATAACTTAATTGAAAACTCGATCTTTACTACTATATTAATAGAAACAAAAATACAATTAGATATGAACAGACGGCCTACAAATGTGTGACTCTCCTAGATTGGTTTAAGTTTTATGCAACAGAAATGGGGCTCTACAGAAAGATGCTGAGAATATCACAGGCTGAACAGGTGAGCAACGAGGAAGTTTTATGGAAAAAGAAAACAAAAAGTAGACTTATAAATAACAGAAGGAGACATTTGAAATTTCTAGCGTTCATAATAAGGAAGGAGGGTTTAGAGAATTTGACACACACTTGACATGCTACACTGAAATCCGCTGGCTCATAGCAATAGCGAAAGATGCTTTCCAAAACCTAAGCAATGTAAACCAGAAAAATTTTCGTTAGAAATAAAGAAAAGTGTGATGAACTCTTATGTAATATTGATACTCCTCTATGGCAATGGATACTAGACAATCTCATCACAGATGGATAAAAGACTTAAGGCAACACAAATGTTGTGCTACAGATGGATGATGAGAATTCCTTGAGCTGAACATGTGAGTAACGCAGAAAATGTAAACCAAAAAGAGCGCTTATACGTAGCATCAGAAAGGAATGGTTAAAATTTGTAGAGGACAAAATTGGGAATGCGTGCTTGGAGAATTTGAATACATTGGAGGTATTTTGAGAAAAGCAGCGAATTAACCTACTTAACGAGCTTGTGTAGGCGTAGAACAGGAGAGATAGCGGAGAGACAAGCCTTACTAAGAGCTACAAAAGGCAGGAAGTTGTAGAGAGCCATGATCGCCCGTGTTCTGAAAATAGATAGATTAAGGTGGATGGAGTTTTTTTTTTTTAAATGTAAATGAATAAAAAGAATAAAATATAACAATGATTTGGCAGAAGTAAGAACAGGAAAGACTGAAAATAATTGTTGAATACAAAGGAATTCGTTACTTTCCTTGGGGAAACTAGCCTATTAGATTATTATTAATGTAGTGAAGTAGCTTCTCACTGGGTGTTCCGTACTTTCTGCCTTGTACCAGTCAAAGCACTGGCGGATGTGAAGAAATGTAGCGGAATGCAAAATGAAAGAAAAGAGGAAAGAAGCATTTCATTGTTTCAAATGATAAGTGTATGATGAATGAAAATGGCGGAGGGAAAAACGGAAAGGAAATGGAATAAAGGCTAGAAAATATAGGAAAAAAAATGAAGGGGACAAAAAAGAGAAGAAAAATAGGAAAGAAATAATAGTTGGGAACGGGTTGAAAGAGAAGTGAAAAGGAAAAACAATCAAGAAATCATAACGAGATGAATGGAGAAGTGAAAGAAAGAGACAAAGAAAGAAAATAAAAAGAAAGGACAGGTATTGAAGGAAAAAAAAAACAATTGTAGAAGAAAGAGAAGAAGAAAAAGAATGAATGGTAATATTAGCCGTTTCTCTATATAAGGAAACATTTGACATTCATTGACTGATCAGCCAGTACTGTTTTTGGTTGAAATTGAAATATCTTTCTCTTAAAAAACCTTCATTTTTTTTTTTTTTTTTTTTAGGAGAACAGGCTTCTCAAGTCGAGTAGCTGTTAAGCTGTTATCACTCTTTCCAGTATGTTTGAAAGAAAAATTGAGAGAAAGAGAGCGAACTGGACCGAAATTTGAAAAAAAATAAAAAATAAAAAAAAATAAAGCAAGAAAGAAGGAATGAAAAATATGGAAGAGAAACATGAAGAAACGAGAGAAATCAACGAAAAAAAGAAAGAAAGAATAGGAACAAAAAGAAAGAAATAAGAATAGAGGACATTTAAAGAGTGGGTAAGAAAAAGAAATGGAAATTAAAAAGAGAAAGAGAAAGAGAGAGAGAGAGATTACGGTTAAAAAAAAAGAAACAGAGAAAAGATTATAGTGAAGATAAAATAATATTCTGCAGACTAAAGCGAATAAAAGCCGGAGAAAAAGAGAAGAATGCCAGCGACAATGAAAAAGAAAGAAAGAATCGAGAAAATCTGAAGAATGAATGAGAAAAAGAAAGGAACAAACATGAGAGAGAGAGAGAGAGAGAGAGAGAGAGAGAGAGACTGTGAGAAAAGGAAGGAGAATGAAAAAGAGAAAGAGGAAAGAGTATTCAGAGAGGAAGAAACTATGTTTCAAGGGGAAAAAAAAAAACGAGCGAAATCCGAAGGAAAATAATGAGAGAAAAAGAGAGAAAAACCCGAGACAATGTAAACGAAAGAAAGAAAGAAAGAAAGAGAGAGAGAGAGAGAGAGGGAGAAAGAATAAAGAAAATCTGAAGAGCAAATGAGAAAAAGAAAGAAAGAAAGAAAGAGAGAGAGGGAGAAAGAATAAAGAAAATCTGAAGAGCAAATGAGAAAAAGAAAGAAAGAAAGAAAGAAAGAGTATAATTGTGAGTAAAAGGAGAAAGACGCGAAGAGATAGCGAAAAGTAAAGAGTTTCAAGACAATAAAGTTATTGAAAACCGGAGAAAAATAAAGAGTAAAGAAAATAGGGAAGCCTGAGAAAAGAAAGAAAGAAAAAAGAAAGAAAGAAAGGAAGAAAAAATCATACAAAAAATCGATCACGTATCTATCAGCGGTGGATTGTTTCTTTTTACGAGAGCAGCGCATTGACTTCGTCGGTTCGATTTCTGCCTCTTCCACCTCTTTCCTCGACACAGATCACTTTCAGTGCTATTAAAATAGATATAGGTTTATAATCAAAAGCACACTTAGCGAGGAAATCTTATGCGACATGAGCGGCTTAAGACGGATACGAAATGACAAAAAACTATCAAGACACCAGATCGCTTATATAACACAACCTTTTTTCGGAGATTTTTTTTTTTTTTGTTGGTGTTTCAAAGTAAAAAAAAAGTGTCACGGGCGGAATGATACTGAAATAATTAAACTTAACTTACGCTACATTTCCCTCTTTCACGTTACAAAAAAATAACAGAACCGATCTTAATTCTTTGAATGCATAGGCCGGTAGATGTAAATTTACAGTTTCAAAGACAGAGAAGTCTACTCAAACAAATACATTCACGAAATATAAAGTTTAAAATATTGATAAACTAGCAGCATGGCCCGGCGTTGCCCGTGCTTAATTCAAAAATCGTACGACTCATACAACTATCGCTATCACTTCACTTAAAATATTTTTGCTCTTCCTTGCCTTTAAAAGAGTGCCCTTTGCCGTGCTGATGTTGCTACATGCCTTATTTCTTGTCTATCTCACACTGCGAATTTTATTCTAAGCTCTATACTAAACATTAAATCTGTTACGAAAAAAGAACTAAACAAAATGAACACAAAGCGATCAGCTTTACAAAAGGATTCGTAACTGGAAAAACCAAATGAAAAAAGAATGTTAACAACAAAAACTTTTTCACACCCAACCCAGTTCTGCGGAATCAGAATCAACGTTGAGTTTAAGCAAGCGATTGAGCCAATTGGAGTAAAGTGCCATGCAGATTTAAATTTTTTCCACTTGTGACGAATGCAGTTATCGATTTTCTTTTGCATGCTAGTATGCTAGTTAACATTCGTGTCAGTCAGCTGTTGGCTCTCACGCTGGCCAATAGAATCTTCCTGCCTATTCGTGGCAGCAAGCTATAGGCTCTCACTCTGGCCAGTACAAAATGGCCGCAAACTACATGAAAACTGCCGTAGAAGCATGAAAAAATCGATTATTTCCACTATCGATGGGACTTGGGAAATGCAAAGTCGGTCTTGGCCTTTCCGCTAACTTGGAGCATGTGCATGTAAATTTTGGCGCAAATCCGTCGAAAATTGCGGCCATGCATTCATTACACACACACACACACACACACACACACACACACACACACGAACACACACACACACACACACACACGAACACACACATCCTGCCTTTTATAGATAGAGATAATGTCGGATTAAAAATAAAATCCATTAATTCCTTAGAAATTTCCTTGTTCACGTTTCGGGTATGAAAATAAAAAAAGTTCGCAGATATGGGCTTCGAACTAGAGTGGTATATTTCTTTAAAAAAAAAGTAATTGAACTTTGCTTGATTGTGCAGCTCTTCCGTAGCTTAGCGGCCTAAAAGAATGTCGGGCTCAACTATGGTTTCAAACTACAAGGAGGACGCAGATTCGGACTCTGCTGGAAGGTACATTTTTCTTATTAAGACTCTCGAATGCACAGGCCAGGAGACGTGAATTCACCATGTTTTAAAAAGTGGGATATCCATTCAGACGCATGTGTTATTTAATATAACGTTTAGAATAATAAAAAAAAAAACATTAAATATTATATAAAAATAGATTATATAAAAGATAGGTTTTAATGTACCCTACTTACAAATAGTACATCAAGCCATGTAATAATTATCATTGTGTATTTATTTATATATTTCCTGCGTATCTGTACTGGGGAGTAAGGTAAATCAACTTAAATTAGTAAATTTATGAGTGATTACTTCCGTTTTAATAATCGATACAAATAAAATATTTATCTGCATTTAGAGAAAATTAGTTTCCGAGTAAAATAAACCGTTTAATTAATGAGTTCTTTTACTCTTATATTTCTTAGATTGCAGTCTTATTTGTACAAGTCTTTCATGTGAAGCACTCAGATAACTTTATCTATTAAATGATCGCCTTGTTTCAACTTGATTTTGAAATAGGCTTTGTCGTCGCCGTCTTTGTCGTCACCGTCTTTGTCGTCGCCGTCTTCATGATTCTGTTGCTGATCTATTTCTTCCGACAGCTATTTTCATTTCACTGTTATATTAAACATTAAATTTTAACATAAAAAGATATGAAGCAAAAAGTGATTCATATTATACTAGTAGTAATTAATGACTTATAAATGGCACTGAACGATTAAAAAATATATAGTGAACGAAATAATTAAATGACTCATTGGCTTGTGTTTTAAGTGTGAATTCTTTATCTGCACTTAATTGAATCTCAATACATTGTTTCAAGACTTTTGTGCCATTGCTTTTAAAACTTTGTAACAATTGCTATCATTTTTTATGACGCGGGTATAATAGTATTGTAAATATTTCTTGAACGGTTTCAATTTCAACAGAAGGCATTTATAAAAAGCAGCAGAAAATGATTTTTTTGTTAATCGTGTACAAAGACTGGACTATTGAGAATAATGTAGATCACGTGGATATACATGCATTTTTTTAGACTTTAGATGGACATTAAGATAGATATAGATATAGATACATATGTGTCTTTAATCTGTTGACTCCAATGCATTGTGGGATAAAATAAACCAATTAGAACTTTATAGAGAGAGGGCTATAGGGATAATATATTGCTATTAGGTTGGTGCAAAAATAATGTCGTTTTCTCACATAGTAACATGTGTGAGAAAACGACATTATTTTTTGCACCAACATAATATATTTTGAATTTCATGATTATCATTTCGATATTTAGTTATCTTCCATAAATGGACACGTGATCAGAACGTTCGCTTCCCAGGTTCGAATTCCATCATGGTCGATTTTTCAGGAAGGAGTTTTATTGATGTTATCAAATGGGGGAGGACGATCTCAGCGTACGGTATTTTGGAAAATGCCTGAAAAACCATACCACGTATACTTGTGAGTGAAATTGGGTGGACGGAACTATTTGGGGTTGTGGATGGTTGTGCTAGCACAAAGTCACAAGTCATCGTGACCGAGAGTTTAAGTTTACTGGCCTTGTTCAGAATGTTGATCCCGTCAGGTAATGTGCTTTCTCCCTGAAATTCTAACTAAGGTCCGCTCAGCATAGTTGCAGTATGAACCACAGGTGGGCTCTGTGGGTGTTGAACAAACACACATGTGCCTGAGCAGGCGTCTTCTACGGGGATTGGCTAACGAGCAGCCAGCCATTATATTATAACTGTTATTACAATTATTATCTTCCATGAAGCAGTATGACACAAGAAAAGGTATATTCTTTTTTTACATGTTCAAATCTTCATAGACACGAAATACTATATGCATTATTTAAGTCGAACATTAATTATGAAAAATCAATGTTCCACTATAGTTTCCCATGTCTTAAAGAAGTGGTTTCCTGATTAAAAGGAGATTATAGATTCGGTTCATGTCAGGAATCGTAATTATCTTTAGTAGGGCTTCTTTATTTTTAGGTCTTTTGACATTAAATTCATTGTTTAAAAATAACAGGCATGTCCACTCAAACACATGTATCCACTAAAAAAATATAATTTTATTTTGGAAGCGTCTGTAGGTTTAATTAAATTGGGTCGAGTTACTGACTTGAAGATATATTTTGGATAAAATAACAAGAAAATATAATCATTTTCGTTAATGAGTAATAGTTAAAAAAATCAATTAAAATCGGATAATTACCTGTTTTATCTTTATTTATTTACTTATCTCTATAAATATACAGGGTGTTCCAAAAATTTGATATCATTTTGCAGGCCAATAATATTAGTAATTCTTGTTGAAATAACTTTAAATTTTCATAGAATATATAGAAGCAGACTAAGATTTAATGTTTTATTTTTGTTATCTCGCCGAGAGTCTGCCAGACGACATGTAATACTCATTTTATTTTGTTGCTTTTGAAAGTTTTCAAGTGATGTGATTTTTGTTATAGATCTCTGTGATTTCGTAACGCCTCTCTATAGGGTCTAGTGAAGAATTTTCTCCTTTAATGCCAAAAGGATTGATTTAGGATTAATTAAACCAATTTAATATTTAGTAAATCTTTCTTAACACTTTATGTCGTATGCATATGAACCGAAGCTTAGTAAATACCGACATTCAAAACAGACTTTTATTGTTTCCAAATGTTTCCACGGTATCAGTTAATACCGTGGAAGTTCTTTTTCGTATTGTTCTTCACCCAATACAAAGTCCAACAGACACTCAAAGTAGAGTGTCACTGAACGAAGTTTGTAAGGGCGTAAAAGGAGAAAGTGAAAAGTGTAAATTATGAGGATATATAGGTGATAACAGGTGTTTTCAAATGTTTCCAGATCTTTTTTCTTTTGAAAACTAGAAACTGGATGTTTTTAAAATTCCATTTCCCTTCAGGTTGTAGACGGTCACAGCTCTCCACGGCTTTCTTTTCTTCATTATCTGTGAATTGGTATGCATTCTTGGGAATGTTAATACCTTTTTGTTTCACGGTTTAGTATTCAGATATATTTTCTCTTAGAATCGTTAATGTTCAATTCGAGCTCAATCTACTCGGCTATTTAACCCATAGCTGGTGGGAAGGAGAGAAGAGACAGATATATGCCTTTTATAACGGCATTTATGCGAAAGTGAACGCAACTTTCCGCCACGGTATCAGTTAATACACAGTGGAAGTTCTTTTTCGTATTGTTCTTCACCCAATACAAAGTCCAACAGACACTCAAAGTAGAGTGGCACTGAACGAAGTTTATAAGGGCGTAAAAGGAGAAAGTGAAAGTGAAAGTGAAAGGGTAAATTATGAGGATATGTAGGATAGATAACAGGTGATTCGAGACTCGAAGAGGTTACGGTTGTAGTGGTCGGGGAAGCATTCTCTCGGGAGCCTGTTCAACAAAATATCTTCTTTCTTACCATCGGAATGGTCATAAGGGTGTTTTAAACCTGTATACATGGTATGGCAGGTCTTACCTGTAATGGTTTAAACTGGTGGAACTAAGGTATGTAGCTCATCTGAACATTTTCAATGGAAATAAAAATAGCGTGGCGAGAGGCTTATAACATTTCGCCTGCGTGAAAAGGGTTGTATGGTGGGAAATAATTCATCACCCACAAGATCACGGAGACACCTTTGAAATGTGGGGATTGAGCAGCTACAGCTCAAATATTTCAAGAATACTCCATTTTTGATCTTATTTGACTTGTAATGGAGGCTCCTCGGATTTGCTGGAAAACTATTCACGCGCTTAATATATTCCGTTGAAGAATAACGACTGTAGTTCTGTGGTCAGTTCTCGATTTCTAAACCTCGAAGATTAAAAATTCTAATTCCAGATTAGTGAAGAATATTAAAACTTAACTCTTTAAGGTGCAATGGTATCAAGGTTTCTTCATTTACAATTACCTTAATTCCCCATGTATAATACACCTTCATCCATAATACGCACACCTAAAATAGTGCTGATAGTGTGGGAAGATGTTTCTACTCATGCATAATGCGCATCTCTTGTTTGGTATTCAAACCCTATAAATTGCCTCTCTCCAATTTTATTACGGTCAGCGTTTCCTACTTTTATTAAAAATGGTTTTAAACATAGAATAATATTATTCTAATTTAATTTTTGATAATTCTTATTTTATTTTACGGCAATTTTGTAAAGATTTTTTGTATCGTTGCATAATACGCAGCTCTGATTTCGCTTATTATTTTTTTTTAGAAAAAATGCGTATTATACATCGGGAATTACGGTAATTATATGTGTAAATAAATGAAGAGATTTTTGAAAGGAACGTTAAGCTGAACATTTTATCTGGCAGAAAATATATTACCTAAATGAAATAGACATAAAGAAATAAAACTGGGTTTTACAGAGAGAGAGAGAGAGAGAGAGAGAGAGAATGAGAGAGAGAGAGAGAGAGAGAGAGAATGAGAGAGAGAGAGAGAGAGAGAAAGAGAGAGAGAGAATGAGAGAGAGAGAGAGAGAAAGAGAGAGAGAGAATGAGAGAGAGAGAGAGCATTACTTTTAGTTTTACAAAATCCATTTAATTACCGAGTACGAGTACTCACTACTTTGAAAGTTGAAACAAATCCTTTTAAAAAGAATAAGTGTAGTAAGACAAATATTGAACTTTTAATATTTTTAATTTTATGCTTTCATTTTTCGTCTATTATTGAGTTTCGAAATGAATCGACGAGTGAAGTTTTTAAAATATCTAAAACTAAAAACATTTTTTATTAAAATACGCAAAAAATAATTTTTATTTTTTTACGGATTAACCTTGGATTAAGTTTAAGAGTTATCCATATCTTTCAATTCAAACTTAAATTCAAAGAAGACATTTTAAAAGGCGATTTTTTTAATATTTCTGTTTGTTTTTACTTTTTTTTTTAGTTTTCTTAATAAATCTGTGGTGGTAAAAAAAATTATTTTTAAAATTTTGATTTTTGCTTTACAATTCAACATTAGATTTTTTTTTTACGATAAATGTAAATTTTTATCCTAGCCTAATAGTTAAGTTGCTATTTTAAATTTTTTTTTTGTTTATTACTCTCCTTGTGATGTTTTACATTTTTTAACTTGTAATTTTCTTGTCTGTCCATTTATTTTTAAATGTAAGGCGTGACATTTTTTAAGACACTTTTTTTTTCAATTCTATTGAAACTTTCAATAAAAAGGTAAAATAATAATTTGGAAAATTTTTCATTTCAGTCAAAGAAGCATAGTCTATTTTATTTTTTAATATTAAGCACTAAAAGCGTGAAAGAGAGAGAGAGAGAGAGAGAGAGAGAGAGAGAGAATGATTATTCTGTTTATAGAAAAAGATTCATCCGAGACATCCTGCGTCAGACCAAAATTTTGATAAGTAATCAGGATAATTTTTTTTCACCCGTTAATATCCTAGGAGTAAATATTTATTAGGTTGGTGCAAAAATAATGTCGGTTTTTGACGTATTTTTCAACGTCAAAAACCGACACTATTTTTGCACCAACCTAATAATTAATAAAAATGATAGCACAATTCAGACATCCCTTTTAATACAACCACACTTTTGAAATATATTGGACCTTTCTTTTCATCCCCTAATTTAGTTTGCAAATATTCTAGGAGTAAATATTTAATTACCAAAAGTTATAAAAAAATCCAGACACCACTTTTATTCCAACCACATCGTCTATCTGAAAGTCAAACGTAAACACACACACACACACACTTTGTGTATTTAAAATTATTTACAATTATGTGTCTGTTATATTTGATAATAAACATGATTTTTTTTCAATTTAAATTAAGTAGGATTTATTTTTACTGACTGATTTACATATGAATAATGTAACTGTTATTTTTTATCGGCTAGTTGAGCAAAATGTGACAATTCCAGGGCACCCAATGAGGATAGAATTCATTACTAATGATCTCCGGGGCTGGCTCACTGACAATTATCCGACGCCTAGATGCCCGTTTTCTAACAGTCGGATATACGGCACATTTAAGCGACGAGTGGGGGAGGTGCTTCCATTGCACGAGAATGAATGGAGAGTCCAATCGAACAATAACATATTTTGGTATTGTTTTATCTTCGCACTGCCCTTACTCTTCCGTTCTGAATTCACACAGTTTGCGCGTTGACAAAATGTATTTTGCTAATCTGGTTTTTCTTCAGAAATAAGCAAGTCTTTTGTTAACTAGACCGACTGCAGAGTTGCCAAGCGAAAACAAAAGATCCCTTTCCAGTTGGACTTCTTATTGTTTTTGTTATTTCCTTGGGAGACCAAATAGCGAAATAGGACAAAGTGGGAGGGGGAATATTTGTGTCCAGCGGAAAGGTGGTGATTTCAGTGGATGAATGAAGTTACGTTGGTTCTCTGGATGCGGTTTGTAGTGATAGTTGGTAGTTCGGGTCATCTTCAAGACTGCCCTTTCTCTTCCTCAATTCATCTCCCCACTTTCGAACTGTCGATAAAGCTGAAGCATCATCCTCTAATATAGCAATCATTTTTGCTTGAATGTCCTTGGGAGTTAAATCCATTTTCTGCAGGTATTTGATAACACAACGATGCCAAATTTTGCAAATTTCAAGAGAAGTCGCTTCTAGTTAACTTTGAAGTCTTCTTTGAACAGTCATTTCACCTGGAAATTAAAGTAATACAATGTATGGTCGTTAGCAAAAGAGACGCCCCAAGGTGCGAACTACACATTGGGGATGTCAAAGATAGATGCGTAAATATAACAGATAGCTGCGTAAACTAATTGATGGCAAAAATTCGAAGTAGCATGGGAATAGACGAAATATGTCCTGGAAAAACTAAGAAAAGCATTATGCTACAGGAAAATATTGTTAGGAATACTAAAAGGAATGCTGAACTGCTATGTAGCATTTAATCTCCGAAATGACAGTGAATGTCGGACTATCTCCTCACAGATGAAGAAGAAATTTGAACTGATAGAGAGTTGGTTTTACTGACGGATTCTGAGAAAACCCTGGGTAAAAAATGTGAGGAAGAAAGAAGTCTTAAAGAATATAGGAACAGTGAGGAACCTAACAGAAAAAGACATTTGAAATTTCTGAGATACATAAGGGAGAAAGAGGGCCTGGAAAATTCGACACTCACAGGATATACTGAAGGCAAGGGAAGACGGGTGAATTAGTGGGTAATCTACTTGATGAGTTTGTCCGAATGGATGACAGAACTGAGACAAAAATGAAGGGTAAATGGTAAAAATGATTTTGATAAATAACAAATAGGGAGAGATATAGAGAGCCATAGTCGCTAATGTTATTAGGCAACAAGAAGTAGTAGTAAGAGGGATAGGAAAAATTTGAAGGGAAGGAGTTAGATATGTTTAATAAGCTTAAATTATGTACTAAAACGTAGGTGGAAATATATATATATATTTGAGATAGAAAGAAAAAAAGATAGAAAGAAAGGAAAAAGGAAAGAATAATAAAATAAGAACAGAAACTGGGATCACAAAAGAAAGAAAAGGCGAAAAGATGAAGAAAGAAAGAAAGAAAAAGAAAAAATAATAATGTAAGAATAGTAGCTGAGATCACAAAAGAAAGAAAAGGCGAAAAGATGAAGAAAGAAAGAGAAAGAGAGAGAGAATCACTATAGGAAAACGAATAAGAATTGAAGAAGAATGCGAGAAATGTAGGTGAAAAAAGAGAGAATAAAAAGTGCAAAAGACTAAAAAGAAGATTAAATAGCATGGATAAATTACGGAGAAAAAGAGACGAAGAGAGAAGGAAAGAAAGATGGGAGATAAAAAAGAAAGGAAGGAAAAAAAAGAAAGAAAGGATGGATTGATGGTGGAAAGAAAGAAAGAATAAAAAAACAGGCATTGAGAGAAAGAAAGAAAGAAAGAAAGAGAGAAAGAAAGAAAGAAGCGAAGGAATACAAAGTGAAATTAAGAAAGAAAAAAAAGAGAAAAAGAAAGAAAAAAAAAGACAAATGAAAATAAAGAAAAGCAAAAGAATACCAAGTGAAAAAAAAGAGAAATGAAGATAAGGATGAAGAAAGAAAAACTGGAAAGAAAATAAAGCGAGATACAAGAAAGAACGAATGAAAAGAAAGAAAGAAAAAGAAAGAAAAAGAAAGAAAGAAAGAAAGAACGAACGAAGGAAAGAAATAAATAAAAAGGAAATAATATTGACGTACGAATATGAACTGAGATCAGGAAAGCGAGAAAAGGTGACAGAAAAAACGAAAGAAAGCACGAGAGAAGGAAAGAAAGAACGAAATAAAGATAAAGTATAGAATAGTAAAGAATAGAAACTGAGATCAAGAAAGAGAGAAAAGGCGAAAAGACGAAGAAAGAAAGAAAGAAATAGACAGAAAGAACAATTCGCTAAATTTGAGAGAGAGAGAGAGAGAGAGAGAGAGAGAGAGAGAGAGAGAGAGAGAGAGAGAAAATCACTATATTTAAAGAAAAAATCTGAGAATTAGAGGAGAGAAGATTGAGACAATTAACAACTCAAGAACATGCTGGCATGATGATGATGATGATGATGATGATGATAATAGCAGCAGCAGTAGCAGCAGCAGCAGCAGCCTGACGGGAACTTTAGAACATAAGCGTTACAACCTGATCATCAGACTGCGGGTGGAAATGACCATTGTGAATATTTTCGGGAAGAAATTGAAGAAAATAGAAATATAATCCATACATTTCCTTAGAACTGCTCCTTTCCTTTCTTGTGTGAATTTCATATAGTTTCAACCGATGAAAAAAAAAAAATGTAGGAATTAGGGGAAAAATCATTGGGGAAAGAAAAAAATCTCTTGGTGTTCGAAAGGTGTGAAGCTTAGCCCCACCTAGAGGTAATTGCCCTCAGGGTAAAATCGCCTTTAGCCGTTAAATGTAAGGGAAAGGCAATTTAGCCGGAGGCGTGAATAAAGTTATCGCCTCAGACCGGATTCATTCAGCCATATTACTTTATTACGGAAGCAAGTTTTTTTTCTCCTCGTCCCACTTTTTTTTATTTTTATCTTAGTTACTTTATCCTTTGTTACTAATCATTTTCTTTATTTCTTTATTTGTCGATTATAAAATTGAGAATCTCCGAATAAATTAATTGGCGAAAAAAAAAGACTTAGTAAATGTGTGGACAAAAATACGAATAGTGACCAGTACATATTTGCGTTCCGATTCTGGTAAAAAAATCTTGTCCAAAGAAAAGAAGCTTGTGAAACCTTTTCGCAACAACCAGCTGCAACGAGAAAAAGTGATTTTCTTAAATATAAACAAATTTGGCACTAATTAAATCGAGTTCATATCATTTAGGAAAGTTCTATATTATAATCATGGACGATTTCACACCCCACTGTTTCTTTCCATTATACTATAAATATAATTATCTATTTACTTCATTCGATTAAGTCTTCGAATGATAATGTCGGCAATATGTGGGAGATTATGATAACGCATTAATTAGATGATCAAGCTGTGGTCAACACTGAGAAGTATTACTATTTTGACTCGGAGATTTTAATAGAAAATAAATTAAATTAGGGAGATTGATTCGTTTTTAACAGCCTGTCAACCATTTGTAGATTGTTTGAAGCCGGAACAATATTCTTTTGATTGTAAGAATAATTCAGCATTGCACGAGCGAATATAACGTAACAGTTTTCCGAATGTTTTTTTTTTTCCAGATGCTTCTCATACTATTTAAACCATAACTGGTGGGGAGAAGGATATTTGTGCATAAGTAACTGTAACGAACTCGATTGGAATTCGAACTCAGTACCTCAGCATCTCATTCTATTCCTCCAACTGCATAGCAACCATTGTAATGACAAAAGACAAACAGTTTCGAATATATTTACTTCAGTTATGTGCCATGCGTGATACACGCTTAGGCGATCATGTATCTTTGGATACATGACTGACAAGGAAGATTTTTTCCCGCAGTAGGTTGCCATTTCTTTCTAAGCTAGACCAGTTGCCATCCAAGGTTATAGAACTCAGTCTGTCCTGTTATTTATCCATAGTTGGAGGGAGAAGAAGATTCATAACTTTCGCAGTGTTATTAGCACGTAAGTGAATGTAATGTGTTCGACTGGAATTCGAACTCGGCTCTCTGATTCCGCAATCTGAGCCTCTATCCATTACTCCATTGTGCCTAATTACTTAGTCATAATATATATAATTCTGAAAA
>OZ010577.1:46320835-46465835 GCA_963932145.1 Acanthosepion lycidas | reverse complement strand
GCTTCCTTCCTAATTTTTTGTTTCAAGTAGTGTGGAACGTCGACATCTTGATTATATCTTTTTTCCAGTCACATGAGCTATCCATTTTCAGATTCCTGTTCATGTTAGTTGCTGCTGTTGAACGTCTTCAAGTGATGTGATTTCTGTCATCTAGTACAATTCTATTTGTGATTATGTAGTACCAATCGATGGTGAGAGCTTCCGAGACTGACATATATCGTTTTTAACAATCAGGCTGATAAATGTATACCAAGTATGGTTTGTGTGATATAAACTACGTCTAGAGATTATATGCAAAAGAAGTATTGTCAAATATTTTATGTAAAATTCATAGATATGTGTTATCCAATGAAATAATTTGTACTATTATGCGTAGCGAGTAAGCATGAAAGCAATTAAGTCCCAATTTTCAATTTAAGATTGATATTTAGTATTTTTCAGTAATTATAGCAATTTGCAGTGTCAAGAGATTATTTGTAAGAACTAGAATTTAGTATTATGGCTCGTAAAAAAGAACTAACAATGAATGAAAAGATCTATATAATCAAAGAAATTAGCAAAGGAAAGTCTTCGCTTCAAATTTCTAAGAATTTGAAAAGGGATCATCAAACAATCAAGAAAATATGTCAAATGGGAATTCAACCAAGGAAAAAAAGTCTCAGGCTGAATTCAGGAATTTAACAAAGCGAGATCTATCACATATCCGAAAAGAATTAATAAGAAACCCAAATGCGTCAAGTGCTTTCATATTTGAGGCCGCTGGAGCTCCTATGGTGTCAAGGGAAACAAGGTGTAAAGCATTAAGGAAGTTTGCTGATGTAAAAATCAAATAAAGAAACCCATTTTAACAAAAAAAAAAAAAAAAAAAAAAAAAAACATAAGGAAAGAAGATTGCAGTGGGCAAAAAAATACATGAAAACTGATTTCAGTAAAGTGCTTTTTACTGACGAATCAAGAATCACCCTCGATGGGCCCGATGGATAGGTTTCGAGGATGGGTTTGCAAGCAACATGACTCAAGAAAATTTTTTAAGCGCGAACAAGGCGGCAGTGGGATCATATGGGCTGGGATTATTGGTAATGAGCTCGTGGGCCCATTTAAACTAAAAGACGGGGTTAAAATGAATTCCAAAAGTTACTGTGATTTTCTAGAGCAATATTTCTTTGAATGGCTTGATAACCAGTCTTTAGCCAAGCGTAGATCTATGATCTTTATGCAAGACAACGCACCAAGTTATGCATCAAAGTTTACTAAATCCTGGTTGAAAGAAAAGATATTTGTTGAAGATTCTCTTATGGACTGGCTTTCAAATAGCTGTGATTTGAATCCCATTGAGAACCTGTGGAGCATCCTCAAGAGAGATATTTATTTTAATGGAAGGCAATTCAACAGCAAGTGTGACCTCTGGGAGGCAGTTAAAGTTGCTGCAAAAAACTTACCAGCCGCTAAAATTGCAAATCTAACATCAGATGTTGACAATAAGCTGCTAAGAGTTATTGAAAAGAGAGGAGCACTTGTGCAATCAATTTTAGGAGGTTCTTATTATTTTTTGTTAATATATCTTTTATTTTTTAAAATAAAATGTTTTTTTTATGTTTCTCCTTTAAGAAATTGACGAATTTCTTCTAAAATCTTTTCATATTATTTTTTTACATTAGTTTTACAAGGTATAATAATGTAAAAGTATCAAAATAAATAGTTGCAAATAAACTACTGACAGTCAAATTAGTCCGTTTTGTTAACTAAGTAAATTTTTTTCCAACCAAAAACAATAGTTTTCTCTATCACTATATATCTAAGTTAATAATATTGAGTAGAATCTAAACAACATCATAATAGGTCTTTTAACATTTAAGACGCAACTCTTTATACCAATTCATAACTTGCATATAATCTCTAGTTGCAGTTTAGTGATCGATTTTGATAAAATCAGCGGATAGCCGCTACCTATTTCTTCACTCAAGTGTGAAGAGATTCTCCAGCAATCGTGCCATAAGAAAGATGATATTACATAACACTTCAATACTCTTTTCTTTGTTTCTAATGATTTTTTTTCTGTTTCTTAATACTTTGCTTAGCTTTTGTAAGACATCTTTCTCTATACTAACTTCGGATTTCAATGTGGAGAGAGTCCAGGATGTTTGTTAATTTTATTAAAATTATCATTGTTATTTTATTTCATTAATCTTTTATTATTTTAATTTATCATTGAAAATCATAATTTGCCCACGAATATTGATCTCACTTTTGCGATTATCAATATTGTTAACGGCCATAATAGTGTGTATCTGTAGCAGAAGCATTCGTATTAATCGTGGTTGCTTTAGATTTGATTGAATGGGGCAGGATAAAATGATTAATCATTATAATTGCCACGAGCACCATCGCCTTGCGTGTCAAATGAAAATGCCGTCGACAATCCGTGCAAAGTGAATCATCAGTGCCAAGCGTTTACGACTTTTCATCGTTATTGCCCGCCCACTTAAATTACATCTTTGCCCTTGTAATCCGTCATAAAACAAAAAAAACTAAAAAAAAAAAAATTGACACGAATGAAACGAGATAACCCGATGCCGTCAAAAATTAATTCTTCGACGACTCGATTGCTTCTATCCTAATTTTTGTGAGGACGCCGATAGTAAATCTTTTAAAATGATAATCTTAGTCGTTGCAACAGAGACACACACACACACAGACACATACATACAGACCTCTAGATACATAGATATGTACATGAGAGCGTACGTATATATCTATCTAACACTTTATATATATATATATATATATATATATATATATATATATATATATATATATATATAGGTAAAATGATCCGGGGGTAAGTAATCCAAATAAATCCTATTAATATAAAACATTAAAACTGATCCAGAAAAGAAAGCCCAATGTAATTTTTATTATAGAGCATATACGTGAATTACAATTAATGAGATCCAAACAATTTACTTCATGCAGATGATCATTTCGTCCATGAATTTTTTTTACTAAAAATTTTACTATATAATTAAAGATGTAGTATTGAATGTATTAATATTGACACTTTTTTTAAAAATAAAAGTATTCATTTTAAATTCCTACTCTCATTCTATAATATTTTAAACCCCTCTCTAATTTTTTTTTAATTTCTTCTTCCTTGCAACTGGTTAAGATACAGATTATTTTTTTAGTATTTCAGCCTTTTAAAAGAAAAACTATGAAACTGATCTAATGTCTGTTCTAATGGCTGCCCTGCCGATGGTTAAAACAGTCACCATTGTATGTTACAACTTGTTCATTTCTCTTTTCCAAAATTTCACCCTCTCTTTCAATTTCTCGGTGTCGTTTGCTACAACATTACTTCAAGGTTCAAGGATTTTTTCTCTCAAAAATTGACAAAACAATCTGCATAAATTCTTTAAATGGAATTTTAAAACTAAATTTTTTTATATCAGATTCTCGGTTTATATTAGATTCTCCGATAAAACTCATTTAAATCATTTACCTCGTTAAAAGGGTAGTTTGTAGCAAGATAAAAGGGTTTTATGCTAAACCATTAAACGGAGTATAATCTTCTTTCATTTTACTTACGCTTTTTAGGCTTTTTTTGTATATCTATCTAATCTTAGTATAGCCTGGTACAAGGTCATAGTTGTATGAGGTAAGATGAGGATCCAATGATCTTATTTGTATAACAATGACAGATTGATTTTATTTGTTATAAAGATGACTGGTTGGATCATATTTGATAGCAAAATGACTAGTTGATCATATTTGATCAGAAAAAAGTGATTTTATTCAGTAGAAAGATGAATGTTTGATCTTATTTAATAGAAAAATGATGAGTCGATTTTATTTGATCAGAAAAAAGTCATTTTATTTATTAGAAAACTGAGTAGTTGATCTTATTTGATAGAAAAATGACTGGTTGATCATATTTGATCAGAAAAAAAAGTGATTTTATTGAGTAGAAAAAGAATGGTTGATGTTATTTGCCAGAATAATGAGTCGTTGAGGTTATCTTCTAAGAAAATGAGTGGCTGGGCATATTTTCTAGAAAAATGAGTGATTGAGCTTATTTACTATAAAATGAATCATTGATTTTTTTATAGAAAAATGTGTGATCAAATTTTATACAAAAATTACCGGTTGATCTTATTTGATAGAAAAATCAGTGGCGGATCTAATTTGATAAAAAATGACAGTTGTTATTTGGGACAAAAATGACTTATTCTAAATGGATAGAAAAATCACTGGTTGATCTAATTTTATAGTAAATGACTCGTTGATTTTATTTACTACAACATGACTAGTTGATATTATTTGCTAGAAAAATGAGTAGTTGATCTTATTTCATGTAATAATATTATGTCCAATTATCATTGAGGGAACGACGCACATTGCATGTCACACTTATTTTATTTATTGCCAATGAGATAAGCAATTTTAAGTTGACTACATTTACAGCGATAGAGCATTAAATAATCGATTAAATTTATGAGAGAGAGCTGAACGTGACTTCATTTCTGCAATCACCACACGCAACCGTCCCACTTATCTATATACATACAAGATGCATATAAAACATTTCTGAAAGTTGTTTTGAAGATAATAACCTTGCGCCGTTAAGTTGTTAAAATGAAGTATGGGCTGATGAGAAAACTCTACATAAAACATGGCAATTGTGACACTGTAATCTGAAAGCGTATTTTTTATAGCGAAAGATGTCTTCCCGAGGCGAAACAAAGTATTAAGAAATAGGAAAAATTCATTAGAAAGAAAGGAAAGTGTCGAAACACGATGTAATATCACTCATCATATACGCCAGTCAATGCTAAACAGTTTCCTCACAGATAAAGAGAAGACTTGAGGCAATAGAAATATGGCGCTACAGAAGGATGTTGAGAATAGCACGAACGGAGCATACGGACATCGAGGAAATTTTAAGGAATATGAGAACGAAAATGACACTTGTGCTGAGGATTAAACAAAAGCCAATTGAAATTTGTGGAGCGTAATGATTAGAAAATTATTAATTGTTTAAAAATTATTTCGTTTACGTCCCGAGTGCGAGAATAAAGTTAGCGGCCTAATGCGAAAGCACATCAAGCTTTAAAGTTGTTTCCTTAATTGGGGAAGGAACAGAAGTTCAATTCCTATCGGAAGAAATACTTTCTTTAGGAGGGCCACTGAGCTCGAGAATAGACATTAAATTCAATGTTGAAGACGAAAATTACCCCCCCCCACCAAATTTAAAAGACAAAGACGCCTATCGAAACCCGTTTATATTAGTAAGAAATGTAGTTTACTATAATGAATAAGTATTATGGGAAATATTCAATACCTTAGTTGTGCAAATAAATTAAAAGTAACAAATAACGTGAAATGCAGTATGTATGTATATATATATATATGTATGTCATTCGAGATGAAACAATGATGTAGATTGAATGTAGATGTTGATGGACAAGACGGCAGTCATCTGTGAAGATGACGCTATGAACATGAAGCTCTCTCTCTCTTCCCCTCTCTCTCTGTATATATATATATATAGTTGGATTGATTTGAGTTTTGATCCTGGGCTTCACGCTATTTGCGATCGTCACTTTGTCTGACGATCGCAAATAGCGTGAAACCCCGGGTCACAATCTCACATCAATGCAACTAAATATGTTAGATCTATCACTGATATTGAGCGCTTTCCAATAAGTACCGCGCATATATAATATATAAATAATATATATAAAAATTGCTTATATATATTTATATTTATATGTATACACATTATATATATATATATATATATATATATATATATATATATATATATATATATATATATATATATAATGCTATAAAAGTTATTTTTAGTTGTTACACGTGTTGGAGTTGCTACTCTTGTTCTTTTTTATTTTATTAAACGATGAAATTTATAACAAGGAATTTCTAAGGAAGTAACAGGTTTTTATTTATCAATCTGACGGATTTCTTCACTTTAAACGTTATTTTAGTGGATACCCATATTTGAATAGACGCCCATTTATTTATTAATCAGTATCTTTATTTATTTTTGTTTGATGGCCTGAATATTCGAAAAATGGTATTAATTTGAAATATGCGCTCTCCGGTAGGATTCGAACCTGCTCGAGAAAACATCGTTAGATCCGACGTATTCTAGACCGACTCAGCGACGGAGAGCATAGCTACTTATCCCCTCAGTTTTGCCTGACTGTAAAGGTCAGTCAGTTAAGTACCAGACGTGATACACGCTAGGGGGATCATGTCTCTTTCGATTCATGACCAAGATTTTAATTCAGTAGGTTGTCGTTTATCTCAGCGGTAGACTGGTTTCCAGTCAAGGCAATAGAAGTCTAAAAATCCCAGGAGAAGAGATGGATTCATCCCTTTCTCAAAGGTATTTGCGCGTATTGAATGTAACAAACCCGTTTGGAATTAGAACTTGACTCTCCGATTTCTCATTAGGATCTGATATCTATTACACAGTAATCCGAAAGCGTATTTGTATAGCGAAAGATGTTTTCCCGAAACAAAACAAAGTATTAAGAAATAGGAAAATTTCCTTAGAAACAGAGAAAAGTATCGAAACACGATGCAATATCAATCACCGTATACGTCAGTCAATACTAGACAGTTTCCTTACAGATAAAGAAGTGACTTGAATCTATTGAGATAGACGTGTTTACATACCTCTAAAGGTAACGCTGCTTAATTTGAGCGATCAAATAGGAATAGGTGCCTTCAGATTCACTTGAACTTATCTATTAATATAAGCGTTTATTTAACTTGTCAACAAGTTTGGGCTACCCAATGTAAATCGAAACTCACTAAGCCCTAGTAAATGACTTGCGAGATCAGCTTAAATAAATACAACAAGATTCCCTAGGAGTAGGGATGGGTAAACGATGAGAAAAACTCTAAAGACAGAGAAAATAATTTTTACTTGTTATTTTTCTTGTACTGTACAGAAGAGTCAGAATGTACATTTATTTTTTCGTTTGTTATGATATATAAATTTTAATGTAGCCTAAAGGAAGGTGGGGGATCAAATATTTTTTTGTTTTCTTTACTTTTTTCCCCATTTTCACTCCGAGCATTCCAAGTGATATCTGAAATACCACTTATTTTCTGAAACATTGTCAAATATGTAAATACTAAAATATATAGACAAGGAACACCATTGGAAAATTCGTAAACTTAAGTAATCAGCACATATGCTAAGCCACAAAAATCTCCTGAGCCGACCAAGTATAGAAATAAATACAATATGGGAACCAGTAATAATGAGTGTCAGAGAAAAGCGATAATAACAACAAAGTTGCAATATGAGTTGTGGTAAAAACAAGAATTGATAACAGCAAAAATTACAATATGAGCACTGGTAAAAATGATTGATGAAGACGTTAGGTTTATAATACCCAGAAATTCATACACAGATGTCTTCAAGGACACATGGATAAAGGCGTTGGCTAGATCCAAACAGTGTGAGTTCAATACCCGGTTAAGGCAGTGGAGAACTTTCAGAGGGAAAATTAACAGGAGATAACTGACATCCATTAATACATGGCACGTGGAACTAGAACAGTCTATGAAATAAAGGGTTCAATTCGACATTCCAACCACTTGAAGAAGGCCGAACCGTATAACGACCGAAACGTTGTAATAAACATGGCGACAAAGATGAGGACAATAGTCCGAATAATGTACATAATACCTCATCTCAGAAATATAGACAGATATTAAAATAAATAAATATAAATACTAAAATATGCAAATACAAAAATATGTAAATTACAGTTCATTTTTATTGTTTATTATTATTATTATTAATAATATTATTGTTATTATTATTACCATTATTATTATTATGAATATTCTTCTTCTTATTATTATTATTATGAATATTATTATTATTATTATTATGAATATTATTATTATTATGAATATTATTATTATTATTATTATGAATATTATTATTATTATTATTATGAATATTATTATTATTATTATTATTATTATGATTATTATTATTATGAATATTATCATTATTATTATTATTATTATTATTATTATTAATACTGGTAGGTTTTATAAAAAATAAAAAAATAACAGATAACATAAAGGATAAACATTCACAAAAATATATCCAATGTTCTAAAATTATAAACCAAAATGAAAGGTGTTGGGGACAACACTACCGGTTTAATTCCAGGCTCTTCGGCGGACAAGTTAACGATCTTTTTGTTCTTTTGTCGTGAGTTCATTTCTCACTTGGTGCTCCTTATTTGTAGCCTTGTGCCGATATAACCTAAGATTCAGCCATGCGATACGTAACTGACGAGGCAGATTTTTTTCCTCGCAGTAGAGCTACGATAGACCAGTTGCCATCCAAGGCTACAGAACTGTCATGCTATTTACCTATAGCTGGAGGGAGAAGAAGAGGATTAATAACTATCCCAAGGTTATTAGCACGTAAGTGAGTGTGTAATGGATACGACGGGAATTCGAACTCGGTTCTCCGATTCCCCAATCTGAGCCGCTATCCATTACTCTAAACTATAATAACTTAAATCGTCACACAAAATGAATGCTTAACCCAGGAATAAAATTGCTGCATTGCATAAAAATAAGACAAATTTGCATATTTTCAATGTTTTATTGAATAACATCCTAATTCAGTCACCGTCAGTTCTTTGATGCTTTCTCTCCTTTAGGTATCTTTAGCAGTTTTCTAGTGCATTGAAATTCTTTCTCATTAACCAATTAACTGCCAACATTTTTTTACTGCGCATTTTTTGCCCAGACTGGTGTCTGAGGAGTTTATTTATTCCTTATATTTAATTTCAGTGGTTACCATTGTAATTTTTATAGAAACTAGAACATCAGATATATATGTGTATAAAACATCAAAAAGTAATATTGATTAGAAATAATAAAAAAAATACTTTTCAAAAAAGTCATTATTTTTCTACTCGTGAAATGTAAAATTACGACAGAAAGTGTCTTTTTACGGCTAATAATAAAAACTTTAAATGCTAAATGTTGTAAAATATACCTCTGCAAATACAATGTATGTAAGCAATTCAATGTAAATACAAGAAATAACATGTAGTGAGTTTAATTTTAACAGATCCCCAAATGGGGTTCATGGCAGGTAACGGGTTAGAAGA
Organism: Acanthosepion lycidas; assembly: GCA_963932145.1. Taxonomy (NCBI): domain Eukaryota; kingdom Metazoa; phylum Mollusca; class Cephalopoda; order Sepiida; family Sepiidae; genus Acanthosepion; species Acanthosepion lycidas. The sequence goes on along the minus strand of OZ010577.1, from coordinate 46,456,653 downwards.
AATCTGTAGAGTGTGGAAAAATACGAATTCGGAGATGCAATGGCTGTAAAAAAACGGTGAATGAAACTTACCTTTCAACGTGTAACCATTTTCCTTGTCACCAAATTAATATACATTTTATCGTTATCCTTAAGGAATGTTACGCCTGTTCAGTTAAATAATTCTAAACCCTACCTTTATTTAGTATATTTACGAACAGTACATATTCTAGTCAATCGTTTATTTATCATGATGGAGCGCAAAGTAGAATACTTCGTCCCAGTAACATCTTTCCGGAATTTCTTTCGAGGAAGCTTGGACTTTGGCATTGTTAGTTGCATTTCATTGCATCAATGGATTGAGGAATCAACGCAATCCTTAATGCTAACGACTCCTATCGAGTACCATATGTCGTTTTAATGTTCATTTCGCCAATATTGTCTGAAGCTACTTGGTCGAAGAATCAACGCTGTCATCGATGCTAAATTCTGTTATCTTACCTGATGTATTTTTTACATATATTCTAAGACTTCTTGATCGAAGAATCAACGCAATCTTCGATGTAAACGATAGCGATCACTTTCGCACTAATCTTTGATAAAGGCATAAACCTGTTTCTTTTTCCTTTAGCTATAGGTCAGATAGCAGAGTAAGCTGAGCTCTTTAGTCTAGGTGGCGACCAATCTAAGAAACGGAAACACTGAATTCAAACCATGCACAAGCAACGGAAAACCTTTCCACTAACGCTCCCATGAAGGAATAAAAATAAATAAATAATAGGAATCTGAAGAAAGTAATGATTACCTATGTTCGGAAAGGACATGGCATTTAAACAAAAATAACTGACTGTTTACATCAGAGTTTCCTAACCTGGGCACTATTCCTCACTTCATGAGCAATTTCAGAAATCTTCAAAGGATACACGCAAAAAAAAAAAAAAAAAAAACTTTAAAAAATAAACACACAAAAAACAAAACAGTAGACAATGTAAATAACTGTATCACATTTCAATATAAATATCTCCGCACCCCCCCCAAAAAAAAGAAACCGAATATTTTGGTATTTCCTATAGTTATGAGAAAGATCATTAACATTCAAATAGCTCTTTGGGCAAAATAACATTTCTTTCGGATATAAATCAGATAAGGAAAGACCAAGAACAACAAAAAATATTTGCAGGAATCTTATCAGTAGTCTTATCATTTTAATTTTGTAATTATGAACAAAAATTGTTTAATTATTTTTTATCATCACTTACAACGCCGAATGACGGATTCTCTTTTATACAGGTTCAATGGGCATATTTTTGCCCGAGCCCACGGTCTCGGAGATCCCACGGTCTCGGAGATCCCACGTTAAACCGGCCTTGTGACACATGATGCCCACGTGGGGGTTGACTAAATATAGTCGGTCAGTCAGGCGACTGGCTGATCAGTTGAACTCTCTGGTTTCGGGGGGGGGGGGGGTGGAACCCGAAAGAGGCTACGCCGAAGGGCGGATTCTCTATCGCGGAGGTAAACCGAACCTGAAAACGTTAAACCGGCCTTGTACCACATGATGCCCTCGTGGGGAAGTGACTAAATATCGTCGGTCAGTCGGTCGACTGGCTGTTCGGTTGAACTTAGGGTGGGGAGGAACCGGAAGGAGGTTACGCTGAAGGGCGGATTCTCTTTCGGGGAGGTAAACCGACCCTGAACCCGTTTATTCCGGATCAATGGGCATGTTTTTGGCCGAGCACACGGGATCGGAGATCCCATGTTAAAAAGGCCTTGTGCCACATGATGCCCTCGTGGGGGTGACTAAATATCGTCGGTCATTCAGTAGACTGGTTGATCGGTGGGACACCCTGCCTTCGGGCGGGGAGGAACCCGAAGGAGTCTACGCCGAAGGGTGGAGTCTCATTCGGGGAGGTAAACCGACCCTGGACCCGTTTATACGGGTTCAAAGGGTATTTTTTGGCCTAGTCCACGGGCTCGGAGATCCCACGTTAAACCGGCCTTGAGCCACATGATACCCTCGTGGAGGGGTGACTAAATACAATCAGTCAGTCGAGGTCGGACGACAGTTAGTCGAATACGAACGTATCAGCGACCACAACTAGATTACTCTGCGTTATACCTATTATATCAAGTTCCTAACGTTTTGTACGTCGAACCGATTTTAGGACCGACTTAGTACAAATACAAGTCTCCACTGTGAAAATCACTCCACAACAGGTTAGAAATGGCATCATGACCCTTTCCACTGACAAAAAAAAAAAAAAAAAAAATTACATAGATAAAGCCCTTCGTAAAAGTGGGCTTTACTTATTATTATTATTTTCTTTGATTTCTGTTGCATACCCATTTCACTGTGAGTCCCAACCAGAGACCTAAGTTTAGAAATGGCTTCATGTCATTCTCCACTGATTCTTTTTGTAAAAAATAAAAAAAAATATTGCGTGAGATACCCGCACGCCAACAAAGTGATGCTTAAAAATATACCACTCATGATATCCAGTCTGATAGGCGAATACCAAACAAATGCGTCACGTTCAAAAGTGTTCAATATGGGCACAGGTTTTGATAAAAGCAGTGCATAACGTCGTACCTTGAACTCGGAATTGCCTTCTGATTGGGTGACCCAGGCTGCTCAAACGGTTTTCGATTGAGCCCGTTCCCAAGTATCTAGATGTGAACACCACGTCTCCTCGGCATCTTCATCCTTCAAGCTTAAATCCCTCTCGACATTTGGTGCAAGAAGTTACATCGCCACTTTCATTCATGAACAGATATGCACTTATCCTATTATAATTCTGCCGGTTTCTCAGTTTTATGCCCATTGTAGCGAACAGCCCTCATTCTGTTCATATGTCACTCAAACAGCTTCTTCTCGAGATCAGCCATACTGTGGAACTGACTACCAAAAGAGTGTTTTCCTGATCACTATAATCATAACCTGTTTAAGTCCAGAATTAACCGTTATCTTCCCCACATATCCGCATAAACTGCATCTCTTAATCTGTAAGCCGCTACGTCGGGACTTGTGCAGGGCGAATCTCATTATAAAAGAAAAGTTGTCATGTTACGCCCTGAGATAATCAATTGAAAATTCCTGTTTAATTGCGAGGATAGACGGAAGAAAAGGTATATTAAAGGTGTTGATTTGTTTTGCGGAAAAGAATGAAAGGAATGAATGAATGAATGAAGGAAGGAAGGAAGGAAGAAAGGAAGGGAAGACAGAGGAAATGATAATGCTCGCATGTGTTTAACATCTGCTTCTGAGAAATGGAAATCCTCGTCGATATTGAATCTTTTGATTTGTACCCACTTACTTTTTTTTTTATAAGGCCCTGCTTTCATACTGATGACTGTCACTGTACTATTTTGTTCAAAATGTTAATGTCAAATATTTACCGATGCAACAGTCCTCGAATTTCGCAAGGAGCTTATTTGATCATTAATCTCTTACCCGCCAAATATTTTGAGAAAAACTTTTCATTTTTCGGGCGAATTTCTTATTTGTTTTTAATATAGTAATTAAGAAAGTACCCGAGCGGTTGTTAACAACTCTTAGGTATGAGAAGACAACTGCAGTCGATTCAAATTCAAAAGGGCTTAACAAGTAGGAAGATCGACGTATAAACACGTATTTAGCTGGTTTTGGACGTTATGTTTTGGACGTGTCTATTCGTCCGGGTCTGAAGGAGTCACTTTAGGTAAAACATATATACACATACTCGCCGAATTTAAATTCATCGAAAAATTCAAATACTGATTGATTGATTCGTTTTGTACGGCTTACCAACCCTTTGAGCGCTATCTAAAGCCAGAAATTTGTTTTAATTGCAAGAGATTTTTTTAGATAATAATGAAACAAGTCTTACTAATTAGCACAAAGCTTGGGTGGAGTGAAAGTGGATTCATACGTTTTCCAATGGTACGCGTAAGTGAACATAACGAAACCAACTGGGATTGGAACTCGGTTCTCCGATTAACAATTTCAAGCCATTATCCATTACACCACCCGCACATTCAAGCTTACAGTAAAAATTAATTTAGAAATTCATTAAATTTTCACGGTTATTTCTAGTTAATATTAGTATTTCAATAGTATAAATATTATTTTCTCTTTGCTTACCATCACTGTTTTGATACAATTATTAGTATAACTAGTAAGGTTTTATATGACTAGACCGGATTCAGATAATTATTCCGAATAATCTTAGATATTATAGTTATTCCCGGCAAAAATCAAATACGTTGTTATCGAGGACAGTTAAATTGTGTGTAATCCTAACTGGAAGATTTTAAAATAATACTAGTGCATAATATCTGATAAAATGACTCCTGCACTTTTCACGCAATCATTTTCTTCCAGACAGGTTAATTGGAACGATATTTCAAACACTGGTTAGTTTTGCAACGTCTACTTTACCTGAGAGCCAATTATTAGATTTATGCTGTGAACATCGGGACGGCGTGCTGTATTGTCGCTTATCTTAAAACCAATACTTCTGCTTCATTTCGGCAAAGCTTGATGACTGATGACTTATCTGGCTTCTGTTTCCTCGTCAAATTTAAGAGCCTCGCTTTCGTACATTTGTGTTGAAGACGAGTGATAAAAACACTTCCTCCTCCCAGAACACAGGGAGGCCGTATAAAGTTCCTTTTTCGCGTTCCTCTCGCGTTCAGGTTCGCCTTATGATGGATAGGAATTGTGGTTTCTTTCCCGGTGTTTCGTAGCCGTAATCTAAAGTCTAACTTATCGGCGCGAGTAGGGGAAATTAGAAATTAAATACGCCTTTATTAAAACGGACAGAAATATGCAGTAAAGGGTGGGGCTTAATAGTAATAATAATAATAATAATAATCGTGTATAAAAAAGAAAGGAACGCAAACAAGGAAGATTGGTTGAAAGTGTAAATGATGAAGATGAAGGGGGCAAAAATAAAGAAAAATTAAGACAGAAGAAAGGGAAAAATAGAACACTATAGATTCGAAAGAAACAGAAGAGGGAGAGTGGAAGAGAGAGAATGGAGAAGGAGAGAGTATGAGAGAGAGGGGAGAGGGGGAAGTGAGCCAGAGAGATAGGGAGAATGAGTGTGTGAGAATGAGAGGGAAAATGTGGGTGTGAGAGAGAGAAAGTTGTGGAAAAGGGAAAACAAATGACAGGAATAAAAAATTGGAAAAAATAGAAATGAAATCGAAGTACATGAGAGGATAAATAATAAAAAAAAAAGAGAGAAAACAGTGAAGCAAAATGGATGAGTCAAGAAAAAGCAGCAGAGAAAATGAAAAAAGAAGGAAACGCAGTGCCTATAAAGAAGAAAAACAGCAAATGAAGAAAAAAACAAAAAAACAACAAAAAAAAAAACGAGAAAGACGGAAAAAAAATGAGTAAAAATTGTAATATGGTACCAAAAAACGAATGAAAATAGTGAATATAGGACGAAGAAGAAATGAGTGAGGAGGAGAAAAGAAACTACAATTCGTGGAGCTGGAAGAAGCTGAAGGAAGGAAAAAAGATAAAGACAGGGTAATTAGCATTTCAAAGAAAGGGAAGTAAAAGAAAAGCGTGAACTAAACGCCTGTAAGAAAGGAAAGAAAACAATGTAAGAAAGAAAAAAAAAGCGACTAAAATATTAAGGAGAAAAATCCTTATTTACTAAGGAAGAAAGAAACGACTATAAAAGAAAAGAAAAAGAAAGAAAAAATATAAGAAAGAAAAGGTGACTAAAATACTAAAGAGAGGAAAAGTTGGTCAGTAAAGAAAGAAATAGTTATAAAATTAAGGAAAAAGCAACTGAAATATAAAAAAAAATTAGTTATTAAAAAGAAAGAAAGAAAAAAACGACTATAAAACTGAAAAGAAAGGATAAAAAAGAAAGTAAAAAATGGTGACTAAAATATTAAAGAGAAAAATGTAGTTCAAAAGATAGAAAGAAAGAACTAAAAAAAAAAGAAATACAGTGTAACCCGGATATAAGAGAGTTGTCGGGACCGGAGAAGAAGTATCTTATATCCGGGTTTCTCTTATATCCGGGTTTGGTCTATTTTGTTTAGGTAAGTATCACTCTAATTTGGGACCAGAGACAATCTATCTTATATCCGGGTTTCTCTTATATCATGGTTTCTCTTATATCCGGGTCGCTTTATATCCGGGTTACACTGTAAAAGAAAAAAACGGAAAGAACGAATAAGACTGAAAAAGTAATTGAAGTATTTGAGTGAGAAAAAGTATTTGCAAAGAAAACAAGCAAACAAGAAAGAAAAGGACTGAAAGAATATAAAACGGAAAGAAAGAAAGAGAATGAGAAGCGAATGAGAAGCGAGTAGGAAAAATGTTAAAAGAAAGACAGAAAGTAAAATCTTAAATAACTAAAAGAAAACTATAAAAAACGAAACTAAGTAAGAAAAAGAAACTAAATTATTTAAGAGAGAAAAAGAAAGAAGTGTGAAATAAGAAGGTGCTGTAATTAAAATACTAACAGAAATACAAAAAGATGTCTTAATTACAGAAAAAGAGAAATACACAGGCACTATAACAATAAAGACAAACGCAAATTAGTGTTTGTTTTATAGGAAGATTAACAAGTAAGACAGAGATAACTTTTGTTTTAGCGACGACTAAAGATGACAAGAGGGTAATATGTAAGTATCTGAAATAGGAGGTTAATTATTTTTTATTTTATTAATATGGCGTGAACAGCCGTTTCCGATCGATGAAATGAAGAATAGAATACAACTAGAGTCATATTAACAGACAATAAAAAAAAAAAGAAAGAAAAACGAGGAAGAGGTAGAGAGTGAAAATCGAGTAAGATAGAAACAAAAGAGAATCAAAGAAAGGGAGAGAAGAACGGGAGAAAAAGAAAGAAAATGAAAGAACAGTAAGAAAGAGGGGAACGGTAATGAGGAGAAAGTTACAGAAATATGAAGAGGCGGGAAGCAGGGAGAATATGTTGTGGTAAAGGGGGAAGCGAAATCGTTATAGAGATGGTGCAGACGATTAGAAAAATAGCCATTTCGATCCATTAATACCGCTGTTGTCGTGTTGTGAAGCCGGAGGCAAAGCGAACCTTCCTCTGCAGATACAAAAATAAACTATAAAGCTTTTTTTTTTCTAAAATTTGCATTTTGTTCACCAACGCAAACTATTTGGTCGGCCATCTTGAATATACACATAAGCGCGCGTATGCACAATGACAATAAAAGGAAAAGAAAATGAAAACAAATCATAACAGTGATGAGAATAATATCAAAAAAAGATGAAGAATAAAAACGTGGGGGGATGAGATTTACACTAATAATGAGTGGAAAGTGCTCCTTATCGCATTTCCTTCATTATTAAAACGGTAATTTATAGCGACAAGTATATTTAAAATGATAAGGATGGAAAATAGAAGTATAGATCTAATAATAGTTGAGATAATGATAATTAAAATAAAGCGAATATAGAAAAAGTATAAATAAATGGTATTGCCACAAACAGGAAACAGTCCAAGAAAATAGAAAGAATAAAATTTTGAATTTTCATATTCGGACCGATTACCCATATCTACAAGAACAATGGATCTAAGAGACGTAAACCTGGGGATTAAAACTTGGTTGAGCCAGAAGACGCAATTGTTATATTGATTTCTCCCGAGGAGTAAAGTGCTACAGTAATGCCACGTTAGGTACCGTAGACGTTATTTTCGTAACAAACAGGTTTTTACCAGTGGAAATGCTAGCTCCCCTTCACAGATGAAGACTAAATTCCAGGCAACAAAAATGTGGTTCTACAGAAGGATTCTCAGAATACCATGGAGTAAACATGTGAACAACGACCAAATTTTAGGGAAAATGGAAACAATAAAGACCCTTATACTTAGAATAACTAAAAGGCAGTTGAAATTACTAGGACGAATAATGAGGAAAGGGTGCTTTAAAATTTGACACTCACAAGACATATTTATGGCAAGAAGGACAGAGGAAAGCAATGCATAACTTACCTAACAAGCTTGGGTAAATAGTTGGCAGAATTTAGAAGAGATATTGAAAAAACAAACCCTAAAAGAGACGGGAAGTTGTGAAGAGTCATGATCGCCCACGTAATGAAGGGAGACGGCGTATAGAGAAACATTTTATTTCCTCAACCAGTTGATTCCGAATTCATATTTTAAATTCAGATTTGTTCTCCACGCTAGAGAGCTAAGTCGTCCTGTTATTAACTCCGAAATCGAGTGTTGTATATCCCCCACCTCGTGTTAGGGAGGTCTTGGGCCACGGAATCAATTCAATAAGAAAGTTGCATTCTTATTTCACGGTCGGTGATCGCTAGCTGTTTTGTGTCCAGAGATGAAAGAACTTTAACACAGGGAATTTTACTTAACTATTTTAATAACGGTCATGTCGACATGTTCTATCTAACCAGTGGAGGTCGTTCCCCGTTCACTAGGGAGCCGTTCCAGACACGAAAAAAAAAACACGTCTACATTGTTTGACGGTTAAGAAACAACTCACTGAAAAACCTTTCTATCCTCTCTCGTTCCCACGATTGCTTAACCAATTAAAATCGACTTCCTTATTTTGTCTTCCATCTGACCTTAAAGGCCAACCCCAGGAAGTCCGAGCAGAGATACCATTCCCCCTAAATATAATAGTCTTCTAAAATATTATTTAATACGAAAGCAGGAGATGGATTCATGCATTTTCAAGGGTATTTGTGTAAAAGTGATTGCAACACGCCAATTTTAACGATCGCACAAGTAATCGGTACGTTACACATACATCCAGACTAATGGAGATGAAGATGCAAAAATCGTTTAAACGCGTCAGGTTCTCGTAAATGAATTGAGAAAACTGTACCTCAAATAAGTTATTCATAAGAATAAAAGCTGGTTCACTCAGAACCATGTTCAAAACATGATAATTGAGACGATATGAATTAATTATTAGTGTAGCGGTTTCGAAACGATGCTGCAGTTGAAGTCTGCGAGTATATTGTGGATGGTGATTAAGATTTGTAAAGATTTCCTGCCATTCAATCCCCACGCATAACCACTAGCCATTATGTGTGATGAAGCAAATACCTGAATACATCAGGCATGGCTCTCACGGTTTGGAAACCTAATTGACTGCGGGCATTAAGATGGCATCACTATCGCCAATATTCCTGGGGTTTTCAGTAAATTTTTAGTAATTTACCTTGCATTTTTCCTCGCATTTTTCAGTTCTTCCTTGGGGACGTTCCAAATACTTCATAAACAATGACTATACAAATGCTGTTTGCATGTTCGAATTTTTTTTCAATAGCTAGTATTCAGCTTCGACTTTTAAAAAAAATCATTTCACCCTAAGCAAGGCGACAAAAATGAGAACAAAAATGTATATATACCGGGTGTAACAGCAAAACTGACCAAATGGTGTAACAGCAAAACTGACCAAATGTTGTAACAGCAAAACTGACCAAATGGTGTAACAGCAAAACTGACCAAATCATGTAACTGCAAAATTGTCCATCCCACAAAATGTTTAATATCTAAAAAAAATCACTAAACTGATTGTTTCTTTTGGACAGGTTTTCAAATACGACGTTTAGCCATCATGACAGCATTTGTCGTAAGAATCACTGAAAAAAACCCTTCGAGTCATTCAGCTAAAAAGAGAATAGGTTAAAATTGTTTTGTGTCGGTCTCACTTTTTTCCCAACTGAGCAATGGTTAGAGGGAAATATCTTTCAGTTCTTCCGTAATGGTACCAACATTCATACCCTGGCTGCCATCTTCAAACTCCGTTCAAGAATCATTAAGAGACGGGTGAATGCGTTTAAAAACGCGGGAACAGTAGAGAGGAAAACTGGCTCACTGGATGTCACAACAGCAAGAGGGATCATCATTTCAACTTAGGACTAAAGAGATCAATTAGAAAAGATCCAACTCAATTCATAAGACGTTTGGTGCATGAGTGAGGATGACAATTCAATGAGCAGTGAAAAGAGTCTTAAAAATGGAATCGTACGTGAAAATTGTGAAGGATCTTGTTACTCCAGGACAGAAAGTTAGAAAGTTAGAAAGTTAGAGAGGGCGAATATCATCTTGATTAAAACGGAAAATGATCCCAGAATTATATATATATATATATATATATATATATATATATATATATAGGTAACTATACTCGTCTCGAAAAACCATCGAATTTTTGATTTGCCAATAATCAAATCAATCTCGAAGGAAAAAAAGGTTTTAAAAAAAGAAAGAGCCGCTTAGGTGGAACCTGGGTAGGTTTGTCTGGCTCACTAGGTTTGACTATATATATATATATATATATATATATATATATATATATATATATATATATATATGTGTGTGTGTATATTTGAACTTAATTTCAATGGTCAATGAGCTTCCGATCCTAATTAATAATTAACAGGTCATTTTCGTTTATGATCAGTTTCATCACGATTCTTCTAAGCTTAGAGAGTAATTATACATTCTTATTTCACAAAGTAGAATCCAACAGTGTTATAAAACCTTCTGAGAATTCCAGTAAGATATCTTTAATAATTTCTAAGATACACCAGTTCAAATGTTAACTCGACAATTTTGCTGTTATACGATTTGGACAATCTTGCTGTTACACCGATATATACATATATATATTCTTAACTATTCATGTTCTTCTCATTAGCTCTTTTATTTTCTCTTTCAGCATCGTCATACTTATCTGCGTCATCACAACGTGTGATTTTTGAAAATTTGCATATTTCTATGGACGACTTAACCCTATATCACACTAAAACACTGGTTCTCGCTTGATCACCGAAGTTAGGCAAATTCGAGACTGGTTAGTACCTAGATGGCTAGCCGCTTGAGAATATCATGCGCTGTTAGCTTGGATGGGCGGATTTTATAATGGATAACGGCTCACAAAGGGAAAAGTGTATTTACACGTGGGACTGACACAAAATGATTTTAACCTATTCACTTTTTAGCTGAACAACTCGAAAGGTTTTTCTGTGATTCTTACGACAAATGGTGTCAAGATGGCTAAACGTCTTATTTGAAAATCTGGAAAAAAGAAACTCAATTAGTTTAGTGATATTTTAGATATTAAACATTATGTGGGGTGGATAATTATGTTGTTACACGATTTGGTCAATTTTGCTGTTACACGATTTGGTCAGTTTTGCTGTTACACAATTTGGTCAATTTTGCTGTTACACGATTTGGTCAGTTTTGCTGTTACACGATTTGGTCAATTTTGCTGTTACACGATTTGGTCAGTTTTGCTGTTACACAATTTGGTCAATTTTGCTGTTACACGATTTGGTCAGTTTTGCTGTTACACGATTTGGTCAATTTTGCTGTTACACGATTTGGTCAATTTTGCTGTTACATCCGGCATATACACATTTTTGTTCTCATGTTTTGTCGCCTTGCTTACCGTGAAGTGATTTTTTTTAAAGTCGAAAAGTCCAGCTCTTCCCCCAGATGTGAATTAAATAGTAGGACTTGATAAGTCGTAAAAAATAAAACAAACCTGTTATAGTTATGGCTATAGATAACTGAAGACTGATTTTAGATGTGAATTCCATTTTTACTTATATAACGACAAAGGTTAGGCTCTTTAATAAATATTTCAAATTTGTCATCGATAGCTGAGTGTTGTCTTAAGAGTTATTTACATCCTTCTTTATTTAATAATTTAACAGTGTATTCTTCCTGCGCCCCGGCTTCTGTGATTCTCTCTATTCTATCGATTTATTTTTAAACTTCATTTTCTCTTGTGAAATCCTTATCCTGGGCCCTGCCATCGTCTCTTTTTCTTTGTTCTCCCGTCTATAACATTACATTTTTTCCCTCTTATCATCTTAATCTGTTGTTATGTTCTACTTATTTCTGGTTCCAATTTTCTTTTCTTTAATATCCTTTTCGTTCTAAACATCCTCCTTCTTTATCTTATTCCGTCGCCATCTTTTTTTTTTCGTGATTATCGTTTGGTCATCATTTCTTTCCCGCCTTTATTTTCAAAACTCTTTTCCTTCTTTTACCAGCTTTGCTTTTATTTTCATTGCAAGCTTTAATTCTTCTTTCTTTTTTTTCTAAAACCCACCATGTCACCCTATTCCTTTTCTGATTGTTATTGTCATATTCTTCATGTTTATTCTACCTATCCGAAATCTTTCTTTTCTTCTCTTCCATAGCCGGTATTCTCCTTCCCTTCCCCACTGACATCTCAGTTGTCTTCATTATTCTCCGTTAAACTCAAGCCCTTCTTTTCGCTTCTTCTCCTTTAACGAGCAGACGTTTCCCGTCTTTTCCCATTGTATTTCCTCTTAAGGCTTTTCAGTGTAATTCAACTCCTGTCGCTCGGATAAAGGGTCTTTTAAACTAATTGCCAATAACATCCCAAATCAGGTTTCACGAATCACTGCGATTTACAGGCAGACAAGTTAATCTGATAAATATTTCCTGGATAAACATTAATAATAATCATTATTACTTGTTTTTTATTTCTTTGATTTTCTTTTCTTTGTTTTTGTTTTTATTTTTATTTTCTCACTACCGGCGCAAGAAAAAAAAATGGCGTCTGAAACGACTCATCACTCTTCCTTTTTTAAATAGGGTTGGAAAAGGAATAGGAGGCGCTAAAAAAATGTATCTTCCGTTATATGCGTCAGCCAGCCTGAAACGATATCCACGTTCTCCCTTGTGGGGTAGCGATTCACAGAAGAGAATAATCATAATAACTGAAGTAAGCAGAAGGATTGTATTTTCTTGCCATCCCACGTGTTATGGTCCCGTTCCTTGTACCACGGTGATAGTCCAAGGTCGAACCAATAAAGAAAAACTCGAACACAGATATGGAATAACACAGATATATTACAAACCGGAATATATACAGAAAGGTAGAAGTGTTAGTATGAACAATCAGGTTTGGTACAGAGAACAATGTAGTCTCGACCAGTATCACTATTCCAATGTCTTGCAGTAATTGTCCGAACGCGACACTGTTTCGAACTGCCTCTGACTCGACTCTTGACACGACATAAACTACTGACACGACTTGAACTACTGACTCGACTTGAACGACTGACTGACGATATTCAGTCACCCCCACCACGAGGGCGTCATGTGGCACAAGGCCTTTTTAACGTGGGATCTCCGAGCCCGTGGGCTCGGCCAAAAATATGCCCGTTGAACCCATATAAACGGGTTAAGGGTCGGTTTGCCTCCCCGAAAGAGAATCCGCCCTTCGGCGTAGCCTCCTTCGGGTTCCTCCCCGCCCGAAGGCAGAGAGTTTAACCGATCTGTCGTCCAAGAGTTGAGGGACTGACTCACTCCTTGTGTACTCCTGAGGCGCAGTATTTTATTAAGTATGGAATAGTCCATTATTAATATTACGAGTAAGATTCCATAACATCACGCTAATAGAATGTGCCACAAGGCCAAATTAATGTGGGGAGCTCTGCGCGTACACCCGTGATAGATCCCAAAATAGTCCTGTCTCTGCAACTGTCAGTTGCGCTTGCATCGGTATTAATACCGATACTGCTTCTTTATTGAAATGAGGGAGGTGCTTCCACGAGCAGCTGTTTCTTGTGACAGGGTGCCTCTCACTAATAGTTTCAGTTGCATTCTGTCCGCAGACTGAGACCCAAATGAGTTGTGCCCTGTCCGCAGAAAGAGATACAAATGAGGCGCAACTGAGAGATAAAATGCAGTTAAACCGCCCGAGGACAGATACTACAATTTGATCCCAGCATACAACCACTAAGACTCAAGTGTGAAAAACTTTGAGAAAAAAAATTATTAAGGAGAGAGGACAATCAAAGAATAGGAATCAAGGAAATAGAAGATGACGATTGACATTGCATTTAAATTTTTGAAGAACAAATTTGACTGGAAAGCAAGAATCAGGAAGAGAGTTTCACAAGCAAGAAGTGCGAGAGAAATTGTTTACATAGAATTTATGGTTACATTTAGCAATGCCAATTGTAAAATGATGGGACCTAACTGCCAATCTAGTACTTCGCTTAAATTTGTAAAGAGGATAGCTCCTCGGAACAATTACCATGAAAATACTTATAGAAATCGTACAGGGAAGCCATGTTCGGACGGTGGGAAAATCACGGGTGTTGTGATGCCAGGTCAGGACTGATAACATTGCAGATCCTTTATTTAGATTTTCTTAAGAATTTTGACATACATAGCATTTAATGCATGGATAAATGGTAGATTTCTAAAGTTGTTAGATTCTAGGAATTATATGAAAACCAGGATAAACAGAACACGGGAGAACAAGAAATATCGCCTTTATTTTTGTTGTTGTTGTTTTTACCAATGACCCCCCAATATAAGGATCAAGATTCATTCAAAATAGAAGGTTAATGAATGAGATGTGTGATATGAGCGTGAGAGAAAGGAATAGGAAATTTAATAAATATATATGCAGAGGACACCATGGTGTATAGGTGCATCCCCCAAAATCTGGACGACCAGTGTCTGATTACTGATCTCCGCTGCATAAAATCTCACAGCTAAGTAGGGAGAAAGACTGGTTGGTATCCCATAATACATTCAAAACAAAGCTAGTAAAGTAACATCCCCTTCCAGCATACCCTGAGAAGCGGACGTACTCCCAATCAGGCTTCTTGTCTTGAACGCGAAAATGACAGGGATATGATGAATACATATTTATTGCCCCAAGACTTGAAGTTAAGATTAGAGTGTTCTGCCAAGTATCACGCGAGAGTTTGTGTTCACAAAGAACACTTTTCGAGTTGATTTTAATTTTCACCAAAAATGTACGTAGGGAATAAGGGGTGATTCAAATCTGTGGTCGTCACAAGAAGGGTCTTGACTGTGAATGACTGACCTGTTAGTACTAAATGATGGATTTCGTTCGGCCACTTTCCAAGATCAACCACGTAATAATTGAATGTAGACAATTAACAAGAAGGAATACAAGAATAGACATGATTGGGAAGAAAAACTGATCCACTTGGAACTGTGCAAGTGACTGTAATTTGACCCTTGCTACAGGCTGGAATCTGACATCGAGCACAAGAAAAAAAAATAACGGGACTTAATTCAAAAGAATCAGCAAATTTAGAAATGATTTTGTTGTTGCTAGATTTAGTTGTTTCTGGAAGAAAGGTGTGAAGACAGATAAATAGCTCATCCTGGCCAGGCAACTGAAGAATCTATGAACGAATCAATGACGGTCGTTATCGTAACACTAGGAACGGCTATGAAAAGCTTATGTAAAAGGCTGGAAGAACTTGAAATCAGATGAAGATTCGACACTATATAGATGATAGCACTCTACTGAAAAATGCTCGAATACTGAGGAGAGTACTTGAGTACTGAGGAGACGTAACATCACTTCAGCCAGGGTAAACGATCAGTTAATGCTGGTGAGTGCACTCAGTGAATAATAATAATAATAATAATAATGATAATAATAATAATAATAATAATAATAATAATAATAATAATAATTAAAACCCGACATGACAGAGTGGGCCACTGGAAAATCTGCAACTTCTACGGGAAGGAAACTGAAAGAAACTGGTATGAACACCACCCAGATCCGGTTACGGAGATAGGACCTGTTACAATTCTATGGGACTACACAATACACACTGACAGAACAATCAAAGCCAACCGCCCAGATATTGTTATTAAAGACAACAGACAAAAACGTGCCTCCTTATTGATATGGCAGTCCCTGCAGACTGCAATGTATCTTTGAAGATATTCAAAAAGCTGTCAAAATACAAGGACCTTGAAATGGAAATCTCAAAAATATAGCATATGGGAACATCAACAATCCCTGTTGTAGTTGGAGCCCTATGACTGGCTGGAAAAGATTGCAGTAAACTAATTGAAGGGATTCCTGGAAGTCCATGCCTCAAAGAGATACACAAAATTGTTCTGACAAGTACAACCCACACTTTACGAAGGTCTTTATCTATGTAATTTCTTTTTCAGTGGAAAGTGTCATGATGCTATTTCTAACCTTAGGCCCCTGGGCGGGACCCGGAAAGAAATGTGTAAACGCCAGAAATCAAATCAAATCAAATAATAATAATAATAATAATAATAATAATAATAATAATAATGTTTCACATAACTCTAACATTATTAAAATAATGTTTAACAATATTTCGACGGTATGTTTGCCTACTTCACACTATAGGAGTCAAATTAGGGGAGAACCCTGTTCGTTTTGAAGCATCAAGTCAATTAAATTCTATTGGAAATTCAAAGAGAAACATCACGATTTCTACAGAAGGTAGCAATTGTCGGGGTTCCCATCTTATATATGTTGTCCTGTGTACCAAACATGACTTGACATATGTGGGCTACACAACGGAAAAATGAAATAAAAGATTCAATAGCCATGTGTATGAGGTCAGGCACAACAATGTGACTTCAACAGATATTACGGAACATTATATTACAAACGACTGTAATTTCGACGAACATATTTAGATGTACATATCCAGAATTCACTGATTTTGTCACCCTTAAAATGTATGAGGACTGTTGCATATGCAAACTATTAACCGGGGGGAATAAACAGAATGACAGGACATTATTTACATTATTCGGACTATTGTCCTCATCTTTGTCGCCATATTTATTACAGCTTTTCGGCCGTTGTACGCTCCGGCCTTCTTCAGATGGTTGGAATGTCGAACTGAACCATCTGAAGAAGGCCGGGGCGTACAACGGCCGAAACGTTGTAATAAATATGGCGACAAAGATGAGGAAAATAGTCCGAATAATGTAGATAATGTACATAATACCTCATCTCAGAGATATAAACTTATACGGAGGGACAGGAGTTCATAGGACTTATACTAAGCTGTTTGATTAATTCCACTTAGTAGCTAATCAACCAACGGAAAATCTCGAGGTGAGCACGACCATTTCGATCTTGGCCGCTTTAATTTATTTCGGAACTTCTGCTAAGATCGAACTCATTTCGAGATTATTCATATTGTCAAGTAGCTGACAGCTTTGAAGATCATACCTCACAGACTTCATTGCTGGTCATAAAACACGAAACACTTGAGAGGGATATAAAATCACGCACCATTCCCTTCAATGTGAATATCCCATTTATTGTGTCACACGAAGATCGGTTTGGTTTCACATAAGATCAAAAGAATAAGGACCTAGCAAGGATCGAACTCACTAAACTAGCAACGTATTCAAGTTTAGTTTTTCAAACTACTGCTTTACAACTGTCGCCTTCTCGATGTTTATATGGCTGCGTTTGCAGCCGATTGTCTTTTATAAGAATGAATGCGAAGAATTGCTTGCATTCGAGCATACATGTAAGTTCATTCACAACCAAGTTAAAAAAAAAAACCCTCAGCGAAAATATTGATTGTCCAGGAAAGCGAATTAATCGTCATACCGGATTAAAGATTAAAATTAATTCAACAATTATTTCCTTAACGTCTTAATAAGGACGGAAAGAAAGCTGTTCGAGGTGTATCGAAAGCTAATCCTTCCGTCTTATTCGACAGTTCTGCTGTATTTTCAGAGAAAAAAAAAATATCCGAATATCTCAATCGGTTTCATTCTGCATTTGACGGGTTTGTTTTTCATGAATATTTCATAAAATCATTTCCGAAAATGTCTTCCTTCCTCTTGTCACTTATAAGTGATGCATACTTACCGTTATTAGTTCAAATATTATTGTCTTAGGTTTTTCTTTTCTCTTTTTGCTTTGTCTGTTCTAATAATCATTGCCATTATCCTATTAATAGTTCGTAACCGAGGTTAATAGTACTGCCATTAGGAGAAGCAGTTTTACTATTTTCATGAAATTTATCACAGCTTCGCATACCGAACGAAGATTTAGAGGCAGATTCCACGTCTGATACCGGTTCTCACCTTCACAATGTAGCGTTATACGACAGTAGTAAGCCTTTCTACTGTTTTTTTCCTGTTATACAATGATATAATATACAAACCCCAAGATGCGTTCAAGGTAGAGAGTTACTGAATGAGGTTCTTTAAAATAGTTGAACTGAGACTTTAAGAGGTCACGATAATAGTGATCGAAGAAACATCATCTCAGGAGCCTGTTCTACAAAGTAGTTGTTCTTGGGAAGAAGATTTCTTTCCTACCAATGAAATACGAATGGAAGGAGTAAGATTCGACCCTGTGTATAGAGCATGATGGCTCTTTGCTGTAAAGTTCAGAACTGGAAAAACTAAGGAATATAGCTCAACATAGCATTATTATTATTATTTTTATTTTTTTTGATTTCTGGCGTTTACACATTTCTTTCCAGGTCCCGCCCAGGGACCTAAGGTTAGAAATGGCAGCATGACACTTTTCACTGACAAAAAAAAAAAAAAAAAATTGCATAGATAAAGCCCTTCGTAAAGTGTGGGCTGTACTTGTCGGAACAATTTTTGTATCTCCTTGAGGCATGTACTTCCAGGATTCCCTTCAATTAGTTTACTGAAATCTTTTCCAACCAGTCCTCGGGCTCCAACTACAACAGGGATTGTTGATGTTCCCATATGCTACATTTTCGAGATTTCTATTTCAAGGTCCTTGTATTTTGACAGCTTTTTGAATATCTTCAAAGATACATTGCAGTCTGCAGGGACTGCCATATCAATAAGGAGGCACCGTTTTTGTTTGTGGTCTTTAATAACAATATCTGGGCGGTTGGCTTTGATTGTTCTGTCAGTGTGTATTGTGTTGTCCCATAGAATTGTAACAGGTCCTATCTCAGTGACCGGATCTGGGTGGTGTTCATACCAGTTTCTTTCAGTCTCCTTCCCGTAGAAGTTGCAGATTTTCCAGTGCAGATATTGGCCCACTCTGTCATGTCGGGTTTTATATTCGGTGGGTGCCAACATCGTGCAACCTGATACAAGATGATCAATCGTTTCTGGATATTTATCACAGAATCTGCATTTTGGGCTGACACAATATTTTAGTATATGTGCTTGATAATTCCTAGTTAGCAAGCATTGGTCCTGCGCAGCAAGGATAAAACCTTCCGTTTCCGCTTTCAACCCTGCACTTACGTAGCCACTGATGGGTACGGGTTTTGCCTACGTCAGCTTGTTTGGTACGGGCAGAGTATTGGCCATGAAGCGGTTTATCTTGTCATCGCTTCTGTATCTGGTCGGTTGCATTCGTCTTTGCTGTCTTTTTTTAAGTATTTTGCAGTTTCAGTCGGTGTATTGTGCTGTAGTTGCATCTCTACGCCCATTTGAAACTCCATTTTGAATTTGTTGGCTTCTATCATTACGGAGTAAAGACGCTTATTACTTTCATTTTCCTTGACGCATGCCATCATCCAGTCTTCTGTAGTTTCCAAGTATCTTTGGAGGCCAATTGTTGTAGTTTTGTAGGACAGTTCTAGTTGAACTAATCCTCTGCCTCCTTCGGATCTGGGCACATACAGACGATCAACATCAGCTTTGGGATGATGCCTGCGATAGCAAGTGAGAAGCTTTCTCGTTTTGGCGTCCATTCGCTTAATTTCAGCTATGGCCCAGTTAAGGACGTTATTATTATTATTATTATTATTATTATTATTATTATTATTATTATTATTATTATTATTAATAATAATAATAATAATAATAATAATAATAACAGAGGGCAATAAATAAAAAAGAAAACAAATTCCTTAAGAACACAACGTCACTGTGAACGAATTAAATAAAAACTCACCAACAAATACAGCTAAAACTATGATGTAAGGTAAGTTAAAACACACGAGTTAATTAAAAACACATGGGAAAAACCCTTACATGGACAATATATCCTCAGAAGCAACGGTACAGATGTAGATGAACACAGAGCCCATCAATGGCTGAAGAGTGCAAGGCTAAAAGCACATACTAAAAATGGTAGGTACACCACCCTGAACCAGTCATAGAAAACCATGCAGGTACTATAATACCAGATAAAAAAGCTAAGAGGCAAGACTAAAGATTAGAATAATAAATACAAAAAGCTAACAGACAAGACTAATTAAAGATTAGAATAATAAAAACCGTTTCGTCGTAGTGCCATGCAATATATTTTCATAATATATTATAATATATATATATATATATATATATATATATATATATATATATATATATATATATATATATAATAATATAATTTAATATGATAACACATTTAAATATAAGGATTTTGAAACTGAAACAGAAAAAAGTGTGTCACCTTAAAACTACTGTGATACCTATAATAATTGGAGTACTGGGTATACAATTCAGAAAGGTATAGTTTGCTTTGGTTTATGTTATTTTACGGCATATCAGCTTCAATGGGTTATGTAATGCCGAAAAGATTTTTATTGCTGGTAATATTTTTTCCCAAAATATATTACTGGTAATATTTTTTTAATGTATTGCTCGTAATTTTTTTTTTTTTACAAAATTATATTGCTGGTAATGTTTTATTTTCAAAAATGTATTGCTAGTATTTTAACTATAAAAATCTATTTTTATACTTTCAGAGTGTTTTGACCCCAGTTTGGGGGTTAACTATTTGCCCATAGATGGGACCCTAACATATGCTACCACACGAGTCGGATGGACCTGGGAACAACAGCAATTAAGAGGTGGTTCTCCGATCTTCAAAACCTCCCGATCAGAGGCCTTGCTGCCGGATGTAGTTTATCGTCATACCCAGGACGGCAGAAAGGTATAGACAAGAATATTAACAAGATGCCTGGTAGCCTCGGTGTACAAGAAATGAAAAGATTTGCTCTGTATACAACTATTGAGCTACTCAAAAATATAAACACTGTATTACTGAGCAGCAAAATGTGTGTAAATAGCATTCATATATTCACTACCTGGCCTTACCGCGAGTCTCGATGAAGGATCTTGCAAAAGATTGTCTAGAAATGAAAGCAAAATATACTACTACTACTACAACTATTACTATTACTACTAATAACAACAACAACAGTAGCAGAATTTAAGAATCAAATCAATGATGTACTCTTTTGATAAAACAGCTTATTTACCTATGTGCAGGCCGTGTGATAAAACTGTTGAAAGTGTGCAGTGGATATGCACGCAGCTGAAATAAGTTAGAGTGCAGACGATGCCATGGCAGATTAACCAGCAGAATAGACTGAGAACTATGCAGGAAAATATAGCCTCGAGCTCGTAGAGAACTGGTGGTCCTGTGAGATACGATATTTCATGTTTAAAGAAATATTAGTTTTATGAAGTTCGAAAGACTGTTTTCAGTTTTCCGTAATTCCCCATGTTTAATACGCCTTCATATATAATACCCGCCCCACCCCCTCAAAAAAATTGAGATGAAAGTGTGGGATAATGCTTCTACTCACGCATAAAACGCACCTCTTGTTTGGTATTCAAACCCTGTAAATTGTACCTCTCGAATTTGGCGTTTCCTACTCTTATTAAAAATTGGTATTAAACTTTAAATAATATTATTCGAATTTAGTTTTATGATAATTCTTATTATTTTATTTTACATTTGTAAGTATTGTTAGGTACATATGATTGTATGTGACATCTTTATGGGGTCGCAATTGCGAATGTTAGTGTCAAATTGACGTATGTTTGTGGTGAGTAGTCATTGCGCAACTGAAATCGACCTGTGAAACTTTTTTCAAGATTTTTTTGTAGCTGTGCATAATACGCACCCCTAATTTTGTTTATTTTTTTTTATAGAAAAATGCGTATTATGCATGGGGAATTACGGTAATTCATTCTGAATGGTTTACCTCTTACGAAATTTTCTTGTGTTCGAAATAAGTGAAAATCTGTAGCTGCTAAACGTGGTGAATATAGGAGATGTCGGGGACCATCCACTCCTATGGTTCTTATTTTTCTTGAGTTTGTTTTGCAGTGTTCTTGTATTGTCATGCTGGAAAAACGTTTTTCTTTACCAAAGTAGGACACTTATGCTTTTTGCCCTGTTTATCCTATCAAGTTGCTGGCAATAAATGCCCGTAGCGATGGCTCTTCCAAGATCCAATAACTGTTCATCGAACTTTCATATTTCACCAGATAAAAAGCAATGACTTTCCACTGTGGGTGGATTTCTGATATTAATGTTGTCACTGATTTCTTATTTAATGACAACCGCTGTTATTTTTCGTTTTATGCGCAACCCATTTTTCATCAGCTGTAACGATGCGACCTAAAAAGAATAAGTTGCCACTTCTGGTTAAAGTACCCCTGTAGATGTTAAAACGTACTTTTTTTCCCCTCAACTGAAAGCTCACAAGGAGGCAAAATTCCACCTTTACATTTTTTTCCCAATTAAACTCTTTAAGTGATAGATGGTCGGAGAGAATAAAGGTAAATCTTGAACCAGTCCCTTGCCAGTTAACCTTACTTCTGTTTAGTTAATTGACTCTTAATTCATAGCGGAAAAATACGTAATTATTTTTCGAACGTCTTGAAATCCTGATATCTATCTATCTATCTATCTATCTATCTATCTATCTATCTATCTCAGTCTGTTCATATCTATCTATCTATCTATCTATCTATCTATCTATCTATCTATCTCAGTCTGTTCATATCTATCTATCTATCTATCTATCTCAGTCTGTTCATATCTATCTATCTATCTATCTATCTATCTATCTATCTATCTATGTGTATGTGTGTGTTCGGTAACATGAAGTTTTAAAAGAAATCACACGACCAACTAAGTACACGTAATTAATCATGTGAGGAATAAAACATTGTGAAATCTCGTGATTCACTGCAAGTCATACTAATGCTAATATTAATGGCATTATTAGCTGTTTCCTTATAAGAAAACTTTCGGCAATCACTGACCGAACAGTTAGTGCTAATCAAGTTATACTTTTCTTTGCTCCCTGTTCATCGTATATAGTATCCATTCTCCCTATCCCTAATTTTAATTGTGTTTATTAACCGTTTCCTTATAAGGAAACATTCGTCATGCTTAGCAACCAGTGATAAGTTCGTTTGTTATTTACGAATCCTTTCTGATAAAACATTTTTTCATGAAAATAGTTTGCTAAAGTCCAGTAACATGCCATTTTCCAGTATTGTTGGAGGTTTCCTTCCTAACCTTTTATCTGAAGAGGTGTAAAAAATGTTAACATCATGATTGTCAACATCTTGGCTATACCATTATTTTCGCTTCCAGTTTCATACTGTTTGTGTTATTTGGCACGGTTCTTTGTTTATGGTTCAGCAGCGCTAGTCCACGAGTTCCGAAGAAGAACTACCAGTAATTTCCCTGTAGATTTCCCGGATCGCCATCCAGCTGATGAAGGCTGGTGCGAAACGGTCGAAGCGGTGTGATAACATTTTAGTAAAATGTTCTTCTTGAAATTCCTCAAGTAATGTACAGGGTGTTTAAAAAAGAATACGCCCAAATCATTGCTCTGTTTTTTCAGGTCTATAGCATTGTAGTGGTCTCAATCAGTGGTTATTTGATAGAGTAGTTATCAAATTTTTTATTGGGTGTCAGTTTCACCGCTGTCGTTAGTATAACTTCCGGTGCAGCTGAATTGTGGGAAGATCATTCAAAATCGCGACTCCTCAGAAGAAGGCGTTTTGCGTGCTTGAGTTCGCGAAAACAAACGACATTGTTACGGTGCAGGCAGATTCGAATGACTTCATTTTTCAGCAAGATGGAGCACCACCCCATTGGCATCTCGGAGTTAGAGCTTATCTGAATGAAAACATGCCTCAGCGATGGATTAAGAGGAGAGGTGCTAAAGACCTCGCTCTCTGTGCTTGGCCTGCCAGATCCCCGACCTCACTGTGTGTGACTTTTTCTTGTGGGGATATGTTAAAGACCAAGTTTATGTTCCAGCATTTCCAGCAAGTATTGATGATTTGAAAGATCGAATAACAGCTGCAATCAACACGGCAGACCGTGACATGCTGAGGCGCGTTTGGGAGGAATTCTCATATCGGCTTGATGTCCACTATGCCGTTGGTGGCCATATTGAGCATTTATAAAACATGAAATGAAACTTGAATGTATATACAACACATGTGTTCATGCTAGAGGTTTGTAAATTTTTTCGTTATTGACACATCACGTGATGATTTGGGCGAATTCTTTTTGAAACACCCTGTATTTTATTCTATTTGGTACAGTTCTTTATTTATGATCCTGTAACGTCAATCCACAAGTTCCAAAGAAAGAGGTTCAAATGTGAAGAATTATCAGTAATTCCCCTGTAGATTTCCCGGATCGACCTGATGAAGGCTGGTGCGAAACGCTCGAAGCGGCGTTTAACATTTTAGTGATTGTTCTTCTTGAAATTCCTCAAGTGATGTAGTTTCTGCTATTTGGTACGGCTCTTTGTTTATGATCCTGCTACGTCAGTCCACAAGTTCCGAAGAAGGATCTTCCTTTGCTAAGATCTACTAATTTAATTCGCTCGAAGCTCTTTTAATCATTCTTCTGAGAAAAGCTGACAGTTTGGATTTTTCTGAAGGCAATATATGCGCCAGGCATTATATGACTAATAAATATTTCTAAATATCATTATTTTCCATATTTACATGTCGATTACTTTCTTTATCTAACACGAAGGAGAACATGACCAAAACTGTGTGCATTCCATTCCAGGCATTCATGCCAAAGAATATGATTGTGCCCTAAAATGAAGGCTGGAGAAATGTCGAAAACCCGTAGTCAGGAGGTGAAACAATGAAATCAGGTATAACTGATCATGTATGGAGAGAAACATGTAGTCATCAGCCTCTGTGAAATGAAGTGAACATACTGGACAAGGAAATACACTCAGTTAAACCTCCGACAGAGTCAGCGATTATGCTAGGCTATGGAAACTTCCTTAGTAGGATTGTCATAGAAATAAATAAATTATAGAGCTGGTAGTAAAATAAAGACAAAAAAAAATCAAAGAAAGATAAATGACAGCAAGTCTTAAACAGCAGCAGCAGTTGAAGCAAATGAGAAAGCTTTCAGTGAGGGCATTGGTTCCTGGATTTGGTGATATAGTAGTTCTGATTTCCATCACTAATCCGAGCAGTTTGTAGTTGGACTTAATAGAAACAGGGCAAGTACCAAAAAATAAGAACTAGACATGATATTCTTGAATACAAAAACTGAAACTAAGATAGTCTAACCCCGTAGATTAAAGGGTTCACTTAAGAATTCCCATGTAGGTTTCCCGGATCGATATACAGCTGATGAAGGCTGGGTGCGAAATGGTTGAAACGGTGTGATAACAGTTGAGGTCAATAGTCCACATGTAAATAGTGTAAATAAAGCACAGGCTAGCAATAATAATAATAATAATAATAATAATAATAATAATAATTGGACAGGTTTTTCTAATGTTGTTATTATAACAGAAGACTGTTCATAATGAATTTATTAAAAGACTACATTTAAGTAATTGATTTTTACAGGTAGAATATGATGGTAATTACATTGAAATAACTCTTTGTCATTAGAACTCTCTTCAAAGTTCCTCGCAATTCCAAGAATCATGGACTGAACAGTCTTTCTGAAAGTTAATCAAAACTATACATCAATCTATGGATCGGCTGGATCTTGTAATGTTTCTTGGTACCAAATATGGAATCTGTGTACCGATTTTGAATTCTGATTGATGAATTTAGCGTTAACGCCCTTGAAATGGGTGCAGACCACATTTGGGCAAAATATATTTCATTCCACAATATCCTGACAAAACCTCTCGTCACTGACATGTCATGAAGATTGATGGGCAAGAAAATAGTGAGTAATCACTGGAACAAAACATTCATATTTGATACTTTTATAATTCACACAATATAAGGCTCAAGAGACACTCCAGTTTTAAACATTAATCTGAGAAACGGTTGCATACAACTGACAGTTTAAATATTGAAATGACCAATAAATATCCACACATACGCACATACACAAAAAAATTACCGTTAAAATGGTTGATGGATAAGCCGTGTGATTTGAATGAAAAGTTTTTGTTATTTATTGATTTGATTTTTACGGATTATCAACCCTATAAGTGCTATTTTAAGCCGAAACATTTTGGATTGTAACCTTATTTTTTGCAGAGAATATTGCATGAATAATTATTTTGAGAATAACAATGACTTTTCCGGATGCAATTCATACTATTTAACCCATAGGTTGGAGAGGGTATGGATTCATATCTTCTGTAAAGGTATTTGTACGTAAGTGAATGTAACGAAACCAACTGGAATTCGAACTCGACACTCTACTTTCATAACAACTATCCATTATATCACCGGCATATCTGAATGAAAGATTAACCGAAAAGAAGCGAAGAATATGAGAGTAAAGTGTATAGAATATAATTCTCATTTAACTTAAAATTGTGCTGTTCAGAGAAGCATCCACACGGGAGTCAATTCCAAGAAGTAGAAATTTCTGGGAAGAAACTGGTTTTGTGGAAATGTTTCCTTACAGTTAGAATAGGGGCGATATGAGGGTGATTCAACTATGTGGAAGTATGATGGCGGGTCTTAGCTGTAAAGGTCTGAACTGATTGAAATAAAGAATGGAACTCATCTGAACATTTACCATGGAAATGATGATAGGCTAGCAACGTCATGTCAGTGGGGATAGAAGTTACAGTGTAGAGAACAAAAGCATGTCCCACAAGAACGAGTAAACGATTTTATACCCTATCCAGGCGGGAAATTGCTGATTGAGTTTTGCCAGCACAGACATGACAGTAATACTTCATTTCCGGTCTAATTTCACCTTTGTAAATATAAAGAATGGCAGAAAGAATAAGGAATCGAATGAGTCGACCAATTTTCCAGCATCTTCAGCAATGGATCTTGAATATATATATATATATATATATATATATATATATATATATATATATATATATATATATATATAGGATTGGTGTATACGGATTAAATTTCAGTAACCAAAAAAAAAAACTATTCTTAAAAGAGTGTTCAATACAGAGTGGAGCAAATATAAATATATTATAGTTCTGCATTTAACACCATCACTTGATAAGACACCAGAAGTGCTGAAACAAAATGGCTATTTTTGTAGTGATTTTATAACATATTTATGTTATAATTGTCGAATAATATATATATATATATATATATATATATGTATGCATGTATGTATGTATGAAACGAAAAGCAGCTGCCAAAAGAGTCTGTCTAAGATTGCACACTGTGTTCAATGCCATAAAAATGACTTCAGTTGGACGGTATTGTACAGCACTTTCTGCTTGAAGCTGTATTCTCCTCGAACTTTGTATTATTGTTCCTTTGGCATTGACTACTTTTTTTGCCGCATCTGCGAACCTTTTTTGTGGTGGAAGTTTTTATTAATTTATTTTTTTGTTTTCATCTATTTTGATCTTGGCCAGATAGTTTACCCCCCCCCCCCTAGCGAATTTGATTGGCCCACCATCTTGAACTCGGCAGCTGGTATAAGATTTCTTATTTTACAAACTACAGTTACCGACCGACTGATGAAACTGGTAGTCGTGGTCGGTCACGTCCCACTTGAAATTATATATATATATATATATATATATATATATATATATATATATATAACTGCCATAAATAGACAAAAAATATTTTTGTTACCACTCATGATGGTAATAGAGAAAAAGTAAAACTTAAAAAAAGGGGTAGCTAACCGGTTTCGAACCTCGCTAAACAGAACTAAATCGAGGTTAATAAACTGAATTATCACTAAAAAATCGACAATATGTATTGAAGAAAAGAAAATAAAGAAGGGAAAAAATTTTTTAGATGGAAATTATTTGGAGGACTAATACGAAGTCCTTCTGTTTACACAGAGAGGGCTTCAACGATAGAATTATACATAGCCTGTTCTGAAATTAAGTTGGATGATGAACTTAGGTTTATTAATACTACTCTCTGTAACAATGCCTATCCTTTAGGCATTGTTCAAGCAATTATTAAGAATAAATTGCTGAATTCAATAAAGGTAAACCTGGTATAGTAAAAAGATATCCTGTGTACCTGCACTTTCCTTGGCTGGGTAATATCATTGATAGATATGCTAAGCAGGTTTCTGTAGCAGTTCGACATTGTTACTTTATCGCTAACGCTCGTATTGCTTTCTCTCTAAGCCTGTCCTTCCATCTATGAGTAAGGACGTTCTCCTTCCACATCAAAATAGTTCTTTAATTTATCCCTTTAAAGGTAGTTGTGGCTCGTGCTACATAGGGAGAACGACTCAAAAGCTGCATACCAAAGTAAAGCAACACGTCCCAATGAAAATGCGAAACCTTAAGTACACTCCTTCAGACATTCTGACCAATACGTATGGGTCTTCCATCGTAGAACACCTAATAAATAGCCATAATTGTGCTGCTAGTTTCAGTGCAGACTCATTAACAGGTCTCACTCGAATTACCACTTAAAAGTGTTGTCGGCCATGTATAATTCTATCGTTGAAACCCTCTCTGTGTAAACAGAAGGACTTCGTATTAGTCCTCCAAATAATTTCCATCTAAACAATTTTTCCCTTTTCTATTTTCTTTTCTCCAATACATATTGTTCAGTTTATTTAGTTCTGTTAAACAGGTTTTTTAAAATAATTTAGACATACTATATCTGCTTATTTTTGCTTTAATCTTTTCAAGTCAACGAATCAATTTCTTCGTAGCCTTGGAAAATTGATTAAGAAAAATACCAAAATTTTCTTTCACATAATTTTTATTTTCCTAAATATTTTTAATCACAGCTGAGACAATTTTTAATCGGTTAAATTGTTTGTGTATATGTATACGTGTTTCTGTAAAACTTTGCTGCTACAAACATAAGAACTTTGTTGATATGCTCATAGCTGACTTTATTTTTGTCTTTTCTATAGAGAACTTATAGGATTTTAAGTTTTTGCTTATTTTTATTTTCATGTAGTATAGATGTATTTTCTACTAATATCTCTCTCAACTCTCAGTGTGGACATGAGTGTTCCTTTAAGTGCTGTAAAATTGAACATTTCACATCCAAGTGAAATGCAGGCCTTCTCGACAGCATCGTTGTTGTAAAACCAGCATATTTATTAACATTTTTATCAGAGATGCAATCACCAAAGGGCATCTAAATTGGTATACAACGTTGAACTTTTGTAAGATGCTAGTTACCGTAGAAAAATTGTTTTTGACAACTAAATTTGGTGTAGTAAACAACTAACCTCACTTTTTTACTTGGCTCTGTGGGGGGAGACATTAGTGTTTATGTCTTTTCAGATTTTTTCTTCCCGTTTATAGTTAGAATGCATTTAATTACACCATAGCAATTTGATATGTTTACAGTTATTTGATGATATATTTATTTTTATTTATGTTTATATTCCTAATACCTTGTCTAATTTGTTAATCAACGTCGTAATCAGGAAATTCATTATTAATGAGAGATTGTTTAGTATATTTTTTTTTAATTCAGTATAGAAAATTCTGTTTGTTTGAGAATTTGATTTTGCACGGTTTATTAAGTTTTGCATAATAACTATTTTGTAATAATTAGGACATCCACTTATATAGTTAAGAGTGCATGTGTTTTTGTTAGTTTTTTTTTATATGGAGAGGTAGTAAATGCATTATTATTATTACTGTCTAGCAATAGATAGAGAAACGACATTTTTTCTCCTTGTATGTGAACTTAAGGACAGTGATTTTTTGAATATATATATATATATATATATATATATATATATATATATATATATATATATATATATATATATATATGTGAAAATATTGTAGAAAATAGGAAAGAAGCTGATTTGGTAAATAATCCAAAGTTCCTTAGTATTTTTGTTATTATTTTTAAAAAATAGTGCTCGATACGAAAGCAGAGCATAAATATAATTATTTATTTAAAAATATGATTATTTATTTAAAAATATGATTCCAACTCGCGAGTTGGAATCATATTTTTAAATAATATATATATATATATATATATATATATATATATATATATATATATATATATATATATATATGAAGAAATATAGTCTTAAGATTTGCTATATTTATGGGATAAAGTGCTCAATATCAGAGATAGAACGTGTGTAAATATAAACTCATGGCCTGACGATTGCATCTAGCATGAAACAGACTATCGCCTTTAAGTTTGACTTCTATGTTCACTGTTATATATATATATATATATATATATATATATATATATATATATATATATATATATAATGCTACACTTGAGGTAACGAGTGAACTTGAGACCCAATAGATGTTCAAATCATGTAGCTTTATTGAGAGAGAAATCGTTCATTGCGTCTGTAGAAAAGTATAACAAAACAGAAAACAACTTTACCAAAAGCTGTTTACAAACATAAACATCCTTGACACGGTCTAGTCATTTGGTGTTACGGTTACATCTATGTCAAGATAATCTAATTTTAATAAACCTTATACAAATCAGGGTAGAAAATATTCTAATTCTGAAAAAAAAAAATATTTGCATTAATTTTTTTAATAATTTCATACCAAGCAAGGCAATAAATTCCCTAAGACGCAAGTTGGTGGGTGGGTTACTTAATGTGAAAGAATATAAGAAAAAGAAAAACATTATTAAGGAGAAATTTACAATAAAAGAACAGGTTTCAAGACGACAGAATATATCAAATAAAGTTGTATTTAAATTTTTGGAGATCAAAGTTATCTGGAAAAAAAGAAGAGAGTTCCACAGGCAAGAAGTGCTAGACGAGAGACTGTTAGCAAAGAACATGCGGTTCTTTCAACTGTTAAATCTAGTACTGTGCTTAAATTCATATTCCTTTTTTCTCTTCTTCTTCTTCTTCTTCTACTACTACTACTACTACTACTACTATTCCTACTATTACTACTACTAAAACATCTTTTTTACTACTACTACTACTACTACTACTACTACTACTACTACTACTACTACGATTCCTTCTTCTTCTTCTTTTTCTTATATCTCCTTCTTTCTCCCATAATACCAGCTGCCAATCTAGAATTGTGCTTCAATTCATAAAGTCCAGGTACTATTAGGTTGGTGCAAAAATAATGACGTATTAATGTCGTTTTTTGACGTAGTTTTTAACGTCAAAAAACGACATTGTTACGTCATTATTTTCGCACCAACCTAATATATGGCAAAGTTCATAATAACAATTCCCGTGAAAGTATATACAGCGAAGCTACATTTCAGCAGTGGCAAATTGACAGATTCCGGGTTGCCAGGTCAGGATCAATAACGTTGCAGATTCTTATTTTTAATATAGTTTTTAGGATTACAAGATTTTATAATATAATAGATCCAGAATCAGTTTTATGCCCATAAATATATCACTTTCAAAACGATATTGTTTGTCATCTGTTTTCTTTTGAATAATTACGATAACACATCTCATGTTCAGATTATTTTGTCCCCCGCTCCAAATTTAGAAGAGCGTGATACGTACAGAAATAGGATTATATCTGCTAATATTTGACGATCTGAGTGTACAGTCATGGTTAAATATGCATTGTGAGTGAGTGCGCAGGTTGGTCTTGAATAAGCGTTTCTATCTTTCATTTTTTAAAAATCGTTTTTCTGAGATATCGAGCGAAGTTTGTGAATGTATGGAATTCGTGAAAGAACGCCCAATCCTGCGTCTACAACACGGGTACAAACACGAGCATGCGCACTAAATACACAAGAATATGCACGAAAACTTATGTAATCTAAACAGAGAAACATAGATGAAGACAAAACAAAACAGAAAAAATGACGAGAGAGGGTGAAGGGATAGGGAAAAAAGAAGGAAAGAATAGAGAGGGCATGGAAAAGAAGGAGATGTAAGATAGTCAGAAGGAGGATTAGAAAAATAAAAACAAACACAAGGACGAAAAAGAAGAAGGTGGACGAGGAGGAGGAGGAGGAGGAGAAGAAGAAGAAGAAGAAGATGTAAATTATTATTAGTAGTAGTATTAGTAGTAGTAGAAAAAGAAGAAGAAAAGTAATATGAAGAGTAGATGAAGGAACAGATGAAAGAGAGAAGAAAGAGTCAAAACGCATACTATTAATATTGCCGTTACTATTATGATTGTTATTAATATTCATTAATTATTATTAATAATAATAGCATTATTATTATTAGTAGTAGTCACACTAATAACGTTAATCAGGATGAAGAGCTACAGGAGTTGGAAATGAGAAGAAGGGAAAGAAAAAGGAGGCGAGAGAAAGTAAAAACAAAAAAAATGGAAAGAAAAAGATGCGTCGGGGAAAAAAGAAAACGGAGAAAAAAGAAGAAGGAGAAAAAGAAGAAGGAGAAAAAAAGAGCATGAGCGAAAGAAAAATAAAATATGTGCAGTGGAACGAAGGAAGTTGTACAGATAAAGAAAAAAAAGAGCTGAAGGAGAAGGAGAAGTAGGAAGAGAGAAAGAAAAAATCAGAGAAATAAGAAAAAATGTAAAGAGAAGGAAAAAAGAACAAGGGAAAGAAAAAAAAAGAAGAAGAATAGGGAGAAAAAGCATAAAAAGAAAGAAAATTGGGAGAGCGAATGAAAAATAAGAGAAAGAAAGAAAAAATGTACAAAATAAAAAAAAAGCAATTGAAGGATAACAAGAAAGAGTGTAAAAGATTTACAAAGCAAGAAAAAAAAAAAAAAAGAGAAGGAGAAAAAACTGGAAGAATGCAATACGAATTGATAAAAAGAAAGAAAACATATGCCGGGGAAGAAAGAAGGAGAAAAGAAAAAAGAAGAGTAGAGAAAAAAAATAATAAAATCAAAGAAAAAGATGTACTGGGGAAGAAAATATAGGAATAAATATGAAAGGAAAGCAAAATTGGAAGAACGAAAAAAAAATCAGTAAAAAATATGTGTAGCGGAAGTAAGAAAAGAAAAGGTTATGGAAAAAGTGAAGGAATGAAAGAAAAATATACGAACAAAAGAAAAAATACAGATAGAAGAAGAAGAAGAAGAAGAATAAGAAGAAGGAGGAGAAAGAAGGAGGAGGAAGAAGGAGGAGGAAGAGGAAGAGGAGGAGGAGGAGAAGAAAGAAAAAATGAGGGAAATATAGAAAAATTATGCTGAAAGAAGAAGAAAGAAAAAGGATGAGGAAGAGAGGGAGAAGAAGAAGAATGGGATGAAAAGAAGAAAGAAAAAATGAGAGAAAGATGGAAAAAGTTATGCTGAGAGAAGAAGAAGAAGAAGAAGAAGAAGAAGAAGAAGAAGAAGAAGGAGAAGAAGGAGGAGGAGGTGGAGAAGAAGAATAAAGAGGAGGAGGTGGAGAAGAAGAAGAAGGAGAAGGAGGAGGAGGGGGAAAGAAGCTGAAGAAGAAGAAGAAGAAGAAGGAGGAGGAGGGGGAACGGAGGCGAAGAAGAAGAAGAAGAAGGGGAGAGGTGAAGAAGAAGGGGAGGAGGAGGTGGAGAAGAAGAAGAAGAAGAAGAAGACGAAGAAGGGGAGGAGGATGGAGAGTTAAAAAATAAAAGAAAGAAAAATAAGTGCAAGGGAAAACAAATGAGAGGGGAAGAAAAAGAAGAGGCGAAGAAAATAGGATGATGGTGAGGAGGGAGATTATGAAAGAAATACAACCGTGATTCGCAAAACAAGAAACGAAAGTGAACTCATGACAAGAAATAGCCGGAGGACTCTAAGACATTGTTCGCCATTATGCCGCCATAGTCGCTTCGTCCTGCCTTATCTACGTCACGGAAACTTAAAGTTCTTGGGGCCTGGGGAAAAGAAGTTCGTTTTGGTAGGCACGCGGCCTGGCATCACTTTAAAATCGATCACCGTATGAAAAAATATGTACTCTGTGTTCATTGCCGTTGCTTGAGGCAGTTAGAGGTTCCCTCCTACGGTCAAGTGAACAACAAAATCTCAAGATCGGATATTTAAGCAATGAGCCAGCCTCCCATATCTTATTATCGGACATTTAATAGCTACCATGTATAGTATATAATGAGCAGATCAGTTGCCGATCAATACACAAGAAGGATTTAAAGATCAGCAATATGGAACAAACTTAAGTAATAATAATAATAATATTAATAATAATAATAATAATAATAATAATAATAATAATAATAAAAGCTGAAATCGAAGGTTTTATTCTTGCTGCACAGGACCAACGTTTGCTAACTAGAAATTACCAAGCAAACATACTGAAAAATTGTGTTAGTCAAAAATGCAGATTCGGTGATAAATATTCAGAAACAATTAACCATATTGAATCAGGTTGCGCGGTATTGATACCCACTGAATATAAAACTCGGCACGACAGAGTGGGCCAATATCTGCATTGGAAAATCTGCAACGCTTACGGAAAGGAAATTGTAAGAAATTGGTATGAACACCATCCAGACGCGGTTAGGAGATAGGACCTATAACAATTTTATGGCACTTTACAATACACACAGACAGAACAATCATAGCTAATCGCCCTGACATCGTTATTAGAGACCGCAAGAACAAAACGTGCCTCCTTGTTGACATGACAGTCTCTGCAGGCTGCAATGTATACAGAATACAAGGACATTGAAAACGAAATCTCAAAAATGTGGCATATGAGGGTCATTAACAATTCCAATTGTAGTTGGAGCCCTCGGATTGATGGGAAAAGATTACAATAGACTCATTGAAGTAATCACTGGTAACCCGAGCCTTAAACAAATACCAACATTTGTACACTCAAGTAAAGCTCACACCTTACAAAGGGCTTTATCTATGTAGAATATGTGCGATTTTTTTTTCAAAACTACTCATTGGAAAATGTCATGATATCATTTCTGACCTTAGGTCTCTGGTCTGGACCCGGAAAGAAATGTATATACACCAGAAGTCAAAGGATAATAATAATAATAATAATAATAATAATAATAATAATAATAATAATAATAATAATAATAACAGTCGCCCTAATATCACACTAGTGCACAAGAACAGTCATGAATGGATCTAGACAGATGTAGCGGTACCTTCTGGTATGAACATCATAATGATGAGGCAGGCAAAAATACAGAAGTACCAAAACATGGCAGGGCAAATCTGAGACATACAGCGTTCAGAAGACCTGATGTCCCTTTTCAGAGTTGGTGCTTTAAAGATTATTTCCAGGAATCTTTCTTCCTCGCAAAGCATCTTGGAGATATCTGATATCATTGGGAGTGCACAGATGGCATTGCCAATTGGAACAGCTCATGTGCTGCAAAAATGATTATGTCTAAGTTGCAGGTAGAAGATGATCATCATCCCCCGACCAAAACATCTAAGACTCGGAGAAGGAATGAAATAAATATAGAACAGAAATCAAAGGAAAAGAATAATAAGAAATTGTAGACATTGCTCTCATGACTTCTGACCTTACTTAACTGGTTGTGTTAACATGCTGACGATTCGTCTTGCTGAATTAAAATGGGCTATAGTAAATACCCTGTTTAGTACCACAGATTTGCATGGTAGCTGGTGAACTACATTTGGGTTGTCACTTAGAGGCTATGGTACTGTGAATCTCTGTTCAAGATTGGTAGTAGTGGAAGCGCATCATGGTCAGATGTCGAGAGGGTTGTCTTTTTTTTTAATTCTGAAGATTGAGGCAGCCATGTCGACTTGGAAGTCCCATTTAGATACTTCAATAAAGCCTCAGTCGGAGAGTGGATTGTGCTACCAGGCATGGAAGAATATCAAATCAAATTATAATAATAATAATAATATGTATAAAAAACCCACACTTATCAGTGGCTACGTAGAGCAGGGTTAGAACCTGAAATCGAAGGTTTTATTCTTGCTCCACAGGACCAATGCTTACTAAGTAGAAATTACGAAGCACATATACTTAAAATCTATTTTAGTTCAAAATGCAGATTCTGTTATAAGTACCCAGAAACAATTGACCATCTTGTATCATGTTTCACGGTATTGGCACCCAGTAAATATAAAATCGGACATGACAGAATGGGCCAATATCTGCATTGGAAAATACGCAATTTTGTTTGTTTGTTTGGGTTTTATGGCATATCAACCACTATGGGTTATTTAATGCCAAATCCAGTTTATATATATATGCCAAATATATGAATTTTAAATGCCTATTTTGTATGGAACATTTTTAGCAAGCTCGAGCTCATTTGCTTGTACACTTCAAAATAATCCTAAGTATTTTTGTTTAAGTCAAGAATTTCCATTTGATAAGGACATTTTATTTGCAAAATGGTAAAAGGTAGGATATGTTGTTTACACATCAGTCTACATCTTTGATAAGAGACCAATTCTTTTTAGAAAATCCAATATATTTTTTGGTTCAGTTTTTGCAAATAATTTCTTCATGTTCTTCATTGATTGATTAATTGTTTTGTTTAACGGCATCTCAAACTTATTGTTTGTTTCTTTGAATTTTATGGCATATCAACCACTGTGGGTTATTTAATGCCAAATCCAGTTTATATGAATTTTAAATGCCTATTTTATATGGAATAAAAAATGTATAGCTGGCAATGTTATTGTTTCAAAAAACATATAGCTAGCAACGTTATGCTTTACAAAAAATGTATAGTTGGCAACACTATTGTTTCAAAAACTTATAGCTGACAACATTATTTTTCCGAAAACATTATCTGAGACCTTGCTGTTGGATGTAGTTTATCGCTGTACCCAGGACGCGGATGTAGTTTACCGTCATACCCAGGACGTATACGCAATTTTTACTGAAAGGAAACTGCATGAAATCGGTACGAACTCCACCCAGACAGTTACGGAGATAGAGATGGAGTGTCACGTTATTGGATGTTGAAGTAGGAATGAGAAAAATGGCATGTGTAAACTCTCTTAATTTGAACTTTAATGACTTCTAAAGAATATAGGTTCTAAGCGATGTGGAAAGTAGCGTCATTGTTTAATGCTTTGGTACTAGATTTAGGAATAAGGTTAGTCTAGGCTAGCGGTCAGCAACCCCTTCCCCCAGGCCACATGCGACCCACGAATAATTTTTGTCTGGCCCGCCAAATTAATCGTAGTAAGGAATTTGGATTTTTTGTTGATTGTGTTAGTTGTTATGTTATTCTTACAGTAATATAACATCATGTTCATTGTTTTCCCTTTAAACCTCCAGACTAAAGCAACCCTTTGGGAAGAGCGGTCTGAGGTCGAGACAATTTATAATAGTACATTTGATATCATGGCCCTCCTCCGATATTCTACATAGTCGTCTGCCCCGCTCTCTCCAAAATATTGCCGGCCCCTGGTCTAGGGAAAGACGAAGAAGCAAGATAACTGGAGTGTTAGTTTTAAATATAAATGGGATCGAATCGAGATATTCGATTTTTTCATGTCTCTTTCTCTTTGTTCATAACAGAACAGCTTTTTAAAATATTTTCTATTAATGAAATATTTAACTTTGCTTTCTTTCTTTCTCATCCTTCTTTTCTTTCTCATCCTTCCTTTCTTTCTTTCTTTCTTTCTTTCTTTCTCATCCTTTCTTTCTTTCTTTCTTTCTTTCTTTCTTTCTTTCTTTCTTTCTCATCCTTTCTTTCTTTCTTTCTTTCTCATCCTTTCTTTCTTTCTTTCTTTCTTTCTTTCTTTCTTTCTTTCTTCCTTCCTTCCTTTCTTTCTTTCTTTCTTTCTCATTCTTTCTTTCTTTCTTTCTTTCTTTCTTTCTTTCTTTCTTTCTTTCTTTCTTTCTCATCCTTTCTTTCTTTCTTTCTTTCTTTCTTTCTTTCTTTCTTTCTTTATCATCCTTTCTTTCTTTCTTTCTTTCTTTCTTTCTTTCTTTCTTTCTTTCTTTCTTTCTCATTCATTTGTTTTTCTTTCTTTGTTCTTTCTTTATTTGTCCTTCCTTCCTCATCCATTTGTTTCGCTTCATTTTTCCCATTTTCTTTATTCGGTGCTACTATAGCGTGAGGTCTACCTCAATATGTCGTGCCCTAGTCTCAGGTCAGGTGAGGGCTAACAGGGATATTTATATCTGTCTCGCATTCTCTAAACACGTGAAAGGAGAGGTGGACCTCACGCTATATTGAGGTAGACCTCACGCTATATTGAAGTAGACCTCACGCTATATTAGCACACTTTATTCCTCCATGATGAATTTTGCTCTATAATGTTTTATGAATTTAGGCTCAGTACTAGATTGACGGCAAGACCTCATCATTTTACAGTTGATACAGTTAGATATAACGATAATTTCTATGCTAACAGTCTCTTCTCCCGAACATTTTGTTTGTAGAACTCACTTCCGTCTTCCCCCTTCCCATTTAACTTTGATCATCAAACAGTTAAATGCAATGCTAATCGTTATCTTCTGTTTTCTTCATTCCTTTTCTTTTATTGTTCTTTCTAATTAATAAAGAATTATTTCTCATATTACCTCAATCAGTAACGCCTTGCCCTACTGTGGCCCTATTGCCTTGCCTGGGGTGAAATCGTTAAAAACATGTGTAATGGATTCTTGGATATTTGAGGGACACAAATAAATGATAGAAAAACCAAGACATGAATCTGCTTGATGTAGTGATATATTGAAACCATATCGTTGGAGCCACACTTTGCTCAGGTTGCTTGTGTGTGGAGTGGCGTTGTCTTGTAGTAGGATGACCCATTTAAGTAAATGTGATGGCTTTTTCGACGGACAGCTTCTGTTAGTAAATCGATTGCTTTACAGTATCTGAGTAGATTAACTGTCTAGCGACGTGGTATAAGCAGTGCATCTTTTGAATCCTGGAATACAGTTGATCTCAATTTCTTTGTTGCTGAATGGTTCAATGTCTGTGTATACTTCTAGATCATGGACATGGCATCAACCTCTCTTTCAAGGTGGATGTGATGTACCCAGGTCACGCCAGCATGTGATCCAGAATGTCCCATTCAACTCTTGTATGACGTTCCAAAACTGAAAGTAAATACATGTGTTGGAATTTTTGTTCTTCAGTCAACTGGTTTGGCGCCAAAAGAGATGCCTCTTTTAGATATCTCAACTTCTCATGGACGATTTAAAGGATCATCGTTGCTTGAAGACCATGTCTCACCGATATGTCACAAGGTTTTGTACCGTCTATCGTCTTTGATGAAAAGTTCAACGTGTACAATAATTTCTTCTGTTACTGATGAGCGTATACGCCCTACACGAGACTGGTATTCTAGTCTTACGTCCCTCGCTGTACGCACTACATCAGACTTTGAGTTGGAATTTTTCCCTTGGCATACAAATATTTTAATATATCCGTTGTTCAAGATTTTAAAGTGGCTGCCATCTTTGTTGTGATGACGCATGAGCATAATATTAATATTGTCGCCA
This sequence comes from Acanthosepion lycidas, assembly GCA_963932145.1. NCBI lineage: Eukaryota > Metazoa > Mollusca > Cephalopoda > Sepiida > Sepiidae > Acanthosepion > Acanthosepion lycidas. The sequence continues at coordinate 46,417,434 of OZ010577.1, read as the reverse complement.
TTTTATATTCTTAATTTCGCGCATGTGCATTGTTTGCTTTCGATTTTATCGCCTGCACCGTATAGTAGTGTTAGTTGAGCAAAAGAGCACCATAAGGCAATTCACCCCATCAGAAATTTGGAAACAGCATGCTGTATTGCTTGACGTTCGCGTTGCAAGCTCCAATACAGATATTTGAAAGTGTTTGGGTGTCAATCTGAGGCAAGTGTAGATGATTCGGAAAGAGTTTTATGAGTTTAATGGTGATTACGAAGGTGGTTGATAGAAAAACCAAGACATGAATCTGCTTGATGCGGTGATATATTAGGACCATATCGTTGGAGCCACTCTTTGGTCAGGTTGTTTGTGTGTGGAGTGGAGTTATCTTTTAGTAGGGTTATACCTTTGCGCAAACGTGATGGCCTTTTTCGACGGACAGCTTCTGTTAGTAAATCAATCTGAGTAGATTAACTGTCCAGCGACGGAGTATAAGCAAAGCATCTTTTGAATCCTGGAATACAGTTGATCTCAATTTCTTTGTTGCTGAACTTCTTGGGAATGGTTCGATGTCTGTGCATACTTCAAGACCATTGACATGGCATCAACCTCACTTTCAAAGTGGAAGTGATGCACTCAGGTCACACCAGCATGTGATCCAGAATGTCCCACTCAACTCTTGTATGCCGTTCCAAAATTGAAAATAAATATACATGCGTTGAAATTTCTGTTCTTCAGTTAGCGCCAGTGTTGGCGGCGTTATGCTTCCATTCATCATTCCAAAAAGACATTAGACTACATAAAGTGTCTTTAGGAGGTAAGTGCTACCATGAGCCAAGATAATGGTTGCTGGAAGAGCCTATGTCTGGTAACAGGATTCTGCACCATGCTACACAAGCAGGAGAATTCAGTCATGGCTAACAGACAATTTCTACGACCACATTACCCCATACATCTGGCTAGCTAAATCCCTAGATTGCAACTCCCTTGATTATTATGTGGGGGGCGCAGTTTAGCGAGAGACCAACAAAACATCATGTAAAACCAAAGATGAAGTGAAAGCAAGGATTATGACAGCATTCACCAACTTAAGCAAGGAGGCCGTCCAGAAGAGTTGCAAGAGATTCCGAAATCGTCTGGAGACCGTGGTTGAAGCCAATGGCTATTTTATTGAATAAATTTACTCTTTACAATTTCAAAATATTTCTGTGAAATTTCGTAAATATATCTGTTAAAATGAGCTCAAATTTCTGTACATTTTGATATATTCACTTTCACGCAAATACTCTCAAATTATCTAAAGAAATCTTAGCCTAACAATAATTTCTGGATTTAAATAACCATCAAAATATTGATAAGCTTTAAAAAAAAAACAAAAAAACAAAAAACAAATTCTTATCCAATTAAGTAATAGCCATAGCTCGTCGCATCTCTTAAAGATCATATATATTAACTACCGTGAAAATTTTTTAAGAAATTAAACGGTTTTCATTTTTAATGCGACCTTATTTCTTTAAGCTTTAAGTGGTACGCTGAATACGACATCCACAAGCAGCAACAATATTTTATCTTTTAATCAATTTTCCACTTTTACGTTATAAACCTCTTCAATAATTGTTACAATGATTCATTTTTTTAAAAGATATTTTTTTTTTAAATAACCGTTAAACTTCCGTTTGTTTTTCATTGAAGAAGGGCAGTGACGTTACTGAAACTTCTGATTCTGGAAACTTTCTCCCTCGTTCTTTCATTTTACTTACAAGCCTAAGGATATATGATAAATAATAATAATAGTTGGAGCCTTCAGATTAATCGGAAAAAGTTCTGATAGACTCATTGAAGTGATACTTGGTAGCAAAGAAATGCAAAATGTCGTCCTCACAAATACAGCTCACATATTAGAAAGACGTTTATCTATGGAAAATGTGTGTTATATTTATTTTACAAAATGATAAGTGGAAAATGTCATGAAGTCATTTCTTTCACACAGTCTCTTTTAGGATGTGACGCTATGAAGTGGTTTTTCTCTGTCCTAATAACCTAAGTAGTGAGCCCTGTTGATTAATGTTTACGCATAGGGCTACCTTTTGGTTCTCTTTTCTTTTCTTTTTTCTTTTTCTTCTTAGTTTTTTTATTTTACCATTCTTATATAGGTTTTCTTGATTTCTTTTAGTAAATTTTGTTCTTCGTTTTCTGTTTCGGCTTTGTTTTGGCTTACTTTTGGCCACCTGTCAGGCATTCTGTTTGGATTTTATTTTTTGCTGTATATACATATATATATATATATATATATATATATATATATATATATATATATATATATATATATATATTACATCAGACGTTCTTATAGTGGACGCATTCGAGAAATCACAGTAAAAAAATGTATTTCTCGAATGCGCTGGGCGTTCGATGTAATACACACAGATGAATAAAAATAGGGCGTCTATTTCAAATACGAAGTGTCCATTATAATAACATTTGAAGTAATATAAGTGACGTATTAAAAAATCAATGAAATGTTTATAAATACACACAGACACACACACACACACACACATATATATATATATATATATATATAATACGAATGTCAATATGTCATTGTGTCACACTTTTTCAATTGACTGGAATCGCTCAGATGAGCCACGTCTCTTTGGAGTAGGCTTTGCTGTGAAACCAGAACTTGCGCGTTCATTGCAGTCCCTGCCCAAAAGTCTGTCAGATCGTATCATGACTCTAACCCTTGAGTTAGAGCTTGAGACGCGCGTAACAGTTGTAAGTTGCTATGCACCAACAATGAGTAGACCCGATCAAAAGAAAGACGACTTTTATCATCAGTTACGGGAAGTGATCGGTGGCATTCGCCACAAGGATAAGCTCATTCTGATGGGGGATTTTAATGCAAGTGTTGGTGCTGATTCCCAAACGTGGGGAGGGGTTTTGGAACGTCATGGAGTTGGGAAAATGAATGATAATGGTCTCCGTCTCCTTTTCTTATGCAGGGAGTTTAATCTCACTATCACCAACACAGTATTTCAACAGAAGAAATGCCACAAAACTACTTGGATGGACCCCCGTTATAACAAAGAAACGCGATATTCGCGACTTCATGATAACGCGCGCATTTCATACCAGTTGTTACCTATCTGACCATGCCCTGCTGCGCAGCAAAACTTCTCTTTGTCTTCATCGCCGGCGAATTCAGAAATCAACTGTCCCTAGACGTATTAGCTTTAAGCCATTGAAGAATCCTGAAGTACAGATAGCATTATCCGATAAGCTGGATGAAAACCTAGAGAACGTGGAAGTGAATGATGACATTGAAAAATCCTGGAAAGCCTTACGCGATGCCACACACGCCACTGCCATGGAAGTGTTAGGCTTGCCAATACATAAGCATCAAGATTGGTTCGACGATCAGAATGTTGAAGCGCAAGATCAAATCTAGAAAATGCACCGGGCCCACAAGGCATGGATTGATGACAAAAATTCTGCAATGAAAAAGAAGGCTTACAAGACCTGTAAAGCACAAGTGCAAAAAGTACTGCGACATATGAAAGAGAAATTGTGGGCTGATCATGCAGAATCTATTCAAGCAGCATTCAATAGGAAAGACAAAGGCCTTTTATGAGGGAATCAAGAAAGTTTTTGGTCCTCAACAATCTGGAGCTTCGCCTATTTCCACGGAAGATGGAACCTTATTGACTGATAGAAGTGATATTTTAAACAGCTGGAAAGAACATTTTGAGACAGTATTAAACACTTCCTCTGTTACGGATGACGATGTTATTGGGTCAATTCATCAGTTTCCTGAAAAAACAGAATTGTCTGAGCTACCGACTCTACAAGAAGTCTTTGACGCTATAAAACAGATAGCCATGGGTAAGGCACCTGGCAACGATGCTATACCACCGGAAGTATTTAAGAATAGTGGCCAAAAGTTGGCTAAAAAGTTGCATGCTCTTTTTGTTTCCATTTGGATAACTGGGAAGGTTCCCCAAGACTTCAAGGATGCCTCCATCCTTCACCTTTACAAAAACAATGGTCTTCGAAATGTCTGTGATAATCATCGCGGCATATCTCTTCTTTCAATTGCTGGTAAAATTCTAGCCAGACTTATACTCAACAGATTACTTAAGCATGTTGTTGATGAAATCTATCCTGAATCGTAGTGTGGTTTTCGCGCTCTTCGGGGAACGACTGATATGATATTTTCTTTGCGTCAAGTATCTGAGAAAGCTCGCGAGAAAAACCAGGAGTTGTACATGGTGTTTATTGACCTTACCAATGCATTTGATACTGTGAACCGTACAGCTCTTTGGAAGATATTGAAGAAAATTGGCATCCCAGACAACATGATAAAAGTTATAATATCTTTTCATGAAGGTATGAAAGCATCAGTCGTGTCGAATGGGGACTCTTCGGAACAGTTCAATGTAACCAATGGCACCAAACAAGGATGTGTTATGGCTCCGGTTCTGTTTGCTCTATTCTTCTCTGTTATGTTGAAACACGCATTTTCAGATGTTGTTACTTGAGTAAAATTTCAGTTCCGTACAAGTGGTGGAATATTCAATCACCAGCGCTTCAAAGCAAAAACGCTCCTTCGTAGAACAATCATGAGGGATTTGCTGTTTGCAGATGATGCTGCACTGGTTGCAACCTCCCTCGAGGAAGCTCAACTTCTTGCTGATCGGTTTTCTGCTGCATGTAAAGCCTTTGGCCTAACCATCAGCATAAAGAAAACCGAAGTCATACATCAGCCCCGACCTACACCAAAGCAGGTGCACGGTGTGAAACAAAATCAGCCAGCCCACAATTTTCCAGTAACTCCTACCCGAGTCGATGGAAGCAATTTGAAATATGTGAAAAACTTCACATATCTAGGTAGCGTGGTGCATCACTCGATAATGAAATAGTGAATGGAATCTCTCGTGCTAGTAGTGCGTTTGGAAAATTGAGTACCCGATTATGGAAAGACCGAGGAATAAGCCTGAAAACAAAGATAGCAGTGTATAAAGGCGTCATACTTACCACACTACTGTATGCATCAATCATGGACACCCTATCGTAACCAAATTGAGCAACTTGACGTCTTCCACAAGAGTTGTCTTCGTACTATTTGTGGTTTTACTCTTAAAGACCGGGTATCTAATGCAGACTTGTTTACATTTTGTGGCATCAGTGGAATAGAAAGTTTTCTGATCCAATCACAACTTCGCTGGGCAGGTCATGTTGTTCGCATGGACGATAGTAGGATACCAAAGCAGCTCATGTACAGTCAGCTTGATGGTGGTAGCCGAAATGTTGGACGACCTTGGCTTCGCTACAAAGACAAATTGAAAGCTAACCTTGCAGCTGTCCAGATCGATAGCAGAAATTGTGAGCTCAATGCTAATGATGGACATGCTTGGAAGAGTATGTCACCAGCGAATCAAACATTTCTCCACGGCTGGTATTCACAAATTAAAGGAAACTAGGCTTAGAACAAAAGCGAATGCAAATATACCAGCGACGCTTTTTCTCAACCCTCACGCCTGCATCCACTGTGGCCTTGTGTGCAGGTCTCTAGACTGGACTCAAATGCCATCTTCGCCTGAGCGCGTGCAGGCACAAAGAACCGTAAACAGGGATATTTGTCAGGACCTCATACGTCGAAATCGACGGGAAAATCCATCATCATGTATAACTATAAATTATATGTTAACATATTCTTTTCTCGCACTTACCGCTTGTAGAATTCTTTTTCGGCTCCATGCTTTCCAGCCAACATTAATCTTCAAAAATTTAAATGTAATGTCAATCGCTATCTACAGTCTGCCTTATTGCGCTTTTCTCTTCTCGCTCATTAATAATAATTCTCTTTCTAATTCTTCCACAGCCAGTAACCACTTTATCTTTGTTGCTTTACTGCCCTACTTGGGGCGAAATACATTATATATATATATATATATATATATATATATATATATATATATATATATATATATATATATATATATATATTATAATTTTGTTCATATAGACAAAACCAATTTACTCACTACAAAGCTGCAACTTCGTTTCAGTGCATTCAATCGCACTTTGACCAGTCGAATTGCAATTAAATGCACTGATACGAAGTTGCATCTTTGTAGTGAGTAAATTGATTTTGTCTATATGAAAAAAATTATAATAAATATTCATTGCTCTAGTATTGGTATTGAGCCCTCTTTTGAATTAATGCTGTGAAAGTTAGTATTTATATATTATTTTCGTTCTTATTACATTCGGACATATATATATATATATATATATATATATATATATATATATATATAGAGAGAGAGAGAGAGAGAGAGAGAGAGAGAGAGAGATAAGAAAGTGAGTGAGAGGAGAGATTATGAATAACTGTATTTTAGACTCGTTACCTCGTTGCAGGTAAGTATCTATCTATCTATCTATCTATCTATCTATCTATCATTTTCACACATTTTTCCAACGTGCAAGTAAGTTATATATCTATTTTTCTCTACGGACAAAGTATGATTCAGATATTCTAACGTTAAGATACTTCTATTTCTTCTTTTTTTTTTCTTATTTTGTTAATTGATAAATAATTATTTTTTTGTTCCTGGTAGGGTGATTACGAAAGATGTATAAAATATTCGGCGAGTCATGGAAAATGCTGGTTAAGTTAGGCAGAGGAACAAACACACAAATTTGTTCAGATTCACCACGTAGCAAATCGCATGTATGCAAATATAATTTCGCAAGACGAAAAACAAAACAAAAAATAAATAAATAAATAAACAAATAAATAAACAAAAATAAAGAAATTGCTTATACGTAAGTTTCACACATGCGTAGTAAGTGCTTTATTTTCCAAGAAAAAAAAAATGTTTTCATGAAAAAAAGAAAATGATATTCAAGCCAGTAAGTATAATGAGCAGAACCAAATCAATGTCTACGAGATATTTTCGTTTAGAAAAATCAGAAATTCAATGTTAGTTGCATGTTGTCGTTCTTTTACGCGCTCTCCAGAGCTGAAGTGCTTACACGCACAAGCATGCGCATGCGCACATACACGCAAGAACAAAAGACAAAATTTTCTCTCGTTAAAAGAAACGACTCATCTTCACTTCCCAATGATTTCCTGTCATTTCAAAAATATTCGCAGAACTTTTTTCATTCTTGTCCGCAATACCGTTTTCTTATGGTGTTTTTAGTCTTACGTTTTGTTTGAGACGTATTTTTTCGATTCGTTCTTTTTTACTTTTCTTCCTTTTTCTTCTTCTCTTTTTCTTGTTTTTTTCGTTTCCCTTGCGTCACACCTTCTATCGTATCTTCTCTTATTGTTTTTTTTATTCATTTTTATTAATCTTGTTTTTCAGTATTCTCTTTTTTTTTTCTTTTCTTTCTTCTACAATTATATTTTCTTCTTCTTTTCATGTATTTTTCGGTGAATCTTGACGGTTTTCTTTCCTTCTTTTTTTTCCATTTCGTTCTCATTCACCTCTTTTTCCCACTTCTTTTTCATTTGAAAAATTTTCTTCTTTTTTTCCTTCATTTTTTATATCTTTGTTTTTCTATCGCTTTCCATTTTCTGTCCTAATTTCTTCTTTCGTTCTCTTGTTTGTCATATTTTCATGTTCTTTTTTTTTTTTTAAATCCTTACAGCTTTTTTTCTTTCTTTCTTTTTTCTTCTTTCTTTTCTCATTGGCTTGTATAGGTTCTTTTCTCCGTCTTTCCTTTTTCTTTTGCAAATATTTCTTTCTTTCTTTCTTTCTTTTTTCTTCCTTTCTTTTCTCATTAGCTTGTATAGGTTTTTCCCCCGTTTTTCCTTTTTCTTTTGCAAATATTTTTTCTTTCTTTTTTTCATTCTTTCTTTCTTTCTTTCTTTTTTCTTCCTTTCTTTTCTCATTAACTTGTATAGGTTCTTTTCTCCGTCTTTCCTTTTACTTTTGCAAATATTTTTTCTTTCTTTTTTTCATTCTTTCTTTCTTTCTTTCTTTCTTTTTTCTTCCTTTCTTTTCTCATTAGCTTGTATAGGTTCTTTTCTCCGTCTTTCCTTTTTCTTTTGCAAATATTTCTTTCTTTCTTTCTTTCTTTCTTTCTTTCTTTCTTCGCCATTCTTTTTTTTTATCCAATTTCATCCATTTTTCATATATTCCTCTCCTTCAATTTCTTTTAGCTTTCTTTATTTTCTGTCCTATTTCTTCTTTCATTATCTTTCAAACTTATTCTTTCTTCCATTTCTTCTCCGCCAGCTTTAGATTTCGTTCTCCATCTATTTATTTCCTTCGTCTGCTATTCTTTCATTCCCAACTCTTTTTTTTCCTTTTCTCATTAATTCCTCTCCCCAAAACCTTCCTTTATTCATTTGCTCCGTTTTTTTCTATTATTAAAATTTTATTTACTGGCTTTTTTACATTAATATTATATTCTATTTTCTGCTAATACTTTTGTTTCTTGATATTATTTTCTAGATTATTTATTTTATCATTATAATCACTCCGATGTGATATATTTAATAAAAATGTCGGATTAAAAATAATTGCATAAATGCTTTAGAAATATACATACATATATATATATATATGTATATATATATATATATATATATATATATATATATATATATATATATATATATATGTTACATAGTAACATATTTGAGAAAACGACATTATTTTTGCACCAACCTAATATATAAATATATATATATGTATGTATATATATATATATATATATATATATATGTATATATATATGTATATATATACATATATATATATATATATATATATATATATATATATATATATGTATATACATATATGTATATATATATATATATATATATATATATATATATATATATTCATATATATATATTCCTATACATACATATATATATATATATATATATATATATATATATATATATATATATATATATATATATATATGCTCGGTACATATATATACTATGGCCCGGCGTTGCCCGTGCTTGATTCAAAAAAACAGCAATCTCTATCACTTGACTTAAACTATTTTTGCCCTTCCTTGCCTTTAAAGGAGTGCACTTTGCCGAGCTGATGTTGCTACATGCCTTACTTCTTGCCTATCTCACACTGCGAATTTTTTCTAAGCTCTATACTAAACATTAAATCTCTTACGAAAAAAGAACTAAACAAAATGAACGCAAAACGATCAGCTTTCAAAAAGAACTCGTAACTGGAAAAACCGAATGAAAAAAGAATGTTAACAACAAATACTTTTTCACACCCAACCCAGTTCTGCGGAATCAGAATAAACGTTGAGTTTAAGCAAGCGAATGAGCCAATTGGAGTAAAGTGCCATGCAGATTTAAATTTTTCCCACTTGTGACGAATGCAGCTATCGATTTTTTTTGCATGCTAGTTAACATTCGTGTCACTCAGCTGTTGGCTCTCACGCTGGTCAATAGAATCTTCTTGCATATTCGTGGCAGCCAGCTATTAGCTCTCACTCTGGCCAGTAGAAAATGGCCACAAACTACATGAAAACTGCCGTAGAAGCATGAAAAAATCGATTATTTCCACTATCGATGGGAGTTGGGAAATGCAAAGTCGGTCTTGGCCTTCCCGCTGACTTGGAGCATGTGCATGTAAATTTTGGTGCAAATCCATCGAAAATTGCGGCCGTGCATTCGTCACACACACACATATACACACACTCATCCTGCCTTTCATATATATATATATATATATATATATATATATATATATATATATATATATATATATATATATATGTGTGTGTGTGTGTGTGTGTGTGTGTGTATCGTGAACTCTCCCGTCCTTGATTGACGCGGGCTGTTGACCTGCACCGACCGGGGACCCTTTTACGACCTCTCAGTGTCAGGGACCTCAATTAATAAGAATCGACAGCCATGATTATAGTGGTGAAGGGTTTGTGCAGAACGAAGCACACTTTTTGAAGGGCTCAATACAGATACCTGGTGCACCTTCTGCCTCAAAGTCCTCAAACGAACCTCCGCAGGATTTCAATTCAGAGTTCTCCTTCTCCTAGACCAGTTGCCATCCATGGCAATAGAACCCGGTCTGTTCTTTTATTTACCCGTAGCTGGTGGGAGAAGAAGAGGATTCATTCCTTTAACAAGGGTATTAGGACGGTGGAGTAATGGATAGCTGCTCGGATTGAGGAATCGGACAGCCGAGTTCGAATTCCAGTCGAATCTATTGCATTCACTTACGTGATACACACACACACACACACACACACACACACACACACACACACACATATATATATATATATATATATATATATATATATATATATATATTTCGTCAGATTTCTTAGTTCCGTTAAACCACATAAACTAAAGTTGATTCATTCTCATACTCTTCATATTTCATTCGTAAGAAGGAGATTCCTCTCAGCTTCTTCGGAACTGCTGTATTGTTGGACGGCCTCTATAGAAAATGCCTTCCTGATGATTAGAAACCTAACCTGTTCAAGTCTAGAGTCAACGTTTTCCATCCTATATATCCTCATAATATAGACCAATTATTCACTGTCTGTACAGCCCTTACAGCAACCACATTTCATAACCTTCTACTTTAATTGGCTCTTGGGCCATGTATTAGGTGAAAAATATTGATACATATATATATATTACATAGTAACATATTTGAGAAAACGACATTATTTTTGCACCAACCTAATATATAAATATATATGTATATATATGTATATATATATATATATATATACATATGTATATATATATATATATATGTATATATATATATATGTATATATATATATGTATATACATATATGTATATATATATGTATATATATATATGTATATACATATATGTATATATATATATATTTATATATATATATTCATATATATATATTCCTATACATACATACATACATACATATATATATATATATATATATATATATATATATATGTGTGTGTGTGTGTGTGTAATATAAATATCTTGAAGATGAAACGGGACTAAACACCACAATCCAACTTAATTTTAATAATTATTTGGATGATTTCGGCTCTCGTTTTTGAAACATGAGAACTTTTATGTAGCGAAGGAATCATATTTTTAAACAAAAAATATTATTATAATATATATATATATATATATATATATATATATATAATATAAATATATATAATATATATATATATAAAATATATTTATATAATATATATAAAATATAAATAAAATACATATAAGATATATATATAATATAAATAAAATACACACACAAACACACACACACACACACACACACATATATATATATATATATATATATATATATATATATATAACAATAATAATTATTGTAATAATATAGATATTATTTTATTTTATTTTTGTTTTTTCCTTGCGTTTATTTATATATATTTTTTTAAAATTATTCTCATATTATTTCTGTTTTCCTCTTCCCTGTCTCTTTCTATTTTGTTCTTAAGTGTTACTTTCCTTTCGAAATACAATTCTAAACTTCCCTTGCTACCTTTACAACGTCCGCCTTTGTACTCATCCTTCTTAAACTAGAAACAATTTTTGCATCCAAGTCAATACAATAATACAATTTATCACTTTTAAATATTGATGATATATTTCCGGCTACATTTTATAGCGAAGAGATTATATCAACCGCGCAGTTTTGCAACTTCTTTTACGCCCGGAACTGCGCATGCGTTTCGGGATTTTTTTCTTCACTTCGCTCTTCACTAATGTGCGGAAATATTCAACGGAGCCTGCAAACAAATTTACCTGTTATCTATTTTTATATCTATTTTCTTTCTGTTTCTATTCAACACTCTCCTTGTAGTAATCTTTTCTTATACCTATTTAGAATTAAATTTGACATGTATTAGCAGATTCCTTTGCTTTCTGCGTCGTTTAGCGTGATTACATTTAGCGCGATATAAGTAAAACATAAAAAAACTGGAATCAGTAAATTGTTTTTGGTTAGCCATCGACATTTGATGACATGGGCTATATTACAACATGAAGAAACATTAGAAAATCTATCTTTTATATTTAAGAAGTATAACAGAACTGGAATCAGTAAATTGTTTTTGGTTAACCATCGACGATTGATGACAGAAACCACATTATAATGAGAAGAAACATTAGAAAATCTGTCTTTTTAAAAACATTTCACCCCAAGCAAGGCGATAATACCACTAAGATGAAGGGTTATTTGGAGTGGCTAAGAGTGACGAGGAGAAAGGAAAACAAACGATTTAGAATTCATGAAGACAGAAGATGGCGATTGACGTTTCATATAAACCTTTGAAGATTGTAGGTGACAGCAAAGTAAGAAATCAGAAGAGAGTCCCAAATGTTAGAAGTGTAGGAAAGGAAACTATTAGAATATAATCTATCTATCTATCTATCTATCTATCTATCTATCTATCTATCTATCTATCTATCTATCTATCTATCTATCTCAGTCTGTTCATATCTATCTATCTATCTATCTATCTATCTATCTATCTATCTATGTCAGTCTGTTCATATCTATCTATCTATCGATATATGTCAGTCTGTTCATATCTATCTATCTATCTATCCTTCTATCTATCTATCTATCTATTATATGTATTCTAATCTGTTCATGTCTATCTATCTATCTATCTTTCTATCTATCTATCTATCTATCTATCTATCTATCTATCTATCTATCTATCTATCTCAATAGTGCTAGCAATTCCACAATAATTTGGATGATATCTTGGAGAATACTGACCCGTTACGTTTCAATAACTGTTTTCTGATATTTGTTTGTATAGCGGCATATCAGCACCTTATGAGTCATTTATTACCGAAATTTAATTGTCTTGGAAGCATTAATAATTTCTATCTATCTATCTATCTATCTATCTATCTATCTATCTATCTATCTATCTATCTATCTATCTATCTATCTATCTATCTCAGTCTATTCATATCTATCTATCTGTGGTAATCCACAATAGTTTTTTTTCTTATATTTTCTCAGACTCAGTAGCGCCTTATTACTTAGTAACTTAATTCGCTTCCTTATGATGAAATGATTAAAAAACCTATGTGTAAACGGTATCAAATTTATTTTCGGATTTTTTAATTGAAAATCACATAATTTAGATTATGAATGAAAGTTTTAATATCTTGCTGGACTTTTTACTCTGTTAGGAAGCTAAGTAGTTTGAAATGTTACAAGGTAACACTGTGGGTACATTTCGGGGAATCTAAATAGCTTTTTGCAACCTCTAAGAACGTTTCAAAATCGTCGTAGCAACGTTATTTTGTTAGCTGGGACTATGGATCACGGGCCAAACATGTGAGCAACGACGAGGTTTTAGAGAGAATGGAAACAAAAACGAAACTTACACTTAACATGAGGAGGGGGAAACTGTAATTTATTGGATACGTAATGAGAAAGAGGGGCTTGGAAAATCTGATAGGCACGAGACAGGTAGAAAGAGTGACAAGAAAACAACGGGTAACACATTTAGTGAACTTAAGTTAATGGACGGCGGATCAGGGTTCAGGAGATATAAGAAAAACAAAAAAAAAAGATTAAGGGCTACAATGGACAGGAAGTTGAGGAGAGCCAACTGAGGGAACTCGGCACATAAAGAAGAAGACCATCGATTTTGACTTTCATCATACAGTGTTGATTCCTATGTCTACACTGTCTATATTAATGAACAATTTCTATATCTATCTATCTATGTGATTGTGTTTGTGTCTGATATATATATATATATATATATATATATATATATATATATATATATATATATATATATATATATATATATATATATGTACTAGCAGCATAGCTCAGCGTTTCCCGTGCTTGGTTCAAAAATCGTACGACTCATACAGCATTCGCTGTAGATAGATTATATTTTACTAGTTACCCTCCTTAATATCATGAATGGACTGATCCATTCATAATAAGTAGTCCTGGGTAATTGTCTGGGAGAAAGAAGATGATACTACTGCAGTGACTTGTGTAGCTGAGTATTGAATACTACTATCACGACTGACTCTGTTGAGTTAAATATTTTGTCTTATCAGGCCCAACATCTAAAGAAAAGCACTATTAAGAGAACACTAAAGGAACCGGAATTAAGAAGAAGGAACATAGCGATTGATATTGCGAAATAATTCTTTTAAGATTGAAGTTGACTGGGAAGAGACCGGAAGTGGGTTCCACAAGCGGGAAAAGCCAGATAAGTAACTGTTACTCAAGAACTTACGGTTACGTCTCGCCATTTTAACTATAAAATGATGAGACCTTGCCTTCAATCAAGTATTGTGCTTAAATTAATGAAATCTAGGTACTGTAGGGGAAAGTTCGTCAGAACAATTACCGTGAAAAGTATTTATAGAAAAACGCACAGAGAAGTTACGACACAGAAAGTGACTGAGGCCGAGATGCCAGGTCAGGAGCAATAACATTGCAAATTCTTCTTTGGATTTTCTAAAAACTCTAAATACATAGCAGAAGCACCAGGCCAGATGTGGCAGCAATATTCAAAGCATGAACGAATGGTAGACTGCTAAATATGTGAGATACATTTTGACAAGTAAAATTGTCTTGCACGACACAGTGAACCAACTTTCATAGCAACAGATTTAGCAACTGATTCCATATTATCTTTCCACTTCATGTCAGCGGAAAACGTTTGCTCGAAAAGGCGGAACGAGTCACTCTCCTGTATTTTACCATCAGCCATGCTGATTGAGGAAAACTGGTTCCCAGACGATTAAAAGAGAACATTTTCGTTTTGGATGTGCTAAAAATAACAAGCCATTACTTGCCCCATTTAACAACAAATTGAGAACGGAAGGCATCAGGAAGTTCATTTAGAAAAGCTAGGAACAACGTAGGCCTAAATTTAGACCTCTGAGGGAAACCTGCATTAATGCAAAATGATCTAGAAGAGTGGCCATTCAGGACAATATTCATTTCACGATTTGATAAGGACTGAATCAATTCATAAACTCGTCCATAAATACTATAACCTTTCAACTTGTGAAAAAAACTGATACACCAAACTTTATCAAATGCCTTCGAGAAATCCAAAGAAACAGCCTAACCATCACCATTTTTATCTAAAGTTTGATACGATTTAACTAATAATGGTTAATACATCAGCAGTTGACCTACAGAAACAATAGTCATAATACTTCTTTGAAAGAAGACAAAGAAGTGAAATGCTTAACGAATTTAGATTTGATTTGAGCTTCTAATACTTTACCATAAAGGAATAGAATGCTACTAAGCCGATAATTAAAAAGAATCTGACAGTTCGTCAGAGTACTTAAAAACTGGAAATACATAACGATATTCAGTCACCCCCACCACGAGGGCGTCATGTGGCACAAGGCCTTTTTAACGTGGGATCTCCGAGCCCGTGGGCTCGGCCAAAAATATGCCCATTGAATCCGTATAAACGGGTTCAGGGTCAGTTTACCTCCCCCCCGAAAGAGAATCCGCCCTTCGGCGTAGCCTCCTTCGGGTTCCTCCCTGCCCAAAGGCAGAGACTTCAACCGATCAACCAGTCGACTGATTGACTGACTGGAAATACATAACAATTATTTTTATTCGATTTTGTTTAGCCGCATATCAACAAACACTGTCTGTTATTTTTTGCGGAAATCTATTAGGTTGGTGCAAAAATAATGACGTAATAATGTCGTTTTTTGACGTATTTTTTAACGTCAAAAACGACATTATTACGTCATTATTTTTGCACCAACCTAATAAATAAGTTCAACAATTTTGTGGCTCCAACTAAATATATTGGTCATTTGTTTTATACATATATATGTGTAATCTGATGGGTTTCGATCCCGGCTTGAAAATATCGGATGTTTCACCAAACTAATGAGCTGTGATACAGCAAAAATGTCTGTCTGTGGATGACTATTTATGCTCTCGAAATAATTCGATTGAGCTCTCTGAGAGGAAGGAGTGATTTTGTAAAACGTAGGTACTGTAACTGCTAATGCAAGGCTCTTCAACTAGAATGGAACTCTCCTAGCCTCTGACATCTTTCGTATAGTAAAAACGTTAAAATGCCCCTTTCTCTCTACCGTGCGATGATAGATTGAGGTTAGAATCTACGACTGATGCCAAATCGCTCGGGTTTCGATTCCGGCTTGAAACAGTCGGATGTCTAGCTACAATGATCTGTAATACAGCGAAACAGTCTGTATGTGGATGACTATATATATATATATATATATATATATATATATATATATATATATATATATATATATATTTGTGTGTATAAATAAATTGCTGGTATTTTTACTGTAACATTGATTTTTATACTTTGATAGTTTTGTTTTGTTTGGTGGGGGACCGTATTTGACCATAATTGGGACCCTAACAGGTGATTCCACCCCGACGTCGTTCCACGCTCCTCAACACCGCCAATCTCCCGATCAGAGTTCTTGCTGTCGTCATAACCAGGACTTAACTACAGAAGAGGATTTCCAACAGGCAGGAAAGCAAGAAGCAACAAGCCATTTATTTTAGAGTTTATAGATAACAGGAATCAGTTAGGGAGTACATTTCTTTAGGACTATTGCAGGGGTACCATGAAGTACCCGTGCTTTGTGAGGATCTAGTTTAGAGATGAGAGCAGAAACCATGGCCTGAGTTACATGCATATCACTCAACAGAGAGTCACTTCTAAGTCTGAAGTCAGGTAAATATACTTCAGATGTTTCAAGAGTAGAATGGGAAAAGTATTTACGAGCAAAACACCTCAAATTGAGTGGAGAGATGAGGGATAGAAGTCTTAATTTTATTTAACACACTATTACATAGCCGCCAGTAATCACGAGAACCAAAATGGCTAGAGACTATACGGTGCCTCATTCTATCAGAAAAGACTTTTCAGACACATTCAGAATTATTACAAGCAAGCACAAATAGGCGTCTGTTGTGTTTGGTACAATCACATTGGAGGGGCCGGAAAAACTGATTCCTGTGGGTTATAGCGGAAGAACAGGTGTGAACAAAAGAAAATATTGTTGTTGTACCTGTATCTACGCGAAGTTAAATGAAGAAAAATCATTTTGTTGTTATCAGGCAAGTTCGGGTTTTTCCAGTTCCACCGCTTCTGTAAAGTAGCAAAAATGTTGGAGATGAGCGGCAGTATGGAGTCAGGAAAATATCTGTTTTCAACGTTAGAGTAGAGTTAACATCACATATACCCCAATCAAAATACAGCAAGCCTGTAATGTTACAAGTGTAGAAGTCAAGTGACTTACCTGCCTCCTCCTGTTTCCTTGTCAAGCAAGCCAGCTGATTTTACCTTATTTTATAGGAGAGTGCCTAATTCACCAGTTAGGTTGGTCCATTTTGCTAGAATGGACCTTCCCAATACATTTGCATGAGGGGTCTTTATTCACCTATATATTTCTCCATAAATGACTCAAGTCAGTTTGGCTTGCTTGACAAGGAAACAGAAGGAGGCAGCCATGTTGGCAGGTAAGTCACTTGACTTCTACAACAAGAACGTCCCGTGATAGATGGGGGCGGAAGAACCACCAGACTGCACCTTGCCGTATAGACATCTGGATTCCATAGTGACATTGCATGAACCATTCTTGAGCCTTACCATCAGCTCGAATTGATCGCCACTACCCGGACTAATAATTTGCTAGTCCTTCATAGTTCAGTTAGCCTAGCTCTGTGTCAGATGTACGAAATAACAGGAGCATCCTAGTGGATCTTCTGTTCCCATATCACACGGAAGCTAAAGAACGCTGAATTGATAGGCTGCATATGCATGTCAGCGGCTAGTATCTGCTGCATTGAATGTTAATGTCATTTTAGCCAAGATCGCTTGTCTATTTACAGTCAATTCTAGCCAGGCATCTCTGGTCATAATTGTTTAGGACTAGTTTAGTTACAAACAAAGAGAACTGGATTGCCATCTGTTCATATGGCAATGTATTATGGAGAATCTGCGTACGGATGAGGAGAAAACAGGAAGCTTCAAAAATGCGGTTCGACAGAAGAATTTCTGAAAACTCCATGACGGAGCAAGTAAACAATGAAGTCTTAAAGAAAATAGCAACAGAAAGAATCCTTATATTTAGAAAAAAAAAAGCTGAAATTCCTTGCACCAATAATGAGGAAGGAGGGCTTAGAAATCTTAACTCTCACAGGGCGTATAGAGGGCAAGGTTTGGTGTTGTTTATTTTATTTTATGGCCTATCAACCTCAGTGGGTTATTTAATACCGGCAAGATTTTTAGAGTATATTTGTATGAATAGAATATGTATTCTTTGGAAGAAGTTAGTTGTAAATCAGGTTTGATTGAAGTATTTTTCAGAAATATATTGCTGGTATTTTTACTATGAAAATCTGTTTTACACTTTCCTAATCTTTGGGGTTAACTATTTTCCCATAGATGGGACCTTAACAGATGCTACAACTCCCGGTAAAGATGGACCTGGGAACACCAGCAATTAAGAGGTGGTTCCACGCTCCTCAAAACCTCCTGATCAGAGACCTTGCTGTTGGACGTATTTTATACAGAGGACAAGAGAGATAGGAGAATGCAGCGAGCCACTTACCTGACGGCTTGTGCGAATGAAAAGCGGGACAGGATCTAGGGCATTAGCAAAGGGATAAAAACTGCTAAGAGCCACACAGGATAAGAATTTGCAGAGAGCCATTATCCGCAATGTCCTCAAAGAAAGCGGTACATAAAAATAGGGGGAATCAGCCACTACGCTGCCTATGGTTGGATGTAATGCCTTATATAAATTACTCCTGGTACAATTATGACCTCGCAGAGCGTGGGATGTCAAATATCCTCAAAATGTCAGAAATTCCATCAATCGGGTACCCACGATCATATCTTATGCGAACACCGATAATTTACGTTGACGGTGTCCAAACTGATTACAACAGATTTCAGAGCAAAATCGATATAGATCTGAGCATTTCCATGACGTCAAAGTAGAGCAGCACCCCCTTACCAAGACTTCTAGCACGTCACACTCTCTATGTCTCTCTCTTGATCAATTTTCCATTTCAATTTATTCAAACCAACCTAAGATATATTACTTTTGTTGGAACTTGACTAATGCATGGAATAATAATGCAACACAAAATGTACTTAGAACAAAATGTATTGAAACAAGAAAGTGTACAAAATATTTACATATAGTCTTTTGTATATTCCTGGAAAGACCGTTCCTGGAATGTGTGTTGATTGAGTCGCAGTCGGGCAGAGTCTCTGGTTGAATCTCTTCATTCCTCTCACTCTCATATTTATATGGTCGGTACTCCACTATGCAAATTAGGTGGATCCTACCACAACAACTTTCCACATTCGCATAACATTTTCAGTAATACAGTGATTCAAAGTCGACAGTTATCCTACTACATTCAGATCAATTAATGTTTAAAGCATTATAATGTTTAACGATTAGAGCATTATAATGTTTAATGTTTAGAGTATTATAATGTTTAATGTTTGCAGCATGATAATGTTTAATATGTAGAGAATTATAACGTTTAATGTTTAGAGCATAATAATTTTTAATGTTTAGAGCATAATAATGTGGGATATGTAGCGCATTATAATGTTTAATGTTTAAAGCATTATAATGTTTAATGTTTAGAGCATAATAACGTTTAGAGCATTATAAAGTTTAATGTTTAGTGGATTATAATGTTTAGAGCATAATAATGATTATTATTTAGAGCATTATAATAGTTAATGTTTAAAGCATTATAATGTATAATGTTTAAAGCATTATAATGTATAATGTTTAGTGCTTTAAAATGTTTAATATTTAGAGAATTATAATGTTTAGAGCATTATAATTTTTAATGTTTAGAGCATTATAATGCTTAGAGCATTATAATGTTTAATGTTTAGAGCATTGTAGATATTTCGTGTACTACATGTTGATAGTTCGCCCGATTCTATGACTAAAGTCGTGATGCTAAAAAGAAGATTCTTCTATATGCTGTTTCTTCAGGATTCAGGCGAACGTGGATCATTTCCACAAGCAGCAGAAGTGGGTTATTCACTGCTTACCTCCGTCCCTCTTGCATTCAATATGTCCTGTGAGTGTTAAATTCTTCAAGTCTTCTTTTCTCATTATGCATCCTAGAAATTTCAACTTGATCTTTCTGATTTTAAATATAAGTTTCCTTTTCGTTTCAGGTTTCTAAAAACTTCCCCATCATGTGCCCAGTTCAGCAACCTTTTGTAGACCCATATTTCTGTTGCTCCAAGTCTCTTCTTCATCTGTGAAGAGATTGTCCGGCATTCACTGCCATATAAGAGAACTGATATTATTAGGTTGGTGCAAAAAATAATGACGTAATAATGTCGTTTTTTGACGTTAAAAAATACGCCAAAATACGACATTATTACGTCATTATTTTTGCACCAATCTAATACATAACAGTGCAGTACACTTTTGTTTGCTTTTAATTAAATTTTCCTGTTTCTTAATACTTTGATTAACTTTTGGAAGGCATATTTCGCTATCCCAATGTAACTTCGGATTTCGGTGCCAAATTTTCCAACCTCTATTAGAACCCTTTCCAGATATTAAAATGTTTGTACTTGGTTGATTTTGGTATCTCCAATCTATAATTTGCATATCCGGATGTCACTACAAGTTATAAAAGTATTCATTTTATTTAATACATTTTAGAAATTAATGACTTATATTAGTGATCTCTAGTCTCTCGAATCCGTTCTTCAGCAAGAAGAAAGAAAACTCTGAAATTACAACCATTCTAGAGAGAGAGAAGGAGAGAGAGAGAAGCAGAGAGAGAGAAAGAGAGAGAGAGAGAGAGAGAGAGGTGGCTATCATTTTCTAGGTTAATAGGAAAACAAAAACCATTATTATATCCAAAAACAAAATTGCTTACAAAAAGATTTCGGCATTAAATAACCCATAGAGATGTTGATGTGCCACTAACCAAAAGCAACTTTAAGATGCCTGTCTCGTGTTACAGAAAAAAGGGGAAACCATCCTATACGCTGTATGATATACAATGTTTGGTTTGGTTACCGCATGCCAACGCCTTATGGGTCATTTAATATGGATATTTAGTTTTCTTGGGAGCATTGCTATTTTTTTTCTTCCAAAAATGTATTGCTGGTAATTTTTCGTTTTCCTTTTCCAATAAAATAGCGCTAGTAATTTTTTTCACTATGAAGATATATTGCTGGTATTGTTACTACAAAAATATGTATTTTTATACGTTTATAATGTTTTTACTCCAGTTTGGGGTTTCACTATTTGCCCATAGCTGGGACCCTAACAGGTGCTACCACCCCGAGTCAGGGTTGACCAGGTAACAACAGCAATTAAAAGGCGGTTTCACGCTATTCAAATCCTCCCGATCAGAGGTCTTGCTGAATTTTATTGTCATACCCAGGACCAGAAATAAAATGTGACAAAATATCATTTTTATTTTATTTTCGGCACTTAAGAAATGAAAATACTTTTAAGTGTAGTGACTTCAGATATTTGAAAATGCCATCTGCAGACACTTTCATTTAAGATTCACACAAGAGCAACTCGTAGTTTAATCTATGTAATAATTTCTTCATTAGGTTGTTAAATAATTTTGTGGTATTAGGTTGGTGCAAAAATAATGTCGTTTTTTGAGGTGCGTGAGAAAACGACATTATTTTTGCACCAACCTAATAACAATTTGTATACATAGTGAAGAAAACGGAAACATTAGATCTCTGAGTTGTGACTATTGCGCGTTATCTAGATTTTATGAAGATCTTAAAGGAAGCTTTACGTGAATGGCATGCGATTGAGTGAAAACAGAATAAGCGGAAGGTCGGAAGTATGAAACAATTAAGCTTCCTCGTTCTATGAGTTCACAGTAGAACATAGTTATTTGTGTTCGACTGAGAAGGGAATAGAATTCTATGAGTCTTGTCTCTTCTTCTTATTTGATTTTTGGTCTTTGATTATGTCATGTGGATATGAATCATTTCATGTCAAATTGTTTTTTGTTTTTTTTTGTTTTTTTTTGAAGAGGTTATTTTTTTTACGCCAATTTTGTTTTCTTCTTTTAAAGGTAAGCGAGTGAAATTTCCCGAAGATAATTGGTAAAAGCTATAAAAAATTGAGAACGAAAACTATAGAATAGATTGGCAAAAGAGTTTTTTTTTATACAAAAAAAAAACAAACAAAACAAAACAAAAAAAAAAAAAAGGAAAGAGAAGAAAAATGATATAAAAACAGATACAAAATTAGTAAAATAATGATGACAATGAATGAGAAGGGGAAACGCTGGTAAATCGAGGAAAAAGGAACAAATAAAAAACATACAAAAGAATCACAGAAAGGAGAACGAGAATAGTAAAAAAAAACAAAAACAAAAAAACAAAGAAAAGATTGTTTAAAAAAAAAAGGAAGAATTAATCGCGAAAATCCCAAACCTGAAACAATTAAAAATGACACCAAGAACGAACCTCATAATTGAAATACAACGGAAGCAATTGATTGATTCATGACTAGAGTTTTACGACGCAAATACCTCGAAACTTTCACACACACACACACACATATATATACATACATATACATATATATATATATATATATATATATATATATATATATATATACATACATACATACATATATATACATATATATATACATACATACATACATATATATACATATATATATATATATATATATATATATATATATATATATATATATATATATTCTCTCCTTAAGACGTACAAACAAACAATGATTACAAACGACGAAAATATAAAACCTCAAAATCTCAGCCACACATCCACGTACGCATACGCATACACACACACACACACACACACACACACACACACACACACATATATATATATATGTATGTATGTACGTATATGTATATGTCGTGCTGGTAAAATGTAATTAGATTTCTCTTTTTCTTAACCCCTGCGATTTGAATGCTTCGTCGGTGCCACGAACAATTCTTTATAAAGCTGATAAGGAAATGCCTGGAAGCTTTGATGACAAAAACATTAAAAAACAAAAAAACAAAACAAAAAAACAAACAACTATTGTTAAGAAACACGGAGCATTGAATTGGTTTGTATTTTCTAAAACATGTGATACTAATTACATGTCTCTTTCTATATATATCTTCCATCTGTACACACTTACTTACTTACCGAACGATATCAACGAGATATCTGTTTATCGGTCTATCTGTCTATCTAGCTGTTTCCCGTTTTGTGGACACGCTAGTGCTTCATGTAGAAGCTGAATTTCAGTTTTCTTCTTCTACTATGTGCCGTGTCCATTCAGAACGTAGTCGGTCACGGCTCTCTACAGCTTCCAATCCTTTTTGTAGCACAGGGTTACATTTCTCTTTTAACTCTCATTCGCTGTTGATGCCATCCATTTTACATAAGCAAGTTAGACAAGTTACTCGCCGTTTCTCTCCGTCCCTCTGGCCTTTAATATGTCTTATCTATTCGGTTGGTGCAAAAATAATGTCGGTTTTTGTCGTAATTTTTAACGTAAAAAACGTAATTTTTGCACCAACCTAATACAAGAGTCAAAGTTACCAAGCTCTCTTTCCCATTTATGTGACCAAGACATCTATTTTTCTTATTTTAATTATTAACGTCCTTTATGCTTTCTTTAAAACTTGATTGTTATTTACATGTCCCGTTGTTGGTATTCTCAGCATCCTGCTGTAGAACTCTGTGGCCTCAAATCTCCGATTGAACTGTTAGGAAATTATTCAGTATTTACTGTTATTTAGGAAGACTGATATTACATAACAACTCAGCAGATTTTCCCGTTTCTTAATACATTGTTTAGTGCTTGGATATCATCTTTTGCAATTCAGTACGTCTTTGAATATCTGGGTTATATTTCCTTTCGACTGTACATTCAGTCATCTTCATGCATGAAAATTATTTTGTTTATCGCAGTCGGCGAAAATATACCGAACCTACCTAAAGTTTCTCCAAATTATCAACTCCCGTAATAATTATATTTTAAGCAAATTCTATGAAAAAAACAAACAAACAAAAAAACAAAAAATGAAACTAGCATGGAACCTCCCAGGTACCGAGACGAGTCCAGTTCAGGGTTGAAGTATGGCGTAAGTTGTGTCGGCTGAAATAGGCTATATCCACGTGAGGCAATTTTGGATTTTTGGTGTGCAATACACACACACACACACACACACACACACACACACACACACACACACACACACACACACACACACATTTGTGAAACTTGCAGAAATAATTTTAAAAAACGTATCTATGAACATAAAAAAGATCTTATACAAAATTTTGGATTTTATATTTTGGATATATATATATATATATATATATATATATATATATATATATATATATATATATGTATATATATGTCAATTCTGAATTCAAAACCATATATAAACCTGCCGTAGCTCATTCCAGTCAGCAAGCGGAAGGTCCATGGTGTTTACAGTGACACTATCATCTCGACGACAGTCAAGAGGCGACTGCATCAGTTACTTCTATATATGTAAGTTTAATTAAGTAGTAATAGAGAGAGGTTCGGAATGAGATTTGGGGGAACTATGAATTCCAGTTGAGTTTATTGCATTCACTCACACGAAAATAACTTTGGGAAAGGTAAGAATCCTACCAGCTATGGGTTAAATAGTTGGATAAGCTGTTTTTGGTAGCCTTTGTTAGCAATCATTCTACAGATAGTGACTCCACATAACTTCCAGGCAGCCTGGGTCACTTGTGGCGATACATCGACCCATGAAAACGCACAGCCGTGTGAATAGCACATTATTCTTCAGGCAGAGAAAGCGTTTATTCTCTCTCTCTTTTTCACACACACACACACACACACACACACACACACATATATATATATATATATATATATATATATATATATATATATATATATGTACCGTGTGTAACAGCAAAATTGTCCATCCTACAAAGGTTTAATGTCTGAAAAACAATTTTTCCAGGTTTTCAGATAAAACGTTTAGCCATCTTGATATCATTTGTCGTAAGAGTCACTGAAAAACCCGTTGAGTTATTCAGCTAGAACGAGAAAAAGTTAAAATCGTTTTGTGGCAGACCCACTGTGTTCCCACTGTGTTCCCAAATGAGCAATGGTAAGAGGTAAACGATCATTCATGACTTCAGTAATGGTACCAACATTCATACTCTGGCCTCCATCTTCAAAGTCCATACAAGAACCATCAATAGAAAGGTGAATAATTTTAAAAAGAGTGAATAATGGAGAGGAAAACTGGATCAGGCGGTCGCATCAGGAAGTAGATTCACCATTTCAATTTAGAGCTAAAGAAGTTTCAGCTATGATAGTCCAAAGAGTAGTGAAAAAAGACTTGAAAATGAAATCGTACGTGAAACATGTAAGTCATCTTGTTACTCCAGGAGAGAAAGTTAGAAGGTTAGAGAGGGCGAAGATCATCTTGAATTAGTTGAAAAATGATACTTGAATAATATATGTATATTTTAAAATATCCTTCATGAGCTTCCGATCCTTAGCTATGATTAATTAATAATGAACATGTCATTTTCGTTTATGATCGATTTCATCACGATTCTTCTGTTAAGCTTCGGGATGAATTATACATTCTTATTGCTCAAAGTAGAGTCAAATAGTGTTAGAAAAACCTCGGAGAATTCCAGTAAGATATCTTTAATCATTTTTAAGATACAACGATTCACCCTTAATCTAATAAATATACGGTTTGGTTTTTATACAATTTGAAAAATTTTGCTGTTGTACCCGTGAGTAGACAGAAATTCCTGATTTACTCCGTGCGACAAAGCAACAGAGGCAGGTAAGGCTATCTTTGAGAGGAGCAGTATGCTGCCGACTTGCTTTAATATTTGCACGTAGCTGATCCCGATGTTACAGTTGGCTGTGCTCAAAATTTTGTATAGATGAGAGGAAGGACAGACGCCAGATCCTTCGCGCCGATGCTTTGTTTTCCCAAGAAGAAAAAGGGATGCTGTATCTCTTCAGAGTCTGTAACGCAAGAGTGGCCATCCAACTAATCTGCTTTTTAGAAGCCCGACAAAAAGGAGTTTAGAAGTCTTCTATCGCTCATGCAAGAAAGATGGCCTGCCCACCTGAGTTTGATTTACATTGGGATGACTCCAATACCTATTATACTTCACTGTTACTAATACAATATATATATATATATATATATATATATATATATATATGTGTGTGTGTGTGTGTGTGTATGTGTGTGTGTATGTGTAAATAATGTCTTCTTCCTCTCTCCCGTACGCCAACTTTATAAGTTCATAAATTTGAATCTTTCCTTCTCTCTTTCTCTCTATCTCTCTCCCTCACCCTCAAAACAATATCTGTATATGTTGAATTTAACCATGAGTAATTTTTTCCGATTGTATTTGGTTTGCAAGTCTGAAAGATTGAAGCCTATTTTTATAGCTTTCATGAAATAAAGATTATTACCTATGGTATTTTAAGTGTTTGATATTCATTAATATATATATATATATATATATATATATATATATATACATTCAGTCAACTTCAGGCAATACCATATTAAATAAAAAAAAAACATATTTCGATTCGCATTATATTTTTTCGATTCGGATGCTCCCTGAATTTTAGCAAAAACAAAATAATTTCCATCCCTGAAGATGACTGAATGTACAGTCGAAAGTACTTGCGTATTTAAGAAAGACCTCATACAGCTTATAATTTTAAAAACAGGGATCATAACATTTATCGAGTGATTGGTAGGTTAATGCATCTTTAAAATTTTGTTAGCGAAGGGATTTCACCATTTTATATCATTAACTTTACTAATTTACTTTTTGTATGAATGATTCATTGTAAAATAAATTGGACTGCACCATATATATATATATATATATATATATATATATATATATATATATATATATATATATATTCGCGTCTATGTATGTGTGTGTGTGTGCATGTGTACTGTTCTAATCTAAACATGATCACTTATAAATATAAGAATACATGTATGTTAATTTTAGTATCATATCTGACTATGGATATTAAAGCAAAATTTGCAGCCAAATATAATCGTGATAATTTTCTGTGTTGATGTAACTGCAAGCCTTGTTGACAGAGCTTCCCCTACAAAAAAAATTCAAAGAATGCTAAAACATCAGGAATGTAATTAGAAAAAAAAAATGTATGTAAGAGAGGAACAGAGAGAAAGAGAAGAGGGAATATTTTTTTTTTTTACAAAAATCTAGTTGTTGGAACGAAGAGCCAAATATCCCTACTTAGACTCACGAACGAGAAAGCAAGGCCCCGGCCCGCGGGCAAAATATTGTTGATGGAAAATGAAGAAAAGCTTCCGTGACTTGTGGCTTTTTAGACTTGTGCAAAATTTTGCCTTAGATGATCCGCTATGGCTTTATGCCTGAACAAAAAAAAAAAAAAAGAAAAAAAAAAGAATCGTTTCAAAATAAAGAAGGAATCTTGTCAGTATCCACTTAGGATTTTTTCGCTAAGCAAATGCTTAACAAACCCAAATATTATCGAAAATTTATCGAAAAGAAATTCGATTCAAGAATTTTGCACTAATCTAAAATCATGTTTAGCGATGTGTATTTGATAGTTTTATACATTATGGTTCGTGAGTATATTTCTGTCCGTGTGTGCGTGAGTCGAATGTCCGTTATGAATAACTGTCAGCAAATTGAGTAATTTGTATAATTTACGCAAGTAAATTGCGTTTATCTAAGTACATCAATCCGTATATCCATTAAAATTCATGTATATCTCTGTATACAATCCGATATATAAGATACAAGCTCTGTTTATAATTCGATATATATGTTTGTACGCTGGGAAATATTCGATATATATCAGTACTGTGCGCACGATTTGATATATTTCTGTACTTTGTGCGCGATTCGATATAATTCTGTACTCTGTGAAGGATTCGATATATTTCTCCACTCTGTGAACGATTCGATTTATTTCTGTACACTGGGAACGATTCAATATATTTCTGTACACTGTGCACGATTTGATATATTTCTGTACTCTGTGTACGATTCGATATATTTCTGTGCACGATTCGATATATTTCTGTACTCTGTGCACGATTTGATATATTTCTCTACTCTCTGAACGATTCGATATATTTCTGTACTCTGTGAACGATTCGATATATTTCTCCACTCTGTGAACGATTCAATATATTTCTGTACTCTGTGCACGATTCGCTATATTTCTGTACACTGTGCACGATTCGATATATTTCTCCACTCTGTGAACGATTCGATATATTTCTGTACTCTGTGCACGATTCGATATATTTCTGTACTCTGTGCACGATTCGATATATTTCTCTACTCTCTGAACGATTCGATATATTTCAGTGCACGATTCAATATATTTCTGTACGCTGCGTACAATTCGATATGCACCCGCATTCTGTGTACGTTTGGTATATATTTGTACTCTGGCCACAATTCTATATATTTCCGTACACTGAGCCCAATTCTCTATGCATCTCTCCTCTGTTTACAATTCGATATATATCTGCACAGTGTGTATAAATCGATATATTTCTGTGCTCTTGGTCAAAGTCAGTATGTGAGGTATGATCAAAAAGTATCGATACTGGTGCTATAAAATTAACAAGAACACTTTCCCCTTCGATTTGTCCCGTTCTGGAGCCACACACATTATCCTGCGTCGTTTCCCTTGATGGAAGCAATTCTGGAACTGCTTTTTGGGAATAGCTATCAGCTACCTCGCCGAATTCTCTTGGACTTCCTCATCATCGTGAAATCTTGTTCCTTTCAAAAGGGAATTTGAATTTTGAAAAGTGGAAAAAGTCACGAGGGGACGAAATCTGGGTAATCTTGCGTTTGGCTAAAAAGAGTTGCACAAGCCGCGCTGAATGGAGAACATCCTACAAACGTCGTGACATGTCACCGTAGTACTCCTTGTTTACAGTGTGACCAAGTGAAGAATACTCACCATAGACAATGCACATGTAGTGGAAGAAAACTTTCAAAAGTGTCGTCATATTGCTTCTTCGGTCATTCGCACTTTCATTTGAACTTTCCACTGCGATGATACATACGTATACAAGTTCTGATCAAAAAGTGTTATAAAATGAAAACTACATCACATATCAATTCGGGATTTAATCTCTTACGAAATAGTCCCATTCTTTATCCAGCGTTGTTTCCATTGATGGACGCATTCCTGGAACTGCTTTTTGGGATAGCTATCAGCTGCCTCGTCGCATTATTGTGGATAACCTCAACGTCTTGAAATATTGTTTCTTTCAAGAGGTAAATAATTTTTGGGAAGAGAAAAAAAATCGCAAGAGGCGAGATCCGGGGAATATGTTTTTTATCTGATTTGAGGAATGTTGCACAAGAAGCGCTGAATGGGCAGGTGCAATGTCATGGTGGAGTTGCAACTTACCGGGCATATACAATTCTGTCATTTTCCTACGAACAACATCCCGCAAACGCCGCAACACGCCAGGGCAGCACTTCTTGTTTACCGTCTGACAAGGTGGAGTATGCTCATGATGAACAATCTCCTTATAGTCGTAGAAAACTGTCATCAGTGTCTTCAAATTGCTTCGACCCATTCATGCTTTCTTCGGTCAAAGAGAGTTTGGGATCTTCCCCTACGAAGACGGACATTTGGTTTCATGATCATAGACATATACCCACGATTATGACTGTTTTCAAAAACTTTCCTGAGGTGTGATGAGACGACCACATTCTACACACTTTCCTTCCAATTACTGCTATAAACAACGGAAGTGAATGAAAACGTTACAACTTGGTGTGAATGCGCGATTATGGTCAGTTTGTGTGAAGTTACTAAGAGCTACAAAGAACAGGAAGTTATGGAGAGCCATGATTGCTAAAAAACTGAACAGATGTGGCACATAGAAGAAGAAGAATGTGTTAGTCGCAATATATTCTGTATAAGGACAAGGAAACCAAGAACAAACTCGATCGAGTTTGCAAATTATAACCAAACTATTATATAGATAGGACATCTAACGTAGACCTGTTTAACAGGTGTAATATTGGAGGAACCGAGACCTTTATCATACAGTCTCAGTTACGGTGGACTGGTCATATCTTCAGAATGTCTGATGACAGGATACACAAGATCCTAATGTACAGCCAGTTAGATCAGGTCTACAGGAATGTAGGACGTTCACGGCTAAGATACAAAGACAAGCTCAAAAGCAACTTGTCAACAGTCAATATGTCACATAACACCCTTGAGCGCTGATCAACTTTTTTAGTGGACTCAGCAATTTTCATATATATATATATATATATATATATATATATATATATATACTGGTCGTGCCTTCATAATGTCTGATGGCAAGTTACCCAAGATCCTAATGTACAGCCAGTTGTATCAGGGCTGTTGGAATGTAGTAGGCCCAAGGCTTAGATACAAAGACAAGATAAAGATAAACTTTTCAGCTGCCAATATACCTCATAACACCCTCGAGAGCTTAGCCTTGGAGCTGGTAGAGTGGAGATCAACGTGTTTTAGTGGACTCAGCAATTTTCAATCTGCTAGTTGGAATCGTCTTCAAAAAGTGAGAGCAAGATCTAAAAGATCAGCCAATCTAACAGTGACATCCTCCCACAACCCTGACTCTTGCTCTATAGGCGGTCTCCTTTGCAGATCCCTTGCGGGTCTTAAGTGGCATTTAACATTATCGCACAATATTCATAACTGAATCAATTGGTTAACATGTCAGATCTTTATGCGTCGAAACCGACAGAAGAGTCCATTATATATATATATATATATATATATATATATATATATATATATATATATATATATATGAAATGAACAATTATTTAATATATTTTCTGTTTATACTTTTTTTTTACACATACAATTTTTTTTAAGTAAATGCATCGTTTGAATTAAACAATATTAATTATATTAGGTTGGTGCAAAAATAATTTCGTTTTCTAACATATGTTACTATGTGAGAAAACGAAATTAATTTTGCACCAACCTAATATTTACCGGAATGAATGTTCGAGGAATTTAATCGAAAATATGCATTCCCTGATAGGATTCGAACCTGTATTCCTATACGGAAACCATCATTTAATCTTACGTGCTGTACCATTCATCTACAGAAAAGTGCCTGGTTAGCAAAGTCCGAATTACCGTTTATAAACACACAATTTTCGACGATTTTTCTCGACCGATGCTTACGAAACGTATAATGAAATGGATTAAGTTCGACAATTCAGGTCGGTAAATTTAATTAATACATAAGAAAAAAATTAATTATTTTTAAAAATATGTGGAAATCTCCGCCTTTTACCTGAAGACGGTCCCGAGACCAGAAACACGTGTAGTAAAATTATGGAAAATAAAGCATAATATTTAATAAAAAAAGAAAAAAATCCACATTACAACCAAAAACGTTTGCGACACCTGTCTTCTCTTTAATCTTATATATATATATATATATATATATATATATATATATATATATATATATATATATATATATGTGTGTGTGTGTGTGAAAATATTGTAGAAAATAGGAAAGAAACTGGTTTGGTAAATAATCCAAAGTTCCTTAGTATTTTTGTAATTATTTTTAAAAAATAGTGCTCGATAAGAAAGTAGAGCATAAATATAATTATTTATTTAAAAATATGATTCCAACTCGCTACATAAGAGGTCTCATGTTTCAAAACAAGAGCCGAAAACTTCAAAATAATATTTGAATTAACTTGAGTTAAAGTAGGCTCTGTTCCATCTTCAAGCGAAATTTTTTTGGGAATGACTTATTTCTGAAATTTACGAGTTTTAATAGTATGGTCAGAATTGAAATCAAAATTTTCCATGGTAACAGAAATAAGTCATTCCCAAAAAAATTTCGTAGGAAATATGCATTCCCTGATAGGAATCGAACCTGTATTCCTATACGGAAACCATCATTTAATCTTACGTGCTGTACCATTCATCTACAGAAAAGTGCCTGGTTAGCAAAGTCCGAATTACCGTTTATAAACACACAATTTTCGACGATTTTTCTCGACCGATGCTTACGAAACGTATAATGAAATGGATTAAGTTCGACAATTCAGGTCGGTAAATTTAATTAATACATAAGAAAAAAATTAATTATTTTTAAAAATATGTGGAAATCTCCGCCTTTTACCTGAAGACGGTCCCGAGACCAGAAACACGTGTAGTAAAATTATGGAAAATAAAGCATAATATTTAATAAAAAAAGAAAAAAATCCACATTACAACCAAAAACGTTTGCGACACCTGTCTTCTCTTTAATCTTTAATATATATATATATATATATATATATATATATATATATATATATATATATATATATATATATATATATATATATATATATATATGTGTGTGTGTGTGAAAATATTGTAGAAAATAGGAAAGAAACTGGTTTGGTAAATAATCCAAAGTTCCTTAGTATTTTTGTAATTATTTTTAAAAAATAGTGCTCGATAAGAA
This sequence comes from Acanthosepion lycidas, assembly GCA_963932145.1. NCBI lineage: Eukaryota > Metazoa > Mollusca > Cephalopoda > Sepiida > Sepiidae > Acanthosepion > Acanthosepion lycidas. Next base: position 46,384,806 of record OZ010577.1, on the reverse strand, counting down.
AGTAGAGCATAAATATAATTATTTATTTAAAAATATGATTCCAACTCGCTACATAAGAGGTCTCATGTTTCAAAACAAGAGCCGAAAACTTCAAAATAATATTTGAATTAACTTGAGTTAAAGTAGGCTCTGTTCCATCTTCAAGCGAAATTTTTTTGGGAATGACTTATTTCTGAAATTTACGAGTTTTAATAGTATGGTCAGAATTGAAATCAAAATTTTCCATGGTAACAGAAATAAGTCATTCCCAAAAAAATTTCGTAGGAAATATGCATTCCCTGATAGGAATCGAACCTGTATTCCTATACGGAAACCATCATTTAACCTTACGTACTGTACCATTCATCTATAGAGCTCTCCCTGGATTTATATCCTCCTCGGAATTATCCCTTCCATTCGGAAACTGGTAACACGTATAATTATATAAATATATTTTTAATCTTTTCACCCAAGCAAGGCAGGAAGCCACTAGCACGCAAGGGGTTACAGAGAGTTGAAGCGAGAGCAAAGATGGGTGATAGAGAAAAGGATGAAGAGAAGGATAGGGGATAGATCAGGACATCTGGAGACGTTGATTGAAATTACTTTAGAATAGTTGGCGATTATAGCTAACAGTCAAACAGGAAAAGGGGAGGGAGTTCCACAAGCGAGAAGTGCGAGACATAAAGCTATTGGAGTAGAAGAGACGGTTACATTTAACAGTTTCGACAGTAAAGGGGTGAGAGCGGGATGCCAGCCTAGTTGAACGCTTAAATTCATGAAGTCTGGGAACCAGCGAAAGCAGCTCATCGGAGCAGTTACCATGAAAGTATTTGTAAAAACACAGAGAGAGGCGACGGCACGTCTGTGAGAGAGCAACTGCAGACGAGATGCCAGATCAGGGCCAATTACATTGCATATCCGGATATGGATTTTATCAAGTACCTTGAGACAAACAGACGGGGCTCCAGGCCATATATGGCAGCAATACTCCATGCAAGGGCGAATGGTTGATTTGTAGATTTGAAGGATCGACTCCGGCGAGAAAAATTTCCTGACGCGGTACAGGGAGCCAACTTTTCTTGCGGTGAACGAGGCTGTTGACTCAATGTATTTGTTTCATCTCAAGACAGCATTCAATATGAGACCGAGCAGTCGCAAAGAGGTGCACTCGTGGAGTTGAGTTTCAGACATTCTAATGGAGGTGGGCAGGGATGGTTCTCTGTGGTGAGTAATCGAGAACTGCTGCAAAGTACGCCACAAGTTCCCCCGAACGACCCCCCTAACAGGTTTTGAATTCAGAGTTGTCCTTCTTGACCATTCGCCATCCAATTCTCTTCTACTATTTACCCATTGCTGAGGTGGGCGAGATGGGGTGATTCATACCTTACCCAAGGGTATTAGCATATAAATGGATGAAGTGAACTTGACTGGAACAAGAACTTAACTCGAGCCGCTATCGATTTTGGTGATTTTCCAAGTGTAGCTTATATGTGGCACAAGGCCGAAAGTATAGGGCACCCAGTGAGGATCGAACTCACTACTCAGTCATAACTGTTCTAGCGAGACAAGCTTGCTAACCATTAGACCGCCTCGGGGTGCTCAAAATCATTTTCCAAGCGTAGCTTAGATGTGCCACAAGGCCGAAAATTTGGGTCACCCAGTGAGTATCGAACTCACTACTCAGTCGTAATTGTTCTAGTAAGACAAGCTTGCTAACCGTTACGCTGCCTCGAGGTGCCCCCTCCGGTATATGTATATCTGTATGTGTCCTTACGTGTGTTTATGTATATATCTATATCTATCGATCTATTTATTTATCTATCTATATATCTTTCCATGTTTGTGTGTGTGCGTGTGCATAGTTTGATAGAGAAACATCAGTGTCTGTCATTCCATGCACCTATCAATAAACAGCCTGCCGAAAATAATCGCGCCGGGCGTTTTTCTCTTCCTGCTAATATATCCCGAGCCACGCGTTCTTCATTCCCCGCCATGAAGTTTTCATTTTACCGCCTCTCTTCCGAGCAGTGACGAAGAAACATTTTGAAATCCATACCTAAATGTTTAAAATGCTAGTTGCCGGAAACGTGCCAGGTTTCAAGCAGACAAGCGTTTCTATATTTACCCCCGGAGATCCGACTTTTTTGCGTTATGCCTCCTTCCCACCTCCAAGCAATGTGGACCGCGGGATGGTGCTAGTGGGAGTAGTTACATCAGCTAAACCTCCCGGCCTGCTAAACCAGCACTTCCGTCAGAGAGTATGGTGGGTGTCGGTGAAGCCAAAGATGATGGCGGGAGCCTGGGGGTTGAGGTCGAGTTTGCGTGGAGAGTAGCAGTCTGCAGGGAGATGGACGTGTCGGATAATAATATGATGCAGTCGTAGCTGTAATGATCAGGCACTCCTGGTGTGAAATAACGTTATAACTGTGATAATATTAATTTGCCATATATATATATATATATATATATATATATATATATATGAGCAAGCATTCTTGCAGTACTTTGGAAAACCAACTCAAGATATGTGTAAAGAAGATTTGGTTGGACTACCGTTTACCGGGACCATGTTCCTGGAGGAAGACAACGATTACCCAACTTCTAGTAGGTCTTACGACGACCTGTCAGGCTAGAAGCACCTCCACATATCGAGGTTTTCTGTTACGTGTAAGTAGCGAGGTTACATCCACCGTCTGCCTGCAAGGTCTGTCTCATAGGTTGCCGCATCTGGTATTCTCCAGCAGTCACCCGTCTAATTCGGTGATCGAACCGGAGCTGGTGTTTCAACGTGATATGACCGTAATCTGGTGATTAGTCAAAGAAAGAGGAAATTTAATTTAAAAGCCAACCTGAAAGAGGTATTGTCTCCGTCAGACTATCTTGTTCTGGATATATCATTACTGCTACTGTTGCTGTATATCCGGAACAACTATGGATCCAATTAGTTACGGAAGCGACAGATATACACATATGTTTTTTTGATGACAGTTTTTAAGTCAAACTGGTTGATTGTGTGATTTATTTGTTTAACTGTATATCGACATTATGGATCATTCAATACCGAAATTTAATTTTCTTGGGAACTTTGAAGTAATAAATATATGTTATGCTGCTTTCACAATTGAATACATGGTAACTGGCACCCATCTTTTGAGGATATACTTACTTTCTGTGAACATGACTAACATAGGCAGTGATATTTATTTTATGTTGTAGTTTGTTGAGGTTATATTTTGAAATACAGTTTTGATTTCTCTTAGAAATTGTAGAATATTATATGGATTATAATGTCATGAAAAAAGTTCATTCATATTGATTGATGTATTGTTGGTAATTTTACTATAAATAGGTATTGTTACTATTTTTTTTTAAATATAAAAACGAATTGTTATACATTCATAATGTTCACTATTTGCCCGTAGCTAGGACCATGACAGGTGGAGCGGAGAATAATAGCAATTAACAGGTTGTTCCACTCTCCTCAAAACATCAAATCTTCCCATCAGAGGCCCTGCTGCCGGATGTAGTTTGTCGTCATACCCAGGACACGAGTCAAGCTGGTCAAGCCTTTCAGAAAATCGGTGTTCGACATTTTTTATTTGTGCAATATTTCCGCTTCATAATTATACTGAAAATATATTTCACACATTTGATGATCATTGAATTCAACATGCTAAACACACACTAAGCGACAATAACCGATATCCAACGCACACAACTATTACATAAACACAGACACAAACAACTCCCCCCCATATATATATATATATATATATATATATATATATATCAAGGGTAGAGTAGTTCCAACGAGAGAAAAGTGTGTATATTAAAAAGAAGAGAGAAACCGCAAACATTTTTGGTTGGAATGTGGATTTTTTAAAAAGATATATTATGCTTTATTTTCCATAATTTTGCTACACGTGCTTCCGGTCTCGCGACCTTCATCAGTCAAAACGTGGAGATTTTCACATATTATTAAAAATAATTAATTTCTTTATGTTTTTCCTGTTAAATATTCTCGATATGAGTCTCTTTTTTGTGTGTTAGTGACCCAAATATCTTTCTGAATTGGCAGTGAAACATTTCTGCGTGAAGATTGGTCCGAGAAATGGTGAACGAGTTATCGGCATTCTTATCTTTTAATGCTATATCTTTTAATGTTCTTAGATCTATTTCCATTTGGTTTTTTATCAGCATGCGTATTTGTACGGGCACTTATATATCTATGATACCAATGATGCTAATGCTTAATAGTAAATATTTATACATACACATGCTCAAACATACCTACAAATATACACATATACACCCATGGGTACATATACATATTTATTTATATTCCCTTGGGCTATTATTTCGTTTTGTAATTGGGTTTGGCGATAACATAAGTATTAATTGTAGGTTAGATTTATAATTACATTTATTTATTATTGGTAGAATTTCTGCTGTCCTGCTTAGTATTCACGCTGAAATCTCCAATACGAAGAATTCAGACTGTTTGGGTGTTAATCTGGGGACTGTGCACAGGATTCAGAAAGAATTGGTTGAATCTATAATAATTACGAAAGTATTTAGAGTGATCACTAGTGATGGCCAATCATATTTCCAGAGGGCTTCTGACTCAACACGGAGGAGGCCTACGTCAAGTGCATTGAGGAGAGGTAGTACTTCCCTGGGTCAAGAACGCGGCTACTGGAAGACCCTATGTCTGGTAACATGACTCTGAACCCATGCATCACAAGCAAGCGAACACAGTCGTGGGTGTCAGACGATTTCTGCGCCCACATCAGACCATACATCTGGTCACCTAACTCCCCAGACTGCAACCTTCTTGATGTGTGGGGTGCAGGTGAGCGAAAAACCAAAAAACAAAAAAAACAAACAAAAAAACAAAAAAACAACAAATGAACCGAAGGCAAATCTTATGGCAGTATTCGCCAATTTAAACAAGGAGTCAGTCCAGAAGAGATGCAGGAGATTCCGAACTCGTCTGGGGGCCATGGTTGAGGCCAATGCCGGTTTTATTTAATAAATCTATTCTTTGGTATTTCAAGATACATTTTGTGTAATTTATATATATATATATATATATAAAGAAATATAGTCTTAAGGTGTGCTATATTTATGGAATAAAGTGCTCAATATCAGAGATAGAGCGTGTGTAAATATAAAAGTGAACATAGAAGTCAACACTTAGAGGCGACAGTCTGTTTCATGCTATATGCAATCGTCAGGCCACGTGTGCTGTTATTTTTCTCGGCTATTTATATATATACGGGTTAGTGGTGCATTGTGGGTATTCTATTATGGCGGTTATTTCACCGGAAGTCGTTTGTTTATCTATTTAGGTCAAATTATATTGCTTGTTTTTATTTTTGTTTCTTATTTTATTTATTTATTTATTTATTAACGTAGTAAAAATTTGTTTATATCACTTATTTAACAGTTTTGTTCAGTTTTGGGGTTGATTGTTGTAGTTCATTCTAAGTATTATTTTGGCGGGAACAGTTTTTAATTGATTATATATATATATATTTTGGGAAAATGAAACTAACACTGATATCTCATATTAAGAGATTATATATATATATATATATATATATATATATATATGTGTGTGTGTGTGTGTGTGTGTGTATCTGTCAAAGTAAGATGTCAGTTTTATTTTCATTCTGATATAAATTCTGTAAAAATGAAAATAACACTGACATCTCATTTTAACACACACAGGCACACACACACACACACATATATATATATATCTGTTAAAATGAGATGTCAATTTTATTTTCATTTTTACAGAATTTAGACAACTATTTATCTATCCCACCCTTTATCTCTCTCTCTCTCTATATATATATATATCACTTAGATGGTTATTTTTAGTGAATACTCAATATGAGTAGACGTACAATTCATTTATTAAACAGTATATTTATTCATATTCGTTTACCGACCTGAATATTCGAGATACCTTATTAAAGAAAAATACGCGTTCTCTGGCAGGATTCGAACCTGCGCCCCTCTGCCGGAGCGTGCATAATTTTCTTTAATAAGGCTTCTCAAATATTCAGGTTGTTTGACGAAAAGAAATAAATATACTGTTTAATAAATAAACGGAACTTCTAATCCAATATTAGTAACCACAAAGAATAACGTTTAATGTGATAAAAATCTGTTGGATTGATAAATAAAAAATGGAAAAAAAATATATATAAAATAATGTTTTTCCTCGACACAAAAATATTTTATAAACGTTAAGATCTATGGGTTGCAAACTAAATTCTTGGCACTGTGAATGCGTTCTCCATATTGCAGTTTTCTAGTCACGCCTAAAGTAACGCCGTAGTGCGGTGTCACGCAGACACCAGTAATTTCCTCAAGAGTACTAATATACTATTTATTGTATTTGCAACAATGTTTTCTGATTTGCTTCTTCAGATGGTAGTATCAATTTTTGCAGCAGTGTCGATTATCATTCTTTGCACTCAATAATATCTTGTCCAGACAACCCACGGGGCAGGATGATGCGTTTACACACCATTGATTAATTCTTTCTTTTGTTTTCTTTTTTTTTTTTTTTTTTTTTACTGGTGCCGTCTTAGTCGATTTTGTTTTGACTGCTACTGCACAGCAAACCACTCAGGTCTTTCGTCGGCTCTTGGATACGCCACCTGCGGACAAATGTCTAGCTTTTGCCACAGCCTGCCAATTCTCTTCAACGGGGCGGCCCACACCCTGCACTGATACTTCCCTCATACGTACGCAAATACTAAACACGCCCTCCAAATCAACGCTAACTACAACTGAAGCTCGGATTTCACATCGAGGATATGATGGCGTTTTCTCGATCTACGCGAACTTGCCTACTCACTTCCGCAACACCAAGAATAGATTTCGATCATCGCCCTGCTTTGTAATAATCTTTTTTTTAAGATAGAAAGAAAAGAAACTGAAAACAATAATTGCTTCTGAATGAAGGGAAATTATATATATATATATATATATATATATATATATATATATATGTGTGTGTGTGTGTGTGTGTGTGTGTGCGTGTGTGTGTGCGTGTGTGTGTGTGTGTGTGAAAATATATAGAAAATAGGAAACAACTTTTTGGGGAATTATTTACCTAACGTAAATAATCCCCCAAAAAACCGTGCTCGATACAAAAGTAGAGCCTAAATATAATTATTTATTTAAAAATATGATTCCATCACTACATAAGAGTTTTCATGTTTCAAAACAAGAGCCGAAAACTTCAATATAACTTCAAAACTTCAATATAATTATTTGAATTAAATTGAAGTACCAAGCTCTGTATATATATATATATATATATATATATATATATATATATATATATATATATATATATATATATAGTTATACTCGTTTGGAAAAACCTTAGGTATTTTGACTTGTAATTGAACAAACCAATGCCTAAGGGAAAATAAGGGATAAAAAAAGAAAGAACTGAGACCATGAAACTGAGGCGAAAACAATCGTCCAGAATTCAAGCTTAGAGTCCAAAGGAAAAAAACCTCCAAAACGAGTAAAGCAAAAGTAACTACGTAAAGTGCTCAATATGCTAAGTAGAGCAAACCGAAATATGAACCTAAAGAGACAGGTAAACCTACCTAGGTTTCACTTATATGGCCAGTTGACGAACCATATAGGTGAAAACTAGGTAGATTTACCTGGTTCTTTAGGTTCATATATATATATATATATATATATATATATATATATATATATATATATTTGGTCACCAAAATATCTTTTAAACAGGTTTCGTTAAGTATAACAAAGAAAATTTGTTTAGTTTTTTTTTCACCGTTCTTATATATATATATATATATATATGAGAACGGTGGAAAAAAACTAAACAAATCAATTAATTTAAATATTAATTAATTTATAATATTAATGCTCTGTAAAGTAATTTATAATATTAATGCTCTGTAAATTTACATTGAGCACTATTTTGTAAAAACAAAAATATCTATAAGAACACCGGATTATATATCATACTGTTTATATATATATATATATATATATATATATATATATATATATATATATATATATATAGAGAGAGAGAGAGAGAGAGAGAAGGAATTTATAAATGCTAACCCTTTTTGTTGCTGTCTGCTTTTCTTCCCTGTTCGTTTTCATTTCCTTTTATTAGTCTCGTTTCTTTTCAGTCTCTGTGAATCGGATATGAGAACATTAGACGAGTGGCAATTCGCGCTTCCGCCTCTGTGATCGTATATTTACATTTGGCAGAGTAGCTTTCACCTCGCATAATCATTTGAAACCAATAAAAGCACGGGGGAAAATAACGCATTAATTGCGCCTGTTCAAAACACACGGCTATTGGCGCAAAATAAATTATATCACCGTTGTTCATATGTAAGTATACATGGATCTTACGCCTACACCTTCGTTCTTTCTCTATTCAATTTCGAAGAAAAATATTTCTCTATCCAAGTTCGACTCTATCTAAAAACGTAGCCGTCTGTCTGTCTGTCTGTATCTATCTATCTATCTATCTATCTATCTATCTATCTATCTATCGTATGCTGCCCATATCTATCTATCTATCTATCTATCTATCTATCTATCTATCTATCTATCTATCTATCTATCTTAATCTGCCAATATCTATCTATCTATCTATCTATCTATCTATCTATCTATCTATCTTTTTGCCATTTAATGAGAACCAGTAACATGTACATGGCAGTACGTTTTATTCAACTTCCTATATCCAGTTTGGAAAAAAAACTCTCTATCCAACGTCCTTGGTATGACGATAAACTGCATCCGCGTCCTGGGTAAGACGATAAACTACGTCCAACAGCAAGACCTCTGATCCGGAGGTTTTGAGGAACGTGGAACCACCTCTTAATTGCTAGTGTTCCAAGGTCCACCCTTACCAGGAGTGGTAGCACCTGTTAGGGTCCCAGCTCTAGACAAATAGTTAACACCCAAACTTGTGTAAAAATAGGTTTTAATACCAGAAGTACTTTGTAATAATTATTTTTGAAGGAAAAATTATTATCAGCAATACAAACCAAAAAATACCAGCAATATAGTTATACATTCTTTGAAAAAGCTATGGATTTCTTCAAGGAAAAATATTCCTAGAAGTAGATTTTTGATCAAATACATATTACCAGCAATAAAAATTTTGTCGGCATTAGATAACCCATTGAAGTTGATATGCCGTAAAATAAAAACCAAACCAAACTATCTATACAAGTTCGATCCTATCTACAAACGTAACAGTCTGTCTGTCTGTCTGTCTGTCTTAATTTGCCCATATCTATCTATCTATCTATCTATCTATCTATCTATCTATGTATTTATCGTTGCACTGCTTATCGAGAACACGAAACACATACATGGTAGTACGTTTTATTCAACTTTGGTTTTCATCAATATTTCATTGTTAACCTGTAGGAGCATGGGTCTGTGTCCATCTCTGAACGTGGATTCTGTATCTCATTAGTACACAAGAGTTCGTGACGTTTCCCTCTTGGGTGGATGCTTATATATCTACTTTTCACATTCTGTTTCTCACGCGTGTGCATCTTTGAAGCCATTCAGTTCACCAGGGAACGAAATATAAAAGGCAACAAATATAACTTTCAACAATGACTGGAAAAGTTAGTAAGGAGACGAAGGGATAAGACTTTGCGGAGAGTCATAATCTTTCACGTACTAAAGGGAAACGCACATAGAAGAAAGTCATTTTAATCGGCACATTGGAGTTGACTGTTCTTTTCCCAGAAGATAGCATTTATGGTAATTGGACATTTCATCATATTAGAGCGTAGCCATTATTCATTCATCAAGTTTGTTTTCATGTTCTACAAGCATCAAAACCGATATGCAAGGAAATCTATTAAAGCGAATATAATATTCATAATTCTCTTATATCCCTCAATTCATTAAATTATCATCTCCACAGATCCTGGCACAAACTCAAATTCTTGGTCGGCTCTCGGACAATCGAGGCTGTCATCTTAAAATGTCAGTAAAGGCAAGAACTAGAGAGCGGGTAGTTAGCTTCCTTGTTCATGATTTCTCAAGCAAGTGCCTTGTTATCAATTGGAAGGTAATCTATTGGCCGAATAAACTTGGTACGATAGAGTACAAACAGAGCCAAAACATTGACGTTGAGTGTATTGAAACGACAACTGAATTTTGGCTCCGTTTCAAAGAGCCGTCTCAATAGTTTCGGGGCAAATATTGAGCAGTATTTAATTTGTACGCAAAGGTTTTCATTTCCCGATTCAACACTGGGTTGAGCTGCGTCTGCTTGAGTGCGAAACAGAAACTAGGGCGTGGACATATTTAAATTCAAATTAGGCATTTTCTGCGAAATCGGAAGCGTTTTATTTATTTTTTTTGCAAAAGAAATAAACATGTCGAGGAAACATAAAACTAATAAAAAAAAAAGACAAAAACAAAACAAATAATTTTGAATTTCTGGCGTAAGTATTTGTGGGGAAAATTGTGAAAATGGCCTATCTCGGAAACACCTGCGAATCTGTGCGTCGTGCAAACACCGATTGCTCAACGGTCAAATAACCAAAATGGCGGCGCCCATGTTTTATGCCGGGCGGTCTCGTCCAGTTAACGCGAAATCTCGTTGTTCCGCCATTCGTATGCAAATCATGGTCGCTTCTCGGCTGTATAAAGCAGGCGCGTTTTTGTTTCTGAGGACTGAGTTTTTTTTTTGCTCGTGAGAAGGTTGGACTTGTGACACTATTTTGTCGGTTACCCTCCTCGCGTTTCCTATCTGCTATTATCAGTTGAGTCGTTGCTTAACCACTACAACATTTTATATCATTTACACTAGTTACATTATTCGGACTATTGTCCTCATCTTTGTCGCCATATTTATTACAAGGTTTCGGCCTTTCAGTATCTGTCTATATTTCTGAGATGAGGTATTATGTACACTATTTACATTATTCTGACTATTGTCCTCATCTTTGTCGCCATATTTATTACAAGGTTTCGGCCTTTCAGTATCTGTCTATATTTCTGAGATGAGGTATTATGTACACTATTTACATTATTCGGACTATTGTCCTCATCTTTGTCGCCATATTTATTACAAGGTTTCGGCCTTTCAGTATCTGTCTATATTTCTGAGATGAGGTATTATGTACACTATTTACATTATTCGGACTATTGTCTTCATCTTTGTCGCCAGACTTATCACAATGTTTCAAGGACGCATGACACAGTGGATAAAGACGTTAGTTAGATCCAGTGACAGAACCCAAAAAGTGTGAGTTCAATATCTGGTTAAGGCCGTGGAGAACTTGGAGAGGGGAATTAACAGGAGATACCTGACATCCAATGGAACTAGAACAGTCTACATCAGCGAGCGAAATAAAGGGTTCAGTTCGATATTCCAACCACCTGAAGAAGGCCGGAGCGTAGAACGGCTAAAACGTTGTAATATACATGGTGACAAAGATGAGGACAATAGTCCGAATAATGTAAATAGTGTACATAATACCTCATCTCAGAAATATAGACAGATACTGAAAGGCTGAAACCTTGTAATAAATATGACGACAAAGATGAGGACAATAGTCCGAATAATGTAAATAGTGTACATAATACCTCATCTCAGAAATATAGACAGATACTTAATATCATTTATATTATTTAAAATCATCATCTTTGTTTTTACTATGATAACGTTTCGGCCTTATTGTCTTCCGACCTTCTTCAGATGTCTGTCGATCAGTGTAACCTATATATCTTACATAACTCATATTCGATATTCATTACTGTAGAGTATAAAAATTATGTTTAGAAAAAAATATTTTACTGAATAAAATTAAATGCTCAAATTATTTTACAATTAAGTCTCTTGAAGTGTAGATGTAATCAGAGTAGGGATAAGATAAGTGAACATTTAATTTTAATTATTAATTTTTAATTCATTTTCTATCGCAAATTACAAAGGATACCATGTTTAAAACCGTTATCTTGTTTAAATACTCAGGTACTGTGTTTTTTTTTTAATTTTTCGAAACGTAATCTTAAAGCATCTAAAATAATTCCAGCCACCACTTTTAATTCCGACGATCCCGTTTATTTGAAATCAAGTGTAGCCAGATTCATGTTCAGTAATTGTATGTTGAGTTCTCTTTCGCATTAATGCCTTTGGAAAATATATGAATACTTCTCTTCTACCACCAGCTTTGGGCTAAATAATGAGGTAGGCAGTGGTTCTCAGTTCAAACCATGCAACTGTCCATCGTCATCTTCAACAAATTGGAAAAGTTCCTAAACTTGGAAAATAGGGTGCCTCATGAATTGTCTGAAAACAACCTCAAATCCCGAATGACATCTGCTCTTCTCTCCATTCTCACCAACTTGTTTCACCTTTTTTGGATAGACTTGTGACTAGCGACGAAAAATGGATCTTTTATCGAAATGTTAAGCGTCGTAGACAGTGGCTTGGTAAAAGGGAAGGACCCTAGCCACAGCCGAGAAGGGAACTTCATGGGCAAAAGTTCTTCTTTCAATCTGGTGGGATCGCTAAGGAATAATCCACTTTGAATTCTTACCACCTAATGCAACAATTAATTCTCAAATATACTGTCAGCAATTAGAGCGTTTCAACCAAGCTTTGAGGAAAAAAGACTTGTTCTAGTGAATCGAAAAGGAGTGATGTTTCATCAGGACAATGCGCGACCCCACACAGCAAGAATCACGTCACAAAAGATCGAAGAACTTGGTTGGGAGAAAATTCCTCATCCACCTTATTCTCCCGATCTTGCTCCTTCAGACTACCATTTGTTTCGTAGCTTACAGAATCATTTGGAAGAAACAGCTTTTGTAACACAGGAAGAGGTTAAAACTGACATTTGTGAGTTCTTCGAATCAAAACCAAAAGAATTTTACAGTAATGGAATTAGTGAGCTTGTTAATAGATGGAAAGAAGTCATAGATAATTAGGGAAAATACATTGTTGATCGAATCTGTAATTAAATGTAACTTGTTTTCTTTATTCAAAATTCGGACAGAACTTATGGGATGACCTGATCTAACACAGTACGACAGAACCTCCAGTCTATTGGTTGTCAGTTCTTTTGCCTATGCTAAAATTATTGGTTTCTTTTCTCATATAGAGCAACTGATTAAAATTACCCCAACAGCAAAAGAAGTAAATAGAATCAGTACAAGATACAAGTAAATTTAATGTCCTAATACAAGAAAGGCTCTAACCATTTGCTAAAACGTGAAAGAGAGGCGTTTTTAACACCTGTTTGTGTAAATAGGATCGAAGCTGCGAAAATCTGGTGAGCCTTTATTGTGTGGCTTCAGGTGTTACGCAATATAATTCTTCAGCGGTTTGCTTTAGAAGACCCTGAAGATGAGTTCAAATCCTAAAAATGCGCGCATACACACTCTTCGGTGGTTTTTACAAGCCGAAATATTTCGTGGACGTAGGTTGTGCATCTGTTTTAAGGATTCCATTCTGTTTTTTTTTTTTTTTTGTTTTTTTACCTCAAAGCACTCTAACCCCGCAGAGCTGTTTCGATGATGAACCCATTGTCGCTCCGAAAAGATAACAAAATTCCAGGTTGTACTCTCACCTCGAAGATATTTGGCTCGTGCAGAAATAAGTGTTTGTTGTTGAGGCTTATCATTTATAACTGCTTGTTAATTTGGTCTTTGCGCTTCGGCAGGATTTATTGGAGTTTCCTCAAAACTGCGCTGTTTGCCTCAAGAATAAAGTGTTAAGCCTGTAATTGGAAGGAATCTATCGAAGAACCCATAGAAATCTTATCCACTGAGATTAGGGAAACATCTTTGGCGGATGCCGGGCGAGAAGGCAGAAATCAGTAACAATTAAGAGTCTTACATCGAGGATTGATATAATCCCATGATATCAATAATATATTTAGTTTTCTTCAGTGGAATCGAAATTTATATCTATGTATTTTTCTTTTTTTTTCTTTTCCTTCTTTGAATTGTCCAACTGACTGAACGAGGGAAAGGCGCCAAATCTTAGTGGAACGCACATGTTACATAGAAAATACTTAACTTAAGTATATTTACTGATTTTAAGGAAAGTAGCATCTATAAAAATTACCATTATTCGCATATAAAAATTGATTCAGGCTTCATAAAGCTTACAGCATGAAATAGAACACTTGTAGAAAGATTCTGGAACAAAAAAACAATGATATCTATTACAGAAACGGAAACAGTTTTATAATTGTTGAAAAAATTTAATTATCAAAAATCAAAAGAAATAAGTTTTAGAACATTTGATAGATCAACATTTGAAAAAAAAAATCTTTAAAAATTTCAATAATTAGTAAAATTTAAATCTTAAATAGACTGGCCCACTCGTAAAAAGATAGGGGAAATTATTTTGAAATATTACCATGCTTTAGACGTTACTTAACCCATGACACTTTCCAGAATCGAAAGTTTTAGATTTTTATAGATTTCTAAGTTGGATCCTGTTTATACTATCGATGCAGTGTCAAATCGATCCCTGTCTTTTGTATAGTTATCAGAACATGCCACTTTATTTACAAATGTCAAGTTTAAAACTATGCTTAAATTGTTATCTGCGAACGAAAACACATTTATTTTACGAAAATATTTATTTAAAGAAAACAAGCGGATACATATATTTGTATATGTTTCTTTACTCCCATTGAGAGGAGTTTGGGGAAATGTTGCTGTAATCTCTACACTGGATCCCCACAATGGACCTGATGGCATCCCTGCAATAGTCCTTAAGATATGTGATCCTGAACTGGCTCCTGTTCTCTTTAAACTCTACATAAACGACTTGCTGCTTCTTGCTTTCCTGCTTGTTGGAAATCCTCTTCTGTAGTTCTAGTCTTTACGAACTCAGGTGAACTACTGTTTTATCATGCCAACTAAAGGCCTATTAGCTTTCTACCTATTTTTGGAAAGAGGCATTAATCAATGAATTACTCATACGAGAGGCCTGAATTAATGAAATGGTCGTACATACGAGAGGCCTTAATGAATGAAGTGTTTATACATACGAGAGACCTTAATCAATGAATTGGTCATAGATACGAGAGGTCTTACTGAATTGGTTATAGATACGAGAGGTCTTAATCAATGAATTTGTATAACATACGAGAGGCCTTAATAAATGAATTTGTTATACATACGAGAGGTTTTAATGAATTGGTCATACATACGAGAGGCCTTAATGAATGAATTGGTCATACACACGAGAGGTCTTAATCAATAAATTGTTTATACATACGAGAGGCCTTAATCAATGTTTTGGTCATACATACGTGTTGTGGTAGGATCCACCTAATTTGCATAGTAGAGTACCGACCATATAAATATGGTTGGTACCGGGAAGAGAGTGAAAGGAATGAAGAGATTGAACCAGAGACTCTGCCCGACTGCGACTCAGTCAACACACATTCCAGGAACGGTCTTCCCAGGAATATACAAAAGATGTAAAAAATGTAAATATTGTGTACACTTTCTTGTTTCAATACATTTTGTTCTAAGTACATTTTGTGTTGCATTGTTATTCCATGCATTAGTCAAGTTTCAACAATACGAGAAGCTTTAATCATTGAATCAGTCATACATACGAGAGGCCTTGAGCAATGAATCGGTCATCTAACTCACATTGCATTGTCTTCTTTCAAATAAGCAATATGGCTTTCACTTTTCTATGTCAACTGCTGATTTTTTAAAGATTATTGCTGAAACAATCTATTAAGCTTTGCATAAGAATAGTAAAGCTCGTGTCCTTGCATTTTAACATTACGAAGGCATTAGCATTTGGCGTGACGGTTTTCTTTGCAAGTTGAAAGGTAATGGCATTTCTGAACGGACTTTTGATCTGATTCCATCTTTCTTATCAAATCGCAAAATCAAAGCTATCATGAACGGCCACGGTAGTCATTATCTTCCTGATAGCATCAGACCTCATCTTGGTATCTACGCTGATGATACAACTATTTATCCCTGTCTTAATTGTAAATCTGATCAGTCCGATACGGTCAAATTATTAGCTGATATTAAAAATGACCTACAATCTAGTGTTAACTAGGGTAAGGAATGGATTGTTAATTTTGAAGCTTCCAAAATGAAACTGTTCTCTATCAATCATCTGAAAGACCCCTTCCTGCCTTCCATCAGCATGGCTGAAGATAACCTCCCGGAGAGTGAATCGTTGCGCCTTCTCTGGCTTTCATTTTCCGCTGACATGAAGTGGAAATATTATATTGAATCAATTGCTAGGAATCTGATGATAGGAAAGTTGATTCGATCTTATGCTAGGAAATTTCAGTCATTGTGTCGTGCTAGACAATATTCCTCTCCGGAATATTTCTTAAAAATGTATAAGTCTACCATTCATTCTTGCAATGAATATTGCTGCAACATCTGGTCTGGTGTTACGACCATAAATTCTTGATAATAATCCTACTAAACCTTCTTGATAAAATCAAAAGAAGAATCTGAAAAGTTATTGGTCCTGACCTGGCATTTCGGCTTCAGTCACTTTCCCACCGCCGTAACGTAGCTTCTCCTTGACTTTTCTCTAAATACTTTCTTGGTAATTACTCTGATGAACTTTCCTCTATGGTATCTAGACTCTATGGACTAGATTGGCGGCAAGATCGCATCCTTTTTCCAGTTGAAATGGCTAGATGTATACTAACAGTTTCCTTTATTGCACTTTTCGCTTTCTGGCACTCTCTTCCGGCTTTTAGCTTCCAACTCAAGTTTGATCTTCAAAAATGTAAATGTAATATCAATCGTTATCTTCTGTCGACTTAACCTTAATTTATTTTTATTCTCTTTCCTTAATAGAATTTTCCTTTTTTCTCATGCTCTCTAACACTCAGTAACCGCTTACGTCTTATTGGCTTTATTGGTGCTGTATTGTGTTATTCTAAGATACGTAATCAGTAGTCAACCGATGCCTGTCTCTTAGAATTTTTACTCCTAGCCTGGGATGCTAACATCGGATTCAAATCTCTACAAATTCTGGTTCACCCAAGTTACTTAAACATCCTATCGGCGACGCCATATTGTTACAATTTATTGTTCTACGACAGTTTCCCAGTAGTCATATTCTTGCCTGTCTCTTTGTTTTCTACTTAACACATGCAAATATGTATAGTCCTATTTACCATTCCACTACATCTCCCTGAATGGAAGGGAGATATAGTGGAATGGTTAATAGGACTATACATATGGAATGGTAAATAGACCTCTTTCCTCATCTACCCCTTGAGGTTAAAGCCCTGATCTTTTTAATGGAGGTTCTAGTCTCATTTCATCTTCTTCCGTATCCGATTCACTCCCGCTATCATCCATAGGCTCGTCTTCTGTTGGATTATTCTGATCTGAAGAACTCACCCTTTCTTCTCTCTAAAAGTCTTCTTCCTTCACGAAGTCTTCCGCTTCAATTTTTGGACTTAATTAATCAGAATGACCGTGTTATGTCCCTTGTTACTTCGTCTTTCTTATACCACAATTGCTTTGCTTGGGATGAAATGATTAAAAAAAAAAGACGATATCTGCACAGTGGTTTATTTTCTTCTCTTATCGTAATCATACTCGCTTAGATAATTTCCGAATTTTTATACGTAATTTTACTGTTATAATAAATTTTGACAGATGCTCTACTAACAGGGTTGTCTGCACTGGCGTTTAAAACACAGTCGATTTTTCGATGCCTGATTGGGTCACCAATTTTTTAAAATAACAAAATTAAATGAAATCGAGGACATCCAAAATTTCACGATTTTTAATTTCTTAAGAGCGTAGAGTAGCAAACATGAAAACAAACTGTATGAAAACCATCTTTTGGTCTTCCAAAAACCATGTAAAGAATGAGAGATAGATACAAACCGAGAAATGATAGATAGCCCAGAGTAGCCAAATTATTTTCGGTTGGATCTTATTTTCCAGTTCAGCTGTAAAAATCGACAATAGTCGGAAATATTAAGCAAAATATATACTATTTTATCCACAAGTGCGATATTCGAGCGATGCAAAATGGAGATTTTACAGTAGTTTTCAAAATAAGAAAAATTGTTTTTTAAATATATTTTCAGTATTACGAAATTCTATTATTTCTGGACGTAATGTCCGTAGCTAAAAAACACGCTTGGCCTGAATGTCGTTTCACAGATTAAAAGTGGACGGTAATTAGTATACACGTAACATTTTAGGTCAAGGGATGTCTAATGTCCGCACAATTTAAAAAAATGAAATAGGCAATGTCTCTGCACCCTATCATATATGCTCACGAATCTTGAGAAAAAATTAGTGATGAAATAGGGGTAGTCTTATAACCAAGTTCAATATTTTGCTGAATTTTATTTCTTTTAACACCCATATATAAGGCCGCTACAATATCTGGGGTCAATGCTTTACACTGCAACACACTGAAAATATTGTGGATTATACATTTTTGCTTTTAATTATTCTGTGAATTTTATATACAGAGTACGACAAAAAAAAAAAAAAAAAACTAAAAAAAAAAAAAACTAAAAAAAAAAAACTGACATATCAGTGACTCCGGTGTTTTCATCTTGCTAATGTCTTACAATTGGAAGCACGGTTGAGTAATGGATAGCGGCGCGGATTGAGGAATAGGAGAGCCGAGTTCGAATTCCAGTCGAATCCATGGCATTCACTTACATGCTAATACACTTGGGAATGGTATGAATCTTCTTCTCACACCAGCTATGTGTAAATAGCAGGATAGACCAATTTCTATTGCCTTGGAGGGCAACTGGTCTACCGCAGAAAGAAATGGCAACTTACTGCGGGAAAAAAAAATCAGCCTCGTCATTGAAAGATACATGATTGCCTAAACGTGTATCATGCATGGCACATAACTGACTAAATTCACTTATGTGCTTATGTTCTATAGCCTTGGATAGCAAATGGCCTACCGAAAAAAGAAATGGCAACCTACTACGGGAAAAAATCTGCCTCGTCAGTCATATATCGAAGGATACATGATCGCCTAAGCGTGTATCATGCATGGCACGTAACTGACTGAAGGATTTAACCATTATGTGGGAGGTATATGTGGGAGGTATTTCTACCACACCCTATATTAAAATTATTTTTTTGCACATTATTTTCCTGTTGTAACATTGTTGTGACCAAGTAAATGGTTAAAGAAATAACAAAACAAGTGTTGCAGATATATCAGATATTAAACAGTAAGTACAACAGAAGAGTATTATATGACTAGTGAGTGTGTGTCGGTTGACCCAGCGTTCAATCTATTCGATAGTTCCCCCAAGGCCTTCTCTCCTACTAATCTTATAGTAGGCGGAAGAGTCCAACATAGACTCTTTAGAGAGAGGACACCACAACAACCCCTTTTCAGCCTGACTCCGTATGGAGATTTTTTAAATAATTATCACACAATACTTTCTTTTCAACCAAATAAACACCTTTTCACAAAATAAAAAAATAAAAAAATCAGAAACAAGCACTTTGAAAAAGCTAAATACAGGAATTACGTTCACATTTGTTTTTAGTTGTACGACAAATATTTTACGTGTTAACAACAGTCCCTTTTTTTATTAAGGTCTCTATTCATTATTCCTAAATAATGAAAAATTGGATAAGTTTAATGGTAAATTATAATGTTAATAATTTCCAATAATCCAATGCGTATTGTGCTTTTCTGGTAATTCAAAGTTCATAAGTGAGGAGATTTTTTTTTTTCTCATTCTTTTCCTTTTTCTGTAGACATGGTATGAAATGAAAGATTTTCAATATCTTTTTCTTTTCGGGTTAATTTCTAAAGGTTCTGTAAATTTGCTTTATCTTTTGGGCTTTCTGAGGTCTGGCAATGATTGCGCTATTGGAACCTCAAACGTGTCAAAGACGACGTCCACAGTGTCATCTTCTATGGAATCCCTGTCGATTACGTTTTCATACCGTTTTCTAATTTGGTTTACATGACGTTTGTGTATAAACTTCGGTTCCTGAACCATGTAGATCATGTTACCAATTTGTCTGTCTATTGTTCCTATCTCCAAGTGAGCTTTATTATTCCCAAATACTCGAAAAAAACAAAACAAAAACAAACCTTTTCCCCGATCTTAAAGCGCTTTTTAAGCACTTCATTCCTATTTCCCGCTTTCATTTAACTCGGAAGGAATTTGTCAAATGCCGATTTTATTATCCTGGCAAACATGACCTCAGCTGGCGTCTTGGCAGATGGAGCACTACTATTAGGAGTTACACGATAGACCTTCAAAAACTGCTGTATAGCCGTATCAGTGGGAGTACCCCTCGCCTTCCTCAGCGCTCTCTTGAAAGTGTCCACAAAACGCTCTGCCTGTCTATTACTTCTTGGGTGATATGGCGCCGTGGTAATATGTTCGATCCGCAATGATTGACAAAAATCCTTAAATTCACAGGATGTGAACTGTGTGACATTGTCTGTTACGATACAGTCAACAACTCTGAAACGGGGAAAATAGCTCATGCAAAAACTTTACTGTCACCTCCGCGTCCGGCTTCTTACATTTCAATGTTTCTGGCCATTTGGAATAACTGTCAACTATTACAAGGTAGTAAGAACCATCAAGTGGGCCAGCAAAATCAATGTGTATCCGCGACCACGGACGGTCGGTTTTAGGCCAGAGATTGAATTTTATCGGGGGTGCTTGAGCAGCTAACGCAAACCCTTTGCACTATCTTACAGTGTTTTCAATATCCTTGTCCATGTTGGTCCAGTAGACGTAACTCCTCATCAAACTCTCCATTCTTGAAATTTTCGGATGGTCAACATGGAATTCCTTTAATGTTCTTTTCTGATTGGATTACTACTCTGGCTCAGTACATTAGTATGTCGTTACAGAGAGAATAAACTTCTGAGATATTTTGGTCTTTACTATTTAGTTTGTCCTTTACTTACTTTATGAACTTATCAGCGGACGCTTTGTCTATTATCTCGTCATTTGTTATAGGAAGGTCCCTGACAGTAATGCACAAGGTACTTTTTATTTCGAGCTCTCTTCATATGGCAGCAATGACTGTGTCTTTCAGGGGTTCAACATACTTAGGTATCAATCTAGACAACCCGTCTGCATGACAGATTTTAGTGGATAGGAGAAACACCATTTTGTAGTTATAATTGAGAAGAATAGTTCTCCATCTTTCGACTCTATTAGCAGTATGTGTTGGCTGACTCTTTTTTGATCCAAAGATAGTAAGTAGTGGACGATGGTTTGTCTGCAACAAAAAGTACCTTCCATAAATAAATTTATGAAATTTTGTCACCGCAAAAATGATTCCTAAGGCTTCCTTTTCTATTTGCGAGTAACCTATTTCAGCTGGTAATAGCGTCCTAGATGCATGGGTGATTGGCTTTACCGATCCATCCTATAATTGTGTAAAATGCACGCCACAATGCCGTAGGAGCTAGCAATGCTGGCTACAATGATGTCAAGTTCTCGTAACGTTTAAATACGAAGCGAATGTAATTTCTTCTTCAGGTGCAAACGTGAAGTTTTCAATAGCATTCCATCCAGCATTTTGAGAGAACGCGTTTTCGCTGTCTTCATTTCGGCTTTTGATGGATATATTATACAAGTGCCTTTGCTCAATCTGTGTTTGAAGGAGCATTTCTTCCAGTTTCTTCCAGTTTCTATTGTCTAATTTGAATTTTCTATTCTCAAATTTCTTCTGCTATTCTGCAGTTCTTATCAAAATGCTCGGTGGAATTTCTCTTATCTTTCTTGATATTTCTGTTTCAACAGTAGTTATTGTTCCTGTTGGTGTTTCATCAACTCTAGCATTGCACTTTTAAATTCGTCCATTTTTCTGCGGTATTACATAAAATTAAGAAATTAGAGGGGGAAATTTTTTTCTTTACCCTCTTAACCAACAATAAGTCAGTTTGAATTGTACGATTCTTTTACTGAAAAATTTAAAAGCGGGAGAGGGGATAAATTTTTACTTTAACCTATTAGCGAAAACAATAAGGCAGTTTGACTTTTACAGTTCTTTTACTTGTTGGAATGGAAAAAATAACAAGGTTCACCAACCTTCTTCCTAACCACTAAATTAAACTTGTAGAAATCCTAATGTTTTGAAGAGTTTCTTTTTTTACTGTCAGTGTTGTAATTAACACAGGGTACCCATTTGTCGTAGATTTTGATTAGAATTCCTTTCTTCACCAGTTTTGTAGACACTGGCAAATTTTTTGTTATGATTTAACGTGGAGTCCGTTTCTTCGAATCCTAGGTCGCCAAGATGTCGTGACCAAGTAAATGATTAAAAAATAACAAAACAAGTGTTGCAGGTATATCATATATTAAACAATAAGTACAACAGAAGTGTATTACACGACTAGTGAGTGTGTATCGGTTGACCTAGCGTTCAGTCTATTCGACTGTTCCCTCAAGGCCTTCTCTCCTGCTAATCTTATAGTAGGCGGATGAGTCCAACATAGACTCTTTAGAGAGAGTATGCCACAACAAACATACATGGATATCAAGTTCAGTATATACAGTTTGAATAAATTCGCAAAAATTCATTTACTTGTGGGAAGTTTGCTTTTTTGGAGGCAAGCATTTCATTCGATTTGTATGTTACGTAAAAAACAGTTACATTCTGGATATGACGCCACAGCTGTTTGCTAAAGGAAGTAAACAAAAATTCGAGAAACTGGTAATAAAAAAATATAGTTGTGTAATGGCGTCGCTAGACAAAGCGAAGGCAAAGCGAGAGGAAAGGGTTAAATGTCAATTGTAAGAAGACAGAATGTAAGATGGTCAGCAAAATGGGCAGCCTAACAAGCAAATTACAAAGTGGAGATGCCAAACGCAAGCAATTCGACAATTTGAATATCTGCGAAGTATTTTAACACAGGACGGAAAGTGCGACAGTAAAACCCGAAGGCGCATTGTGATAGTGAATGAAATCGTCTAGATGTATTAAAAAACAGAAAAATTTCGTCAGAAACAAATGAAAAGATTCTGAACTGGTGTGTAATATGAGTCCTTCCATACGGCAGTGAATGCTGGTCAATCTGCTCACCGATGAAGAAGAAACTTGAAGAAACAGAAATGTTGTTTTACAGAAGGGTGTGGTGCATACCAAGGATCGAGCATGTAAGTTTTATGGAAAATATTGTGAATTATGCATTTTTGGTTATAATTAATTCTGTGAATTATATATAAAGAACTAGTAGCAAGGCCCAGCGTTGCCCGTGCTTGATTCAAAAATCGTACGACTCATACAGCAATCACTATTACTTGACTTAAAATATTTTTGCCCTTCCTTGCCTTTAAAGGAGTGCTCTTTGCCGTGCTGATGTTGCTACATGCCTTACTTCTTGCTTATCTCACACTGCGAATTTTTTTCTAATCTCTATACTAAACATTAAATCTGTTACGAAAAAAAGAACTAAACAAAATGAACACAAAATGATCAGCTTTAAAAAAGGACTCGTAACTGGAAAAACCGAATGAAAAAAGAATGTTAGCAACAAATACTTTTTCACACCCACCCCAGTTCTGTGAAATCAGAATCAACGTTGAGTTTAAGCAAGCGAATGAGCCAACTGGAGTAAAGTGCTATGCAGATTTAAATTTTTCCCACTTTTGACGAATGCAGCTATCGATTTTTTTTGCATGCTAGCATGCTACTTAACATTCGTGCCAGTCAGCTGTTGGCTCTCACGTGGCCAATAGACTCTTTCTGCCTATTAGTGGCAGCCAGCTATAGGCTCTCACTCTGGCCAGTACAAAATGGCCGCAAACTAGATGAAAACTGCCATAAAAGCATGAAATAATCGATACTTTCCACTATCGATGGGTGCTGGGAAATGCAAAGTCGGTCTTGGCCTTCCCGTTAACTTGGAGCATGTGCATGTAAATTCTGGTGCAAACCGTCGAAAATTGCGGGCGTGCATTCGTTAAACACACACATCCTGCGTTTTATAGATAGAGATGAGGCATAAATACCTCCAACCTATACTTCCCAGAAATACCTTCCATATAATGGTAATACATTAACGGAAATGATGTTTTCGCCTAGCTAATGCCTTACATTTACTCCGTATTTGATTAGTAAGTAGAAATTTCCACACGGACAGCATTTTGATAAGAACTGCAACATTATGTTATAGACTCCTCCGGGCATAACAGTATAATCTTGATCTCAGAGGTAATTCGTTGTTATCCTTCTCATCTTCATAATCTGCACTATCTAGCTGATCCTTTTGCATTCATACAACATGCATTATTCAGTAACCTACTACCTTGAATAGCTCTCGAGCCTTGTGATGGGAAGCAAGGGTGGGGAGAAGCCCTTCGACACGGAAACAAATACTACATCTGCAGCATCATCCCGCACTTCTCATCTGCTAATCCCTCCAGAAGAAAGATCTGGAAAGAGAGCACCGGGCCATGTGTCTTGGAGAATTACGTTACCAAGGAGAATTAACTGAAACAGATGTCTAAAAACAGGGATGGCAAATGAAATTAGAACAATCTATCACCGTGGATTAAATAAAGTGTTCTGTTCGAAATTCTAATGTATAGCACCTGTTGAAGGCCGGAGCGTAGAACGGTCGAAACGTTGTGAATATTGCAATAAAGATGAGGACAACAGTTCAAACGATGTATATCGTGTAAATAGTTACAACACCTCATAGCAGAAATATAGACAGATCATTAAAAAAGGTAGAAAAATGGGAGTAATACATTTTTATACAATGTATATTAGAAAAGGCAGACTCGTGGGCACAGTTCCTCCCCCCACCAAAAAAAAAAGAAGAAAGAAATTCGACTGTAAATGACTAGGCAATGGATAAAAATATTCTTAAAGAGAAAAATGGCTACCCCACTCAAGGGACTTGTATTAGGTTGGTGCAAAAATAATGACGTAATAATGTCGTTTTTGACGTATTTTTTAACGTCAAAAAACGACATTATTACGTCATTATTTTTGCACCAACCTAATATATCACATTTCTATCTCAGCCTCATGAAGGTCCTTTGGAAGATACAGCTCTTCTCCAGATTTATCGAGAGAAATAGGTTATTGCCCTCAAGCGCTGGGCCAATGCCTGTTAGCAGAGGGGCGTAGTGATTTTCCAAGCGTAGCTCAGATGTGACACAAGGCCGAAAGTATGTGGCACCCAGTGGGGATCGAACTCGCTCGTAATTGATCTTGCGAGACAAGCTTGCTAACCATTACACTATTTCGAGGTGCCCTTAGCGAGGGTGGGGGACGTATGTGACACACGCAAGAGATCATGTCTCTTTTCGATTCATGATCGCCCAAGGGTATTTGCACGTAAGTGAATGTACCGGACCCGACTGGAATTGGAACTCGATTCACGGATTTTTTCTTCCTAATCGTCACCCATTACACCACCCGCACATCGTACACCCAAGCTTACAGCACCTGGTATTCCCAAGCGGTCACCCATGTAGGTATTGACAAAGCTCGACTTCGGTGATCCGACTAGTGTTTGAACGTGATAAATCCATATCACATTTTTTAAAATATTATTCAAGTTAACTTTTAATCTTGCTGCTGATAGAAAGTGAGAATGTCATAATTTATTAAACTTAACTTAGTTTGGCACAAGGCAAAAAGTATGAGGCACTTAGTGAGGATTAAGCTCATTCTACTGGTCAAGCTCTCTAACTATTACGGTAATGTCAGTGAGCAGCTATGTAATACCTCGACTTATATATAGCAGTTGGATTTGTTTTGTTTTACGGCATATCAACCTCAACGGATTATTTAATGCTGAGAAGATTTTTATTGCTGGTAATATATTTTTTTTTAAAAATGTATTGTTGGTAATTTTTTTTCCAAAAAAGTATTGCTGTCATTAAAAGCTATTTTTATTCTGTCATATTGTTTTCATCTCTTGGGAGGGTAACTATTTGCCATTGCTTGGACTCTGACAGGTGCTATCACCCCGTGTCAGGGTGGACCTGGGGGCAACAGCAAGTAAGAGGTGGTTCTACACCCCTGAAAACGTTCTGATCAAAGGCCTTGCTGTCGAATGTAGTTTATCGTCATACCCAGGACGGCATAATTTCGGCAGTGAATACGGAACAATCTCTGAATTTGATTGTTGATAAATACATTTTCTACTGTTATTTTACGATTTTTTTTTTTTAGATAATGGTTTGGTAATTCAGTTATCACTAATTAACCCATACCTTGGAGAAAAGCTGGCCTTGATCAGGTTAAGACTGTAGGGATCGGGGAAACATACCGTTCGTCACCCACAACGGCTCGGAGACGCTTTTGGACTCTATCAAGGCTCGTGGGTGAGGTCTGGGCAGCTCCCATCCAAATATGACAAGAATATCTCATTTATTTTTTATCATATCTCTGTAGCGATCGGGGAAACATCCCGTTGAAATTCAGTTCTACAGGGCAGTGGTTCGCAGGAAGAATCTGCTCGGGTGGAACTTACATCTCACTGATGGAATACGGAAGGAATGTGGGTGGGGTTTGCTACTATGAAAGTGGCATGGCGTGTTCTTGCCGTGAAGGTTTAAGTTTGGAAGACCAGGGAATGTAGTTCGTTCGATCACTTTCCGTGCAAGTAGCGGCAGAGCAGTGAGAGGTTTGCCAAATCCCTCGTGTGGAAGATATGTTAAAGGGTGGACAATTATTCGGCACTCACAACGGCTCGGAGACGCTTTTGGACCCTGTCAAGGTTCGTGGGTGAGGCCTGGGAAGCTCCCACTCAAATATGACAAGAGTATCTCATTTTTTTTATCACATACTTTTGCGTAATCTATGAAACAACAAATAACGCAAAAGGAAACAATTGTTTTGAGAATCTGTTCTTGTAGACATACTTACGCATTTTCATATTGAAAAACAAATAAAAAAACAAAAAAACAAACGAAAAACATTATCCCTCATATTTTTTTTCTTTTTACCAATTGGTCTTCGAAGTTTTTGTAACAGACAGCAAATCCATCTGAAAAAAAACAAAAACAAAAAACAAAACTAAATATCACCCAATACAAGGCTCCAGAGCCACTCAATCTAGAGGACTGTAGTCGAAATGGAATGAAAAGACAGCAGGAAGTGTGGGATCATCAGAACGAGAAGGGTGGTAAAGATTGAATAAAGACACTTATTTCATACAGTAAAGAATAAAACATGTATTTCCGACATGTATTTCATATTGCAAAGAATAAAACATATATTTCCAAAATGTATTTTGTATTGCAAGGAATAAAAGAAAAAAACGAAAAAACCTTTTCCCTCATGTTATTTCTTTTTTTTTACCATTGGTCTTCGAAATTTTTGTAACAGACAGCAAATCCATCTTTAGAAAAAAAACAAAGCATCACCAAATACGAGGCTCCAGAGCCACTCAATCTAGAGGATTATAGTCGAAATTGAATGAAAAGACACCAGCAAGTGTGGTATCATCAGAATGAGCAGGATGGTAACGATTGAACTCTAATTAAAAGATGAAACGGTCCAGGAGAGCACCCACTCGGGAGTCTATAACACAATGTGACATTTCTCGAGTAAAAAAAAAAAAAGCTGAAAGTAGCGGGGTGTGTCCAAGTAGCTAAGACTAAAAAAAAGCTGAATTAGTGGAAATAAAGAACTGATAAAAGTCGCATATTACATTCTGTTTGACTGGAACGAATACGCTTTCATTCTTATCTCCCTTAAGCACTTTCGCTGAGGATGTGTTTTTTGGGTGGTTATTTATTGCGGAAAAAAAAAGGTTCTATGGTGGAGTGAAAATTTCGAAAACCAATTTCGTTGTAATCAAAGCAGAACAGGCAGAAGATTGTTTTTATATACTGACGTAAAAACTTTTTAATGCTTCTTTCACTAATTTATCTTGTTTTTAACTAATTCCAAAGAAGGCAGAAATGCTTTAATACTGTTCTCTCGGTTTCAAATTGATAATGTCACAGCGTTTTTTGTGCATTCGTTAACGGGACTGAGGAACAAAAAGAATTTCGTTTGTGTAAATGTGCTGATTTGACAGAAATTACGTGCCTATCGCTGATTCAGATTAAGAATTCTTTTGTTTGTTTCATTTTCTCGCGTGTGAATTTTGTCCTTCAATTTTTTCATTTCTTTTACCAACTTTTTTTTTTATTCCTGATTATTTTTCACTCTCGTTTCCTAGTTATATTCTTTTTTTTCTTTCGTTTCTATCTTTCTTTCTTCCTCTCTTTCTTTCACTTTAAATGTTTATCCTATTTGCGTCTTTTTTCTTTCTTTCTTTCTTTCTTTCTTTCTTTCTTTCTTTCACTTTAAATAATTATCCTATTTGAGTCTTCTTTCTTTCTTTCTTTAAGTCATTTTTATATTTTTCTCGTTTAATTCTATCTTTTATTTCCTTATTTGCATACAAAGTTTATTCTTCTTTCTTTCTTTCTTTCTTTCTTTCTTCGTTTTCATCTTTCTTTGTTATCATCTCTCATTGGATTCCTCCCTATACGTTTATGTTTCTTTCTTTCTTTACGCCATTTTCATCTTTTCTTCGTCTAATTCTTTCTCCTTTTTATTTTCTTGTCTGCTTAAAAGGTCCTTTTTTTTCTTCTTTTTCGTAATTTTCATTTTTATTGTAATTTTTTTTTCTTTCTCTTTACTTCTTTCTTTGCATAAATGTTTTTAATCTTTCTTTCTTTCTTTTTTTCACCCCGTCTTTCTTTCTTCTTTCTCCACTTTCATCTCTCTTTTTTCCTATCTAGCATTTGGTTGCTTCCTATCTGTTTTTGTTTCTTTCCTTCTATCACATTTTGCAGATATTCCATTTTCTAACAGGTAACCTTTCCCCGTTGATATACGCTTCACAAATTCAATCATATAAAATTTTATCAAGAAGTGGGAGACTGAGAAATAAAATGAGATCGAGAAAGAGAGAACGGAAGACAGAGAGATAGAGAGAGAGAGAGAGAGAGAGAGGAGAGGGAGGGGGAGAGTGAGAGATAAAAGAGATAGAGATAAAGAAAAAAGAAAGCAAGAAATAAGGTAATGATGCGAGGAGAAATAAAATTGTAAAAAAAACATGACATTAAATGAAAGTGTTGATTGTTATTGAAAAGAGTAAAGAACAATTAATAGTGGAATAAAAAGTGATAATAGCAATCCTTAAAAAAAGAAGGAAAAGAGCATTTTGAAATGATGTGGAAAAAAAAAAAAAAAAAGAAAGAGATCCTGAAAAGGGGAGATAACTTTTCAAAGAAGTAGATTGACGGCAAAAACAGCAATAAATGATATAGAAGATGAAAGAAAAAAAAGTGAAAAGACAAAGATGAACAGAAAGAAGCAAGGCTGAAAAAACAAACCAACTGAGAGAGGAAAAAAAGAATATGAATTCGCTTTTAGGCCGGAAGAACAAGTAAAAAATAAGGTAGAAAAAGAAAAAAACTAAAAGAAAAGAAAAGCGAGTAGAAAGAATGAAAGTAAAGAGAAGTAGTGATAACTAGTAGAAAGAAAAGAGAAAAGATAGAGAAGGAAAATGATAAAAAAACAAAAAAGAATGACAAAAGGAAGAAAGAAAGTGAAGTAAATAATTAGAAGAATAAAAAGAAAGCAGGAAAAAGAAGAGGAAAATAAGAAGCAACAATTGAACGAAGATAAATGAACACACATACACAACGCAAGTGTGCTTTATAAAGAACAGAAGCCAAGCCAAACAATCGAAGAAGGCGACACGAAAATAATAGTGTCATTAGAAAAGTGAGATAAGTCCGATTTATCGAAAATTCATTCGAGTCTTATCGTTTAAACTCCTAATGCCTATATTCACGCAATTCTTACGGTATCGCTCGATGCGCAGAAAACTGCTATTAAAGAAATTCTTGCGCAGCCGGTCGAGTTAAAGAACTAAAAGGATAATCGACCAACGCATATAAAAAAGGTAAAGATGATTACGAACTGTCAAAGCATAAAAAAAGACTTACTTAAGTGCCTACAAGTTACAATAATATTATGTAATGTATAGTAGTTCTGAATATATATATATATATATATATATATATATATATATATATATATATATATATATATATATAGTATATTCCTTGTTTACTTACATCGTCTTAATCTTTCTTTTTTGGAATTTGTTTTCTTCTCCCTTTGCTGTACTTATTACTTTTCTTTTTCTTTATTTTATCTGTTTTCTTCTTTACATTCTTCTTTCGTGTATCTTCGTTTTATTTCTTTCTTACAAATGTTTTCTCTATGTCAGTCTCTTTAATATATATATATATATATATATATATATATATATATATATATATATATATATATATATAGCAAATTGTAATTGGTAGAAATTATGCCAAAGAGAACATTTAGTTAATAATAATAATAATAATAATAATAATAATAATAATAATAATAATAATAATAACAATGTATCTATCTATCTATCTATCTATCTATATACATATATAGGCCTGACGATTGATTCTAGCATGAAACAGCCTGTCGCCTCTGAGTGTTGACGTCAATGTTCACTTTCATATATATATATATATATATATATATATATATATATGTACATATATATATATATATATATATATATATATATATATATATATATATGTGTGTGTGTGTGTGTGTGTGTGTTTGTGTGTTTGTGTAGAAATGATCTAAATAAAGAGATACGATGAATCATATATATAACCGACTACGTACACATACAGGTGACTCTCTGTACCTGATGACTGAGAAACGCATGAAACTCTAAGTCGTACTTAGGTATATGCGTAATTATATATACACACATATATATATATATATATATATATATATATATATATATATATATGTGCGGTCACAAGTTAATGATCTATCTATTTATCGATCTATGGATTATTGTTATTATTGTTAAATAGAACGCCATGTAAGGTCTATTACCTGTAAAAAATCCTTAATGGGATAAACATACTGTCCGTTATACGTAACAATATACATTTAATATTGCTTCTTTAAAATACTATATATATATATATATATATATATATATATATATATATATATATATATATATATATGTATATATATATATATATATATATATATATATGTATATATATACATATATATATATATATATATATATATATATATATATATGCGTGTGCGTGTGTTTGCGTGTGTGTGTGTGTGTGTGCGCTCGCGCGTTGATTCTTTAGCATGCCTAGGTATATGAAAGTGGTGTGTTATCTTTGTAAAGTTTGGCGGCATTGTGAAAATGTCACTTCAGCTAATCCTGGTCAATTTTCAGGAATTCATGCGTAGAGAAGAATTCGTTTTGCGATAAAAGGAATGAAAACGGATTAGGGAGATAGCGTAAAGAAAAATAATAAAGCAATATTGAATAAATTGGCTTTCCGCTTCGAAAGGAAAAATCAATCTTGTCGTGGAATATAATTATCGCGATAATGAAATGAATTAGAAACATGATGGGAAGAATTAATTCGCCATCAAGATTTTCTTCTTTGTTTCCTTTTGGTGGATGTCTCTTGTGATATCTCAATTTCCCTTTCACTCATTATATTTTTTTTGCTTTTTTATTTTCGTTCCTGCTTTATATTCACAGTTACTTTAATTCCTTCGTTATTATCGATTTTTTTTCTTCTTATTTCTTATTCATTTAGCATTCTTTTATTATCTATTTCCTTCCTTTCTTCCTACGTTTTAGTCTTTCATTCTTCCGTTTTTTAATCTAGTTTATTCCTTACTAAAATCATATACTTCTTTCTTTCTTTCTTTCTTTCTTTCTTTCTTATTCATATTTCTTTTTGTTTCTTTTTGTTATCTGGTTCAATCTTTACTTCTTTCTTTTACGTTCATTCTTCTTTGTTTCATTCTTTTATCTGTTTTCTTCCCTCTTTCCTATTCAATTTTCTTTTTTGGACTTCTTCATTTCCTTCTTTCGTGTTCATTTTCTTTCTTTCTTTCTTTCTTTCTTTCTTTCTTTCTTTCATTCTTGCTTGCTTGCTCATTTTCTTTCTTTCTTTCTTTCTTTCTTTCTTTCTTTCTTTCTTTCTTCCATCTAATTTCTTCCCTCCTTTCTATTCAAATTTATTTTTTCGCCTTCCTCATTTCCTTCTTTCGTGTTCATTTCCCCGATTTCTTTCTTTCTTTCTTTCTTTTAATTCCCCCACTTCCTATCAATATTACTTTTTTGGTGTTTTTCATTTTGTTCTTTCTTTCTTTCTTTCTTTCTTTCTTTTAATTCCCCCCCCCTTCCTATTCATATTACTTTTTTGGTCTTTTTCATTTTGTTCTTTCTTTCTTTCTTTCTTTCTTTCTTTCTTTCTTTCTTTCTTTCTTTCTTTCTTTTAATTCCCCCCCTTCCTATTCATATTACTTTTTTGGTCTTTTTCATTTTGTTCTTTCTTTCTTTCTTTCTTTCTTTCTTTCTTTCTTTCTTTCTTTTAATTCCCCCCCCCTT
This sequence comes from Acanthosepion lycidas, assembly GCA_963932145.1. Taxonomy (NCBI): domain Eukaryota; kingdom Metazoa; phylum Mollusca; class Cephalopoda; order Sepiida; family Sepiidae; genus Acanthosepion; species Acanthosepion lycidas. The sequence continues at coordinate 46,352,327 of OZ010577.1, read as the reverse complement.
CCTATTCATATTACTTTTTTGGTCTTTTTCATTTTGTTCTTTCTTTCTTTCTTTCTTTCTTTCTTTCTTTCTTTCTTTCTTTCTTTCTTTCTTTCTTTTAATTCCCCCCCTTCCTATTCCTATTACTTATTTGGTCTTTTTCATTTTGTTCTTTCTTTCTTTCTTTCTTTCTTTCTTTCTTTCTTTCTTTCTTTCTTTCTTTTAATTCCCCCCCCTTCCTATTCATATTACTTTTTTGGTCTTTTTCATTTTGTTCTTTCTTTCTTTCTTTCTTTCTTTCTTTCTTTCTTTCTTTCTATTCAAATTTTTTTTGTCTCCAGCATTTTCTTCTTTCGTGTTTATTTTCTTTCTTTCAATATTTTTTATCAGTTTTCTTCCCTTCTTCTCATTTAAATTTCTTAATCATATTCATTCCCTTTTTTTCTTTCTTTCCGTTATTTTTTCCTTCCTTTTCGGATTCTAATTTTTCACTTTTTTCTTTTACATTCTCTCCTCGTAATATTACCACTTCCTAACTAAAATCCAGATTTCACAGATTCAAAAAATGCTTTACCCTTAAGTTTTAAGAAACAGAAATATGGCTCTACAGTATGATGCTGAGAATACCATGAACAAAACTTGTGAGCAACGAGGATTTGAAGGAAGATGGGAACAAAAAGAACATTTGTATTTAGAATCAGAAAGAGATATCGATATTTCTTGGACGGATAATGACGATAGAGAGTTTGGAGAATTTGACATATTGATCGTCATCCTTCATCGTATTGAATCCTGTTTTTTCATTATGTTTTCTCTTTAATTCTATTTTCTGAATTTGTTTTCACTCAGTGACACTTTGGTCCCTAGTGGCATTATCGCCTTGGGGTGTTATAATTAAAAAAGAAAAGGAAAACTTTAAGTCTAATTTCTTCATCTTTGTTGCTATTAACAGTTTCCTCATTGATACTAATTTATTCAGGTAGTAGACGTAGAATTAGTATATAACCAAATTCGCGAACCGAGGCTTTAAACCACTAAATCATTGTTCTATAGAACAATTTTGAACCCGGAACCTTGAGTTTTATAACGCATTTTGATAGCAAAAGTTGCCTTTCAAAATCTAGGCAAAGTATTAGGAAACAGAAAAAAATTCATTAGCAAAGAAAAGAGTATTGGGCTCCAACATAATATAAGTCTTCCTATATGAGAGTGAATGCAGGACAATCTCCTCACAGATGAAGAAGTGCCTTTTATAGCGCATTGCGATAGGAAATTTTGCCTTTCAAAATCTAGGCAATTAGAAAACAAAGAAAAGAGTATTGCAATCTAACGTAATATCAGTCTTCCTATATGACAGTGAATGCAGGACAATCTCCTCACAGATGAAGAAGTGCCTTTTATAGCGCATTGCGATTGGAAATTTTGCCTTTCAAAATCTAGGCAATTAGAAAACAAAGAAAAGAGTATTGCAATCTAACGTAATATCAGTCTTCCTATATGACAGTGAATGCAGGACAATCTCCTCACAGATGAAGAAGTGCCTTTTATAGCGCATTGCGATTGGAAATTTTGCCTTTCAAAATCTAGGCAATTAGAAAACAAAGAAAAGAGTATTGCAATCTAACGTAATATCAGTCTTCCTATATGACAGTGAATGCAGGACAATCTCTTCACAGATGAAGAAAATGACTTGAACCAAGGGAAATGTAGTTCTACATGTGACCAACGTTGAATTTTTAGAAAAAATGGATATAGATAAATATAAAGAACAAGTAGGAAATATTAATCGATCTAACACGTTTCATTTTTATTAAAGCTTCAACAGAGAATAACATATAGTGAATAGGATGGAATTCTGGTACATTTACTTTTGTGTTTTTCGATTTTCATTGGTTGAAAAGGTTTCCCGTGCATTTGAATTGTTAAACAAACGTTAGTATGATACAAAAAGACGCTTATGCTAAACCTGGAAAAGACAGCTGAAATTTTTGCGGTATTAATGAAGAAAGAAAAAAAAATGATATTCCTAGGACAGATTGAAAACAGGAGGAACAGAGGAAAACAATACATAACATACCTATTGAGCTTCATCAAATGAATGGCAGAGCATGTTTTAGGAGAGATAACAGAAGGACAAATTTTATTAAAAGCTACAATGAACAGAAAATTGTGAAGACCTATGATCGCCAACATACTGAAGGGAGACGGCACATATAATAATAATAATAATAATAATAATAATAATAATAATAATAATAATAATAATAATAATTATTATTATTATTATTATTATTATTATTATTATTATTATTATTATTATTATTATTATTCGACTTTATTATTACACGAAGTATTGTCATGAATAGTTAAATCAATAATTCCGTATCCTAATGGTGTATAATCTTTAATTTAACACAATTCGCATACGGATTAATTTTCTTATCACCACCATTTTGTTTAACTTTTCTAGGATTCCAGTCAAAATGATTCAGATTCAAAATGATGAAAATTCGACACTCCTAGGACAGATTGAAGGCAAGTCGGACAGAGGAAAACAAAATCTACCCCATCTAGCGAGCATAAGCGAAATGATGGCAGAATAAGGTTTAGGGAGATAGTAAAAAATTTATTAAGAGTTACAAAGGACAGGAAATTGTGGAGGGCTATGATCGCCTACATCCTGAAAGGATATAGAAGAAAAAGAATATTATTTTGATTTTATCATTATTGAAGTATTGTCATTAAGGGGTAAATCAATAATTCTGTATCCTCATGATGGATAAACATTAATTTAACACAATTCGTTTACTTTTCTGCATAATCTCTTACCGTGTCAATGCACTTAATTCAGTGGTGAATATGAATTAGATATATATAATATCACAGAACGAAAATTTCCGACCATAATTCGTTTTATTTTGCATTCCTTTTTTTTTTCTTATCGCCACCATTTTGTTTAATTCCCCCTGGGATTCCAATCAGAATGATTAATTAACCATAAAAACATTTTTCCTGCATATCTGTTGTAATACACCGCATCATATTCTTTTTTTCATTCTTTTAACTCTAAGAATATCTAAAAGAATCCTTGCGTGAGGTTCAGATATGATATATTTCTTTTTAAATTTCGGGTAAACTTGCTTAAAATTACAAACCTTGAAAGAAGGACAGAGGAAAACAAAGCATAACGAACCTAGTGAGCTTGATCAAATGGATGGAAGAGCAAGGCTGAGGAGAGATAACAGAAGGACAAAATTTATTAAAAGCTACAAAGGACAGGAAATTGTGGAGAGCTATGATCGCCAACATCCTGAAAAGAGATGGTACATATAATAATAATAATATTATTAATTTCGACTTTATTATTACACAAAGTATATTCATGAACACGTAAAACATTAATTCCGAAGGGTGGAAAAACATTAATTTAACACAATTCGTTTAGTTCTTTGCATAATTTCTTACCGTGTCAATGCACTTAATTCAGTACTGAATATGAATTAGATAGATATAATATTTCAGAACGAACATTTCAGACTATAGTTAATAATCTTATATAAAGAAACAGAATTACTTAGCCATCTTTTCATTTCGCATACGGATTATTTTTCTTATCGCCACCATTTTGTTTAATTTTCTCCGGGATTCCAATCAAAATGATTGAGTAAACATAAAAACATATTTTTCATACACATCTTTTGTTTTTAATACGCCGCATCATATTCTTCTGTTTTTCTTTTAACTCTAAGTATATCTAAAAGAAACCTTGAGTAAGGCCCAGATATCTTTTTAAATTCCGGTTAAACTTGATTAAAATTACAAACCTTGAAAGACAGACAAAGGAAAACAAGGCATAACCTTTTCTAGCGATCTTGAGTAAATGGATGGCAGAGCGAGTTTTAGGAGAGAGAGAAAAAAAGACAAAATTTATTAAGTGCTATAAAGGACAGGAAATTGGGCAGAGCCATTATCGCCAAGGTTCTGAAGGGACACGGTACATAGAAGAAGAAGAAGAAGAAGAAGAAGAAGAAGAAGAAGAAGAAGATGATGATGATGATGAAGAAGATGATGATGATGATGATGAAGATGATGAGGAAGAACAAGAACAACAAGAAGAGCAACAAAAAGAATAACAAGAAGAACAAGAACAAGAGGAAGAAGAAGAAGAAGAAGAAGATGATGATGAAGAACAAGAACAACAACAACAAGAGCAACAACAAGAATAACAAGAAGAAGGAGAAAAAGAGGAAGAAGAAAAGGAAGGAGAAGAAGAAGAAGAAGAAGGAGAACAAGAACAAGAACAAGAACAAGAGCAACAACAAGAATAACAAGAAGAACAAGAGGAAGAAGAAAAGGAAGATGAAGAAGAAGAAGAAGAGAAAGAAGAAGATGAAGAAGAAGAACAACAACAACACCAAGAATAACAAGAAAAACAAGAGGAAGAAGAAAAGGAAGATGAAGAAGAAGAAGAAGAGAAAGAAGAAGATGAAGAAGAAGAACAACAACAACACCAAGAATAACAAGAAAAACAAGAGGAAGAAGAAAAGGAAGAAGAAGAAGATGAAGAAGAAGAGGGAAAAGAAGAAGATGAAGATGAAGAAGAACAAGAACAAGAGCAACAACAAGAATAACAAGAAGAACAAGAGGAAGAAGAAAAGGAAGAAGAAGAAGAAAATCAAGAAGAGGAAGAAGATGAAGAAGACGAAGAAGAATAACAAGAGCAATAACAAGAATAACAAGAAGAACAAGAGGAAGAAGAAAAGGAAGAAGATGAAGAAGAAGAAGAAAAAAGAAAAAGACGAAGACGAAGAAGAAGAAGAAAAAGACGAAGAAGAACAAGAAGAAGAAGAAGAAGAAGAAAAAAGAAAAAGACGAAGAAGAAGAAGAAGAAGAAGAAAAAGACGAAGAAGAACAAGAACAAGAGGAAGAAGAAAAGGAAGTAGAAGGAGATGAAGAAGAAGGAGATGTAATAGTATTCGAATTTTTTAAATGAAGAATTTTCAATTAATAATTTTGAAAAGTATTTCTTTCACCTCAAATCGTAAAATTAAAAAATAAAAATGGTGAAACAGAATAGAAATCGAAAAGAGCGGAAATATGACCCAAATATTTCACTGAATTGTTCTATTCAGTAAGATATTTGTCTATATATAAAATTGAATAGAAGAAATGAAGAAAGGCAGTAAATAATTCATTAAAGTCTTAAGATAGATGCCATTGTCTTTGGGTCTCTTTCATAGTCAACGAGAAATTCTTTTATTGTAAGATTTATTATAGTTCACTTCCGATTCGAGCCGACGGTTCGTTTTTCCACAACAAACTGATTTTAAACTGATTTAGATTAAAGACAATCTCTCTATCTTAATCATTCTCTCTCTCTCTTTCTCTTTACCCCTCTCTTAACACCCACCACACAAAGAAGCACAATATATTTATTGTGACGTTTTTTTTTTTTACTTTCTTCTACTAAAGTACGAAACAATACATCAGGCTTTATTAAATTGATTTAGAATTTATATTGAAAGACTAAAGACTGAAACGAAGATAAATGATACTTCCTGATCAAAAGAGATTCCACTCATTTTTTTTTTTATTTCCTTAAGTTACATTAATTCTTACACGTTCACTGGGCGGGGAAATCCCAACTCGGCTACTCAGAATCACGATTACTTAAATGTTCTAACACGCGGATTGCCATTTAGGTAGGTAGGTGTTAACTTTAAAAGGCCAGCTAAATAAAATACAGTGTAACCCGGATATAAGAGAGTTGTCGGGACCGGATAAGAAGTCTCTTATATCCGGGTTTGGTCTATTTTTTTTAGGTAAGTATGGCTCTAATTTGGGACCAGAGAAAATTTCTCTTATATCCGGCTTTCTCTTATATCCGGATCTCTTATATCCGGGTTACACTGTAGTAATGTGGAAGAAGTACATGTTGGTACTTGAAAAGAACTGACTACTTACTAAGTAAGAACAAAAATCACTAACTTAGCAATCGTCACTCTAACGAGCTAGATTCCTCGAAGAAACAATTCTTTGATATTGATATTTATAGGGCCTTGTTTGTTAGTCAGTCAGTCAGTCAGTTAGCCAGTCTTTGTCTGTCTCTCGCCAATCGATCTATTTTACCCGTCTCTCGACTGTCTCTGCTCTTTACCCGCCTTCCCCTCTCTCTGCTCTAAACCCGTCTTTGGCCTATCTATATTTTTTTTACTCATCTCGCTCCTGTCTCTGCTCTTTACCGTCTCTCACTGGCCTCTGCTATTAACCCGTCTCTTGCCTATCTATGCCCATTATTAATCTCTCGACTGCCCCTGCGCTTTACCCGTCTCTCGGCCGTCTCTGCTCTTTACTCGTCGCTGACTCGTCTCTGCTCTTTACCTGGCTTTCGCCGATCTATGTTATTTACCCGACTATCTCCTATCGATGCACTTTACTCGTCCCTCGCTTGCTTCGGCTCTTCATCCGCCTCTCGCTCGTCTCGGCTCTTCACCCGCCTCTCGCTTGTCTCTGCTCTTTACCCGCCTCTCGCTCGTCTCTGCTCTTTACCCATCTCTCGCTTGACTGTGCTCATTACAGGTCTCACACCTATCTATGCTCTTTACCAGACTCTTTTCTACCTATGATCTTTACTCTCCCGCATGCTTCGGCTCTGAACCTTTCTCTCGCTCTACTCTGGTCTTAACCCGTTTTTCTCTTTTCCAGAATCTCGATTGACTCTGCTTTTTACTCGTCTCGCGCGTATCTATGCTTATTTATGCTCATTTTATGCTCATCTCTCGCGTATTTATGCTTCTTACCTTGCATATCTATTACCTTTAACTGCCTATTGTCATCTATGCTATTTACCAGTCACTCGAGTGTCACTGCTCTTTAACCTCTCGCCTGTCACTGTTCATAACACGTCTCTCGCCTGTCTCTGCTCTTTACCCGCCTTCCTCCGTCTCTGCTCTAAACCCGTCTTTGGCCTATCTATACCCTTTACCCGTCTCTCGCCTTGCCTGTGCTCTTTACACGTCTCTCACCTGTCTTTGTTCTTCAGTCGTCTCTCGCCTGTCTCTGCTCTTTACCCGCCTTCCTCTGTCTTTGCTCTAAACCCGTCTTTGGCCTATCTATATCCTTTACCCGACTCTTGCTTTGTCTGTGCTCTTTACACGTCTCTCGCCTGTCTTTTCTCTTCAGTCGTCTTTCGCCTGTCTCTGCTCTTTACCCGCCTTCCTCCGTCTCTGCTCGAAACCATTCTTTGGCCTATCTATACCCTTTACCCGTCTCTCGCCTTGTCTGTGCTCTTTACACGTCTCTCGCCTGTCTTTGCTCTCCAGTCGTCTCTCGCCTGGCTCTGCTCTTTACCCGCCTTCCTCTGTCTCTGGTCTAAACCAGACTTTGGCCTATCTATATCCTTTACCCGTCTCTCGCCTGTCTGTGCTCTTTACACGTCTCTCGGCTGTCTTTGCTATTCAGTCGTCTTTCGCCTGTCGCTACTCTTTACCCGCCGTCCTCTGTCTCTGCTCTAAACAAGACTTTGCCCTATCTATACCTTTTACCGGTCTCTCGCCTGTCTTTGCTCTTTACTCGCCTTTCTCTGTCTCTGCTTTAAACCCGTCTTTGGCCTATCTATAACCTTTACCCGCCACTCGCCTGTCTGTGCTCTTTACACGTCTCTTACCTTTTGCTCTTCACTCGTCTCTCGCCTGTCTCTGCTCTTTACCCGCCTTCCCCTGTTGCTGATCTAGACCAGACTTTGGCCTATCTATAACCATTACCGGTCTCTCGCCTGTCTGTGCTCTTTACACGTCTTTCACCTGTCTTTGCCCTTCAGTCGTCTCTCGCCAGTCTCTGTTCTTTATCCGCCTTCCTCTGTCTCTGCTCTAAACAAGGCTTTGGCCTATCTATACCTTTTACTCGTCTCTCGCCTGTCTTTGCTCTTTACCGGCTTTTCTCTGTCTCTGCTCTAAACCTGTCTTTGGCCTATCTATAACCTTTACCCGTCTGTCGCCTGTCTATGCTCTTTACACGTCTCTCACCTGTCTTTGCTCTTCAGTCGTCTCTCGCCTGTTTCTGCTCTTTAACCGCCTTCCTCTGTCTTTGCTCTAAACCCGTCTTTGGCCTATCTATGCCCTTTACCTGTCTCTCGCCTGTCTCTACTCTTTAAACGTCTGTCGTCTGTCTCTGCTCATTACCCGTTTCTCGCTAGTCTCTGCTCTTTACCCGTCTTCCTCTGTCTGCTCTAAACCCGTCTTTGGCCTATCTATGCTCGTAACCCGTCTCTCGCCCGTCTCTGCTCTTTACACGTCTCTCATCTGTCTCTGCTCATTAGTCGTCTCTCGCCTATTTCTGCTCTTTAACCGCCTTCCTCTGTCTTTGCTCTAAACCCGTCTTTGGCCTATCTATGGCCTTTACCCATCTCTCGCCTGTCTCTGCTCATTACTCGTCTCTCGTCAGTCTCTGCTCTTTACCCGCCTTCCTCTGTCTCTGCTCTAAACCCGTCTTTGGCTTATCTATGCCCTTTACCCGTCTCTCGCCAATCTCTGCTCTTTACCTGCCTTCCTCTGTCTCCGCTCTAAACCCGTCTTTGGTCTATTTATGCTTTTTACCTGTTTCTCGCCTGTCTCTGCTCATTACTCGTCTCTCGCCTGTTTCTGCTCTTTACCCGCCTTCCTCTCTCTCCGTTCTAAAACCGTCTTTGAACTATTTATGCTTTTTACTCATCTCGCTCCCGTCTCTGCCCTTTACACGTCTCTCGCATGTCTCTGCTCTTTACCCGTTTCTCGTTTATCTTTGCTCTTTACCGGTCTTTCACTGTTCTCCGCTTGATGTATGAAATATTTACGTATTTGAATCCAGTGCTTGTCTTCGCAGACCGATAAAAAGACACTGTAATTTTGAAAGCATGCCTGAAGGCCATTTCCACTCTGGTGAATGGCTCAACGACATAATCTTATTTCTCTTTAACCACTAGGGTCTTGTGTCAAAATCAGCTTTTCAAAAAATGGCTGCTTTTCTTACCTTGCTTATGAGTTAGAGTTCTGTTTTTTCAGCCTCTTTAAAACAATGTTTTCCCGGGTTCTTCGAATTTATCCAGTAATGATATGTACAATCATTTATCTTCATATTGAATCTCCTCATTCTTTTTCATCTCTCTTTTTCTTTCGTTTTTATTATATTCAGGAAATGCCAAAATTTCTTCGACTTGCTTACAATATTAAGATGTCTTCTTCAGTCCTGGATTGGGTAATCCCGTTGAATGTACTCGGATTTTATTATTTTTTAAAGATAGCTTCTCACCCGTACACATAACATTGGGTTTCAAGGTCATATCCCAGGAGTTTGTACAGTTGTCCGGGTATAAACTTCTTCCCGAATCATCTTTTTCTTTCTTTCTTTCTTTCTTTCTTTCTTTCTTTCTTTCTTTCTTATGTTTTGTCCTGAATTCAATTCTAGTGCAAACTCGTAAGAGCGATGACACTCATTGTCAAAATGATTTGTTCTTTCTTCCTTTCCTTCGTTCTTTCTTTCTTTCCTTCGTCTGTTGTTTTCTTTTCTTTTGATCTTTCTTTCTTTCGTTCTTTCTTTCCCTTTTCTTTGTTTCGTTCGTTTTTACTTTCGTTTTTCTTTCTTTCTTTATATTGAACAGTGACCAGATTTGGTGACATGGCCTGAATCGTGTAAGCCATTTGAATTTCAAAGTTTTAAAGAACTGGAACAGTTTCTGATTTTTTGTGGTTTGTAATATTAGGGAAACATTCAAAGGATTAGTACAAATCTTAGTGGATCCCTATACGTATTCACGATCCTTTCATTTACCCCCCCCCCGCAATCACCCCCCCCCCCCCAAAAAAAATCCCAATGAGTTTCTGTGAAAAAGGATTGAAAGTTGTGTGGGACACGAGGAATCTCTTCTCACCATTGTCAAACGGAGAAAATGGCGTGATTTGGACACGTTTCAAGGCACGACAGCCTGTGCAAAACCATCATGCAAAGCACCGTTGAAGGTAGACGTAGGAGAGGACGCCAACGCAAAAAAATCTAGTTAAAAGAATGGACAGGTATGACTGTACTAGAACTGCTGATGGCTGATAGACCGTTGTTTAAAAGAGTTTCTGTAGCTTCTGAATTCGGATCCGCCCTACAATAACAAAAGTCAAGGAGATGATGATGATGATAAGCCGTATTCAATAAAAGTTCATAGTTTAATATCTGTTTCCGAGAGTGTAGAATTCGTTCTTTTATTTTAGCATGTCTGCTTTGTCTTCACTTGAATTTTATTTGAAGACATTACTGGCGTGTAGGGTTGTCTAATGGTGAACGTCAGAGAAAAGAGAATCGGTGACGTGAATTCAAATTCCATCTAGAACAGTTTGTTTTCGCTTGAGTGTAATACCCTTTAAAAATATAAGAATCCACTTCCCACTTTTTTTCTATGGATAAATAAAAGAGCAGATGAAGGACATCTTGTCATTTAAGGTTGTCTATAATTAAACGTTTGGCGAGCAACCCAACCATGGAAACACTCCCTTGCTGCCAATAAACATTTACCAGTTTATTAATCCAAATATGTCACTGCTTTTCTTGACCAAAGAACTACACAGATTATTTTATTATAAATACTGTATATAGATTGAGATAATAGTGTTCTTACCCATCTTGTTCAGTGTGAAGTCGGACGACCGGCTGATCGGTTGAATTCTCCCTTCGGGCGGGAATGAACCCGAACGAGGCTACGTCGAGGTAAACCGAACCTGAACCCGTTTATACGGGTTCAAAGGGCATATTTTTGGCCGACCCCACGGGGTCGGAGATCCCATGGGCTCGGAGATCCCACATTAAACCGGCCTTGTTCCACATGATACCCTCGTGGCGGGGTGACTAAATAATACCCATCTTGTCACCTTTTATTCTCGCTCCAATTATTACTTATTTTTGTTGTCAGTAATAGCAGTAGTATTTACTACAATATTTCGACAGCATTTTCTGCAGAGTGATATAACCAACTCCCAAATACGCCGGGTGATTTTTTACGAATTTCAATATACACAAACAATGTTTATCTATTGAATATAAACATGACACCTATTTACCTAAAGTCTAAAGCGTATAAATGAGCAATGATTACCTATAGTCTCAAGTATAAATTCGACAAATATTAATCTGTAGACTCAAATATAAACCATTCTTTACCTATAGAATCAAATATCAACCTTGAAAATGCTTATGTATAGACTCAGGTATAAACCCAACCATGTTTATCAACAGGTTCATATATATACCCGATCAGTGTTTACCATTACAATTGAGTATAAACTCGACTAATGCATACCTATAAACTCAATTATAAACATGACTAAAGTCTATCATTATACTCAAACATAAAGCAATGTTTACCTATAGACCATGATCAATGTTAATCTATAGAATAATGTATATCCTAGACCAATGTTTATTGCAATGTTTACCTATAGACTCAAGTATAAAAAACAACTAATATTTACCTATAGGCTCACGTATATAAAACAACCAATGTTTACCTACAAACTCAAGTAAAAACACGAGAATGTTTACCTACAGACTCAAGTATAAAAACAACTGATGTTTACCTATAGAATCAAGTATAAACATAACCAATACTTACGTATAGACTCAAGTACAGAAGAACTAATGTTTGCATATAGACTCCAGTATAAATACGACCAATATTCACATATAGACTGAAGTATAAAACAACCAATGTTCGCCTATAGACTCAAGTATAAAAAACAACCAATATTTACCTATAGACTCAAGTATAATCCCGACAATGTTTACGTACAGACTCAAGTATAAAAACAACTAATGTTTACCTATAGACTCAAGTATAAAACAACCAATGTTCGCCTATAGACTCAAGTATAAAACAAACAATGTTTACCAATAGACTCAAGTCTAAATACGACCAATATTCACATATAGACTGGAGTATAAAAAAAAAAACAATGTTTACCTATAGACTCAAGTATAGAACAACCAATGTTTACCAATAGACTCAACTATAAATACAACCAATATTCACATATAGACTGAAGTATAAAACAACCAATGTTAACCTATAGACTCAAGTATAAAAAACAACCAATATTTACCTATAGACTCAAGTATAATCCCGACAATGTTTACGTACAGACTCAAGTATAAAAACAACTAATGTTTATCTATATACTCAGGTATAACAAACAAATAGATTTCGACATAATATAAAGCAATAGAAGTTGATATATCGTAAAATACAACAATACGAACATGGTAATATTTCTCCTATTTCAGGAGTAGTAATTGTTGAGAATCGGAGAGAGAGAGAGAGAGAGACGTAAGGGAGGGAGAGAGAAACGTGGGGGAGGGAGGGAGGGAGGGGGGTGAGAGACGTAGGGGAGGGAGGGAGAGAGAGTATTTTGAAGGAAACGAATGACGGGAATGAATAAAGAAAACGAAGACAAAAAAGAAATTGATATTACAAGAAAAATGAAAAATACCCCCAAAGAAAAATAAAATTGCAATATATATATATATATATATATATATATATATATATATATATGTATGTATGTGTGTGAGTGTGTGTGTGTGTGTTAATCGTGATAGCTCCATCAAATCCTGAAAAAAGACGTAAATGCTACTAAAAAGATGATAGCAGCGATGGTAAAAATAAATAACTCCTAAAAAATCCAAAGAATAAAGAAAATGGAAGGTGAACCTTGTGAAGAAACCGAGTTAAAAGCCTGCAACCGACCGGGAAGCATGATGCTTAATGTTATCAGTTTGCAATTACGCTTGGTGCCTTGCGTGGCTATTAGACTTGGCCCGCGTCCGCTCTATCACTAGGGACAGTCTCCACTTCATCGACGCCACGACAAACCTTAACTGAAGTTGACATTTCGGATAAGTCGCTGTGGATCTCAAGAGACAAATCCGGAACGGGGGTAATTTGAGCAAACCCGATTACCGACCAAGCAAAGTTTTCATTGCAGTAATTTTACGTTGATTGTCCGAAAAAGTGAGAGCTGACTTCCCTATCTTCCTTTCATTCTCTCTCTCTCTCTTATTCTATTGTTTTCTCTCTATATCTCTTTGATTGTTTTTTTGCTTCTTTCTTTCTTTCTTTCTTTCTTTCTTTCTTTCTTTCTTTCTTTCTTTCTTTCTTTCTTCTGACATGTAATTTATTTGTTTTCTCTCTTTTTTTTTTCGAATTTCCATTTGTAAATCGATTTTTTCTTTATATCTTTATTTTCTCTCTCTCACTCAAATATACGTGCAAAAGAGTAAAACTAAAACATATCAATTATATATATATATATATATATATATATATATATATATGTGTGTGTGTGTGTGTGTGTCTGTGTGTGTTTGTGCGTGTGTGTGTATGTATATATATTTAGTTATTTCTACTGCATCCCTTCTTTTATACAGGTATCGTATGAAAAGAAATCTTTAATACGAGTGCAAGGAAAATATCATATAAAGCCTAATGGAAGTCTGTCGTCTTCAATGAGACCCGTATATATATTCACACACATACATACATACGTACATACATTCACACTCACTCACTCACACACACACACACACACACACACACACATATATATATATATATGTATGTATTTGGGCGTGTCTGTGCGTGTAATATTTATAATCTCACTCCCGCCATCTGTTTCTCCATACACACACAAACATACATACATACACACTCGTGCGCATATATAACTCTTGCATTGTTTTTTAATACTTATTGTATCACACACGCAGACACACATGCACGCACACATATTACACTTATTCATAAACATGTGTATATATAATTAAAATGTTTAAAATTTGCAATATTTATAAGGAAAGACATTTCCGTATCAGTGACAGATAATTTCACGATTGCTTAAGACGTTAAGCTGCAAGTCACTATGCAATATTTATTTCCATGCCCCCCACGCACATGCACTCTCTATCTGTTTGTTTGTCTATCTATCTAAACACGAGTTAACAACTTTGTGCAGCAAATTTGGATTTCCATTCAGTCTGCATAACTACACTTCTTACTAAGTAATCTTCAAAAAAAAAAAAAAAAAAAAAAGGCCTGAACACACATTCCAGAATTCTGTTTCAGCGTCAAATATGTTGACATAAAATGTCTTGTCACTGCTAAATCAGGTTTGTTGACCATATACAACGTGGTGTGTATGAACATTTGGAGTAATTACTCTTCCATAAGCGACTTGCCGCTAGACACAATGGCAATAAATATAACCATTATCAACCTTGACACGTATATAGATTATATGTATTTATATATTCCCATACGCTTGGCTTCGGGAGAGTGAAGTATATAGACCCCATCGAGGACCTTTCTTCATCGAACCTCATCGTCTGGAATCGCAGACAACGAACTCTATCAGATAACAGAAATCGCAATACTTGAGATCTTTCAACAGCTAAAATGGTTGGCACATGGAAATCGAAGAGGGAATAATGGCAACCAAGGTGCTGACGTTCCACACTACCCCAAACAAAAGACAAGGAAGGAAACCCCCATCAGTAATGCAAAGAGTATTAACAGCTACTGGTTTTAAGAAACTTGTTTTCCCGAATCGGTTTTTTAAGAGAAAGATTTTATGAATTGCAACCGATTGTAGCATTGACTGCTCGGTCAAGAAGTGTCGAATGTTTCCTTATAAGGAAACTGCTAATATTGCAACTATAAATAATCATGTAATTTTATGCATTGAAAATATAACACGCGCCCACACGCGCATGCATATACGAGACCTGATAAAATATATCGGGACTGTTGCTATGGTAACGAAGCTAGGGTGCACAGAATGACGCCACTTGATCTTGAACACTGCCGCGCATGCATAGTAAGTTATAACGTTCTCGCTCACTTCCGTTGCTGTATAGCAGTGCTTGGGAGAAAAGTGTGTGGAATTTGGTCGTCTCACCACACCACAGAGGTTCCATCAGTGACCATAGCTTGTGCAGCAGTTTTTGCCCAAGTATAACATTCCCCAGACACTAAGACCACTACATTCCCTCGACTTTTTCCTCTTCAAAAATCACATCTCACTTGAAATATGATTTCATGACATCTAAGCAATCCGATAGAATAACAAGGAAGCAGCTGCTCGCTATCACTCTCAAATGAGTTCCAGGAATACTTCCATCAATGGAAATGACGCTGAATAAAGCCTTTCAGAAGGGGACTATTTCGAAGGAGATTAAATGCCGAATTGATATGTGTTGTGGTTTTCTTTTTATAACACCAGTCCCGATACTTTCTGATCAGACCTCGTATATGCAATTTTGAAAGTAGATATGCAGTTATATTTTTTTCTGTTATACATACAACGATGTCTACATATATTTCAGAATCCAGGCATGCATTTTGGATACAGAAAATGACCAATTATGCAGAGACGCATATCGAACAAAGAAAGTCCTTATTGCACACAAAGTACAAAAATGTGTGTATTAATTAGAAGATGTGCATGGAAACACACAGACATACACACACACACACACACACACACACATATATATATATATATATATATATATATATATATACAAGTATATAATTGGTGTATACGGAATGAATTCCAATAACCAACAATTACTATTCTTAAAAGAGTGCTCAATACAGAGTAGAGCAGATATAATTATTTATTTAAAAAAAAATTTATAACATAAATATGTTATAAAATCACTACAAAAATAGACATTTTTTTCAACACCCCCGGTGGTTCAACATCATCACTTGATAAGACACCGGGGGTGTTGAAAAAAATGGCTATTTTTGTAGTGAATTTATAACATATTTATGTTATAATTTAAAAAATAAATAAATAATTATATATATATATATATATATATATATATATATATATATACGCCATAAGTGCGTACAGGTCTGCCACTATTGTTCTGTCGGCTTCCGTTAACAGCTTGTGCAGATTTACTTCCTTCATCTCTCTGACACATCCTTGCTGTATCATGCCACTTTATTCCTTTATATCTCTTTAGTTTTCACCTTCTACCTGTTCCTAGACTTTCGTCTCGCCCGCTTCTTTTGCTAATTTGAAACCCCTTTCTTTTTTAGTCTCTTATTCTTTCCTCTTTCTCTCCCAAAGTTCTTAATATTATCTTTTTTCTTTCTTCCTCTTTCCTATCTGATATTCTATTTCTTATTTTTGCACATTGACTTCTTTTTGTTCGTCCATTGTTTAAATCTCCTTCCTTTATTTTTCTGTATTTTTTTCGTTTTTCATTTTACTTTCTTTATCTTGTTTCTGCCCCCATATTTTTTTTAACTATATTTTTTTTCTAGCTTTTTTTGGTCGTTACGGCGGCAGCTTTGGCATTTGGCGCGAAAGAGGTCGCTGTTGTCGCTCACGCGGCCTCCGTATAAGACGCCATTAAATGCTGATGACAGGTTATTGAGTAGACGCTTCCAGATTGAAAATGAAGAACCGATTCCCCAGAGCTTACACTTCTATTTGCTTGCGCGTGCATCGAATTCCCTGCGTCTTATAATTTTCCACCATGGTCTTCTTAGCTTCCTTCATATTTAACTATATTTACTATAAGAATTTATTCTACTACTTTAACAGTCGTTGTCTCTCGCTGCAGATATATAGTAGATTTGATGTGAGCACCTCGACGTAGTCTAATGGTTAGAAAGCTTGTCTTGCTAGATAAGTTACGACTGAATAGGGATTTCGATCCTCATTGGGTGCCCCATAATTTCGGCCTTGTGTCACATCTAAGCCGCATTTAGAACTTCACAAGTTAACACTTCAGGGGTTAACACAAATTTGTTAATAAAGTCGCAAGTTCAGCCTTCAAAATCTAACGGGATTTTGAAGATTGATCTGATATTATGCGAAATAAATTCAGAAAATATGTATATCAAGCTAACAATGTGCAGGTAGAGATATATTTGTAAGTCATTGAGGGTGAGATTGATCGTCACAGGGCGAGTCACGGATCTTGTTCTGTTCAAAATTAAACTTATGTACACGTATTCTACTCAAGATAGCTCTAGATTGTGTCCCTGTGCCAAACATAGACAAGAAAAAAAAAAGAAGAAAGAAAACTATCTCCGCCTGCGGCAGATGGCAACATTCGCTAGATTTCAGTCACTGAACATATATTTTTTCTTGCGGACATATGTCCACTAGTTGGCCAGACTATTATATTCACCATCTCTACTAGATTGCCAAAACAAAAGAGAACACTTTTTCAGTCAATCAATCAATTAATTGATCCGATTCGCTATAATCCAATTCGATTGTTCATCGTATTCAGCAGGTCAGAAGGGTTGCAGTTTATGTCGTCACAAATCTGCTTGATATGGGTTTTTCGCTTGTCGTCCTCTGCTAGAACTTCATCGTATAGGCTCCCACTGTTAGCATGCAAGAATAGGTTCCCGCTGTTAGCTTCCGAGCGTAGGCGCTATCCAGTCTTATTTCCAGTTTTCATGTAAGGGTCCATAAATTTGTTCGATTTCATTTGAACATGTCATAGCTTTTTTAAAATTTATGTATGCCAATTTATATATATATATATATATATATATATATATATATATATATATATATATATATATATATATATATATATATGCATATGCAGTGCTGTTCGATAAAAGTGACTCACCTGAATTTTTACTAAAAAATATTTTTTATCTATTGTTTTTGGGGTTAAAATAATTTTTAATCTTACTAATGTAAAACCTCTTCCCGACCACCTAGGAAAAAAGTTTATTCACCCTAAGCTAATCTATTGATAATTATAAATTTGGATGTAAATGTGATTCAGGAAAATACTCTGTGCAAAAAAAGTGACTCAGATATCGCATTCCAATGATTAAACTGGTAAATTTAAAGAACTTTTGACAAAATATTGAAAAGTATTTTACAATACAATCAGAACAATATTCTAGAGAATTCTAGAACAGCTTAAATTAAATCTAGAGTATTCCAGAAAGCCTCATACAGTATAAAAACAGCTTGAAATAGCCGCTCAAATCACTATCCAGATGAATGGTTACAAACACGCATCAAAACCACTTAAGGCATCTATTATTGCCCTCTCAAAAGCAGGCAAGTCTACGAGAGAAATTGCAGAAATTGCTATAACCTCGCAATCAACTGTCTCTCGAGTGCTTAGGGCACATAATGATGCCACTCCTACTCCAAGGAAGGAAACAAGGGGACAAAAGAAAAAGATTGATGATAGAACTGGCAGGGTAATCAAGAGAGAAGTTGCAAAGAATAGGACTATAACTAGCCAAGAAATTGCAGCCAGTCTAAGCGAAGAGCAAGGTGTTAGTCTTGCTTCATCAACAGTCCATCGGTGGCTGTTAGAACAAGGCTACAAATCTTGTACACGAAGGTTTAAGCCGCTAATAAGCAAAGCCAAATTACTTGAATGGGCTCACTATTACAAAAATTTCACCGTAAAAACTGGAAGAATGTTCTCTTCTCCGATGAATATATATATATATATATATATATATATATATATATATATATATATAATATCGCATATTGTGTGATGGTGCTAATAAAATAGTGCTCGCTGTATAATAACAGAGCTATACTTTATATTAACAGTAAATTTACATTTTCTTCACCGGTAACATAATTATGAGTTGCATGCACAACGCAATGGTCAGGTGCTGATTGTTTTCAATCAGCACCTGACGATGGCGTTGTACCTTGAAAGTCAATGTTGTGCTTAGGAAATCTTTTTACAGACCCCAATTCACAAAGCATTCTATATCTTTTCAAATATATGAGCTCAAGTCAAAAGCGGTTGTTTCGCGTATATTAGTTTACGTTCATCCCGACGAAAGAAGTTATTAAAGCCTTTTTCATTTGCTTCGAGTTCTCAACTTACTTATATTTTCAACAGATTTCTTTATCGTTCATTGATCTCTACAAAGCTTTTTTGGTATCTTTTATGTGGGCATTCTGTCACTCAATAATAATCAAGATATTTTCTGTTGATCTTTCCATTTACCCATGTTTCAACATATATTACGGACAAAAAGAAAAAATAGTTTTTATTAGATTTCAGATGTCTTAAACTATTAGTTTAATCTGCATATTAACTTAAGTCAGTCTATTTTCGTAAATTCCAAATATCTCAAAAGCTAACTATTAAAAATGGCAGAAAATTTAATTAAATATTTTACCAAGGGTGGAAATAGATGAGTTTAAATTTGACTAATATTGATTGAAAACTTTTTGAGTTATTGAGGTTTATTTGATTTGCATAATAACTTCAGACAGGCTGTATTAAGTACCTAGTCTATTATCTTTGATGTAAAGTAGACTTAATTAAGTCATAATTGTTTTCATATCTTCCTCGTTCTTAGCTAAACGATTTCTACTTCCTTTTTCTTCGGCATAACCACTTAGTTTCTTACTCTTTCTATTCATTCAACTTTTTCGGGGGTAGGGTTAATTGTAATTTCCAAGAAGAGAAGATGGAGACCGGCGTTTGTGATACCAAGTCGGTAGACTTCACCAAATGCAGCGCTGCGACACATTTCGCGGTGTCTCGCGGCTATGTCACCCGGTTCAGTGCGTACCTTTCTATTATTGAAGACTGAATCAACAGCGAACAATATTGCCACCTCCCAATTGAACATGTGTTGCCGACATAATTCCTTTGTAAATAAGCACTACAAGTAACAAGTGCAGTCTCTTTTGTTCGAAACCTTCGCAAAGAACCCGTTTTAGCATTGATGGCGACAATATTTCGATCAACTGTAAAAAAAAAAAAACGAAAAAAAAAACAAACAACCTCTACAAAACCCCAACGCCCAAAAGCCAACTCCTAAATCTAAAACCCTCCAAAAAGAAAAAAAAACCCAAAACAATCCCAAAACCAGCAAACTTATCAACGTATTTTAAATGATTTAAAAATCAACTTTGTACTTAAATTTCAGTTTTATTTGAAACTAGCAGGCTTCGTCCGCTCGCTATCGCTTTGCAAAGTAAGATATATTCACTACATGACACCTTTGAAACAAAAATTTTAAGTGAAATTTCATTCATAAATTAGTTGTAAACATGAAAGAAAACATTTATATTTATTCAGATACTTAAACGTTAGGATTTTAGACATTTTTAAACAAATGAAACATGGAGAAACTGAATAACATTTAACAGGTGTTGACAGAAATAAAATACATGTATTTGCATGAATAAAAAACATAATGTTGAAAAAACTGAAATCAAAATAAAGTTTCATCTTAAATAATTCTTCCTGTAATGCAGCAGGATAAACTACTTTTTTCGTCTTTTATTTGAAGCAAGTATAAATAAATTCCTTCCATTTCCATCTATTGAATAGGCAACATATAAATGGCCATCAGAAAAGCAGGGTTGCATAAGGTGAAGTACAGTAATTTCTGTTAAGAAAGCAGCTATTAGGTTGGTGCAAAAATAATGTGGTTTTCTCACATATGTTACTATGTGAGAAAACGACATTATTTTTGTACCAACCTAATAATTATGGATGCTAGATATTTAAACTGATAAATGTTTACCTTAGAATAATAAATGTTTATCTTAGAATGGTAAATTTTCTAGGAAAAATTAGTTGTTTTTCTATAGTTTTTCAAGCTTTTACCAAATCTCACGATTTGGAATAACTGTGAAACTTTAAATTGCACTACAAATGTAGGTATATGCATATATATTAATATATACATTTTAGCTATGTGTAACTACATTCAGCACTATTTTGTTTACACCCTATATTAAATTAAATATTTTTCTTATCAGTATACCACCATAGGTCATCTCGTTGGTTGAAATAGCTATTCATATGAGGTACATTTGGATTTCTGTTTTTATGCGATATATATATATATATATATATATATATATATATATATATATATATGTATATATATATATATATATATATATATATATATAAGTGAACATATATATATAAAAGTGAACATAGAAGCCAACACTCAGAGGTACATTTGGATTTCTATTCTATGCGATATATATATATATATATATATATATATATATATATATATATATATATATATATATATATATATATATGTATGTATATATATATATATATATATATATATATATATATATATATATATATATATATATAAGTGAACATATATATATAAAAGTGACAATAGAAGCCAACACTCAGAGGAGACAGTCTGTTTCATGCTATATGCAATCGTCAGGCATATAGCATGAAACAGACTGTCGCCTCTGAGTGTTGACTTCTATGTTCACTTTTATATTTACAGACGCTCTATCTCTGACATTGAGCACTTCATCCCATAAATATAGCACACCGTAAGACTATATTTCTTCATATATATATATATATATATATATATATATATATATATATATATATATATATATATATATATATATATATATAATTATCTAGGCCTCTAGGAAACTTAGTAGAATAATTCTATTTCTATATGCAATATATATATATATATATATATATATATATATATATAATTATCTAGGCCTCTAGGAAACTTAGTAGAATAATTCTATTTCTATATGCAATATATATATATATATATATATATATATATATATATATATATAAAATTATCTAGGCCTCTAGGAAACTTAGTAGTATAATTCTATTTATATATTTATATATATATATATATATATATATAATTATCTAGGCCTCTAGGAAACTTAGTGGAATAATTCTATTCCTATATGCAATATATATATATATATATATATATATATATATATATATATATATATATATATATATATATATATATATATATATAATTATCTAGGCCTCTAGGAAACTTAGTAGAATAATTCTATTTCTATACGCCAAAAATATGAAAATGTCTTATTGGAATGATGTTGTCACAGAATCATTGAGTGAAATGAAGAAGAAGAAAAATGAGAAAAAGCAGGAGTATGAAGAATTGACATTAACATTAACGACCTAAATTGATAACGAAAGAATTTAGAAAGAGAATCATTAAGAGGAAGAGAACGAAGTTAAAGTAGGAGTAGGAGAATGAGTATCAGAAAGAGTGGGAGAGAAAAAAAAAGACAATTAAAAATAAGAGGAGGTGGAGAAAGTATAGAAAACAACAAAAAAAGGATACAAGCAGAAAGAAAAGGAAGCCGAAAACTATAAGTGAGAAGATGTTTAAGCGAGCGGAGACGAAATAACTAGAGAATGAAGAAGAGGAGGAGGAATAAGAGAAAGAAAGTGTGGATGTAAGAAGGGGATGAAGGTTAAAAGAAGAAGTCGAAGAAAAGTAGAAGCAAGAAGACGACGATGAAGAGGATAAAGGAGAAAGAGAAAGGGAGAGAATAGTAGCATGAACAAAATGACGAAAAAGATGTAGTAGGAAAGGAAAAAGAAAATGGAAGAGGAAGTACTAAGACAAAGAAAAGTGGGAGAGGGGTAAGAGAAAGAAAGAAAGAAAAAAAAAGAAGAAGAAGAGTGAGCGGAGAAGGAAAAGGAATAAGGACGGAGAAGGAAGAAGAGGAATAAACTGAGAAAAAGAAAGAAGAAAAGTAAAAGTAAGAAAAAGAAGGAAAAGCTTCGATGCCGGAGAAGGAGAAAGAAGAGTAAAAGCAGAAGGATAATAATAATAATAATAATAATAATAATAATAATAATAATAATAATAATACGAAGAAGAAGAAGAAGAAGAAGAAGAAGAAGAAGAAGAAGAAGCGGAAGAATGGGTGGTTTAGGAAGAAGTTAGAAATTTAGAATAATAATGAGAAGAAGAAAAAGAAGAAGAAGAAAAAGAAGAAAAAGAATGAGAGTTGCTGGCGAAGAATGAAGAAGATCAGAACGAGAAGAAGTTAGAAGAAAATAAAAGTAAGAAAAAGAATAAAGAAAAAGTAGTAGTAGTATTAGTAGTAAGAAGAAGAAGAAGAATGGTGGTATTAAAAAGAAGGTTGGAAGACAGAAAGAAAGAAAGAAAGAAAGAAAGAAAGAAATACAAGAGGAGAACGTGGAGGAGGAGGAAGAAGAAGAAGAAGAAGAAGGTAAGAAATGGGGGTAGTAGGATGAAGGTAAGAAGAAAGAAAAAAGAAAGAAAGAAGAAGAAATGGGGGTAGTAGGAAGAATGTAGAAAGAAAGAAAGAAGAAGACGAAAAATAAGCAGAAAAATGAGGGTAGTTGGAAGAAGGTAGACAGAAAGTAAGAAAGAAAGAAAGAAAGAAAGAAGAAGAAGAAGAAGAAGAAGTGTACAAGTAAGAGCAGGAGAAAGAAACAGAAGAAGAGTCGAAGCTGATAGAGAGGAAAAAGACGAAGTGTAAAAGAGTACATTGAAGAAGAATGAAAAATAATGAAGGAAAGTAAAGCAAGAAGCAGAAGAATTGTAAAAACAGGAGGAAGAAGAAAAGAGAACAACAACATCAGGAAGCAGGGGATAGGGCGAGACACACTGGAAAAGAACAGCACAATAAGTAGCTATAAAAAAAAAAAAAACTCTGGAAATACGATAGAAAACTCTGCGTTGTTCGGTTATAAATACGAAACCTCTTAAACGTTGCAATGTAAGATTTATAAGCTTGAAGTGCTCTCTTGTTTAAGTAGGTGTGACCTGCAAATATTTGGGTCTTCTAGAGATTCTGCCAGGCGAGAGACTATCCGTGCTAGGTCGTGTTAAGACAACGTTTACATAAGCGCGCCAGCCACTTAAGAGAATATTTATTGAGTGGTACGCGAGAAAAGGCGGGAATATGATGGCGGGAAAATGATGGCGGAAACGCATGATGAGCATCAATAAGTGATGAATGGCGGAATCTAATTGGGGGTGAAGTAATCGCGTGAAATACGTGAAAAAGAAGAGCTGTAGAAATATGATTAGCGCAACTCAGTAAAAAAAAAATCCAAATCATAATTCTTTCCCTAATTTGACTGCATAATAGAAGCAAGTAGACCGAGTAAAAATAATTTATAATTCTTTTCAGATATTTCAGTACATAAATGAAACAGTCAATATAATAATAATAATAATAATAATAATAATAATAATAATAATAATAATAATAATAATAATAATAATAAAGCAAAACAACTTGGCCAAACAAAACTGGGAGAACAAGGCGTTGCAATACATAAAATGAACAAAACAAGCAGATGTGGACCAACAGAAAACACATCAGTGGCTGAGGAGGACCGGGCTGAAAGCTGAGCCAGAGGGCTTAATTATTGCAGCTCATGACCAAAGCCTCGCAACCTGATCCTATCACTGTCACATAATCAAGGATGGAACTAACCCGAAATGCAGGATCTGCGGAAAATATTATAAAACTGTCGACCATATTATCTCAGGATGAACTATCAAAAAATGAATATATTCAGAGACATAACGAGGTAGCAACATATGTGCACTGGAAGATATGCAAGAAGCACAAAATCGAAACCACTGAGAGATGGTAAGACCACCAACCAGACACAGTTAATCAAAATAACGATGTAATTATCCCCTGGGTCATGCCAATTGAAACTGACAGAGAAATAAAATCCAACAGACCTGATATTATCATAAAAGACAAGAAATTCAGGAAATGTATGCTTATTGACATAGCAGTAATATATGAGAGAAACACCTCCATGAAAATTATCGAAATTATGAAAACACTATGAAAGTATAAAAACATTTATAGTAAAAATACCGGCAGTCGTAGTAAAAAAAGTTACCGGCAATACATTTCTGTAAAGAAAAAAACATTACCAGCAATACATTATTTTCAAAGTAATTACCAATGCTCCCCAAAATTAAATTTTGGCATTAAATGACTTATAAAGGAGCTGGTACGCCGCTAAACAAACAAAATTAATTATTAAGTGGAGACGGGCGGAATGATTGAGGAACCAGTTCATTAGTGTTGGATTGAAGCGAGGCAGAGTGAAAATGAAAATGAAACAATTCAAGTTTTGCGTAACAATAAATAAAGACATTTATACAGGAATATTAAACAACGTTATAGTGTATGAAAATTTACTTTCATCTAGTAGAAGTTTATAAAAAAATATAGCGGATAATGTGTGCACCTGAGAGTTCCTATAAAAATTCCGGTTAAACTTGAACCTTTATGACAGAGAGTCAAAAGGACAGTTTTTCCATCGACACCGCTCTTATTTTAACTGTCTAGACTTCTCGGCAATTTTTATTGTTTTAAAAAGGGATGATTAGAACTGTAATAAAACTTAAACATATGT
Source organism: Acanthosepion lycidas (assembly GCA_963932145.1). Lineage (NCBI taxonomy): Eukaryota > Metazoa > Mollusca > Cephalopoda > Sepiida > Sepiidae > Acanthosepion > Acanthosepion lycidas. Next base: position 46,327,073 of record OZ010577.1, on the reverse strand, counting down.
AAGTGAATTTATGCATTTTATTTATTCAGATATTGAAAACGAAAATAATAAACACTATAAGATTGTATATTTACACTGTTTATCATTATTTACTGGAATATTTGACAAAACATCGGCTAATTGCGAATTAATTCAAACTTTATAGAATGGTAAATAATAAAGATTTCCTTATAGTTGGCACACTTATTTCAATAATTTATTAAATGTATATAAATTTATGAATATAAAATTGTTTTCATATGTATTTGTTTACTTGTTTGATAAATATTGCATTAGTTACAATAGTTTTAGAATGTTGTAAATATAAAATAATTTTTGTAAATAAAGTCTTAATAAATAAATCATGTTTAATATTTTTATTGTAAATTCGCAAAAAATTCATCATTTGTTTAGGTTGTATTGGGATTCTAATAATCGCTTTTCAAAACAAACACTACCGATGAGTGGTGGTAGTTAAAATAAAAGCTATATTAAAGGAAAAACGCGTGATTTTGACTTTACGATCCAAGCTTACCAAATTTCCTTTAAAGGAGAGAAAGTTAAGAGTTCTTTGAATGTTTTTTAATCGATTCACCCCTAGCAAGGCGATAATGCCACTAAGACGCAGAGTGTTACGGAGAGTAAGAAAAATTGAAAAGGCTTTAGTGAGGAGGACAGAGGAATGGACAATAAAGGAACAGTGCACAGGAAGATAGAAAATGGCGATTGGGGTTGCATTTAAATGTTTGAAGATTGTAGGTGGCAGTGAAGCTAGAAATCGGAAAGGAGTTCCACATGCGAGTAGTGCGAGAAAAGAAACTGTTAGAATGGAAGTGTCGGTTGCATTTAGCTAGTTCAACAGTAAAACGCTGAGACCTATCTGCCAATCGAGTAGTACGTTTAAATTATTGTCGTCAATGCGCTAGGGAAAAAAGTTAACCAGCATAGTTGCCATGAAAATAATTGTAGAAAAAATGTCGGAAAACCATGTTACATCAGTGAGAAAGTGACTGAACCCAAGACGCTTGGTTAGTATTGATTGCATTACAAGCCCATTCTTCGGATTTTGTTAAGAATTTCAAGATATACAGCAGGAGTACCAGACCAAATATGGAAGCAGTTTTCAATGCATGGATGAATGGCAGATTTATAAATGTGCAAGATAGACTATGACGAGAAAAGATTTCTGGTAGGAAATAGTAAACCAATTTTCCGAGCGGTAGACGTAGCAAGTGACTCGATATAGCTCCCCCCCACTATATGTCAGTCGAAAACTTAAGGCCAAGAAGGCATAGAATGTTGTCTACCTGGAATTTAGCACCAGCCATGCTGATAGCAGGCAGAAAAGATTCTCTGTGGTGATTAAATAAAAGTAATTTTATTTTGGAAGTGTTCAAATTTATAAGTCATTTCTTGCACCAGTTAATCACTGATTGGGTGCCTTTTCGAGAGCAGTTGCTAGGTTTAACATGCCGGGCCTGTTAGACTTATTACTAAGACAGGAATAAATAGTTGTGTCATCTGCATAAATATCTAGTTAGGAACTGATGAAGATCAGAAATAGCGTAGGTCGAAAATGTTTGTTTAAAATGTCTTAAGTGTAATTCTGTTCTTTCTAGTTGCGATTAACTTTTAATTGAAAAGAGTAGCCTCGAAGAAGGAATCTTTTGTGACCGTCTTCAATGAATTTAAATGAAGAATCTTCATTTTGGGAATATAACATTATTAGTATAGTCAAGTCTTTGTCGTTTGCACTTTTCATTTCAAGCACCCTTCCCTCACAGTTATTATTCTTATTTCCTTTGATTACTGTTGTATATACATTTCCTTCCGGGTCCCCACCAGAGACCTAAGGTCAGAAATAGCTCCATGACATTTTCCACTGGTCATTTCTGGAAACACACATTTTACATAGATAAAGCCATTCGTAATGTGTGAGCTGTAGTTGTGAGTACGATGTTTTGTATTTCTTTAAGCCATAGGATAGTAGGAATTCTTTCAACGAGACTATCGGAACCTTTTCCAATAAATCCAAAGGGTTCAATTACAACTGAAATTATTGATGTTCTCATGTGCCACATTTTTTGAATTCCACTTCAAGATCCTTGTATTTTGATAGTACAGTGTAACCCGGATATAAGAGAGTTTTCGGGGCCCCGGATAAGAAGTCTCTTATATCAGGGTTTCTCATATCCGGGTTTCTCTTATATCCGGGTTTGGTCTATTTTGTTTAGGTAAGTATGGCTTTAATTTGGGACCAGATAAAATCTCTCTTATATCCGGGTTTCTCTTGTAACCGGGTCTCTTATATCCGGGTTACACTGTATTTTAAAATATTTTCAAAGTTACACGACAATCTGAAGGGACAATGTCAGTAAGAAAGCACATATGACGTGTGAAAATTTTACAGTTTTCCTATTTGAATTTTCTGATAGATTATCCGATTAATTTCTCCTATCACATCGTTAAATATTTCCCCTTAACAACTTTAACAAAACTGCAATAACAATCATAAATATGAATTCTGGTCGTTATTTTAAGAAGTAAGGGGGTACAAATGAAAAGACTTGAAATTGAGAAATTATTCCATTTCACTGAAACAACCGTTTTTTTTTTCTTTTCATTCGAATGTCATGTTTTTCTACTCATTCAAAACGGAATAGTCCATTATTTATGAGGTACTAGCAAGAAGAAGAAGTTATCAAACACTTTTATTTTCCTTTCTTGCTTTCTTGCGAAATCTCCTTCTTTCAAATATTTCTCTTAATAATAATTAAAAAATATTTCAGTCGACGGAAATAAAATGTTATCTTATTTATTGTAACTGTTTCTTTTCTTACTCGGTTTCCATCGTTCGATACTGTGCGTCTGAAAAATTGCGCTTTTATCGGTCGCAATTCCTTCTGGGCCTTTTGGCTGGGATCATAGTGTAGTACCTGTTCTTATCAGCTTAATCTGATTCTCTCTCCACTTCTATTTCTTTTCTTTCTTTCTTCACTAAAGCCAAGTAATGTCTTCCCTAATCACGCGCCACTTTCTACGCGATCAAAACGAAGACTTGGCCATTATTTATGAGGTATTCACAGGACGTAACGACATACGAACTAACGAAAAGCACAATTATAACAGGATGATGATGATGATGATGATTGTTGTTGCTGTTGTTGCTGTTGTTGTTGTTGTTCCTTTGGTTTCTGGTATATACTCATTTCTTTCCGGGTCCCAACTAGCATCAAGACATTTTCCACTGGCCACTTTTTGAGTTAAAAAAACACCTGTACAATTTTTGTATTTCTTTATGGCATGGGCTACCAAGAATTCCTACAATGGGTCTCTTGGAATATTTTCGAATCAATCCGAGTGCTCCAAATACAACTATAGTTGTTGATGTCCTCATGTAACACATTCTTAGATTTCGATTTCAAGGTGCTTGCATTTTGATATTGTTTTGAAGAGGTTTAAAGATACATTACAGTCTTCAGGTAAAAGTTGCAGATCTTCTAATGCAGATATTAGCACAATTTATCATGCCGGGTTTTATATTCAGAGGGTTCCAATACTGTGCAAAGATGGCTAATTGATTCTCGATATTTGTCACAGAATCTGAATTTTTGGTCTAAGACAATTTTTCACGATGTGAGCTAGGTAATTTCTAGTTAGCAAGCATTTGTCCCGTGCGGCAAGAATAAAACATTCGGTTTCAGCTTTTAACCCTGCATTACATAGTTATTGATCGGTACGAAATTTGTCTACATCATCTTGTTTGGGACGCACAGAATATTGATCGTGAAGAGGTTTATCCTGCCATCGCTTCTGTATCTGGTCCATCGCATTTGCCTTTATAAGTTTTTTTTGCGGCCTCACTAGAGTGTATTGTGTTACTGGCATTTCTTCACTCAATTGAATTATTATTATTATTATTATTATTATTATTATTATTATTATTATTATTATTATTATTATTATATTTCGATTTCTGCTATAGCCACACTACCTACCAAGTCTGCGGGAAGACCTAAGATAGGTAGTTATATGTTGTTATGGCTACATTTCATGATTTGTTTTTCTAACACCCATAGCATCACTAGTGTTATCGCTATTTTCATGGCAAGTCCATTTAAGTACATTTGAACTTTAAAAGGATCACTGATCCAGATAAGAAGACCTAATTTAGACATTATGAAGAAACGGAAGAAAATCTGCCTGATAATAAAATCAACCATTCCAAGAGACCGCAAAATAAAGATGAAAGAAATCTTTTCGACTTTGCAAATGAACTGAAAAAATATTTACATTTTTTCGACTGTTGTTTTCATCTTTTATTGCGATATTCACAATGTTTCGGCCGTTGTACGCACAGGCCTTCTTCAGGTGATATTTGTTAGAATTTCGATACGAACCTTTTATTTAGTCCACGGGGGTAGATTGTTCTACTTCCATGTGTCATGCATTTGGATATATTGTTTTAGTTGACAGTTGTTAAAAAAAAAAAAAAAATAAAAATTGCTAAACATTAACGTAATATTTGTGCTCTTAGCAAAAAAAATGTCTTCAAAAAGCTGAGCAAAAGATTAAGAAAATCCAAAAGAAAATCCACTGAACTCCTATACAGCAGCTAATGCTGGGCACGCTTCTCAGAAATGAAAAAGACACACGAAGAAACTGTGGCGCTACAGAAATATCCTGAGAATACCATGGATCGTATATGTGAGCAATGACGACGTTGTAGAAACAATGGCAACAAAATGATACTTATGCTTAACATCGGGAAGTGACAGATGAAATTTCTAGGGTACATAATGAGAAAAGAAGGCTTGGAAAATTTGATACTCACAGGACAGATTGAAGGTAAGAGAGGAAGAGAAGAGCAACGGACGAACTACACGGGGAGCTTAAGAAAAATGGATAGCGGAGCAGGGTTTGAGAGAGATGGCAAAAAGACAAAGGTTGTAAGAGCTACAAAGGACAGGAAGTGGTGGGTAGCCATGATCATCAACGCCCTGAAGAGACACGGCGCAGAGAAAAAGCAAATAACATTTAGAAGTTGAAATCGAATCTCAGAGTAGAAAATAAATTATTAAGTTAAATCACAAAAATACAGAAATTTAAATAGAGTAAAATTCCTCAGCATATTGAGTTAACAGAAAATACACAAAAACAGAAAGATAGCGAAAGACAAGGATGAGTCCTCTCACCGGACTTATCCAAACTTTACAGAAAAGCGATCCTGAGGTAATTAGAAGTACTACCAGGTTTCATTATTGGCGACAACACCATTAGATACACCGATGACACAGTGTTGATAACAGGCATAGAAAGGAGATTACAGGAACTTCTACTGAAGGTAGTGAAGCAAAGCGAGAGGAAAAGACTAAACAACAAATGTAAGAATGTATAGTTGTCAGTAGAAGAAACAGCCCAACGTGTGAATTGCGAAATATAGATACCAAAATAAAACGAATCCAAAAATTCAAATATCTTGTGTTTTAACAAACACAGGAAAACGCGGCAACGTAATATGGGGCCGCATTAAGATAGCGAAAGATGTTTTCCAAAAGTTAAGTAAACTATTAAGAAACAAGAAAACTTTCATTAGAAAAAAAAAACAAAGAGTACTGAACTGTTACGTAATATCATCCTTCGTATATGGCAGTGAATGATGGACTATTGCTTTACAGATGACGAAGACACTCGCAACAAGATAAAAATGGTTCTACAGAAGGATACTGAGAATATTAGGGATTGAACACATGAGCAACAAAGACGTTTTAGAGAAAATGGAAACAAAAAAGACACATATTTAGCATCAGAAAGAGACTTGAAATTTTCAAGGCACATGATGTGGAAAGAGGGCTTGGAGAATTTGACACTCACAGGACAAATCGAAAGCAAGAGGGACAAGGGGAAGCAGCGTATAACCTACCTAACGAACTTGTGTAAATGTTTGGCAGAACATGGATTATGATATATTATCGCCTACGTCCTAAAGGGACACGGCACATAGAAAAATAAGAACCAAGGAGATTATTCTAGAATTTTGTGTTACAGAAGGGGCCAACGTCAAAAGATTAAACTTGAAGACAGACAAAAGATTATTAAGAAGACTTATTGTTCCTCTTACGTCTTACGGCCATATCACGTTGAAACACCGGTTCCCGTACGAGTAAGATATCTTACGAGCTTGTGTAAATGGCAGAACAAGGAGTAGGAGAGATGGTGAAAAAAGCAGACTTTACTGAAAGCTACAAAGAAAGTTGAC
>OZ010577.1:46303335-46315835 GCA_963932145.1 Acanthosepion lycidas | reverse complement strand
TGCACCGATGAGAGAAGTGCACGTAGGTATAAGACGCGTGTGCGAGATCGATCGAGATGTGTAGTGTGTGCAATTGATTTTGCTCCACGTGTAGTGTTCATTAGTGCTATGTGATGAAATAAATGCAAAAAATCTCATTCGCATCAAAGGTGTCATCCAATAAAAAGGTAGGCTGCCTTTATGCATGTATATTTTGATACTTTAAATTTAAATTTGCGAAAATCATATTAAAAAAGTTGAAGTGTAAATGTCAATTTTTAATTATGTATTTATCATCTTCTAATCAGCGTTTAAATAATGCTTAGTAACTCATATATTTGGAAACTTGAGCCCTAAAATGTTGACAGTTTTATTCTGAAAAATGCACTTATAATAATGTAAAGACCCTCTTTCGATTCATTTATAATTATGCTAAACTTAGCGTGTACGTTTTAACGTTCATAATGAGTAGGTTTCTAGCTGTACGTTAATTTTTATTTTTATCACTAGAACGTTTTATTAGTAGTCTATTTTTAGATAAATCCTAACTTTACGAGCTTGCTTATAATTGTTTACCACGTTCCCGTGGTCTCCCTTATAAACTTGCATTTAATTTATTGTGGCTATATTTCCATTAATGTGTATAATATTCTTGCTTTTTAATTGATTACTTAATTGTTATTCAAAAAGCTTAGCCAAATCCCTCCAACTACACCCTCACAGTAAAGCCATGAAAGCGAAATCCTTCAGTTGGACGTGCTACTACTACAGTCAAACGCATGAAAGCACGGAGAAGAAACGACTTCGCAATAAGAAACTCAAATTAGACTGACACAAAATGCTATTCGTACAGCTAATGCAAGGTTAGTAGAAACTAATGAGCAACGGTTAACTATACGAGGAACGAACGCTGCCAGAACTACTGCTACTCGAACTGTCGAAACTGAGGAGCAAAGAACAATTCTATACAGTCTTTGTGAACGTTGGTTTTCAGCTTTGGCACGGTTGCTAGGAGAAGCTTTTGTTGAATTTCTTCTCTTTCCAATGCATGTTGTTCATTCGATTTAGTTTGAGCAAAAGCTGTCAACAAAGCATGTCTCTTCAACAATTTTCGAAGATCGATTGCGATTAATTTACTCTTCATTTGCTGACAATTTTTTTGTATCTTCTGTACTTCTGTAAAAAACAACTTTCTCCTGTTATAAATGTTTTCATACTTCATATCATTATAATTTTTCGCCATATAGATAAGAGACACTAAGGGAAAATCTTCTTTATTTTAACTTTACAGATAGGATGAGGTTCGTGATCTTTTTTTTAATAAACCAAGGCAACACCAGGTAATACTCCTAGTTCGTGATAAAATCAAAAGCTGAATGTGTAATGATATCTGTTCTACACTGGCATCCCGGCTTTAGTAACCTTCTAACAGCCGTAATGTAGCGTGCCTGTACCTTTTCTATCATTACTTTCTATCATTACTACCAGATTTTATGAATTTAAACGCAGTCCCAGATAGGCGGCAAGGTCTCATCTAACCCTCATCATGGCTAGATGCAACCGTATATTTTTGCTAACAGTTTCTTCTCGCGCAGTTCTCGCCTGTGGAACTTCCGGCTTCTTCCTTTTTAGACGACTTAGATCTTCAAAAATGTAAATATCAAGCGTTAATTAATCGTAAAATTATCAATCGTTATCTATTGTTTTCTTGATTACTCTTTTATTGTTCTCGCTTCTTAATAAAGTTTCATTTTTCTTATTCTTTCAGAGTCAGTAAAGCCTTTTGACTTAGTCGCTAATTCTATTTTTTCAGATTTTCCGATAAGACGTTTAGGCATCTTGACACCATTTGTCGTAAGAATCACTGAAGAACCCTTTGGGTTATTCAACTAGAAAGAGAACAGGTTAAAATCGTTTTGTGTCACCTCCACTATGTCTTCCCAAATGGACAATGGTGAGAGGAAAAAGATCATTCAGGCCTTCAGTAATAGTACCAACATTCATACTTCAAAGTACATTCAAGAACCATCAAGAGAACGGTGAATGTTTAAAAAAGAAGTAACAGTAGAGAGGAATCAGGAGGTTAAAACAGGAAGAGGAATCATCATTTCAACATAGCGCTAAATAAATTCTTATTGTTCAAAGTAGAGTCCAACACTGTTATAAAAACCTCGGAGAATTCCAGTATTATATCTTTAATCATTTCTAAAATACAATAGTTCAAAGCTTAATGTGACAATTTTGATGTTCCACGATTTGGACAATTTTGCTGTTCCACCTAGTATATATATATATATATATATATATATATATATATATATATAGTTTATGAAAAGCTAGGTAATCCGTATGGGCAAACCTAAGGAGGATAAAATCCAGAGAGCTCAATGTAAATCCAGAGCAAATAATTTAAATAAAAACAGACCACTTTAAGGTTCCATGTAATAAATTATTTCACCACAGCCCTTTTAAAAGGACTGCGGATCTTAAAAAAGAGGGAACAGTCGGTTGGAAAACTGGGTTAGGATGTAAAAACAGGAAGAAGGATCATTTTTAATTAGAGCTAAATAGATTTTTCTTGTTCAAAGTAGAGTCCCATAATATTCGAAAAACCTCGGAGAATTCCAGTAAGATATCTTTAATCATTTCCAAGGTACAACGGTTCAGAGCGTAATCTAACAATTGGACCATTTTGCTGTTACACCCGGCACATATGTCGCATTGTTTATCTATCTATCTATCTATCTATCTATCTATCTATCTATCTATCTATCTATCTATCTATCTATCTTCTCTCTCCCCCCTCACTTCCTTACTTCGTTAATTTACATATGTTTAATACGGCCCGTCAAAAATGTGTAAATTTTCTTTTCATTTTTTGTTTGGAAGTAAAGTCTGTGGTGAAATAATTTATTAGGTTGGTGCAAAAATAATGACATTATTTTTGCACCAACCTAATAGATGGAACCTTAAAGTGGTCTGTTTTTATTTAATATATATATATATATATATATATATATATATATATATATATATATATATCGACAGATAGTAAATAGACGGAAGGTATAAAATCTTTCATCAGTTTTGAAAAACAATAATTTAGATGATTAATGTTTGTTCTTCCTGGAATTTATTATTCATTTTCTTTTAGCGTAAAGTTACAAGTCAACATATTTGTAAATTCCGCGGTAAGGCTGTGGACACGTCGTGGGTAGTCTACAAAAAAACGTCTTTGCACCTTATATGCACCGTTGCAGAAACATTGTATCAATGTCATATAGTAAGCTGGGGAATGATGCAGATATTTTTGTTAGGCAGAATATCAGCGTATATTTTCGAATAACTTTCTCTGTTAATGAGTGTCAATATTTTCATAATATTTTCACGAGAACCTGCCTGCTCACGCTTGTGATTTCATAAATGGATGCCTTTTCTCCAGAGAGGACAAAAAATAGGTGTCGCTAGGTTGAACCGTACACAAATATGGATCTGGCCTTGCACACATCCGCTGGGAACATTTTCCAACCCCAATAATTGTTTTCAGTTTGACTTAACGTCTTGCGTCGTACAGACTTAAAGGACTTCTTTTCTTTCATTAGCTATCTATTTTTCGTACCTCAATATTTTTTTCGTATGGTTACTCGTTTCTTTCTTTCTTTCTTTCTTTTTTTTCTTTCTTTCTTTTTTTTCTTACTCTTTCTTTCCCTTTGCTCATTCTTTCTTTTCTCTTTCATTCTTTATTTTTGCTCTTTTTTTCATTTTGCTCTTTCTATCTTTCTTCTTTCTTTCTTTCTTTCTTTCTTTCTTTCTTTCTTTCTTTCTTCGTTCCTTTCTTCGTTCCTTTTTTCTTTTTCTTCTTTATTTCTCTTTGGTCTCTCTTTCTTTCTTTTTGCTTTTTTTGCTTTTTCTTTCATTTTACTTTTTCTTTCTTTTTCTTTGGTCTTGCTTTCATTCCTTCCTTCGCTCCCTCCCTCCTTCCTTCTTTCTTTCTTTTTGTTCTTTATTTTTCTTTCTTTCTTTCTTTCTTTCTTTCTTTCTTTCTTTCTTTCTTTCTTCTTGTTCTTTATTTCTTATTGGTCTCTCTCTCTTTTTTTTGTTTTTTTGCTTTTTCTTTCTCTTTGCTCTTTCTTTTTTTTCTTTCTTTTTGCTCTTTCTTTCATTTTGCTCTTTCTTTCTTTCTTTCTTTCTCATTGGCCTCCCTTTCTTTTTGATTTTTTGCTTTTTCTTTCTCCTTGCTCTTTCGTTTTCTTTCTCTTTTCACTTTCTTTTTCTTTGATTTTCTTTCTTTCTTTTTTGCTCTTTCCTTTTTCTTTTTGTTCTTTATTTCTTTTTGGTCTCTCTTTCTTAATGCTTTTTTCTTTCTTTTTTCTTGTTTTCTTTTTCTTTGCTCCTTCTTTTTCTTTCTTTTTCTCTTCTTTCTTTCTTTCATTCTTTCTTTCTTTCTTTCTCCTCTTTCCTTCGTTCCTTCTTTCGTTTTGTTTTTTATTTCTCTTTGGTCTCTTTTTCTTTCTTGTCTTTATTTTTTGCTCTTTCTTTCTCTTTGATCTTTCTTTTTCTTTTCCTTTCTCGTTGCTCTTCTTTCTTTCTTTCTTTCTTTCTTTCTTTCTTTCTTTCTTATAAACTGAGGATAAAGCAAGCATCTTGACTTCTTTTTACCTTTGCTAACAGTTGGACCGGTAGTGGATTGACAGCTCTGAATATTTTCTATTGATATCCAAAAATTATGAAAACTAATTTTTTAAGCAGTCATCTTCCATTTCCGGTGTTGGACACGAAAGAAATATGCGAAGAAAATAGTGAATTAACAAAGCTCGTAAAATGTGTGATAATCATATCTAAAAATATTCACTTTTATCCTTAACTATCACTGTAGCTGATGACGTGTTGTATTAGTTAATATCTATCTATCTATCTATCTATCTATCTATCTATCTATCTATCTATCTATCTATCTATCTATCTATCTTTTCGGATTTTCAGGACGGCCATTTGTATATCATAACGATTTTTCGCTATTTGCGATGCACTCTCTTGATTCTCCGCTGCCTACCCCATCCGCACGCCTCATCCACACTATCGAAGTCCAACGTCAACGACGCAGTGACCAGCCATTGTGAACAAACGCTAATTTCACAGTTCACTTACATCTCGGTGCTGACAGTTCACCTCGGGAGAGGCACACGGAGGGTGCCAGTATGAAGATCATCCATGGCATGTAATGAAAATGAAAAAAATCAAAACAAAAAACCCCCCAAAAAACTGATGTCAAAAAGAAAAAGAAAAATGGCGTTGATTTTGAGTAGGGGTGTGAGGTGAGAGGAATGACGTTGAAGAAATAGAAAAGAAAATGAGGAAGGAGGAATAAATTGCCAAACAAAAAGCATTATAAGTAAGGAGTATTGATGGAAAAGGTAGAGAAAAAAATGGAGTCAAAGAGAAAGTGTAAAATAAGAATGAACAAAAACAAAACAGAAGACGAAGGTAAAATAAAACAAAGAACCTTGAAAATAGATTCAGAAAGAAAGTTGTCCTGGTTATGACGATAAAGTGCATCCGCGTCTTGGGTAAGACCATAGACTACATCCAACAGCAAGGCCTCGAATCGGGAGGTTTTGAGGAGCGTAGAACCACCTCCTTATTACTGGTGTTCTCAGGTCCACGCTGATCCGGGGTGGTAGCACCTGTTAGGATCCCAACTATGTGCAAATAGTTAACTCCTTCACTGGAGTCAAAACACTATTAAAGTGTAGAAATAAATTTTAATACCAGCAATAAATTTTTGCAAAAGAAAATATTACTTGTAATGAATTTTTGAAGAAAAGAATTATTACCATCAACACATTATTACCCTCAATACATTAAAAAAAAATACTAGCAATACATTTTTTAAAAAAGAAAAAAATTATTACCAGCAATACATTTCTGGAAAAAAACATATTAGCAGAAAAAGAGTTTTGAAAAAAAAAAATTACCAGCAATAAAATATTGTCGGCATTAAATAACCCGAAGAGGTTGATATACCGTAAAACAAAACAAACTAAAACAAACGAAAAAAGAAAGAAAGAAACAGGAAGAAAAGGAGCCAGAAGAAGAAAGAGAAAAATAGAAAGAGTTCAGTTTAATGAAAATAATGAATATGAATAAAAATGTTTTTGAAAAGATTCAGAAATGAAAAATAGAAGAATGATATAAAGGTGGAAGAAAATGATAATGAAGAAGAAGAAGAAGAAGGAGAAGAAGAAGATGAAGAAGAAGAAGAAGAAGATGAAGGAGAAGAAGAAGAAGTAGAAGATGAAGAAGAAGAAGAAGGAGAGATATGAAATTAAATTGAAAATATAAATAAAAATAAAGAAACTAAAAATAAATACCGAGAAACAATAATTTATAAATAAAATAAGTCGAAAACGAAATATGAGAAAATAAGGAAAAACAGAAGAAGAATCAAAAGAAAGAAACAAGAATATGAAAAGAAAAGAAGAAAAATAAATAAAATAGGATGGAAAATAAAATAAAGCCAAAAAATAGAAATATAAGAAATAGAACTAAATTATTATAAATGAAGAAGAAGAAGAAGAAGAAGAAGAAGAAGAAAAACCATGGATTTAGAGTAGAAGAAATAGCTCAAAATCATCAGAAAAGAAGCTTGAAAGAAGAAGAGACAGAAGAAGAGAAAGAAGAAGAGGAAAGACCATGGATTTACAATAGAGGAAATAGATCTAAAGAAGAAGAAGAAGAAGAAGAAGAAGAAGAAGAAGAAGAAGAAGAAGAAGAAGAAGAAGAAAGACCATGGATTTAGAATAGAGGAAATAGATCTAAAGAAGAAGAAGAAGTAGTAGTAGTAGTAGAAGAAGAAGAAGAAGAAGAAGAAGAAGAAGAAGAAGAGGAAAGACCATGGATTTACAATAGAGGAAATAGATCTAAAGAAGAAGAAGAAGAAGAAGAAAAAAGAAGAAGAAGAAAGACCATGGATTTAGAATAGAGGAAATAGATCTAAAGAAGAAGAAGAAGAAGAAGTAGAAGAAGAAGAAGAGGAAAGACCATGGATTTACAATAGAGGAAATAGATCTAAAGAAGAAGAAGAAGAAGAAGAAAAAAGAAGAAGAAGAAAGACCATGGATTTAGAATAGAGGAAATAGATCTAAAGAAGAAGAAGAAGAAGAAGTAGAAGAAGAAGAAGAGGAAAGACCATGGATTTACAATAGAGGAAATAGATCTAAAGAAGAAGAAGAAGAAGAAGGACCATGGATTCAGAGTAGAAAAAATAGTTCAAAATCATCAGAAAAGAAGCTTGAAAGAAAGAAGAAGAAGAAGAAGAAGAAGAAGAAGAAGAAGAAGAAGAAGAAGAAGTAAGACCATGGATTTAGAGTAGAAGAAATAGATCTAAATTATAAGAAATGAAAAAAAAAAGAAGAAGAATAATAACAGCAACGTTAACAGTGGAATCTCTCCGCTGGATTAATCTTTGTTTGTATCGATTTTCGCGACTGCATCACACTATTTATTCCTCCCAGATGACTGACAAGAACTTTACTTTCATACTAATCCCATCAACCAGCAAGAGTCGACAAGAATCTTTCTTTTCCTGCCCTCTTGTACACAAACATTCACGCACACACAAACACAATGTTAGTATCTTGTAATCATGCTTTAGTGATCATCATTTTAGCAGTGGCAAGATATTTCCCCAGATTAACTTATTTCTCGGAAATTGTTTTAGGGAAGTCACGAGTTCCCGATCCTTTTCGTTCTTGCTACTCTACGAATTAGCATACGTGAACATATTCAGATAGAGGAAAACATTTAAAAACAAACCTTAGACATGTAGTCAAACTGCGTTACCCTTGACGCCATTATCAGGATGGCAGTGATATTATGTCACGGCCATATCAGATAACGTCGAAGCAACAATTCGCCATTACTTTATTGAACTCGGACATAGGAAAACATAAAAACTATACGCATAAAAAAAGAAAAAAGAAATGTCTCTAATATATTTGTTCGGCTGAAAGCTTCTCTAAACGAAATGTTTTCACGCGGGAATTATCAGCAACTGTAAATCGGCATTTGTAAAAAAAGATCTTCAGTTAGATTCGGAACCAATCCGTCCTTCATTTAGAAGAGGGACGAAATACCATGTCATATATAATCTGGCTTAAAAATAATATTAAAGTCATTGATAAATATTTACAGAATTTATATTATTCAGACTGACCATCTATTTATTGTCATATTCACAACGTTTTAACCGTAGCACACGCCAAACTCTTGTTCCTGGTTGATTTGCGCTGGACGGAATACCACGTTCTCTAAGCTTGGGTGTGCAGGTGACACAATGGATAATCACTCGGAATTATTAAATAAAAGAGTCGGGTTGAAATTCGTGTTGGGTTCACTTACGCGCAAATTCCCTTGCGTAAGGTATGAAACCACACATTTCCCCAGTTATGGGTTAATTAGTAATTCTTGTATCAGTAAATCATTGTTATCGCCTCAAGACATTCTTACAATCTAAATATATTTTCTGATAAGCTGTAAAAAAAAAACAACAACAAAAAAAAAAACAAAAAAATCAAACAAAAAACAAAACAAAAAACGAATCAATCAGTCATTTACGCTGGAGCTTTCAAATTTTTACCTTGGCACGACTCAGCGAGGCTGACTAAATATTTATCAATAATGACTCTCTGTATATCTGAGATGAGTTATTGTAATTATTTACACTATTTACATTATTCCGATTGTTGCCCTCATCTTTATTGCGATATTCCCGGCGTTTCGATCGTTGTACGTTCCGGCATTCTTCAGGTGATATTTCTTGGAGTTTCGTCGAACCCTTTATCTAATCTACGGGGGTAGATTGTTCTAATTTAGAAAAATATGACTTTCTAAATAGGTACTCACATCCATCAAATCAATAGCTCATCCGTAATGTCATCAATCTTTACCTCAACATTCTAATCACAAGGTAAACACACAAATATTATGAATCCATCAACTGAAAACAATAGAATATTCACTTATTCCTCATCAAGTCAACACTATAAACTGACGCTGATTTCCCACGATAACGATGTGAAATTAACACATGACGATACTTTAGCTATTATATTTTATTATTTAAACAGGGAATATAGAAATTCAAAATGTAATTTATTCTTATTAACGGACAGTATCTCAGCATGACCTTTACAGTTATGGATAAATGATAAAATAAATCAACTGTGATTGCAAATTTCACTACCAATTCAATCTTATCGTTGCCTATTGCTGATGCGCAATTGTATTGCGTTCTATTGAATGTCACAGGTCATAATTTTTACACTTATATATATATATATATATATATATATATATATATATGTCAGCTAGTCTGAGGTTGTCTATTTGGATTCGTATGCGTGACGAGTTGTTTGTATATTATAGGCATAGACACCGTTTTCCTCATAGCTGCATACTGCATTGAGCACTGGTTGTTGACAAACGTAAGTGCAAAAATTATGTCCTGTGAAGTATGACCTGTGACATTCAATAGAATGCAATACAATTGCGTATCAGCAATGGGGAAATTTGTAATCACAAGTGATTTATTTTCTCATCTATCCATAATTGTGTGTGTGTGTGCGTGTGTGTGAGAGAGAGAGAGAGAGAGAGGAGTAGCGGCTCGGACTGAGGGCTTGGAGAGCCGACTTTGAATTTTAGTCGAATCCATTACATTCACTTATATGATAACACCCTTGGGAAAGGGTATGAATCCTCCTCTTTCCGCCCCAGCTATGAGACAGATGGCAACTGGTCTAGGAGAAGGAAAAATCTGAATTCAAATTGAATTGTTTGGAAACCTTGTACTGCACCAGCACTCTGCATTCATCCCTTCAAAAAGTGCAGTTGGTTCTGCACAAAACCTTCACTATAAATTGGTACCTAGGAATAATAGAATACAACGGGAGAGTCCACTATATATATATATATATATATATATATATATATATATATATATATATATAATGAAATGGACAAAGACCGACAATTATTTTAAGACATTTTTATTTGTATACATACTTTTTATAGATACAAACATTTAATAATATTTAAGTAAATGCTCTGTTTTAAAATAAACAATATTAATAACATTTACCGGCCTGAATGTCCGAGAAATCTTCATAGAAAATATTCGCCCTCTCACAGGAATCGAACCTGTATCCAATGCGGAACCGTCATATATCAAATCTACTCAAGTGGAACTTACTTCTCGCCAGTGGAATACAGGAGAGAATTGTGGGTGGTTTGCATGGTGGGGCCTAGTCGTAAAGGTTTGAACTGGCGAAACCAAGGAATGCAGCTCATTCGTTCACTTTCAATGGAAGTAGCAATAGGGCAGTGAGAGCCTTGACATATCCCGCCTGTGATATCTATCTATCTATCTATCTATCTATATATATATATATATATATATATATATAATATCGTATATTCTGTACTGGTATAAATAAAATAGTGTGTGATGTAATATAATAAGATAATAGGACTTATAGATTATATGTTAATAAATATACATCTGGTACTGAAATGAAAGAATCTCAATTCATCCCCTGAAGACTGCGTTGGCCATGGAACTCCGGTCGTGCTACCAGTGATAAAAAACGCATATTTATTAATATATATATATATATATATATATATTAAAAGCTCAAACACTAATATTATATGGTTATTATTTATTACATTCGAATCGTAATCACGATCTAAATCATGAGACCTAATTTGGATCGTGATTACGATTCCAATGTAATAAATTATAACCATGGAATATTAGTGTTTGAGCCTTTTATATTATATTCTTATCCTGTCCTGGTCATTGAGTTCTACGTGGATTCTATCCCTTTGGGAATTATATATATATATATATATATATATATATATATATATATATATATATATATATATTGGTCACTAATATTATCTATCTATCTATATATTTTCACGGATGATTGAATTCACTCTTAAAGATCAACTAGACAATAGTTATTACACATTACACAATGCCGAGTCGAGTATGCAAGTGATAGAAGCGTATTTATATTAAAAGAACTTTAGAAAATATCTAGTCAAAGATAAAATGACAAAAAGCGAAGAGAAAATAAACCCAAGTACTCACTTTCTCTTTTTGAGTGCACTATGTCCCTTCAGGTTATAGGCGTTCATAGTTCTCTACATCTTCCTTTTCTTTAATATCTGCAATCAGTAAATTATTTTGACTGTTCCTTGGAAATATAGTGGAAAACCTTGCTGTTGTCGTCTTCATATTTTTTAATCTAGAATTGTCCTTCTCCTAGACTGGCTACCAATCAAGGTTATACTGCTACTTAAACAGTACATGGGACGTGGGATTATTGGATAAAATCTTTCTCAGGCGTATTAGCCTGACGTGAACAATGAATGTCTAAACCGGAGTTTGAACTCAGCTCAAGATGAAAGAAACGAAGGAAGAAAAATAAAAACCATGTAGGCAAACAAAGTAATAAAAAGAATGATAACAATAACGATGTAAATAAATAAATAAAGAAAGAAAGAAAGAAATAGAAAGAGGTAGAAAGGAACCAAATGATAGGAACAAAGAGAAATGAGAAGGAATTAAAAAGTAAGAAACAAAGGAAACAGGAAGGAAAGAATCAGATGTGATATAAGAAAGAAAGAAAGAAAGCAAGAAAGAAAGAAAGAAGATGTAAAGAAATATAAACAGGTAGAAACGAAGCAAATGTTAGGAACAAAAAAAGAAGAAAAGAAGATAGAAAAGAAGAAACAAGGAAAAAAGGAAAGAAAAAAGTCAGATGTGATATAAGATAGAAAGAAAGAAAGAAAGCAAGCAAGCAAGCAAGAAAGAAAGAAAGAAAGAAAGAAAGAAAGAAAGAAAGAAAGAAAGAAAGAAAGAAAGATATAAATGGGTAGAAAGGAATCAAATGATAGGAACAAAGAAAGATGAAAAGGAAGATAGAAAAGAAGAACATGAAAAAAAGAATCAGATGCGATAAAAGAAAGAAAGAAGGAAAGAAAGCAAGAAAGAAAGAAAGAAGATGTAAAGAAATATAAACAGGTAGAAACGAAGCAAATGTTAGGAACAAAAAAAAGAAGAAAAGAAGATAGAAAAGAAGAAACAAGGAAAAAAGGAAAGAAAAAAGTCAGATGTGATATAAGATAGAAAGAAAGAAAGAAAGCAAGCAAGCAAGCAAGAAAGAAAGAAAGAAAGAAAGAAAGAAAGAAAGAAAGAAAGAATATAAATGGGTAGAAAGGAATCAAATGATAGGAACAAAGAAAGATGAAAAGGAAGATAGAAAAGAAGAACATGAAAAAAAAAATCAGATGTGATAAAAGAAAGAAAGAAAGAAAGAAAGAAAATGTTTGTGTATGGATGTCAGAAAGAGAGGCAGTATGGGTGGGGAGAGTGTAAAATATATCGAGAAAGAGAAACAAAGGAAGGTATCAACCGTTACCTTTCTACCGAGAAGAGAAAAGGGCAGTTT
>OZ010577.1:46293335-46298335 GCA_963932145.1 Acanthosepion lycidas | reverse complement strand
AAACTGAAATTACTTGGACACATAACGCGGAAAAAACGCTCGGAGAACAAGACATACTGAAGGGAAAAAGGATAGGTGGAGTTTGTTGGCCACCTAACTGCCTCGTGTTAAAACAGATGGCGAAACGTGACTAACAAAAATTTATGTTACTAAGAAAGCTATAAAGAACAAGAAGTTGCAGGCAACCATATTTGCTCATGTCCTGATTGGATGAGAAAAAAATCTCGTTTGAAAGTGAGAGTTTAATGTTCTTCTGTTATCTGTACGTATTTATAAAAGTAATAAATCGGTAACAATGCAACTGTCAGTATCGACTTTAATATGTGAGAAAGAAAGGGGTTTATAACAGTGTCTTTGGCGCCAGTGATAACATGAAATGGCGTGTATAGACAGTGGATATTTAAGCTAAATTTGCTCGCTCTTGTCCAGTATTGTGATTTCTGTCGAAAAGTTTGCTTTCGTCTGAAATTATTTGTTCCAGTTGGCTTCGAGACAAGAACTGCAGGAACGATTGTTATTGATTGAAAATTATTTGATGTTAAATTATGATTTTATATATACCGAAGGCGGAAGTGTTACGTGGAACCTGCTGCGTACTGACTGCTTTTTGGTCATTTCGGCCCCTGCATTGATAGCGTCCAAATTCGGTATACGATGTGGCTGAACAGTGATTTCGCTGAGTAGATGGGACTCTTAAAGAACAGGAATATCCAGGAATGAAGTGATTCTCTGATAAGGAGTTTTATTAAAGGCACAAATTGTTACATCTATCTATCTATCTATCTATCTATCTATCTATCTATCTATCTATCTATCTATCTATCTATCTATCTATCTCAGTTTGTCTACCTATCTATCCCACTTTGATTATCTATCTATCTATCTATCTATCTATCTATCTATCTATCTATCTATCTATCTATCTATCTATCTATCTCAGTTTGTCTACCTATCTATCCCACTTTGATTATCTATCTATCTATCTATCTATCTATCTATCTATCTATCTCAGTTTGTCTACCTATCTATCCCACTTTGATTATCTATCTATCTATCTATCTATCTATCTATCTATCTCAGTTTGTCTACCTATCTATCCCACTTTGATTATCTATCTATCTATCTATCTATCTATCTATCTATCTATCTCAGTTTGTCTACCTATCTATCCCACTTTGATTATCTATCTATCTATCTATCTATCTATCTATCTATCTCAGTTTGTCTACCTATCTATCCCACTTTGATTATCTATCTATCTATCTATCTATCTATCTATCTATCTATCTATCTATCTATCTATCTATCTATCTCAGTTTGTCTACCTATCTATCCCACTTTGATTATCTATCTATCTATCTATCTATCTATCTATCTATCTCAGTTTGTCTACCTATCTATCCCACTTTGATTATCTATCTATCTATCTATCTATCTATCTATCTATCTATCTATCTCAGTTTGTCTACCTATCTATCCCACTTTCATTATCTATCTATCTATCTATCTATCTATCTATCTATCTATCTATCTATCTATCTATCTATCTCAGTTTGTCTACCTATCTATCCCACTTTGATTATCTATCTATCTATCTATCTATCTATCTATCTATCTATCTATCTATCTATCTATCTATCTATCTATCTATCTATCTCAGTTTGTCTACCTATCTATCCCACTTTCATTATCTATCTATCTATCTATCTATCTATCTATCTATCTATCTATCTATCTATCTATCTATCTATCTCAGTTTGTCTACCTATCTATCCCACTTTCATTATCTATCTATCTATCTATCTATCTATCTATCTATCTATCTATCTATCTATCTATCTATCTATCTATCTATCTCAGTTTGTCTACCTATCTATCCCACTTTGATTATCTATCTATCTATCTATCTATCTATCTATCTATCTATCTATCTATCTATCTCAGTTTGTCTACCTATCTATCCCACTTTGATTATCTATCTATCTATCTATCTATCTATCTATCTATCTATCTCAGTTTGTCTACCTATCTATCCCACTTTGATTATCTATCTATCTATCTATCTATCTATCTATCTATCTATCTATCTATCTATCTCAGTTTGTCTACCTATCTATCCCACTTTGATTATCTATCTATCTATCTATCTATCTATCTATCTATCTATCTATCTCAGTTTGTCTACCTATCTATCCCACTTTGATTATCTATCTATCTATCTATCTATCTATCTATCTATCTATCTATCTATCTCAGTTTGTCTACCTATCTATCCCACTTTGATTATCTATCTATCTATCTATCTATCTATCTATCTATCTATCTATCTATCTCAGTTTGTCTACCTATCTATCCCACTTTGATTATCTATCTATCTTATTCTTTACCTATCTTTCTCCTGTGTTGATTGGCAACTTTCTATAACATTTTGACGAACTATTAATTTAACTTTCTTAGTATCATTGTTTGGTCAGTATTTGTTTAACCTCAAAGTACCGCATATCCCTTTTCAGGTTTGATTTTGTATTTTATCGTAAGAGATCAATTTTAGAATTAATTCGAGAAATTCTTTTTTTCAATATCTCGAAAATGCTGGCAAGTAGAATCAGTCTGATGATATTTTTGGAAAGTATACTGCATTTTGAAGATTTTGTAATTTTACAGCTAAATGGTCGTCTGCTGCGTAGTGCTTGCAACATGATGTACATTTTCATGTAGGAAAAAGCGCGGTCGAATTTCTTTCGCCCCCAAAAGTCCTTCTTCTTTCAATGTGTTATTAAAAATAAGCAGTTGTTCCGACGATAGCAAGGCAGTAATTTAGCAATTCCGAATGAGGAAATTATTTTGATTCCTACCAAGAACAAAGACGTTCTTCTCGATTAGATTAATTTTCTTCGTTTTGGATTTTTAACCGCCAGTGACCTCCTCCTCCTCCTCCTCCTCATTCTTTTCTTCTTCTTCTTCTTCTTCTTCTTCTTCTTCTTCTTCTTCTTCTTCTTCTTCTTCTTCTTCTTCATGGCTCTGCACAATTTCCTGACCTTTATAGCACTTAATAAATTTTGTCTTTTATTTTTTTTATCTCTCCTAAAACTTGCTCTGCCATCCATACTCAAGATCGCTAGATAGGTATGTGCAGCGTGGCTTCAGGACACAGACGGTCATGGTTATCCACAATTTCTCATCCATGGTAGCCATTAGCAGTTTTCCTCTCTTTGTTAAAGCTCCTCTCCCCGTTTCGTCATCCATTCACACAATCTCGTCAGTTAAGTAGCTCACTGAATTCTATCTCTGTGGCCCTCAGTAAGCCTTGCGAGCGTTAAATTTTCCAAGTTCTCTTTCCTCATTAAGTGCCCAAGGAATATCAGCTGTCTTTTCTTGATTCTGAGTAGAAGTGTTCTTTCTTTTACCATTTTCTTTAAGACTTCTTTGTTGCTTAGTCGCTCCATCTCTCTATGCTTCAAACCTTGCTGCCACATATAGTCCGATGCACGTGCTATATATTTACAGATTCTTGAAAAATACAAAGAAGAATCACCTTTATTATTGATCCTTACCTAGCGTCTCGGCATCACTTACTTTTCCCACATCTGTAATGTTACTTCCTTGTGACTTTCGGACGAGCACTTCGTTATGCTCCCTAAATTTTATTCATTTAAGCGCGGTACTAAGTTAGCAGTAATGGATAGCGGCTCGGATTGAGGAATCGGAGAGCCGAGTTCAAATTTCAGTCGATTCCATTACATTCACTTAAGTGCTAATACCCTTGGGAAAGGTATGAATCCTCTTCGTCTCCACCCACCCAGATATGGGTAAATAGTGGGTTCTGTAGCCTTGGATGGCAACTGGTCTAGCGCAGAAAGAAATGGCAACCTACTGCGGGGGAAAATCTGCTTCGAAAGATACATGATCGCCTAAATCTGTATTACACATGCCACATAACTGACTGGGTTAGCAACAAGGTCTCATCAATTTAAAGTTGAATTAGCTAGATGTAACCGTAGGTTCTATGCTAACGGTTTCTTTTCTTTTCTTTTTTTTTCTTGTGGAATACTCTTCTGGTTCTATGCTTTTCAGCCAACTTTGATCTTCAAAAATTTAAATGCAATCTCAATCGCTTTTTACTGTCCTCCTGATTACATTATTTTTTTTATTGTTCTCGATCCTTAATAATATTTCTGTTTTCTAATTCTTTCACACTCATTAACCCCTTGTGTCTTATTGGCTTTACTGCTTCGCTTGGGGTTGCTATAATCATATTTTCCGAATCAATCAAGAAGAGAAAAACGTGTTTCTTTTCTTGGCTGATATTTAATTTCGAGATGGATGTGGAAGCCATTTTCCTAGCTTCTGAATATTTTCTAAGGTTTGTAGTCAGCACAAGAAATAAAGAGAAAAGAGTAAATTCCAAACACACTTCTAAGATAACTTTAACATAGTATCAAACGGGGCATTTTTACATCAACACTTTTTACCGTTTCGCCCCAAGCAAGTCGACAATGTTATTAGGAGGCACTGGGTTGCAGGGAAAGAAATACAATGAAAAGACATTAGTGAGAAGTGAGGAAATTAAATCAAAGGAATAGGGTTCATGGAAACAGAATATGGCGATTAAATGGTGGGACCTAGTTGTCAAGTTAATAGCCATCTTAATTCATGCAGACGAGATACTAAAGAGAATAATTGCCATGAAAATATTTGTAGAAAAGACAAAAGGAATCCACGTCGGTGAGAAAAATGATTGAAGTCGAGATGCTAGGTTAAGATCGATAAAATTACAGACCGTTATTTAGATTTTGTCCGAAATCTCTAGATATGTTACAGGAACTCCAGACCAGATATGGTAACAATATTTACTGTACGGAAAAATGGTAGGTTTATAAATTTGCAAAATGGATTCTGGGAAGAAAATCGGCACAGTGGGCTAAAAATGGCATTTATTGTACAAAACAAATGATTCCTCTTCATTATAATCGCCTTCCTTATCGGAATGATTCTCCTTA
>OZ010577.1:46255835-46288335 GCA_963932145.1 Acanthosepion lycidas | reverse complement strand
TAATAATTATAAAAAAATCCCAGGAGAGGAGTTTAATGCTTGGGAAAGTATACGAAAAAAAGAAACAGGTTAAAATTTATGTTCTAAAATAATAAAATGAATTTAAGAACAGTTCCAAGGTGAATCAAACTAGTCAAGATTCAGTAATATGAGAAAAAACAAGTGTTCCCACACTATACATTTTTTGGTGAGAAGAAGGAAACATGATTAATGTGTTGTTCGAATTTTTTTGGTCCTGAGAAATTAAGACCGGAGATATGTTTACATTAGACTATCTGTCCAAAAATCTGTTTTTATAGAATATAATGATCCAAATTTAAACATGATTTGATTGTGTTGATGCTAACCGCCACAAAAAAACCATTCTCTTTACAGAAAGAGATAACAGGAAATTCTAAAAACAACAACGAAAGCCATGCGTTTATTAACAGATTTCCTAAGATTAAGACGGTCGGGATGGAGAAATTAAATATATCAATGCCAATTTTTTTGTGGTAAAGGGAGAGTCATCTTTATGAATGCGAACACATCAGGCCCGGACACACATTCGGAGACGAGCCCGATGGGACATCGGCGTGGAGTTGTCAACTATTGTTCGTAAGACAGCATCAATTCTTGTGGTCGGATCGAAAATACAGCAACGTGCATGATAGAAGAACAGAGTAAGAGTCGGCTGGCTGGTTATTACTTTGAAGAATTTATTGAGTGACTGGTTATTACTTTAGCTCTCGCGACAAGATTTCTAAAATCACCATTCGGAAGTAGAGATCTTGATATTGCAGTAGATATTAGAGACATTTTATTCAATGAGTTTTTTTTCTTTAAATTCAATAAAGCTGTTGCTAGAGTTGCTAGTTATACAGTGTTGCGCATTTTATTGACGGAGTTCTTACTCCAACCTGATTCCGAAGTTGCCTGTGGACACAAGGGGACACAAGTTACCACGGCTGTAAGTAGAGAATTATTAATTCTTAACTACGGTACGCAACGAAGATACAGGTGTTAAATATAATGTTGAAATAAAATTTATAAATGATTTTTTATGGTTAGGTAAAGAATGTTAAATAATAGGTTCAGGCTATTATTTTTTAGTGGCAGTGTATTTTGGCTCAGACCCTCTGAATTTGACCTTTAAGGTCAGATGGTAGCCAAAATAGGGATATCGATTTGGATTGGCTGAGCCGAACGTGGGAATGTTAGATTTAGAGTTATTTTCAGTGAGTTAAGTTTTACGCGTTGAAGAATACAGGACGTGTTAATTTTGCGTGCGGGGAACTTGGTCCCCAGTCGGGTGTATAGAGCGACCCCACTGTCTAGTTAAAAATATATACGTCGACCGGTTTAATAAAGTAGTAAGTCAAAATTCCTTTTGTTGAAGTTTTCATTTTACCTCCGAACAAAGCAACTAGCGATCACCCGGTCGAGAGAAGAAAGAGAGGATGGCAACTTTATCATGATCGTCTAACAACCGTCAACTAAGAGACCCCACCAGAACGAGGGGTCTATACAAAACAGGGGTCCATGCTATACTTCGTCGTTAATCACAATATCTCAAGATGATGGCAAGCCCAAAGCAAACTTATCAAGACACTGACCTCAGCTGAGAAGGGAAAAGATAGCCGAGCTTGCCGTAAGGTTGGTATTACTCAACTAAGCGGAGTTAAGGAAAAAGTATTAAGAGGAGAGGTAGAGGCGGAGAGGAGGACAAAGAAAAAGCAGTTTGAGTTGAATTTCCTCCCTCCCCCCTCTCTCTCTCTCTCTCTCTCTCTCTCTATATATATATATATATATATATATATATATATATATATATATACAAACCTACCCAGAGAGCCATTCTTTCCCTGACGATCCGTTTAGGTGAAACCTGGGTAGGTTTGTCTTGCTCACTAGGTTTATCTAGGTCTGCTCTACAGTTGTATTGAGCTCTTTTGTTAGTTGTTTACACGTATCGGGGTTTTTTCTTTGGGCTTCAGACCTGCATCTGTGCGATTTTTTTCGGCAGAAGTTCATGTTTGTAGCTCTTTCTTTTTTTAAAACCTTTTTTTCCCTCGAGATTGATTTGATTATTTGCAAATCAAGAATTCGAGGGTTTTTCGAGTCGAGTCTAGTTATCTATATTTGTCTGTATAAAGCTCTAGGTTATTCTATCGAGCACTGTTTTAAATCGACTAATATGGAACGTATATATATATATATATATATATATATATATATATATATATATATGTATGTAGTAGGAACACAGAGATATAAAGTCAATTGTTTGCAAAAATAGGATCACCTAGAAATATCAAATTCAAATTTCCTCGTTAGTAATTCTTGATCAGTCGAGGAGGCTGGTTGAAACGCAGCTTAAATTCTTTCAAAAAGCAGATGACAATTTTTGTGCAGTATGCTAAAAAAATATGAACGCTCACATCCAGGAAAATGTCTAAAACTCTTTTCCTTTCTCAAAATAAACATTAAAAATTGGGAAACATATTTACTAACCAATAAAACTTGCAAGGTTAATAAATGAATCTTTTAACTTCCTGTGATCCGAAACCTTTCTGTTAATAGCGTAACTGAAATAAATAAACAAACCCTCAGTATACTTCTACCAGCAGGTGAATAATATTGATTTCTCAGCTTGCGACTCCTCAAAAAATATTGACTGCTAAAGTTTGTATTGTAAAAGTATTACTAACTTAAAAAGTATTTTCACGAAATAGTTTGCACGGTTTATTTTACGAAAAACACAAAGCGACAAAATATTACATATTTCGGGTTCAGATATCATTAGTCATATTCAGCCATATTTGGGCTGATATTTAACATAACAGAGTGTAGATTTGGATTTCTTGCGTAATCACTATCTGTAAAAGGCAGAATGTGTGTGTGTGTGTGTGTAACGAATGCACGGCCGCAATTTGCGACGGATTTGCAACAAAATTTACATGCACATGCTCCAAGTTAACGGGAAGGCCAAGACCGACTTTGCATTTCCCAACTCTCATCGATAGTGGAAATAATCGATTTTTTCATGCTTCTACGACAGTTTTCATGTAGTTTGCGGCCATTTTCTACTGGCCAGAGAGAGAGAGAGCCTATAGCTGGCTGCCATGAATAGACAGGAAGATTCTACAGGCCAGCGTGAGAGCCAAAAGCTGACTGACACGAATGTTAACTAGCATGCGAAAAAAAAAATAAAAAAATCGATAGCTGCATTCGTCACAAGTGGGAAAATTTAAATCTGCATGACACTTTATTCCAATTGGCTCATTCGCTTGATTAAACTTAACGTTGATTCTGATTCCGCAGAACTGGATGGGTGTGAAAAAGTATTTGTTGTTAACATTCTTTTTTCATTCGGGTTTTCCAGTTACGAGTCCTTTTTTAAAGCTGATCGTTTTGTGTTCATTTTGTTTAGTTCTTTTTTCGTAACAGATTTAATGTTTAGTAAAGAGCTTAGAAAAAATTCGCAGTGTGAGATAGGCAAGAAGTAAGGCATGTAGCAACATCAGCACGGCAAAGGGCACGCCTCTAAAGACAAGGAAGGGCAAAAATATTTAAGTGATAGTGATTGCTGGATGAGTCGTACGATTTTTGAATCAAGCACGGGCAACGCCGGGCCATGCAGCTAGTAATCACATATATAAGCTCCTATTCATACACACAGGATTCATTATTTTATTTGTGTTGTACAAAAACAATACATTTCCACATGAATCTTGGTTGTGTTTATTTTCGTAAACACAGTTCTAAGATACAAGTGAACGTGGAACTTTATAATCTTTTTTCAGCGTAAATTTTGTAAGAAAATTATTTTAATAATAATAATAAATTTATATGTTAAATTTTTAGAGGTGTGTTTGACGATAATTTTTTTTTTCGATTTTATACATTTTGTCTATCTATCTATCTATCTATCTATCTATATATATATATATATATATATATATATATGTTTAAATAAAATCCAAACAAAAGTGGAGAAATTAGAAAAGTGAAAAAGCCTTCTTTTAATTATTTTTATATAGCCTTACGAAACAAATCTGGCTACAATTTCGACTAAGTAAATATGCGTTTGATCAAAACATAAGAAGTACAGCTAGTGCTCAGTTCCCGACATAAACCTAAGACCAAACTCCTACATAATATCACTGATCATTGCAATGGCAACAGCAGTACAATGCGGAATGAAACCGGAGGGGAGATTGTAACGGGGAACAGCTCAAAATGGGCTAGTTTCGGCTAAAAAAAAAATCATATTTTTTTTCTTTCATCCAAACCGGAAGAGGAATACATAATAAACAGACATTAACGGTTTTAATATGAACACACACAAACACACACACACACACACACACACACACACACACAGAGGGAGATTTGTCTTTTATTCTAACGTGAAGGCGCCAACCTATCTACCTAAGGAAAGCGTTAGTAAAAAAAATTTAAAAATTCATCTATCTATCTGGCTAGCTAGGTATCCTCCTATTCATATACAAAATCATTTAATAACGATCTTCCTTCAGGGCCGCTTGGGTATTGTATTTAACGAATCTTTAGTAAGAAAATCCGTCTATATGTATTTTATTCTGATATAATCATATCTATCTATCTATCTATCTATCTATATATATATATATATATATATATATATATATATATATATATATATATATAGACTTGCATAGGCTACATATATGCATATATATGTAGAGAGATTTACATATATAGACTACATATAAATGCATGTTTATATATATATAGATATAGATATATAATGACTTACACATACAGACACACACACACACACATATATATATATAGATAGATATGTCGATACATATGTAATTAAAAAGTCTTACCTATATATATATATATATATACATATATATATATATGTATATATGTATATGTATCTATATCATATATATATATATATATATATATATATATATATATATATATATATATATTTATATTTATATTTATATATATATATATATATGTATATATATATACATATATATAAATATAAATATATAAAGAGAAAGAGAGTGAGAGGAGGCAAACAGGCTCACATAGATAGGCTGCATATATACGTATATATGCAAATAAATTTGCAAATATATGTATATATATATATATATATATATATATATATATAATGACTTACACACACACACACATATATATATATATATGTGTGTATATATATAGACAGACAGACAGATAGATAGATAGATAAATAGATAGATAGATAGACAGACAGACATGTCACAAGATATCTATATAGAGATATGTAATATAAATATTTATATTCAGTATCTGTTTTGACTGATGAGAGCAACACTGATGATAACACCTGTGTGTCTAGTTGTTTGGATTTTCACGTGAACTGTTAACACACACACACACACTCATATATATATATATATATATATATATATATATATATATATATATATATATATATATATCTTGAGAGAGAGAGAGAGAGAGAGAGAGAAAGAGGCTGAGTATTTAATATAAGTAGAAATATGAATAAGCATTTGTATATTCACGTATACTGATTTCTCTCTCTCTCTCTCTCTCTATATATATATATATATATATATATATATATATGCCAGGCTAGTATATCTATCTATCTATCTATCTATCTATCTATCTATCTATCTATCTATCTATCTATGTCAATATCTGCTTATTTATTTGCGTGAGAAACCTTGTGGATAATATAGTATTTTTCTAATGATTCTTATATTTCAAAGGAAAAACATCTCTTCCATTTCAATTAGACGATCAAGTTTCAGTAAATGCTCTATTCCTATAATCTTCTATCAGTTTTTATTGAAGGTTTTCTCCTCAGGCCTATTCGTGCGCAGTCAATTGAGCTGTAAATAGAAACAGAAATTTGAAGTTTTCCTCCAATGGACACCAATAAGTGTGCATAGGAGGAATTAAAAAAATATTCAATTCAAGAAAAGGAATTGTAAACTGTTGATAACATTTAACTCATTCCTTCTTTACTCAATATCGAATTTAATTTCATAGATTGATAAATATCACGCAACGATCAACCAAGTAGTTTTCAGATCTAAAATGGCGTAATATACTATCATAATTAATTTCAGTTTTATCAAACCTTTCCAAATCTTAAAGAATAAGTTGTTTTGGACGATTCGCTTAAGACAGCATGCAATAAAAATAGAATTCAAAATTTTAAAATGTCTGGAAAATAATAAGCCTTTGAAACTTACCTGAGACCAAGACTCAAACACCAACTTTCTAGAAAAGATGTTAACACCTTACTAACTGCTGTTCTAAAGGCAGCATATAAAACTTCAATGTAACCTGTTCGATATATATATATATATATATATATATATATATATATATATATATATATATATCAATATCAGAAAGAAAAAAATTATTTCTGTGAATATCAAACTGCGTCCTTTTAATTTTAAAAATTGTTATTATTATATTATTGTATTAGAGGCAGTATGAGACTTGTTTTTTTTTATTTTGTTTAGCGGCATATCAACACATCCATGGGTTGTTTAATGCCGAAATATTAAAGGTATAAACACCAAAAATAGTATTTATAAAATTCAAGCGACAAAGTTTGTTTAATTTTTATTTTATCATTCCAATTTTGGAATAAGATATTGTATATCAGGATCAAAACTTTGAATAAACTGTTCATATTTGTTCCTTATTTTTGAATTACATTCAACCGTCTCAGTTATGATGAAGAACCATATGTTGTCAATGTGGAAGGCAAAATTCCGTTAGCTACATCCTGGTATTTTTTAACAAAGCAGAAAGTTTGCATAAGTTCAAAGTATAAATAGTAAAATGTCCTAGAGCGGACCGGAAAAAATGCATCAAATATTATGAGTATTATTATTATTTGTATGAATCAATTCACTCTAATCAAGGCGATAACGTCACTAAGATCCAAGGGGCTACTGAAGGTGAAAGAGAAGGAAAAGACTTTAGAAATGAACATACTGGTAGTATAAAATTTAGAGTTTCGGCGGAGGCGTTAGAAGTATAGATTAGAAGTCGACTTTATAATGAAACGGAAACACATTTCTAAACAGGAAACAAAGAATAAAACTCTAACCCTGTTCAAAATACTGTGGAGGTGTGTGAAAAAGGCGAATCATAATTATTATGTATTTATTAATTTATTTTTGCACATATTAAATATCTTATGCGCTATTCAATATGCGGTAAAACATTTTATTTAGTATGTGTTTTCTATACATGTGCGTAAAAATAAGGATATAACTAAAAATATGTCAATCCA
Organism: Acanthosepion lycidas; assembly: GCA_963932145.1. Taxonomy (NCBI): domain Eukaryota; kingdom Metazoa; phylum Mollusca; class Cephalopoda; order Sepiida; family Sepiidae; genus Acanthosepion; species Acanthosepion lycidas. The sequence goes on along the minus strand of OZ010577.1, from coordinate 46,281,020 downwards.
CAGTTTTCCTTGTCTTTCAGTTAGCCTGAAGTATATTGATGAGCGTTTTTAAATTTAAAAATTCTGAAAAACTAACATTTTTAATGCTGTTCATAAATACTTGTTCTTAAATAAAATCCTTACATTTGCCTTGACAGAGTCGATCAGAGGACGCGTCGCTTTTATATATATATATATATATATATATATATATATATATGTATATATATATATATATATATATATATATATATATATATATTATGAATAAAAATGACAATAGGAAAACTGGTAATTGCTGACGCGTTTCGTCCAATGTGGACTTTATCAAAGCAAAATACGAAAATGAAATGAAATGAACAAAGTAACTAATAAAAACAAAAACAGAATGTACCTAGCAACTGGAATGTAGAGAAACGCTATTTTCATATCTTTAACTGAAAAATAACGTCAGTAATTGTCACGTGTGGAGAATATTGTCATTATATCTGTGTTGATGTATTCAACCATTTTCTTTTGATTTTATGAATCTGTTGTGTATATTTGTTTGTAAGAGCATTAATTTTGTTAAGAAAGGTGAAATAGGGAAAAAACCTGGGCGTAGATTAATATTTGGGTAATTTTCTATGGCGGCACTCTCCAGAATTTTCCTTCTGAGTGAGTTATTTTCTTTTTTTATGAGTGTAGCATTTTTAAAATCAAAATTATGGTTGAATTTATTTCTATGCATGACTAGTGCATAAGCTAAGTTGTTTTTTGTGAGGTCTCTTTTGTGCTCATAAATGCGTTTTTTCAAACTTCTACTTGTTTCTCCAATATATTGAAAGGAACAGTTTTGGCAATTTATTCTATAAATGCCTGCTTCAGAAATATTAGTGCTATTATTGTTTGAAGATCTTAGTATATCCATAATGGTTTTGGAAGTGTTTGTGACTATTTCAAGATTATTTAGATGGGATAGGTTATTCTGTTTCACTGTTTCACCTTTCTTAACAAAATTAATGCTCTTACAAACAAATATACACAACAGATTCGTAAAATCAAAAGAAAATTGTTGAATACATCAACACAGATATAATGACAATATTCTCCACACATGACAATTACTGACGTTATTTTTCAGTTAAAGATATGAAAATAGCGTTTCTCTACATTCAAGTTGCTAGGTACAGTCTGTTTTTGTTTTTATTAGTTACTTTTTTCATTTAATTTCATTTTCGTATTTTGCTTTGATAAAGTCCACATTGGACGAAACGCGTCAGCAATTACCAGTTTTCCTATTGTCATTTTAATTCATAAATATTGTCTCTCTACTGGTTAAATCGGAGAAATTTTCATATATATATATATATATATATATATATATATATATATATATATATATATATATGAATAAATAATAAAATTAACCTCCTAGAATGCAAACTATGCCAGCAGAAACAATATGTAAAAATCTGAATGGCCCTTTCACTACAGAATTAATAATTATCGCAATCGAATTAAGTCGACTCCCCATGAACAATTATTACCTGTAGAACAACATTTCCGCCTAGAAAAACACGATTTCAAAACCCATGCTAAATTCACTATAATTGAGAGAATAAAAATGTTCAGAACAGATAAATTTAGAAAGATTTTAGAGTTCCATGAAAAAAAGTGTATACAAAAATATCCAGCCGGGCTAAACCATACATTTAACAATATAGATAGTATTAATATATAACCCTACAAATCAAAACCTACCCACATTTTTCACTCACACAAGACAGACATACTTACGGAGGTGTTGAGGCCTCACACTTATACACACACCCACACGAATGTACACACTTACACACATCATACTCCCTATGGGCCAAATGATAAACCCACCCACAGTAATATATAAGCTTGCACATATCATACTTACTCACTACCTTAGAACCAAATACCACACACACACACACACACACACACACACACACACTTAACAGAGACACATTCCCTCTCCAGGAACCAATAAACCTGTCAAACTGACCAAAGGAATTCAGAGCAGCATGGATCCATCCAGCTCTTATCTCAAATAATAACTTAAAAGAGACTGACCAACACAAGTAATGTTAAAAAATTCATGTTAAAAAGATAAAAAAAAAAAAACAAAACAAAAAATCCCCCCAAAAAACAACCCCAAAAACAAATGAAAACTTCCATTTTCTCTATCAAGACATTCATTTCTGTAGTTCACTCCTACCAGCAAGAAGAAATTTTTTTTCTACTGATGATGGCCATATTGGCCGAAACTAGTCGAGGAATCTAAATGAAATAATAATAATAAAAACGAAAGAATATTAATCTACAACTCAGTGTGTCTGAAGATTTTAATTTTTTAATATTTTTTATTGTTCAATATATATATATATATATATATATATATATATATATATATGTATATATTGTGGGCAAGTAGTAATAAATATAATTATGTCTTCACTTATGGCTATGCTGAGTTTTGCAGAGGTTACAACCGTTTGTCACTGATAAGATAAATGAACATTTAATTATTTTTATTACTATTAATATTTTATCTCTTGATATCGAGTTTTAATAACCACGAAATCTGGCTGCCTGAGTTTTCGACGAAGAACAATCTTTGCCTTTTCTATAAATGCTATCACGATAATTCTTCTGATTAACGTTCCTCTATGCCACTTTTGTACCAGGATCGTTTGTTTTTCAGACCAGTTGTACTCTCGCCACGTGCCAGACGTACTTTTGACGCGCTATTGAGAAACTACGTTTTTATTTTTTGCCCACAGAGAACTGTTAAATTTGTGCTTAATTTTTCTTTCATTTTTTTTTTTACTGGTTATTTTGTGAGAGTTTTTTTAAAAAAATATTTTCTTATAATATTTTCATCCTCTTCAACTATAGATCGTGTTTTTTTTTTTGTTTAAATGTAATTTTAAAAATTTCACTAGTTTATTGATTTAGCTTGTTTTTTCTTGTAAATTGTTTGAATTTTAGTTTGTTCTTTTAAAACCCGATGTAAGCTAAATTTCTTATTTTTAGCATATTTCTTTTTGCATTTTTCCCTGATATTTTTGTTTAATATTTTTTGTATTAATTCGTCTATTTTGTTTGTAACTTTTATATTTCTATTCGTATTTTTCTTTAACCACCGTGCAGCTTTCAGTTGTGTTTAATTTTTGGTTTAAACTTTTACGTGTTATTTCCTCCATTTTGTTTTCTAAGAAACGCAGCCATTTAAATCCCACTGCCAAACTCTTTTATTAGTTTAATTTAATTAATCTTTTCTCCGAGTTACTTCGGATATTTTTGGAAATTTTAATTTTTTACACGTGTCATTCACACCATTTTTTCTTTACTGTTTTATTTTATTAAAGAAAGAAGCTTTCAACGTTCATTTATTTCTTTAAGTAGATTTATTCTTTATCATCGGAGCTTTTATTTCGTTGCTTGCCTGTCTTCCTGACGTTATTGCTTTCGTTTTCATTGTTTAATTTTTCCCTCTCTTTGAAGAAGGGATTTTTTTACATTTGTATTTTTAAGGTTTAATTTTTACGTTAATTTATTTATTTGTTTAATTAGATTTATTCTTTTACCGACAACCCTTTTCTGACTGTGTTTCTGTTCTCATTTACATTTTTCACTTCTTTTAGTAGAAGAAATTTTGTTTAATTTCTATCCTTAATTTTTGTTTCCTTTTCTGTTTCCTTTATTATTTTAAAAAGAAAAAAATGCATTTTTGCTTTGAAAGAAAAATTTATATAGAAGAAAAGTTTGTTTAAAAATAATTAAAATGGCCGACAAAATTAGGACGGTCAAAAAAGACAATTTTTTTTTTTTTTAAAAGAAAGATCTACTAGATAAAAATAAAGAAAATACTGAAACCAACAAAGAAACGACAAAGTTGATTGACCAGGTTAAGGAGTTTGAAAAAAATTGTGACCGCAAAAAGCCAAAATTCGTATAAAAAGATTATAACTAATCTAAAGACAACAACAGTAACACCAGCAAAGACAGCAATGTAGCGGCCAGGGACTCACCCTCTTGCTGGAAGTCCCCACATGACGGAGTTACTCGAGACAGCCAAGAGCTACGTACATCTTATCAAAGAAGATGGGCTCTTAGTAGACATTGAGGTATTATAAATATTTGAAAAAAGAATTGTGTCAGTCTTTGTGGTCGACAAACGTTCGCACAAAATTTGTTACTCCACAAAAGATACAGTTATAAAATCGTTAACGTCCCTGGAGGTGAAACATCAAAGAATCATAAGAGACAATAGTTACTTCATGTGGGACGTACTGTTGCTCACGCTTACTGAATGTGTGAAAGCGTCGAGTCGGGGTCTGATAACGAAAGAACTCATATTAAGAACCGAATATGATGGCAGACGAAAGACCAAGTTTCAGTATTCGAGGTTTCTCCTTAGGGTCTTAGGTGAGCATCTGGCTGCTTATCTGGCTCAATTTGGACATATACTCTGCCTCCGACGACGACCTGAACGGGGGATGGAGTTTCAATTAATGTTAGATCGCAAAGCCTTTCTGTCTGTCCCCAACTGTTTGTCAGAAAATTACCGGTCATTGTAACTAGCCGTAAACCAACAAGCTTCTCCGCACGAGACGCTGGTCACCTCTCCTCTTCGTGCTCAGACAAAAAGGCTTCTGGTATTATTGCCTCAGCCAACCCAAATCCCCCTTTGGATGAGTTTGTTATTTCAGTCTTGACTGTAATTGGCATGTCAGCGACCAGGACCGGTGCAGTAAAACCCCGGTTTGGTCTATTTCGCAACCTCCATTTCAGCTTGTGCGGTTTCAGAGAAGGAAAAGGAAGCTCAAGACAGTGGGATATCCGTCTCCGGAAGCTCGCACGTGGAATGGCAGAAACAGCCCCACTAACTCTACCAGTTACAAGGGCGATGACTCGGCTAGCTACGCTGAAAGAATTAGACAGCAACGACTGAGATACGAGACGAGTTTTGAGAAATGGAAGAAATCTATAAAAGCGAAAATATCACTAGAACTATCAGTAAGTAAAATTGGCCCTTCTTCGTAGGCACCGTCTTCCCCATCATTCAAACACCATGACTCCACCCACCCATGACCGAATCATTAACTACCGCTCCAACCAAAATGATCACCATCAAAAGAGTTCCCACTAAAAAAAAAACACTCCCCAAAAAATGAAAACACTTCTATTCACTCCCAATCCATCACCTACATGTATATATAGCTGACCACTTGTATTCGAGGACACCCGTCTACTAGGGCGGTTAGGTAATCCCTATTACAGACGCTTGTTAAGGCGTATTTATGTTTATTTAACACCCACAGAGCCCACCTGTGGTTTATTACTGCAACTATGCTGAGCAGACCTTAGTTACAGTTTCTGGGGAAGAGCGTGCTATCTAGTGTGATGAATAATTTGAACAAGGTATGGTTTTCAGGTATTTTCCAACGGTGCCGCACGATGGGATCGACCCACTGCAGTCCGATAATATAAGGAAGTCTCCTTCCTGATGAATCGACCACGTTGAAATTCGAACCCTGTTCTCATGGTCAGTATGCGAACGTTGTAACCACCCGGCCACGTGTCCATACCATCAGCTACACATACACCCGTGAACACACCCAAGAAATTGGAAAAGCAAAAACTTAAATGCACACCATCGGCCGAGTCAAACAAATCTGAAAAAAAGAAAATATCCAAACCAATTCACAACACCGAGGTAGACATGTGCCGATGGACACTGGACCAAGCCGAAAAGACGATAACAGGGAGATTAAAGATCCTGTTAAATTTAAAAGAAACATATAGGAAAGGTGGGGAAGATCCCAGAAACTTTCCTAAATGGAAAAGGGTATTAACAGTATTGAGATCCGGAAAAAGAGCACAAAAATCTGGGCAATGCTGAAGAAACAAATAATGCCTTTTCGACCATTGTTTTTTTTGTTGTTTTTTTTTTTGTTTTTACGAAGATAATGCCAAAAAAACTCAATTAATTTAATTCTAGAAAGACCCCGCGTTTGTACACCTCTCTCTTTATAGAACTTTAAAATTAACGTTCCCCTGTCTCTTGATGGCACCATCATGATGGAGATGGGCTTATGCTCAAAGGGATAGACCGTCAGTGTCCTCACCCTGGCCAAGTTCAGTACCGAATCCCAACCCTAATCGGACAGATCATGACTTTCTGGTTGGCTAGTGTGAATGCTCGGAGCCTGAGTTCGGAGTCTCGAGAATGTATGCTGTCTACACGAGACGCAGTTTTCAACTCGCGACCGTGAATACATTCTAAGAGGTTTGTCTTCTATTTAGCTATTTGTTTTTGATGGCTACTCGAGATGTGTTTCTTGGCTAGAGAACAAGTCTTTCTGGTGACATAGATCGTATAGGGGAAAGATCGGGTATTAACAACCCGGATGTGAAGCCATTTCGCGACTGGGAGGTAGCATGGACTTGGACTAATAGGGGCATCTCGGCTTCGGTGGTACTTTCTATTTACCTCGACCGAGTCTTAGAAAAAAGATTCCATGGAGTATTCATTCGATAGTTTATACGGATCATAGGCTCGCCCGGACTCGTGTAAACATAGATAAGTCTCTGTTTAAAATTGTTGGCTACTGGAAATTGAACGCATCATTGTTTGGTAAGTAAGATTTCCAAGACCAGCTGCTATTAATGGGGGAATTGACGGGGTTTGCGTTGGAAATATGTGGTGGGATAAATTAAAATCCAAGATCAAACGCGATAAGTCTGTTGGATTGCAGTTGAACGCGTAGAAAGGAATTTCTCTTCAATGGCCTTTCCTCTAGACGGACGAGCCAGTCGAGATACCCGATGTCTGGTTGGTCCCGATGTGGTCTTGGAGAAGAATTGGACGGAGGAGCGGGCGAAGGCCGAGTTCGCAGTCTGTGGTCTTGGAAGGACCTATCCTTGAAGAGGAGGGTGGAAGTATGTGCTTCGTACGTCTAATCGATTCTTCCTTACCGACTCTGCGTTCTTCCACTCCAGTACCCCATTCTAATGGGTTTAGTTATGGTTTTGTTCTCCTTCTTGTGTGGAGGTAAGGCTCCCAAGGAAGTTCTGGAGATCTATTACTTTCACACTTAGAAGCCGGTCTGGGTATGCTTAGCGTTGAGATTCGTCAATATACGTTTCGCATCACGTTCCTAGATCGAATGTGTCAACAATCGGATGGCGAGGATAATCTCTGGAAGAACTTTCCATCCCTGAGAAGTGTGCACTCATGCGAGGAAGAGGCCGACCGTTTACTCCGAGGCGAGTGTTCCTTCTATCCTGAATGTCGGGTTGCTCTCAAACACCTCTTACGGGCGATGGATGACCTCTCCGACGTCCCGTAAGACATTATATTACGTGTTAGTTAAGGGGTCCGTTCAAGATAATCTGAGAGGCGATCTCAGTCTTACGAAGCAGGAAGCTCGCTCCATATGGCCTTGGGCACCCGGTTTGAAATCCCCTACTAATGATGAGGCAACAGTCACCTTGCTGGTGATACGAAAGACCCACTGGATCGGCAAAAGACTTTGTTCCGCGAGCTTGTAAAAATTGTTGAAGACCCTGGGTCACACCGTCCACTTCAGGGTCGTAGACCTGCTGTGAAAAGTGATTGAAAATATTATGGTTCGTATGATGTGTAGTAAATTCTTTGTTCTCGAGGCCAGTTCTGTTTGTGGCCCTTGACTAAGGCTGAGTACTGTGTTCTTTTGCTTGCTAGGCGTTATAGGTGTCGTGATATGGACGACGCGACAGAAGGAGTTCTATGGGGACGAGAAATTTACTTCTTCACAACTGATCTTGTACTTTAAGCATCGGCTTGAAGTTAAGATTAGAACTGAACGGCGACGACTCCCACTATAAGAATTTGGCAAAAGGTGGGTGAGTGTTGCGCGTCGGTGTCGAGAAAAGGAGCTAACTTGGAAAGGCATTTTGATGCCGGTTAGGCATCAGGATATTGGGAACTCTATGTTGTACATAGGCAACCTTGCACCAAACAGGAAAGTTTAGGTTTATTTTATTCTTAGTTTCTTCGATCCAGTTAACTTAGCTCGATGATATATGAAAATTGAACTCGTTTATTTCTGCCCCAACTTTCTTTAGTTTAATTCCTCCTCCACTCTTTCGTTAGGTGACAGAGATGTCAGTTGTCTGGTAGATGCGGGACGCTTTTTGTTTTTCGAGTGTGTATTTCGTATTTGCTTTTTGTGACAGGATGAGTATGTGCTCAAGTGAGCGTTTGGGCGAATGATTGTTCTTAATTGACTAGTCCTGCATTAATTTCATCCAGTTAATTGATTTTTCTGCCACAATTAAGAATTGTGTTGTTATTTATCACTAACAATATTTTCTTTATTTTATTGCATATGAATTGTATTCACTGTAAATATTCACTGGGGTTTCATTTGTAAATGTTATTTTCTATTTTATTTTATTCCGTCACAAAATTGTAGATATGGAGACTGGTTAAAATTGCATAGAGACTTTGAGGTATTATGGTGGCTGTAGTAAGAATGGTAAGTAAGAACGTGTTGTTTTGGTGTAAGGAATACTGTGGGATGTTTGGACCAGTAATCGTAGCTATCTAAGTTCAAGATAAGACAGATTGAAGACAAGGTTTCCCATATACAAACTTTTGGCCTCTGCCACATATTTTTTTTATAACAAAATAAATATTAATTTCATCTGTGGTACCTAAACTTTATGAATTTAAGCGCAATACTCGATTGGTAGCAAGATCTCATCATTTTACAATTAAAATCGCTCGATGTAACCGCGAGTTCTATGCTAACAGTTTCTTTTTTCGCACTTGTCGCTATTTGAACTTGTTACCGGGTGCTTATTTTCCATTCCAGTTTGATCTTCATGAATTAAAATGCAACGTAAATCTTTATCTTCAGTCTTCGTATTTGGTATTTCCTGTTCTTTTATTGTTCTCTTTCATGTTTTTAGTTTCTTATGTTTGTTCACACCCAGTAATCCTCTGGTGGCTTTATTACCTTTCATGGAGTGAAATGATTAATATATATATATATATATATATATATATATATATATATATGTATGTATGTATGTGTGTGTGTGTGTGTGTGTATGTGTATGGTAATTTACCTAATTACGAATGAACTCTCCCACCTATAAATAGGAGCAGGTACTGCCTTTTGGAGAGGGAAGTTTTCAGCAGTCAGCTCTGACTGTCGGACCGAACATTCTTGCTGTAACATTCTCGTTTGTATATATTTGTATTACTGTTTCTGTTGATATATTTGTTTAACTCAATTCCTCTCTTTGTGTCTTTATTTCTGGCCCTACTAAGGCCACAACAACATATATATATATATATATATACCGGCTGTAAGGGCAAAATTTTTCAAATCGTCTAACACCATGCAAAATGTTTAATATCTAAAAACCATTAAACTAATTGATTTTCTTTTCGCCATGGTTTCCGATAATGGCGTCAAGATGGCTATATATATTTAGCCATCTTGACACTATTTGTTGTAAGAATCACAGAAAAACCCTTTCAGTTATTCAGCTAGAAAGAGAACAGGTTAAAATCATTTTGTGCCAGCCCCTCTATATTTTCACAACTGAACAATGGTGAGAGGAAAAAGATCATTCAGGCCTTCAGTAATGATACCAACATTCTTACTTTGCCTTCCATTTTCAAAGTCCATTCACGAACCATCAAGAGATCGGTGAATAAGTTTTAAAAAGAGGGAATAGTAGTGAGGAAAACTGGATCAGGAGGTCACAACAGCAAGAGGTATCGTCATTTCAACTTAGAGCTAAATGCATTCCTAATGTTCAAAGTATAGCCCAATAGAGTTATAAAAACCTTGGAGATTTCCAGTAAAATATCTTTAATCATTTCTAAGATACAACGGTTCAGAGCTTAATCTAACAACTGGACAATTTTGCTGTTAAATGATTTGAACAATTTTGCTGTTACACCCAGTATGAGTGCTGCCGTCACTGCATATCAAATCATGTAGTTGACACTTGATCTTTTATAAGATTGCTCAAGCGACTAATCATATTCAAAAAGTTCTCCTACGTCACAGATGTTAAAGTATCCAAAGATTCTGTTTATTTCTTAAGGGCTAAACTCGTTATTAGCGCTTCTCTCTTCCTTTGCCCCATTAATTGATATTCTATTACACGTTTGAAACAAAAAGATTTCTCGTTTATTTGTCGCTTCGTTGACGTTATAAAGCCTGGGAGAAAAATCATTAAATAGCTAAGTGTTTGTTAGAATCGATCGTTTTATTCGCTTTTCTGTCAAAAAAAAAAAAAAAAAAAAAAGAAAAAAAAGAAAAAGAAAAGAAAAGAACAAAAACAAAAAAAAAAAAATAAACAAAAAAGGATAATTATTTCATTTCAATTTGTTTCGTCTATTTTCTTGTGATTTCCCCGAAAAAACATCGACATATTTCTTTACAGTCGTCGCTTTCAATTGTGCTGAAATTGTATGAGGTCGGATCAATAAATGCATAGCATGACAGGTAATTATGAGCTGAATTTTGATTTGAAATTGTCATTGTATAATGTTCAATTTACTTAATATTCTTCATTGAGTTAAGTGAACTGACAAGGAAGGAGATAATGTTAAAAAATAAATATTTTTTTATTTAAAATAAATGTTTTTTATCATTAGACTGTAGACATATTTATTGACAAGCTTATTCAAAGATTAGAACCTGAAATTGAGGGTACGTGAAAGTCCGAAATTATTATTATTAGTAGTAGTAGTAATAGTAGTAGTAGTAGTAGTAGCACTGTGCCATGTATTTGCTCATTATGCCAGTTTTGTGATGATTATCGTTGGAGAGTGAGTGTTTGGGATAACTCGACTTTTAGGGAAATTCGCTTAACGTACGCTAGGTGGCGTGGTAATCAGGTATAAAAAGAAAGGACAAACTCACCCTCTCTCTCTTTCTCTCTCTCCCCCCTCTCGCTCTCACACACACACATTTATTTTTGTTCTTTCTCCTAGACGATGAGGTAGGGATAAACAAGATACATCTCAGTCGGCGGAGATTTCTTTTCTCAATCAAACGGACTTTATTTGACGAAACCAGTGGGTCTCTATTCTCTCTTTCTCTTTCTCTCACACACAAACACACGCATGCATACGCATATACATACACTACTTTTAATTAGATAAATGTATTTTTTAATTTTTCTTTGTTGTGTGTATTTTTATACACAGCAATGCGTGTTAGCAGGATGGAGAATAGAATCCGAGTCACAAGTTCAGTAAGAGTCTAGATAAGTTTAAATCTACTTCGGTGTCGATATTTAGAAATTAACTCGACACCGAAATAAATTTAAACATATCTAGACTCTTACTGAACTTGTGTAAACTGTTTTCACTTGACAATTGCACTGTGAAGTCTGCTTCTCCATCCTGACTGAACTTGCATGAACTGTTATCATTTGACAATTGCGTGAACGGTTATCATTGGACAATTGCATGAAATATTATCATTGGACAATTGCGTGAACCGTTATCATTGGACAATTGCATGAAATGTTATCATTTGACATTTGCGTGAACTGTTATCAGTGGAAAATTGCGTGAACTGTTATCATTGGACAATTGCATGAAATGTCATCATTGGACAATTGCGTGAAATGTTATCATTTGACAATTGTGTGAACTGTTATCATTTGATATTTGCGTGAACTGTTATCATTGGTCAATTGCGTGAACGGTTATCATTGGACAATTGCATGAAATATTATCATTGGACAATTGCGTGAACCGTTATCATTGGACAATTGCATGAAATGTTATCATTTGACATTTGCGTGAACTGTTATCAGTGGAAAATTGCGTGAACTGTTATCATTGGACAATTGCATGAAATGTTATCATTGGACAATTGCGTGAACTGTTATCATTTGACATTTGCATGAACTGTTATCATTGGACAATTGCGTGAAATGTTATCATTTGACAATTGTGTGAACTGTTATCATTTGATATTTGCGTGAACTGTTATCATTGGACAATTGCGTGAAATGTTATCATTGGACAATTGCGTGAACTTTGCGTGAACTGTTATCCTTGGACCATTGCGTGAACTGTTATAATTTGACAATTGCGGGAACTGTTATCATTGGACAATTGCGTGAACGGTTGTCATTGGACAATTGCATGAAATGTCATCATTGGACAATTGCGTGAACTGTTATCATTTGACAATTGCACTGTATATTCTGCTTCCTTTCCCCCCTTTCTTATATCCCTCCAAAAATTTTCATCACTCACCCATTATTAAATATCTTTTCTCTACCACTAAATCACTATTAATACCTTGGTGACCTTCACTAATATCTTTTATATTTTATATAACTCTTATTGTTTCTATTTTCCTATTCTCTTACTATTAGGTTGGTGCAAAAATAATGACGTAATAATGTCGTTTTTTGACGTTATACGTCAAAAAACGACATTATTACGTCATTATTTTTGCACCAACCTAATATAAGGTATCTTTATTTTATTTTATTTTTTATTTTATTTTTTATTTTATTTTAATTGATTTTATTTTATTTTTGACTTATTATAACTCTATAGTTATATTGTAATTAGTGATAATATTTTCCTCTTTTCGTGGATTTTTTTCTTTCTTATTACATTCTAATTTTAAACAGATTTCAACATGTTTTTTTTCAAGTGTTTTTAGTTGGTATATATATATATATGTATGTATATATATATGTATGTGTGTATAATATTATTTTTGTTAATAGATTTAAGAAGGTTTTCTTTAAGTCTAAACTACCTTCAGATTTTTACCGTGTATAAAATAAATAGGTAATTTTTTTCTCCCTGGAAGAAACAGTTGAAATTTCTGGGGCACTTAACGAGGAAAGAGTATGTGGAAAATTTGATACTCACATGACAGATTGAACATAAAGACAGAGGAAAGCGATGCCTAAACTTCCTGGTGAGCTAAAGTGAAAGGATGACAGAGCAGTGTTTGAGAGAGATGACAAAGAAAACAAAGGCATTAAGAGCTACAAAGAACAGGAAATTGTGGAGAGCAGTGATCGCAAACCAGTTGAAGGGACGCAGCACACAGAAGAAGTGAGTATACAGCATAAATCAAAGGATAATAATAATAATAATAATAATAATAATAATAATAATAATAATAATAATATTGTTATTAAAGACCACAAACAAAAACGGTGCCTCCTTATTGATATGGCAGTCCCTGCTGACTGCAATGTATCTTTGAAGATATGCAAAAAGCTGTCAAAATACAAGGACCTTGAAATAGAAATCTCGAAAATGTGGCATATGGGAACATTAACAATCCCTGTTGTAGTTGGAGCCCTAGGATTGGTTGGAAAAGATTGCAGTAGACAAATTGAAGGGATTCCTGGAAATCCATGCCTCAAAGAGATACAAAAAATTGTTCTGACAAGTACAGCCCACACTTTACGAAGGGCTTTATCTATGTAATTTTTTTTTTTTTTTTTTGTCAGTGGAAAGTGTCATGATGCCATTTCTAACCTTAGGTCCTGGGCGGGACCTGGAAAGAAATGTGTAAACGCCAGAAAAAAAAAAAAAAAATAATAATATTTTTAATTACACAGGGGAATATATCATAATACTATTTCTAATCTTAGGTCTCGGAAAGAAATGTGTACACTCCAGAAATCAAAGTAAATAAAATAATAATAATAATAAGTCAAAATTTTTCATAAAAAATAAACGTAATAATAAAGATATTAAAATAAATTAGTATACCTTTCTTTTGAACTGTTTGGCGTCATTAATAGGAATGAGTAGTTAGTTTGTCCTTCTGCGTGTGATGTTAGGCGTCGTGGGGAGACACAGTCGTCTGTCAGCGGCAAGGCAAGTGGCCTGGAGGAGTGATATCTCGTGGTCTCTGAGAGTGTCTGCCACCGAGTCGCTCCAGCTTCCTACTGGTCTGCCTCTCGCTCTTCAGCCAGATGACCTTAGGATGTATGCTTGTAGGTCTGTTTGGTTGATAGGCCTACGAGTGAGGTGTCCGAACCACTTGATCCTCTGTCGTTCGATGTGTTGTATGATTGGTATTGCTCTCATATTGTATCATTCCTGATCTTGTCTCGCCTCGTCTTATTCACTGCTTTCCTCAATCATTTCATCTCTGTTATACTGGAACATACCTATTCTATTGTTAATAGACTCTCCCACATATAATAAATAGTAGTAGTAGCAGTCGCCAGGGAGCTCAGAGAGTTGGTCTGATTTCAGTCTGAAGTCGGACGACCGGCTGACCGGTTGAACTCTCTGCCTTCGGGCGGGGAGGAACCCGAACGAGGCTACGTCGAAGGGCGGGGGTCTCTTTCGGGGACGTAAACCGACCCTAAATCCGTTTATACGGGTTCAAAGGGCATATTTTTGGCCGAGCCCACGGGCTCGGAGATCCCACGGGCTCGGAGATCCCACGGGCTCGGAGATCCCACGTTAAACCGGCCTTGTGCCACATGATGCCCTCGTGGGGGGTGACTAAATACCGCTCAGTGAGTTGGTGAGTCAGTCGTGTCGGACATTAAAGTATCAACCACCACTAGATTGCTGCGTCACTACCTATTATATCAAGTTCCTAACGTTTTGTACGTCGAACCTATTTTAAGACCGACTTAGTACGAATACAAGCCTCCACTGTGAAACCACTACATAACAATCTCGCAAGTGATCAGTTTCTTCTCAAGGGTTTTTGTTAGGGACCATGTCTGGCACTGGTTTGTCAGCGTTGGTAGGAAAATGGTGTTGATGAGGAGTAAGTTGGTAACTGACTGCGTTGGCCTTTTGGCATCTGGTCTCGATTTCTCTGTCTAGTTTGCATAGGAAGAAATGAGACTAATTAACCATTGGGTGGAAATTAGTGAGTTTTAGTCGTAGGCTTCCGCGGTTCATTTATTGACTCGTTTTTTTTTTTTTTCAGAAACAAAAATTGAGGTTTGGAGAGTTTATCCTCAATTTTTGATCCGGATGTATAATCACTTATTCGAAAACTAGAAAAATGGAAAAATACAAATAAAAAATAAATTGACAGACCTTTATAACACTTTAATAACACTTCTGAAAAAGAATTTTTGCCCTCAACATATTGTTTTCATCAGTTCACTCCAAGCAAGACAATAATACCACTAAGACACAAGGGGATATGGGAGTTAAGAAAACGGAGGAAGTGGAGGAGGAGGAGAAGAAGGAGAATAATAATAATAATTGACGATCAAACTGAATCAAGGTATTTAAGCGCATCTAATAATTTAATAACACTCCTGAAAAAGAATTCTTGCTCTCGGTATATTGTTTTCATCTATTCATTCAAGGCAAGGCGATAATGCCACTAAGACGCAAGGGGATATGGGAGTTGAATGAGTTTATATGGGAGTTGAATGAAAAAACTTTAGAAGGAATCCGAAACCCAGTCTGTAACAGGAAAGAAGAAGAAGAAGGTGGAGGAGGAGGAGAAGAGAATAATAATAATAATAATAATAATAATAATAATAATAATAATAATAATAATAATAATAATTGACGAGCAAACTGAAGCAAGGTATTTATTGTAGTGCATCATTATTCACAATGACAAAACATGTACATGTGAAAATCTCCAAGCAAGTTTCAGAAACCATAAGAGCTATGGCTGGTGTAGCATTATTATTATTATTATTATTATTAACTTCATGTTTGTTTTAGAACAAACATGTCGGCCGATATTGACTCCCAAGGATTAATAGTACAATCCTGGGTAGTCGGTTAATGCCTGGGGAATTCAAAACCGGGTAGCACACCTGTTTTTTTTTTTTTTTACAGAAATAGCGGTTTATCTCTCACCGACTGTGGAACTCTCTTCAAACTAATTGTTTCCCTGATTGCTATAATCTTCAAAAGTTTAAATGCAACGTCAATCGCCATTTTCTAATTTCTTGAACCCCGTTCATTTTGTGTCCTTTCCTCAATCCACCCTATACACGATCTTTTCATTCTTTTTCACTCCCTGTAATCCCCATGCGTATAAGTAGCATTTCAGCTTTGCTTGGAGTGAAATGATTAAAAAAGAAAAAAGAAAAGTTTACTCTTTCATTGGAGACAAGGTACCCGAATGGTTAGAATGTAAATGGAAATAGATAATTATAAAAAAAAAGTTAGCATGAAAGCCTTTTGCTTAAAGATCATTCTTCATATTCCAAATTAAGTCGGCTCACTTCAAGATTTCTTCTGATCAAATGCTACTCATTACTCCTTGCCGGATGGTTGAGAGTTTGGCGACTAAACTGTCTCCGCTCCCAGTCTTACCTGATGAAGTAAGCGGCTAGATATCCGACATGATGAAAAATAGGACCTTTAAATTTGTGCACATTTATTGCGAGGTGCCATGAAAAATATCAAGAACGAAGTTTTATTTGGAAATTCACGGCAAATAATTCCCAAGAATCCTTTCTGCAATATACGCTGACACTAGATTCTGGAGAGATCGGGAAAGTGGGATAAGACATTTGCTACATCATAGTCACTTAGATCATCGGGCTAGGTAGCGTGCTAGAGAGAGAGAGAGAGAGAGAGAGAGAGAGAGAGAGAGAGAGAGGAAAGAAATAGAGTAAGAAATAAAGAGAGAGTGAAAGGTAAAGAATTAAAGGAGTTATAAAGAAAGAGTTCAAGAGAGATAGAGTGAGCCATACAGAAAGAACGAAACAAAGAGAAAGGGCGCAAGAGAGATAGAGGTAACAAGAGAGAAAGAGAGAGAGAGAGAGAGTAAGAAAGAAATAGAGTAAGAAATAAAGAGAGAGTGAAAGGTAAAGAATTAAAGGAGTTAAAAAAGAAAAGAGTTCAAGAGAGATAGAGTGAGCAATACAGAAAGAACGAAAGAGAAAGGGCACAAGAGAGATAGAGTTAGCAACAGTGAGAGAAAGTGATAAGGAAGGAAAGAATGCAAGGGAGAGCATGAGAAAGAAAGAAAGAAATGGAAACAATGTAAGAAATAGAGGACAAGAGAAAAAGATAGAGTAAGAAAATAAGAGAGAGGGAGAAAGTGAAAAGATAGAGAACAAGAGAGAAAGAAAGCAAGATCAAGAAAGAGTAAGCAAGAAAAGGTGAGTGTAAGAAAGAGAGAGAGAGAGAGAGAGAGGGAGAAAGAGAGAGAGAGAGAAATAGATAGTGCATAGAGGGAGAGTGAAAGAGAGAAAGAAAAATTGGTTGATTTGTTTTTTAAGGCTTATTAACACTTTGCAGGTTATTCAATGTCAGAAAATACATCGTAAGATTTTTTGTAGATAGAAATAATTTAATGATATAATTTCAACTAATTAATGCATTGCCGGATGTGGGTGATGAATGGATTCATATCTTACGTAATTTTCGCGTAACTGTAAATAACGAAGTCGACTGGAATTGGAACTCGGCTCCCCGATTTCAAATTCCGAGCAGTCATCCATTACATCACCGCATATCTAAGCTTATATCACCTTGTATTCCCAAACAGTCACCCATTGAGGTACTGATCAAGCTCGATGTTGTTTAACTTCGGTGATTGCACAAGAAAGAGAAATGAGACAGTGAAAGAAGAGAGAACAAGAGAGAAAGAGTGAATAAGAAAAGAACAGCGATGAGTGAGTGAGAGAGAGAGAGAAAGAGAGAGAGAACAAGAAAGTAAGGGAGAAAAAGAAAATAAGAAAGAAAGAGAGGGAATGGAAGGAAGATAAAGTAAGAAAGAGAGAGATGGCGTGAGAAAAGGAGAAAAAGAGAGTGCAGGAAAAGTGCATGCAAGAGAATGCCTGAAATATAGAGAAAGAGATGAATCAAGAGAGGAGGAGAAAGAAAGAAAGGAAGGAAGGAAGGGAGGGAGAAAGGAAAGCAGGAGAGTTCGAGAAAGAGTTCGAGAGAGAGAGAGAGAAAGAGAGAGAGAGAGAAAGAGAGAGAGAGAGAAAGAGAGAGAGAGAAAGAGTTCGAGAGAGAGATAGAGAGAGAGAAAGAGAGAGAGAGAGAAAGAGAGAGAGAGTAGGCAATACTCTTTTATCCAACTAATTGCGAAATCACGCCAGGAATTAAATTTGACAAAAAACGAATTCTCACAAAAAAAGAAAAGAATGTTTTATGTGATCCAAACGAAATGCGGCTGGTGCTCAAAGGAAAATCTATTTTTGTTTAGAGTAGATTTTCGCTGAAAATAGATCTTACAAAAGAACAAAATTAATTCTGTCACTCCGCATTTTAAAGAAGACACATTTCAAACCCCTGCTTCGTTGTATGGCACCTGACTTGTTTCAGCTTCGGTTGTATTTTTTTTTCTTTTATTGCTGTTGAAATACATTAACTGCCTGCATGTCATTCCCTAAATGCATATCTGACTTTATTATCCGTATTTTATTTTCAAATCTTCTTCAGGGTGATATTATTCATTTGTTCATTTTTATACAGAAATACAGAATTTATTTAGCCTCTAGAATAATTTGAAACATAACCATTGCCGCCCACTCAATAATCGTCAGGATAATACACTAGACCTTGCTATCCATAATGCACCACTGAACAGTATATATAAATAGTCGAGTGAAAACAAAACATACATAGTCTGAAAATTGATTTAAAGCTTGAAACAAACTGTGAAAGCTTGTTGT
Source organism: Acanthosepion lycidas (assembly GCA_963932145.1). NCBI lineage: Eukaryota > Metazoa > Mollusca > Cephalopoda > Sepiida > Sepiidae > Acanthosepion > Acanthosepion lycidas. Next base: position 46,262,381 of record OZ010577.1, on the reverse strand, counting down.
TGATCTCAGTGTCCAGGTGACATACGTTCTGTCTCTGATAATGAGTACTTTAAAGCTATATATATATATATATATATATATATATATATATATATATATATATGCGCGGCGCGTGTGTGTGTGTACGGAAAATATTCGTGAATATGAGAGGATTTTGATAAAGATATGCAGAAATAATGTTTGTAATTTATTCAATCAGACATGACTAAAAGAGAATTTGCTGCCAAAATACACACATAACTCTCTCTCTCTCTCTCTCTGTATATATATATATATATATATATATATATATATAGAGAGAGAGAGAGAGAGAGAGAGAGGGAGAGGGAGAGAGAGAAAATAATATATATATATATATATATATAGAGAGAGAGAGAGAGAGGGAGAGAGAGAAAATAATATATATATATATATATATATATATATATATTATTTTTAATGATTATGCCTGATCTTATGAACTATTATGCGATAATTATTGCAGAGCAATAATAATACATTAATAATAAATATATATATAATACATTAATAATAAATATATATTTTTCCTCACCGGTACCAGAAACCTGACTGTCATACACAATGCAATCTTCAGGAGTAGTTTTCAATCTGAACACACACACACACGCACGCACGATTCGGATTGAGGAATCGGACAGCCGAGTTCGAATTTAAGTCGAATTCATTACTTTCACTCACGTGCTAATACCCTTGCGAAAAGTATGAATCCTCTTCTCTCCACCCCCCACCTGATATGGGTAAATGGTTAAATAGCAGCGCAGAATACATTCTATAGCATTGGATGGCAACTGGTTTAGGAGAGGGAAAACTTTGAATTCAAAACCTGTGGAGGGTCGTTTGGGGACCTTGTAGCACGTAGTGCACGTGGTCTCTGTATTCGGCCCTACAAAAGAGTGTTGTTGGTTCTGCACAAAGCACTCACCACTATAATCATTTCATCTGTGCAGGTGTTTAGCCCTCTGTTCCTAGGAATTGAGTTATGTTTGGCTCTCATACGTCGATAAACAACGGGAGAGTCCAGAATATATATATATATATATATATATATATATATATATATATATATGTCGGAGGACGAATATTTTCTATGAAAATTTCTCGGACATTCAGGCCGGTAAATGAGGTTTAATACTGTTTATAATAAACAGAGCATTTACTTAAATATTTGTATCTATAAAAAGAATGTATAAACATAAAAATGTCTTAAAATAATTGTTGGACTTTGTCCATTTCATAATGTGTGGCGTCATTTGTTTACATTTGATACGCCATGAGCTGATATCAATGTACGTGAGAGGTTCTTGGAAGATTGAGGTTTAAATACAGTAAATTCGATCTTGCTAACCGAACGTTCCTCTGTGGCTAAATCGGTAAAGGCACGTCAAGCTAAATGACGGTTCCGTATAGGATGCAGGTTCGAATCCTTTCGGAGGACGAATATTTTCTGTGAAAATTTCTCGGACATTCATGCCGGTAAATGTTGTTTAATACTGTTTATTATAAACAGAGCATTTACTTAAATATTTGTATCTATAAAAAGAATGTATAAAGATAAAAATGTTTATATATATATATGTGTGTGTGATAAACTGACAATTGCGTTTAGCATGAAAATGATTCATAAATTGTCAAGTGATCTTGTTTTGGTGGACTGCTGGATTATATAATTCAAAACTTTTGTATTTAGCCAGAAAACTCTCTTTTAGGCACGTCTAACTGAATAAATTACAAACATTAATCTGTTATTTTTATCATAATCATTTCACATTCACTAATTTTCCGTATAAAATAAAATTGCCTGCCTAAATACGTAAATTTCAAATTATATAATCCAGCAGACCACCAGAACAACATTACCTGACAATTTAAACGTGGCTTTATGAAAAGGTAGATCGAAGTAACTCATGATAATAACTCCCAACAAACAAAAGCAGGAGGCCTCATTTGAATGTAATATACGGGAAAATATTCATGAATATAAAAGGATTATTATAAAAATAAGTAGAAATAATGCTTTTAATTTATTCAATATATATATATATATATATATATATATATATATATATATATATATATATATATATATATGGTGCCCCATGAATGGGAAGCATTCCTATCGTGCGGTACCTTTTGAAAATTGCATTTACACCATTCCAAGGTTAAACTAAGCCTTGTGAGTGAAATTGGGTAGACGTAACTATTTGGTAACCGTCAATGTTTGTGCTAGTCTTCGTGACCGAGGGTTTGAGCGTGCTGACCTTATTCAGACTGCTGATCACACTAGACAACGCTCTCTCTCTCTCTCTCTGAGACTAAAACTAAGGTCCGCTCAGCATAGTTGCAGTATAAACCACGTGGGGACTCTGTGGGTGTTGTACGAACACAAGTTTGCCTGGGCAGGTGTCTGCAACAGCGATTAGCTAGCCGCCCTAGTAGGCATGCATACGCAGATAAGAGCGCCTATTATTATTATTTTTATCAATATTTTTTATAAAGTATAAATATGTTCATAGTAATTGTTTTGATGAAATTTCCTCTTTCGTACCTATCTGTTATGAATGTAAGCGCAGTACTAGATTGGCCACAAGGTCTCGCCATTTCATAGTTGAATTGCTTAGATATAATTGTAAGTTCAATGCTAACAGTATATTTTCTCGCACTTGCAGAAATATCTTCCGGTTTCTTGCTTTCCATTTAAATTTGATTTTCAAATATATATATATATATATATATATATATATATATATATATATATATATATATATATATATAAATTGTTAGCTTCTGTCTTCTTAATTTATGTTTCTTTATTGTTCTCTCTCCTTAATAATTTTTTTTCTTTTCCGCTTATTTTCTTCCCATTGCGTAAATTCTTGCGTCGTAGGTGTTTTATTGCCTTGCTTGGAGTGAAATGATTAACAAAATATATTTTGAGCAATGATTCATTTCAAGAAGCGTTATTATATTCAACAGACAATCATCTTCTTGTTCTGTTTTTGTTCGAGTACTTTTTATTATCTCATTTCATATCAAGCTTACGGCTACATCACATGAAGAAGAGCACACACACATGCATATATATATATATATATATATATATATATATATATATATATATATATATATATATATATACTACACATCGAGAAATTAATATAGAAGATATTGAATTATATAGAGATGATGGCCTTATGGTCGTAAGAGAGCCTACTAACTTCAAAATTGACAAGATTAGAAAACTAATGCATAGTGAATTTAATTTAGAAGTTACTATTAATACAAAATTAAAAAAGTGAACTTCCTCTATATGACATTAGGCTTAATGAAAAATATATACCAACCATAGAAGAAACCAAATACCAATCTTTTATATAGCCACCCGAAGTTAAATCACCCCCATCTATAATAAAACACGTACCCTCATCTACCGAGAAACGAATTAGTATAAACTCTGCAAATTAAGATATATTGTACAAACATTTTAATTTTTATAATAAAGCTTAAAAATAGTAGCTATAAATGCCCTGATATCAAATATAATAAGGATAATAAAAATAACCAGAGTAGAAATAGAAATAGAAAAATTGTTTGGTACACACCCACTTTTAACCAAATGGTTAGTAGTAAGTTAGGGTAAAAGTTTCTTGCTATGATTGAAAAACATTTTCGAAGTAATAATCCTTTCAATAAAAATATGCTAAAATTAGGTTATAGTCGTACTGAAAATTTAGAAAAAATTATAAAAAACCCCATAATAATCAAATGTTACATAAATACTTAAACCAAAATCATAATAATACAGATTCCTGAACAAAAATCAATAATATTAATAAAAAAAATATGTAACTTTAGAAATCCCATAAATTGTCCTTTGCAAAATAAATGACTTACAGAATCTATAGTTTACCAATGTATTATTTTATCTATTGAAATTCAGGTATTAATTATTTTATATTGGTAGCACAAAAATGGTTTTAAATTATGATGGTACCAACATCTTACTTCCTTCAACAACAATGGGTATCGTAACCAAACATCCGTCCCTAAATAATTTTGACATTTAAAAGAAACAAATTCCCCACAGTAAAATGTAAATTATTAAAAGAATGAAAACTTGTAGGTCATTAAATGACCTACGTCCTCTCTACCTGCACGAAAAGTTATATATAATTAAGTTTCTTAAAAATAAAGATTTATTAAGTCAACGAAACGAACTGTTTTGCAGGCATTGTATTATCTTTACATTAAAACATAATTAATAAGTCTTTAATAAAAAATGTATACTTTAAAATTATATACCTATTATTTGATTACATATAATGATACATAAAATGTGTAATTTATTCCTTAATTTATAATTTTAAAATTGCCATGTCGAATGTACCATTAAATACAATTAGTATTGAAATTTAGATCATTATAATCAAATATATATATATATATATATATATATATATATATATATATATATATATATATATATATATATATATATATATATAACTTAATCATACTAGAGGCCTTTTTAAAGTCTTAATAATAAATTAAAAATGCCAAAATTAACCCATTGCTCTGTATTTCAGCGTATCTTATCTATATTTTTTTTTAAAAGGTAGCGAAAATGACATGTCAAATACACTACCGACAATTCTAAACAAGCATGAATTACTTACCCACATCTAAACTTTAACGTACATTTTCACTTTTCCACTTTAGATTCGGTCTGTATTTAGATTCGTCAATTAACACAACACCCATAATAAAATTTTGAAATCTCATTCCTCCTCCCGCTTAAACTCTTCAATATAATACTGCTTCGCTAGCAAAAATAATTTTTTTTTCTAAAGTTAATCAAAATGGCTTGAAAATGGAATAGTATTTTCAACTTTCAGTTCCGAAACATTGAAATTTCTATGTCGCGAGATAAAATATTAAAAAAAATAATAATATAATATTATGCTTTACTTTGTATCGAGCTTCTTTAAAAAATAAATTTTAAAAAACTGTGGATTGTTAATCTGAATTTTCTTTCTCTTATATATATATATATATATATATATATATATATATATATATATATATATATATATAACTCACTTCTCTCTCCCCCCTCATTTCATTAATTTACATATGTTTATACGGCCCGTCAAAAATGTGTAAATTTTCTTTTCATTTTTTGTTTAGGAGTAAAGTCTGATGATCCGCAGTCCTTTTAAAAGGGCTGTGGTGAAATAATTTATTACATGGAACCTTAAAGTGGTCTGTTTTTATTTAAATTATTTGCCCTGGATTTACATTGAGCTCTCTGGATTTTATCCTCCTTAGGTTTACCCATACGGATTACCTAGTTTTTTATAAACTATATATATATATATATATATATATATATATATATATATATATATATATATATATATATATATATATATATGTTTCCTTAAAGACGAGTGATAAGGTACTGAGATTAAGCTTTTTATCTAATTATTTTGTGTTTGAATAAGTGTTTTCTTTCTGAACACAGAATGTGTAGAAACTGTCCAAATCTTCTATAATTCCGATGGCTTTCGGCTGTACTTTTAGCCATTATCAAGGATGATTTTATTTTTTTCAATTTAATTGAGTGTGTGAGTGTGTTGTAATTTGACATTTGTCAACGAACGAACATTATCTATGAGTTCAAATGCACCTTAAGGAACTGTGTTCCTGATCAAACCAAATTCATAAATAATTACATCGGTCACACGACTACATGCCTATCCAGGTGCCTTACGTGACATCTCTCTGACCATAGCTGAATTAGAACCCATTTAAAACACACACATAGACTTACCAGAATAATTCCGAGCGCTTTACATGTGCTTTCGAGCGTTTTCGCTTTAGTTATTATCAAGGATGAGTTTAGTTTTGCTTTTTAACTGGGTGTATGGATTGTGTTTGTTTATAGAGTTATATGGATGTTTTATTTTCCGAATACAGTTAGCACATTGTGGCCTTGTTCATAGTTAATATTATTGAATGTCTTTTTTTCTATTTTATTATGAAGGCTTCCATTACTTTAATCTTTTTACACATGGATGAGGTTATTATGCTTGTATTTTTTACTGATATGATTCGTATGGAGTCTTATAAGTTTGTGTGTGCGTGTTAAATGGAACTGTGGTCAGATAGGTGTAACGTAAGGCGTCTGGATAGGCATGCAGTAGTGTGACCGATGTAATTATTTTTAGCCGATGTAATTATTTAATTCTATGTGAAAATTCACCTTGTCTGTAGTTGATGTTCATTTGGCATTTGTATCCCTATAACCCTGGTTCGAGCACAAGAAAAATTAAATGAAAAGTTTAATCACAGTGCCTTGTCTGTCGTCTTCAATGAATCATGTATAAATTAAGGATTGCTGCTTAAACACACACACACACACACATATATATATATATATATATATATATATATATATATATATATATATATATATATATATATATATATATATATTACTGAGAGTAAAAACAAGAACACAATCTA
>OZ010577.1:46240835-46250835 GCA_963932145.1 Acanthosepion lycidas | reverse complement strand
TCGATATGCTTTTCGAACCTACTTCCGTATTCCGTGTCTTTCTTTCTGGCCCCTAAACAGGCCACAACACACACACACACACACACACACACACACACACACACATATATATATATATATATATATATATATATATATATATATATATATATATACACACACACATCCATGTCTACTCATATATTTGTAGAGATTATACCAAATTATGTCATTGTCATTGAGTGCGTAGCCAGGGTGTACAGACTGTGATCTCCTTATGAGATTTAATATGTTTTCTACGACACTAACGAAGTTAAGCAACGTCGTGTTCGGTCAGTATTTTGATGGGAGACCGCTTGCGGACACCGGGTACAGCCACCTACCTCTGACAATCCGAGATATGTGTTGGCCTTAAATAACTTCCAAAGGGTTGATAAGCCGTAAAAAAAAACATCAAATCAATCTCTCCCATTACATTTGGACAGATATTTATCCACATGTACTTCAGTGGTGATATAATTTTTGTGTTAACGAAGTGTTCTGAAACTAAAACAAAGACAGAAAATTGAATAAAATAAATCAATACCTTTAAAAGAAAGATCTCTCCATTTTCTCAACAAATACACAACAAATAGGCGAAAATAGGTTTCAGAAATTAGCAGAAGGAAAAAAATACCGAATAGATAGCTTGATAGACAGGTAGATAGAGAGATGAAGATGTCAGGTAAAATTAAGCTGCAGAGGTGGGTCGTCAGGTTGGCAGGTCGGAGTTGCACGAATGGAAGACGGGCTAATTGAAGGTGAGTTGTTGTCTTAAAAGTATTTTTAAAGATCGATAATCTAGATATCTGCGTCTAGTAAATGTAGATGCTCAGATCGATACTGTGAAATATGGCGCTGAGGCTGAGGAAATGCGTGCAGTTCAGGGCATATATGCAAAACGTTGTCTTTCCAAAGTTTTGTGAACTACACGTTTCTTACTCTTTAACTTAGTGACCTATCTTCATCGGTGTATGCAACCTTTTATAGAAATAGGTAGAAGGTGTGAATATGGAAAAATCAACTCTCTCTTTCCCCTTCCTCTCTTTCACTCACTCTCTCTCTCTCCCTCTCTCTCTCTCTCTCTATATATATATATATATATATATATATATATATAGTTTATGAAAAACTAGGTAATCCGTATGGGTAAAACTATGGAGGATATAATCCAGAGAGCTCAATGTAAATCCAGAGCAAATAATTTAAATAAACGAATGAACGTTTGTATATGTGGTATTTGCATGGGTGTGTATACCATATATGACAGAGCAAGATCTTTAATATTACCTTCAAATATTACCCCATATTAACTTAACTAAAATTTAAGTAAAAGAGATTAACTATCTAGAAACAGTCACGAGTTAAATTCATGAACAAAATTCAAACGGATAGAGATGTCAACTTAATCAATAAATTTTTTTTAAGAGTTTAAAAAGAAGTAAACATATTTTAAAATAAAATTTTATATTTTCTATGAATATTTTTCTAATCGACTATTTCATAGAAAATCCCCAAAATTTAAAAAATTGAAATCACTAACAAACATCAAATTAAATTATTTGTAGACAGTGTAGAGACATTCAAATTTATCTCAAACATTATAATCTTTATGAACCCCCAAAATAACACTTTCAAAGTAAAACAAAATAACAGTGTCTGTTTCTAGCTTTTTTTTACAAAGAAAATTAGTGACATCTTCTCTTCTCTCTTAACTTCCTTCTCTCTTTTTTTCTCTATGAGTTTTTTCTTCTCTACCCCTTCGATTTCAATATATAACTTCCGTTAAGTTAACCGTTTAAATGTGTCAATATCTGCTAACTCACTCATGTCTTCTCTCTCTCCCCCTCACTTCCTCACTTCGTTAATTTACATATGTTTAATACGGCCCGTCAAAAATGTGTAAATTTTCTTTTCATTTTTTGTTTGGAAATAAAGTCTGATGATCCGCAGTCCTTTTAAACGGGCTGTGGTGAAATAATTTATTACATGGAACCTTAAAGTGGTCTGTTTTTATTTAATATATATATATATATATATATATATATATATATATATATATATATATATATATATATATACACGGTTGTATGGATAATAGTTTGTAAACCCTGGTTTCACGCTTTCGCGATCTTCAGACAAACAGGTTTATTTTTTCAAAAGTGGATCTCTTTATGCTTTATTTGTCTTTAATCATTTGTGTGTGGTGGAGGGGAAATTAGTTCTTCTGTGTTAGTTTGGGATGACACTCACATATACATAAACACGCATACACACAGGCGCCATCGTGTTATTTCTTACATACACACCTATAAACATAATCTTGATTTAGGCTCAGTTACACAGTCATGCATTGGAGCATACATATTTACGCAATTTTCATTCTGTCTATTTCGTTGTCAAGATTGTAGCGTTACATGTGTCGCAATCTTCTCTTATTAGGGGAGAGGTGAATGTGGCTTTGACGTTTTTCAGACCGGCCGTTCGCGCCGACAGACATGCTCACATTCACTCACACATACACACATACGTGGATGCATACCAACACCACGTGGATAAAGTTGAGTTCTGTCGGTAGACATGGTGATATTTTTAACAACAATAACTGCTGCTGTGTTATTAACACACACACACAAACACACACACGTATACACTCACACGCGGACACACACAGGCACATACATGCTTACAGAAATTTCCCGCTTTTTGAATCGTCCCTATAGTGTGACAATATCTTACAACTGTTAAGTAATCGGAACTAAGTTTTTTTTTGTTAGTTTCAACTTTGGTTGATTTGAGTCATTATCTTAAATATTGAGTCATTATTTAACATATTTGGAAGTACTATTAGATTCTTCTGATCTATTATTGGAAGAGTCAAATTAATCTTTCCTGAGTTTCTAACATTATTCAAGTATTGCTTCTTTGGCTATCTTCTTTGTTCCGGCAGCGAAGCCTCTAATCGAGAGATTTGAGGATTTGCCGAGCGTGGAACAACGCTTAAACACTGAACCAGGATGGTAACACTTATTATGGTTTCTGCTATGGTCAAATAGTGAATCCCCAAATAAAAAAATACTATGAAGGTATCAAAATACATTTATATAGTAAAAATACCAGCAATACATTTTTATATAAAAGTATACTAACAATACTTATTTATAGTAACATTACCAACAACACGCAACTACTAACAAATTGTAGCGACTTCACCTAAATCCGTTTAAAATACTACCAAGCAACGGACATGAAATAACTTTTTGATTTAATCCATATAATATACTACAATTTCTTAAAGAAATTAAACTGTATTCCAAAATATAACGTGTCCTGGGTAAGACGATAAACTAAATTCAACAGCAAGACCTCTGATCAGGTTTTGAGGAGCGTGGAACCACCTCTTAATTGCTAATGTTCCCAGGTCAATCCTGACCCGGGGTGGTAGCAGCTGTTAGGGTCCCAACTATGGGAAAATAGTTGACCACCAAACCGGGGTCAAAATACTATGAAAGTGTAAAAATAGGTTTTAATACCAGAAATACTTTCTAAAAAATTATTACCAGCAATAAATTTTTGAAGAAAAAATATTACCAGTAATATATTATTACCAGCAATACATTTTTGAAAAAATATATTACCAGCAATAACAATCTTGTCGGCATTAAATAAACCATTGAGGTAGATATGCCATGAAACAAAACAAACCAAAGTATACATCTTTGAAAAAAGAATATTACCAGCTATACATTTTTTGAAAAAAATATTACAATACTTTATAAAGAAAAAATATTACGATATATTATGAAGAAAAAATATTACGATACATTACGAAGAAAAAATATTACGGTATGTTATGAAGAAAAAAATATTACGATACATTATGAAGAAAAAATATTACGGTACGTTATGAAGAAAAATATTACGATACATTACGAAGAAAAAATATTACGGTACGTTATGATGAAAAAATATTACGATACATTACGAAGAAAAAATAATACGGTACATTACGAAGAAAAAATATGATACATTTCGAAGAAAAAATATTACGACACATTACGAAGAAAACATATTACGATACATTACGAAGAAAAAAATATTACGGTACGTTATGAAGAAAAAATATTACGATATATTACGAAGAAAAATTTTACGGTACATTACGAAGAAAAATATTATGATACATTATGAAGAAAACATATTACCAGAAATAGATTTTTTTTTAAAATTATTACCAGCTATAAAAATTGTCGGCATTAAATAACCCATTGTGGTTGATATTCAATGAAACAAACCAAACCAAAATAGAACTACAATATCAAACACACATAACACTGTCTGCAGTAATCATGTTCAAACAAACATGTATATGCACAAAAGAACTGCATCATCTACCACGTAATCGATTGTGAAAGCAGAATAACATATATCATATTTTTATTATTCTCAAGCTCCCAAGAAAATTAAATTTCGCATTTAATGACCCATAAGATGTTTATAAACCATTAAACAGAATTTCTGACACAACTTGAAAAGGAACAAAACAAGGCTTCACGTGTACCTTGTCAGTCGAAAGTTTTTATTTTGCATTTTCATTTTTTAATTCCAGATACTGTATAAATAAACGCTGGATGCAAAATACTCAAAATTGAATTTCACCTCTGTATTCTGGCAGTAGCTGAATAGTAATAAATCGGGAATCATTGTACACACTTAATGATTATAAATGACAATATTTCGTTCATTAAGATGCCCAGTAACCCCTTACGTCTTAATTGCTTTATCGCCTTGGTTGGAAGAGGGGTGAAATGATTAAAAAAACAGTGACAGAGAGGATTTTACGCAGAGGAGGAATGAAGAAAGAATTTTAGATAACTGAAGAACTTCAAACGTGGACAAAATATTTACACTCTTACTATATGGAAGAGTTCCACGACAATTAAGAGGCGATATGAAGCAAAAGTGATGTTCTACAGAAGTCAGCCAAGAATACCATGGACGTAGTAGGGTGTGTAACGAGATTGTATTTAAGAAAAACGGAAACGAAAATGACGCACATATTAGAATCAGGAAGAGAGATTTGAAATTCCTATGACATATAATGAGGAAAAAAGGGTGTAGAGAATTTCACACTCACAGAATATACTGAAATCAATAGGGACAGAGGAAAACAGAGAGTAAATTACCCAACAAGATTGTGTAAAGGGGATGCCATATCTGGGAGTGGGAACAGTAGTAAAAGAAAGCAAAATCATTAAGAGCTACAAAAGATAGGAAGTTGTGGAGGGTCATGATCGACCATTTCCTGAAGGTACACGACACATAAAAGAAAGACTGAAGAAGACTGTGCATATATTTCAAACGAAATGCCAATATTTAAAACTACCATAATACTACATGTATAATACGCATTTTTTCTAAAAAAAAATAATGAGCAAAATTAGGGGTGCGTATTATGCACAGCTACAAAAAAAATCTTCAAAAAATTGCCGTTTCATAGGTCGATTTCTGTTGCAAAATGACTACTCCCCACAAACATACAACAATTTGGCACTAAAATTCGGCATTTGCGACCCTATAAGGATGTCAAATACAATCATATGTACCTGACAATACTTACAAATGTAAAATAAAATAAGAATTACCATAAAATTAAATTAGAATAATATTATTCTATGTTTTAAACCATTTTATTTTGTGAAAAAACTGCACACAGATCCGGTAGACTGCACAGTCCATCGAATAAAAACAGGTTAATGAGTCTGCGCAGTAGGCACAATATAGGTATTTCCGTTTCCTTTTAGAATCGTGATGATCGGAAATTATGATAAATATCTTCAATTACAGCTTGAGTAAGAGTAGGAAACGCTGGTTGTAATGAAATTGGAGAGTTACAATCTATAGGGTTTGATTACCAAACAAGTGCTGCATATATTGCGTGAGTAGAAGCATTTTCTAACACTTCAGCACAATTTTAGAGGTATATATCATAGATGAAGGCGTATTATACATGGGGTACAGTATATCCTCAATCAGGAAGTAACAATTCATAAAAAAATCTGACGTTTCAGATTGAAACGGTTTTTGGATCATCCTACTGAGGATTGATGGTTGTTCGAAGAGGATCCGTTTTCTAGGTACTTGGAAGTTTTTATAAATTCAAACTATAGCCAATTTAAAAGCAACACGGTAGATAATTAGTGAATGACAATCGAAAAAAGGGGCGGGGTGTGCGAAAACCTAGAATCGCAAGAAGACTGAAGTCACTGTGACCAGTGAGTTATCTGACGCAGCTCACGCTCCTATTTAGTTGTAATATTTTTAACTAAAATATCCAAATGTATTGATATATATATATATATATATTGATATATATATATATATATTGATATATATATATATATATATATATATATATATATATATATATATATATATATATATATATATATATATATATAAGACGATTCCAGTCCCATTAATTGTAAGCATCAACATTTTACCTCTTCTTCTTTTGTCTGGCGTGTCTCTGTAGGAGATAGACGGTTGTGGCTCTCTACAATTTCCTGTCCTTTGTAGCCCTTAGTAAAGTTTGTCTTTTTAATAATCTCTCTTCTGCCAACCATTTACTTAAGTTCACTAAACAGGTTCTGCTTTGTTTTCCTCTGTCCGTCTTGCCTTCAATATATCCTTTGAGTGTGAAATTTTCTAAGCCCTCTTTTCTCAACATGTGCCAAAGAAATGTCATTCTAATTATAAGTGTTCTTTTTGTTTCCATTTTCCCTAAAATGTCGTCTTTGCTCACATGCTCGGTCCATGGTATCCTATGCATCCTTCTGTAGAACCACATTTCCATTGCTTCTAGTCTCACCTTCATCCTCGAGGAGATCGTCCAGCACTCGCTGACATAAAATTATCATTTGGATATGTTCATTCCATGGTATCCTCAGCAACCTTCTGTAGAACCACATTTCTATTGCTTCTAGTCCCCTCTTCATCCTCGAGGAGATCGTCCAGCACTCGCTGGCATACTATCGCTGGCATACTAATATCATGTTCGGTCCATAGTATCCTCAGCATCCTTCTGTAGAACATTTCTATTGCTTCTAGTCTCCTCTTCATCTTTGAGGAGATCATCCAGCACTCACTGATATACAAATATCATTTGGATATGTTCGGTCCATGGTATCCTCAGCATCCTTCTGTAGAACCACATTTCTATTGCCTCAGGCGTCTTCTTTATCTGTGAGGAGATTGTCCAGCATTCACTACCGTATAAGAAGACCGATATTGTATAACAGTTCAATCTTCTTTTCTTTTGTTTTTTAACTAAATTTTCCTGTTTTTTAATACTTAGCTTGGCTTTAGAAACTCATCTTTCGTTAAAGCAATGCAACTTCGGATTTCGGTATCGTATTTTCCTCTATACGTTAAACACTTCCCAGATATTGAAATTGTTATCCTTGTTTGATTTTTGTATTTCCAATTTGTAATTTGCATGTTGACTCGTTCCTTGTAACAATCGTTTCTGCCTTCTTACAATCGATGTACGAGAGAAGGTAAAAAAAAAAAAAAAAAAATGTCCTAGCGAATGTGTGGATAATTTTTTGAATTACTGTCGTATTTCTCTTTTTCTTCGTTTACGTGTAATACCTTCTGTAGGAATTCAAACAGTTTCATTCTTTCCTGTCTCACTCTCCGTTAAAAATATAAAACAAAGACGATAAATATAACTTCTCTGTAGGAAAAGACTCCCACTGCAAATATAAAATAATGGAGTTGAGCGAAGGTTAACTTGCTGAGTGAATATAAAAGATATTATGTTTTATTCAAAAGAAGAATTCCATTGTCGGCAGTTAAGAACTTCACGAGAGTCGTAAGCTCAACAGATTATTATGCAATAGGTGAATCTTAAGGCCAAGCTAAAGCATCATATGTACGAATAAATATCGCAGGATATTCACTTATCTAGTCGCGAATTTAAAGAACGAAATGTTTCTTTACACTTTTGTGAAAATCTTTGTTTCTGAAATCTTATATGAATATGGGGAAAAATCGTGAAATTGGCTAAGTAGTCGCATACAGTCTATTAGGCGAACCAGTTTACCGCGGTACCTGGTGTACCCCGGGTGGTTGGTGGACCACAAGATTTTGCTATCAGACCCTCAATATCACTTTTTTTAGAAATTCAACCCTATTTTATTAATTTCTGGGTCATCTCCTTCACGATAGACAGAAGATCATCAGATGGGTCCTAATTTGTTTTAATTATTTCATACCTTTTTCACACGTCTTTCCTTGGTTTTGATGATTAAACAGCCCAAATTTTGCGAAGTTTTAACACCTCGGCCGTTTCACATATAATCCAATTGTATTGGTAATAATTACACATGATGACTTTATATTTCTATTCCGCGCGCGACCAAAGAGTTCCTATAATCTCGGACTAATTAACAGGAATTCAATCACTTGAATTGTTGCCATATCTGGTCTGGTGCTCCTTCTACACATCTACAGATTCTTGTCAAAAGAAGTGTCTGTAATGAAACCGATCCTGATCAGGCATCACGACTTCAGTCAGTTTCTAAGCAACGTGATGTGGTTTCCCTCTGTCTTTTCTACATGGCAACAGTTGAGACGAGCTTTTCTTTTAACCGGTGCATCGACTTCACGAATTTCAGCGTTAGAATTTAGGTCCCACCCTTTTACTGTTGAAATAGCTAAATGCAATCGCCATTTCTACTCCAACATTTTATTTTCTCGCACTTCCCACATGTGGAATTCGTTTCCGTTTACTTTCTTCCCTGATAACTACAATCAGCAATAATTTAACTGCGACATCAATCGCCATCTTCTGTTTTCTTGAATTCCGTTCACGTTTTGTCCTTTCCTCAGTCTTTCCTATTCTCAGTCTTCAGTTTCACTCCCTTTAAATCATTCGTACTAGCAGGATCCCTGCATTGCTTAGGATGAAATGATTAAAAAAAAATTGTCATGGGTCCTTACCTATAACTACAGATTGAACTCTTCCTAACACTATATATACTACTGTTCTCAAGAGAGAGGGACGAATCAAGCCGAGCTTCTCGGCTTGACGGTCGAACTCTCTGCCTCTGAGAAGAGAGGAACCCGGACGAGGTTCCGCCGAAGGGCAGAGTCTCGTTAGGGGAGGTTGACCAACCCGATCCCGTTTATACGGGTTCTACGGGCATTTTGGGGCCGAGCCTACGGGCTCGGGAAACCCACGTTAAACTCGACCCTGTGTCACATGAAACCCTCGTGGTGGGTTGGCTAGATACCGAATCAAGTCGAGCCGATAGTAGTTCACTCCAAACCAGACTGAAAGTCATCCTAACACATCTTGTATTATTATTTCGTGTAATATACCTTTATTTCTACTCTCGTGTTCGTGTTCTTCTTCCTTGGTCCTAACCTGGACTATAACAAAAATGTTTTATGCAATCGTTAAATTCACTAAAAGTTCACTTCCGAGTACTTTGGAATTTTGCTACATTCGTTTTCAAGGATTGTTTTCCGTTTTCCAGGATTGTGTTTTTGTGTTTACAGTATGCCTTCGATATGTCCAGTGAGTGACTGAACAATTCTTTATCATTGTGTCCAAGAAATTTCAACTGACTTTTTCTGAATTTAAATTGTCCTATTTGCTTCCATTGTCTTCCTCGTTGCTTAAACACCGTGACCATGGAATTCACAACATTCTTCTGAAGGACTATATTTCTTTTGCCTCCAATCTTTCTTTTCATCTGTGACGTAACTGTCCAGTATTGGCTGCTATGTAAGACGATTGATATTTACCAAATTGAATTAAGAGACTTCATTTCGGACACAGGCTCTTTGTTGAATGACTAGACAGTTGCAGAAATCTCAGTGTTATCTAGAAAATTACGTACGTTACGCTTTTTTTTCTTTTTGCACAATGATGTTTACCCTGTAGAATGTTCAGTGGCCACTCACGGTAGAG
>OZ010577.1:46218335-46235835 GCA_963932145.1 Acanthosepion lycidas | reverse complement strand
ATTTAATATACATACCCAAATGGATATATATAATACAAGAATAGATGCAGGGCTGGCCCTAGGGTTGCTGGTATCCCGGGCAAGTTGAACTTCGGTGCTGTTACAAGTATATCTTTTTAAAGTTTTCACAAGGAGAAAAACAGAAAATGTAGAATAGTTAGTTTATTGGAATATACAACTTAATAAAAACTAAAGAAAACATTCATTATCCTATCTAAAACATTTTTCTAACCTTTAGATCTGAAAATCTTTTTATGGCACTTTCTACTTTCTACACTTATCTTCTTTACAAGATCATTTTCTATTGACAAAATAGCCAAAGAATTTAATCTGTTTGGCCGATCACACGTATGTTTCTATGAGTTTTAGTTTCATCCAACTCTTTCCGAATTCTCTGCACTCTCCTCAGATTGATACCCCCAAAATCTGAATGAATTTCTGGTGTGAATACCAAACAGTACTGCATGCCATTTACAAAATTCTGACAAGGTGAATTGCGTGATAGTGCTTATTTTCTCACAGATGGTTCCCAACTGATCTTACTATACCGTGAAGTTGACAAAATAAAAATAAAAAAAAACAGTGCACATGATGTCCACTCTGTATATAGTCTAAGAGCTACTCGAAATAGAGGGTTACAAAGTAAAAGGAACATTGGGATATTTTTTTTTTGTTGAGGTAGGACCGGGATTAGTCCTGCACAATACAAGGTGGGTACTGCCTGACAAAGGTTCAGAGCAAGGTTAGAGATTGTGTAGTGATATCTAAATGGCTACCTAATTAGCATAGCCAAGGCAAAAGACTATATAAATGTCCAAGAAATACGGCTTAGAGCAGCTCTCAGTATGGGTAATAAATAACTACTATTTGACTAATAAAATAGGAAAACACATTTCATAATGTATATATATATATATATATATATATATATATATATATATATATATTAAGTAAAATCTTAGATGACATTAAATATACCTTAAAAAACTTTCAAAACCCTACTATAAACTTTAGTGGTTCCAATCTCATTGGAATGACTACTAAGAACATTCCTTTCCCAAATTTATAGACAAATCTCACAGACAGTGAAGGCCCTAGGGTTATTGCCACCCTAGGCAAACTGAACTGAACAAGTATAATCTTTTAAAATTTTCACAAGGAGAAAAACAGAAAATGTAGAATAGTGACTTTATTGCAATACAAAACTTAATACAAGCCAAAGAAAACATTCATATCCAATCTAAAACATTTTTCTAACCTTTAGATCTGCAAATCTTTTCATGGCACTTTCTACACATGTCTTCTTTACAAGAACTTCTCTTGACAAAATAGCCAAAGAATTTAATGTCTCGAGTCATGTACGACCGCTAATATATTTTTTATAAGCTTTAGATTTGGAAAATCCCAAACACATGACATGGTGGCATGATGACCCCCTTTGCTTTGATGGCACCCCAGGCGACAGCCCGAGTTAGTAATACCCGGAGATGGCACTGTTTCTAATGTATGGATTCTAAATTTCTGTAATTCTGCTGTTAGTGCCCAAGATTAGATGGCATATTGAACAATTGAGAAGTCCGATGCGCGCACCAGCCTTATCATTGATATTAGATCTTTTCAGAGGCCATTGACTTGAGGTCATTGTTTGTGCTGCAATTGAAATTATTTCGATTCTGGGGCCCTCATTAATGAGCAATCCTTCCAATGCTGCACTACAAGGTACCAGCACATTAAAATAAAAATGTAGACGAAAAATGAATAAATGGGCCGACAGGGTGAGCTGAAAGATGCTTCACAGATACTCAGCTCGCGATAGAGTCATATGTAAGGAGGTGGTTAGGTGCTCAATTCCGGAGCCACCCAAGGCCCACGCCCGATTACGAGATTAATGATGATGATGATGATGATGATGATGAAAGTAATTTTGGTGGAATATTCGCAAAAGTAGTTGTTTCAAATGATGGATAGATTTTGATTCTTTGCTTGCACTGAATCAATCATGTTTGCTTTGAAAAAAATCTGGGAGTCCAGTAACTGCCACAGGAGTCAATTTAATATTCAGGAATATTTCTTTACTAATGCTTTTTGTTCAACATAGGTTATTGGCATTGACAAAAACAAGGCTTGAATATTTAGTTGAGTCTTTTCGGCATCGAGGGGACGTATTACAGGAGTACGATATATTAATTTCACATGATTTTTAGATCCTGCCTTTGGAGTAACCACAGTGGTGTTTATGAAGTTTATACTTGAATTTCAAGCAGACGCGTTGTCTGGAATAAAAGGTGTATCTGGGATAATTTTCAGCCATGAAACCCTTTATCCTAGAATGTTCGCAGTCAGAAAGAAAATTCCTAAATATAGAAGAAAATGGGTGGTCTAGTGTAGATTATTCTTCATGAAAAAATAATCGTTCTGAGCCTTTAATTTGAAACTCAAATGTGCACAATGCTTATTTATTTATTTTTTTTCTTTACGATATTTTTGCAACACATGAAGCAAATTCGACTAAGGAAAAGAAAAACAAAAAAAAAACGAAAAAAAAAAAACGAAAAAAAAAAACGAAAAACGCGTAGACTTGGAAGTTCGCCGAAAAAGGCGCCAAATTGCATTTTCTAAATAACCGACTTGTGTAAATGGATGGCATTAAAGGGAGATGGGGATAGTAAGAAGACAAACAATTTATCCTTTGTAGCTCTTGCTACAAAGTATAGGAAGTGCCATGATAGCACACATCCTGAAGGGAGACGGTGCATAGATGAGAACCGGTGCATTTAACATGATATACAAGAAGAAGATGATGATGCTGAAGAAGATGAAGAAGCAGAAAAAATAGAAGAAGAAGAAGAAACAGCGGAAGAAGAAAAGGAAAAAGAAGATGGCGATGAAGAAGCAGCATCAGAAGAACGACGAGAATTAGATGATAAAGAGGAAAATGAAAAAGCAGAAGAAGAAGCAGAAAACAGGGAGACGAAGATTGTTAAAATGAAGAAGAAAATAAGATGGCAACGGTGGAAAAAGAGCAGAAGAAGATGCTGATGAAATAGATGATGATGATGGAGAAGAAGCAGAAGAAGTAGAAACAGATGATGATGATGATGATGAAGCAGTAGATAAAAAGAAGAAAAAAGAAGTAGACAAAGATGATGATGATGATGATGATGAAGTCGAAGTAGTATAAGAAAAAAAGGAAAAAATAAGAGACACAAGAAGAAGAAAAGAAGCAGAAGAAGATGCAACAGCAGAAGAACAAGAAAAAAATGATGATGATGATTATGATGATGATGATGATGATGATGCAGAAGAGACAAGATGAAGACGAAGAAGAAAAGAATGAGAAACAAAAAAGAGGAAACAAAAAATGAAAAAGAAGATAATGAGAAGCAGCAGCAGAAGAGGAACATGATGATGATAATGAAGAAGAGGAAGAAGATGATGATGATGATGATGACGGAGGAAAAAGAAGAGGAAGAAGAAAAGAAAACGAAGAAGTAGAAGAAAAGAAGAGACAGAAGTCGCAGCAGCAGAAGAAAATGTTGACGAGAAACCAACGAAGAACAAGTAAAAGATGAAGAATTATCAGAAGCAGAAAATGATGAGGAAGGAGAAAAAAGAATAAGCAGATGATGATGATAAAGAAAAAGAAGAAGAAGAAGAAAAAGCAGGAACAGGAAAATAAAGAGTAGAAAAACATTTCTTATAAAGATAAATAATTTCATCTTCAGTTTATTCTATTTCAGACGAGGAAAGTTTTCCTAGACACTCTGTACTCTGAGATAACGCTTAAAATATGTATTTTCATAGTTCATAATATACATTAAACACAAAATAACTTGCCATCTCTGCCCCATAACAGGTATTACAATTGCATACACATTTTATACACTAAATGTAAAAACTATATTCCCATTGTGTTTTCTATGCTTAGGGGATATTTCCTCTCATGTGACGTCAGCACTATCAGAACCAGTAATTGAACTTCAAACTCCCTGGGAAGCAGGAGGATTGTATAAAGTGTTTGGTTTAAAAGTTCGAAGTTATCGAGGACGACGACACACCTGAAGTTGACAGATACAGCAGTCGAAATGTTGTGAGTATGAAAACCGAGATGAAAATTCATCATCATCGATGTATCGTGTCCTTTCAAAACATGGACGGTCATGTCTACACAACTTCCTATCCATTGTAGCTCATAGTAAGATTTGCCCTTTCGGTAAATAAACAACATTGGTGATATATCGAAAGATTTTAGTAGACGCATTGCCATAGCGCTGTCAATTTCCCTTGTAGTTTCCGTTATCTTCTAAGATTTCCTAGCATCTCTGATTACAAAATCCCATCAAGTCCTACCGTTTTCTTCTTGTTTAATTTGGCCAGTGATGGTTTCACTTTAGATTTTTATATTTAAGGTCCTTCTATATTCTTGTGTATTGCAAGTTTCTTTATGTCTTTGCGGACAAATTCTCCGACATATTCATTTCATCTTTGAAGTAATTTTCTTTTTCTATTATCAGTGTTCCATCTTTTGATTATACTCATCCTGTCGATGAACACAGCTTTTGTCCTGTAATCTTTATTTATTTTTTATTTATTTCTTCATTATCTTTGAAGCTCATTCTTTCTATTGCTTTACACTTTTTCATTGAGCCATTCCTCTTTTTCCTGCTAGCATTTTGTTTCTAAAGTCTGTGTGTAAGGTCCTATATTATGTATTATATCTTTAGCATTGTTTAATATCATCATTTCAGAATGTCGAAAATTTCATTACGCATCCTCCTTTTTTTTTCCTTGCCTTTTTTTCTTTAGGATGATCTCGCTCCTGGTCAGAATAGCAAAGTGTATAATCTATATAGTACTAAAACACTAATTTTGTATGTATGTATGTATGTTCCCGGGATACAGCTTCAACGATACATAATTCGCCAACCACCACAAGGGTATATTGTTCGTTGATTTTTATTTCTAGTGTAGTGCCAAATTTCAAGTAGACGACGGGTTCTTGAGCAAGGGATGATTTGACCGCATTTTAAATAAAGAATTCACTATTTGTTTTCGATACACATTCTAATATTAATCCACGTATATAAACTAACACTTGCATATAATATTTCAACTATTATGTGCGTGAAAAATAACAAACATTCCTAATACGTTATAACAACATTATTAAACAAATTTAAACATGCATAATACAAAATATATTTATACAATTCACATTGCTATATTAGAACTTTTTATAAACAAATCTATTGCATGTGTAAAAAATACTTGATAGGTGAATAGGCTATGTAGGTGTTTCTTTGTAAAATGTATTCGGTATGGCGGGAAAACTGTGCCACATTGATTTCATGGGAAATAAGTAAAACGATGCATGCTGGTTTACTACAGTTGTATATTTTGATATAAATGTAAGGCAGAAACAAGTATGTATAATAAAAAATACAATTATTATTTTAAAAATAACTTCCGAGGAAAAATGAAACTAAGTGCACAAATAGGAGGCTTCCGTATTTTATGTTATTAATAAATACGATTTTCCCAAAATAAACATTTGTTTTTTTTGTGTTTTTATGTGGGGGTGTACATTCTTGAAAATTATAATTTGGCAAATGCTAAAATTGGTATAAATTTTAACATCGGGGTTACATCTATTTGAAAGGAAAGGCCCTTATTGACATATCAGTTTGCAATTCCATTTTAAAAAAAATGTAAACATCTTCTTACTAATTTCTTATTGTGTTTGTTCTAATTGATATTGTATAATGTGAGTAATAATAATTCTTACAGTAACTTGTATGGCAAATACAAATTAAAATATGTGTAATCTAATAAATAAATGCGAACGTCAATGTGTCACTGTGTCACACATTTCAGCTTCACTCTTAGAAACCGTAGCCCACATTTTGGAATCGGGCCGACTGCGTGAGCAAATTAAAAACATTCCAGGCTGGATTTGGGATCGCAATCCTGAAATTTTGGATTTCATTTCAAATTCATTTCTGAGATTGTTTTCGGATCCCGCCAGTTTGTCTTCTACTGATAAAAATAGTTAAAGGGACACAACTCTCTAACTTTAAATAATTCTTATTCAAACGAAAAAAAATACTTTTCTAAAAAATTACAATGTTTCAATGTAAAATTGTACAAGTGTTTTCACCTTTAATCCGAGAGGCCGTATCCCAACATATCATACCATTTTGGAATCAGGTCTTTTCTGTGAGCAAATTAATAAACATTCCGTGTTGCAATCCTGAAATTTTCTATTCCCAAGTTTTCCTTACTATAACTATTTTTATAATTTGAAAATAAATTTGGGAATAATCGAAATTAATTGCGAAAGTCACCCATGAAATAAAAATAATTATTTGTACGGAAAGTAAGGACCTACATACATCAAATTTTCTTTAAATTAAGTGGCGGCCGAAGAATTATCGTTGAACTTTTAAAAGGTAAGCTTAAATATTAACACAACACTTAAATACTGCGATCAATTTTGAGTTCTTCTGTAGTTTATTATTGCCTATCGCATCTACTCCTCGCTTTTTATTGTGATGAAGCCATAATCGAGATCCCACAGGGCAGCTTTTAAGTTAGTTAATAATAAAATTGATAATATTGTTACCTCAATATTTTGTATCATGAACTGTCTTTAAAAGAAACCTAAATAGTTTATCAGTGGTTTTAATAAATGTACTTCAATTTTTATTGAATTTTTCTTTCTTTTTAACCAATCGACGAGGAAAATTATTTATCTTCTGTTTTATACATAGCTCATGAAATGTGCATCTCTGGTTGCCACCTTCCAAAGCTAGTATTTGCTAACCTTAATTATAAGTTTATTTCCGCACCCGAAGTAATTTTGCAGCAATTTAGTTATAAATTCTTACTTAATGTATTATTAATTATTTTTTTTAAAAAAGAAATTGATGAATTAATTAATAAAATCCTTTAAAAGCATTTGCTTATATTTTTAATTAATTAGAGGTCGAGCAGTTAAGCACGCTTAACCCTTTTGAGCCATGTGTTGCTGAACAATTTTAATACTTCCGGTTGAGCTCCTGAGTGAAAATTCGCAAATAATTGGTATGTAATGTTTTACGGTAGATATAAAAATCGTTACAAGTCTTTACCCACTGTTCAACCGGTAGCTGGCCATTTAGTCATTTTTTTCTATCACTTTTCAACCGGTGGCTAGGCATTAGGTCATTTTTCTCTGCCACCTGTAAAGCGATAGTCAGGGATCAAAGGGCAAGTATATTTATGCTAAAACTGAAAAAAAAAACACCTATTGAAATTGGTATAGCTTCGTATAAACCCGACAACCATTAACGTGAGCCAAATCACCATGTTTCTGATGTTCGAAATAGGTGGAATTTTTTGTAATCCGCAAGTGAAAGATAAAAAATACTATGTCTACCATTCGTTCATTCTTAGAATATAGCAGCCACATATGGTCTGGTGCTCCAGCTATATATTTAGAAATTATTGATAAAATCTATAGAAAAATCTTCAATATTACTAGCCCTGACTTTGCATCTCGGCTTCAGTCACTTCTTCGCTATAATATAGGCTTCCCTATGCCTTTTCTATAAATACATTCATGGCAAATGCTCTGAATAGCTCTCCGTTTGTAGCAATGTAGCACCGCCGCTGACAAAGGCTGAACAGTATGTGTTCCACTGCTTGCTAGGCGTTATGAGTGTCGTGATTTGGACGACACGTCAGAAGGGATTCTATGGAGGCGAGAAGTTCACCTCTTCCCAACTGATCTTGTACTTTAAGCATCAGCTTAAAGTCAAGATTAGGACGGAAAGGCGGCGGCTCACTTCATCAGAATTCAGCAAAAGGTGGGTGAATCTTGCGCGCTTGTGTCGTGTGAAAGGGGCTAACCTTGAGTGGCACATTGATGCCGGTTAGGCATCAGGATATTGCTCTTCCTGGGTTGAACGTGTGCAACCCATCCCGAAATTAGGCTAGCTTAGGTTTCAGTTTTTTGATGCTTTAGTTTCCTTTTTCAAGTTAACTTAGCTAGGGTATGTATGCTCATTGGCCCCTTTTATTTCTGTCCCTACTTTTAAGTTTTTAATTCCCCATCCCCTCCCTCGTTAGGTGGTCAGTGATGTCAGTTCGCTGGTGGATGCGGGGCGCCTTTCGTTTCGCGTGAGTGGTTTCGTATTTGTTGTCGTGTCTGAATGAGTGCATGTCAGTGTGAGTACTTGGGATGAATGAATGTTTTATACTATTATAGTCCCGCATTGATTTCGGCCAGTGAAGTGATGTTTCTGCCACATTTAGTGATTGTGGGGGTTTTTATTACTAATCTTATTTTCTTTAGTTTCTTGTAAATAGCCTTTTGTATTCATATTGTAAATATTCTTTGGGGTTAATTCTTTAGATTTGTTATTCCCCCCCCCCCACAGACAACGAATTTTAAATATGGGGACTAGTTAGTATTTTCATAGAGACAAAGAGGCATTATGGTGGTTGTAGTAAGAAAGGTACGTATGAATGTGTTGTTTTGGTGTCAGGAATTTTGTTTTGTACGATTGGGTCAGTATTTGCGGCTAGCTAAGTTATAGTTAAGACAGAAGAAGACCTTCCATTCCCCAATCCCCCTTTTCGGCCTTGTGCTCTCCTGTAAGGTACAATGAATTGTATATATGGGGACTAGAAAGGATTTTCATAGAGACAATGAGGTATTATGGTGGATGTAGTAAGAAACTTAAGTAAGAATGCGTTGTTTTGATTGTAGGAATATTGGGATATGTTTGAGTCAGTGTTTGTGGCTAGCCAAGTTTAAAATTAAAACTGAAGAAAACCGTCCTTTTCCACTCTCCATTTTGGCCTTGTGCTTGTGCCACATTTTCTAAATATTAGAAATAAATATCACCCTCCTCTAAGGTACCTAGACTCTATGAATTTAATCACAGTACTAGACAGTGACTATATGTAACCGGGAGTTCTATGATGACAGGTTCTTTTTCTCGCGTTTCTCGTGGAAACTATTGCAGTTTCTTGCTTTCCAGTCAAGTTTGATCTTTAAAAATCTAAATGCAATGTCATTTGTCATCTACTGCCCTCTTAAATTCGGTACTTCTATTATTCTCTCTCCTTAATAATATTTTTTCTCATCTTCTTTCAGACTCAGAAACCCCTTAAGTGTTAGTGGCTCTTTTGCCTTGCTTGGGGTGAATTGATTCAAATAAAATATCTAAAATATAGGAAAATAATTATGATGGAAATTTTATTGCTTAAATAACATATCGAAATATATGAGGCCATGCAGAAGTAAAAGATTAATCCGAAGAAAACTTTAAATAACTTTAAACGGCCGATATTGAAAATTATCTTTATTTTGCACAAATTATTAATCATCTATTTCTCGATCGAACAATTAATTGATTAATTCGCTTTGTTATGGCTCATCAAACTTTTGTGGCTTATTTAAAGACGAAATATATTTTTAGATTGTAATAATACTATTTTTTACTCGTGATTATTTGATTAATATTATTTTTTAGAATAAAAATGATTTTTCTAGATACAAATCCCACTATTCAATGCATAGCTAGGCAGGGAATAGTAGTGGTTGATTTGTTTTTATACGGTTTATCAACCCTTTTTTGTTTATTTAAACCCGAAAAATATTTTTGGATAGTAAAAATAATTATGTTTTTGCGACTGAATACGCATTAAGTGTTCTTTGAGAATAACAATGATTTTTCCAGATACAATCTGAGTATTTAAGCCATAGCCGGGAGAAGTGATTCTACTCCTCGAACGAATTGTATGCTCAAGGGTTAGATTCAGAAATTTTGACGTGTTGGCTACTTCTATAATTAATGTATAAGGTTTCGTACAAGAATATTTATTAACTGGCTATATTTCTGAGATGAGGTATTATATACACTATTTACATTATTCGGACTATTGTCCTCATCTTGGTCGCCATATTTATTACAACGTTTCGGCCGTTGTACGCTTCGACCTTCTTCAGGTGGTTGGAATGTCGAACTGAACCCTTTATTTCGCTCACTGGGGTAGAATGTTCTAGTTCCACGTGCCATGTTTAATGGATGTCAGTTGTCAGTTATCTCCTGTTAATTCTCCTCTCCAAGTTCTCCACTGCCTCAACCGGGTATTGAACTCACACTCTTTGGGTCCTGTCACTGGATCTTTTTGTTCATAATGACGGTCGACTTGAGTAGAGCATCCAGAGGTTAACAGTGAATATCTTGAAGACAGCAGGAAAGCGTTGTTCACGTTAGCAGTGGATATTTTGAAGACAGTAGCAGAGCATAGTTCGTCCTTCTGTTTCTCTTCGCCTGGCAAGCTGGACTGGACATTCGGGTAGAGTGAACAAAATGGACGCCTTTATACACAACGGATTGAATGTTCTACGTCTTCTGATTGGTTAACCTTCTATTGGTGGACTATAAAGTGAGTCAAGGCATTTGGACTAACTCACTAGTTACATAATATATACAAAAACTGCAACAGATCTAACCAACGCCTTTATCCACTGTGCCATGTGTCCTTGAGGAAGAATATTTTACAATTCATGAAATAATGGTGGTAAAAAGAGACATGTACAAAATAACAGAGATCGAATGATTTGCACTGCAAGAAAACATTAAATAAAATAACAAAAGTAAAGCATAAGAGTTTCTTTTCCTAGAAGTAAATTATATACAGAACGAAAATTGTTAATGAATGCTTTTGAGTGTGACTTAACTGTGGTAAGTGTGTTTGCGTATGAAGCGTCCACAGCCCTTATAGCTTCAGTATAAAAAGTTCATGCCACACAATTCGTAAGTTGGGATAACCTTGCTTGTTTTTTTTTCTCTCTCAGGGCTCTAAGTATATTAATTAAGGGCTGCTGCTGATACTATGTTTATTAAGGGCTGCTGCTGATATTATGTTTATTAAGGGCTGCTGCTGATACTATGTTTATTAAGGGCTGCTGATGATATTATGTTTATTAAGGGCTGCTGCTGATACTATGTTTATTAAGGGCTGCTGATGATATTATGTTTATTAAGGTACTACACAGTATGTCATATTTTAATGAAGATATCTCTTTGCCGTTGAGAGCAACGTTCCTCTGTCAAGTAGATGAAGGATATTATCCGACTCAACGGTCTTTTGTTGCGCGAACCACAATATTCACCACTTTCCAGCATTCCAAAGGTGACATTTTTCTTCTCGTCCGGATTTGATCTTCTAATGCTTAACTTCGAAAGAAAAACCAGCTCTCTCACCGTGTTCTTTGCCGGATCCTTTATCACCACGTTTTTTTTTTTTTTAATGTAGGATCTACTATCGACGGGATCATTAATAAAATATCTATAAAACAACGTTCGTTGTTAATTGCCAGAAAAGACTTAAAAACGATGAGAAATTTTGAAATGTGCTGATATCAAACAGGAAGTGTAGTTTGACATATCTAAATATGTTTAAAAAAAAACAACATTTTTTTTTTTAATTCTTTAACGGTATTCAAAATTTAGATAATGTGCAGTAGAGGAAGATTATGTAACGTGGAACAAAATCGAATCTTAAACCCACTGAGTTTAGTGGATGGATTTTCTGCCAATTTTCACGGATATTATCTTATTAAGCCTTAGCCTTTGCGATAAAATCATGGAAGATCTGAGCATGCGCAGAGAAGATGAAATGAATAAGATAAAATATCGTTATCATCAGCAGGTGCTAAAGATAGCTGATAGCAAAAAGTGCATTTGGGATTAAAGCCGCACTAAAAAAGAAAAAGTGGTTTAAAGAATTCAGGTTGCTACGGAAATGAGTTTACTAAGAAAATATGTTGCATTCAATTGAGCTAAAGTTGAAATGAGATCGCGATTAAAAGCATGATTTCCGGATCCTTGCAATATTTAACGAAGAACTACTTCTTTGGAAAACCACTGAAACGATGTCTCTTTCTCCCTCTCTTTATCCCCCCTCTTTCTCCCCCCCCCTCTCTCTCTCTCTCTCTCTATCTATCTATCTATCTATCTATATATATATATATATATATATATATATATATATATATGAATATATACCCAATTACTTGACAAGAGACCAGAAGTGTTGAATCAAAATGGTTATTTTTGTAATGATGTTATAACATGGTTATAATTCTTGAATATATATATATATATATATATATATATATATATATATATATATATATATATATATATATATATATATATATATATACAGTAGCGGCCATAATATAAGGAACGGAAACAACAAAGACAGAAATATGTGTATTACTTTAACAGTAATGCATGATTAGCAATGAAATTTTTACCGAATAAAGATTAGGGTGTAATGCATAAATATTGTACAAAGTTACAAAAATTTACATAAAAGTTTTTTTTTAAATAAAGATTAAATGGAACAAAGGAAATAAGCTACTGGACAAAAGTTAAGGAATCTATGTTAATAATTTGCATAAACTTTTAATTCACATTGTTAAAAACTCGATGGAGCTTTTCAACAACAAGTAAAAGTTCATTTATCATAAGAACTTTATTTTTAAGCAATATGGAAAATTCTACACGCAAAACGCGCTCTTTTGAAGAAAAAAATCATTAACGCTAACTATCAAGAAAAAAAGTCAATTCCAGAAATTTCTGATATTGTTCATTGGTCTAAAAGTGGCGTACATCGTGTAATATTCGGTAAAAATTTAATTGCTAATCATGCATTACTTTTTAAGTAATACACATATTTATGCCTTTGTTGTTTCCGTTCCTTATATTATGGCCGCTACTGTATATATATATATATATATATATATATATATATATATATATATATATATTTCGTTGGATTGATGTAATGTTAGCTCTATCAACGATATTGATCGGTTTCCAATAAGTAGCGCGCATATATAATATATAAATAATATATATAAAAAATTGCACACATATATATATATATATATATATTATTTTTTTTAATTATTTAATTAATATTTGCTCTGTTTTTACATTGAGCTCTCTGGATCACATCCTCATTGGTATTATACACATGTATTACCAAACGCTTCATTACCTTATTATATATATATATATATATATATATATATATATATATATATATATATACTTTATTTTAATATATTACATGGATAACATGACAAAACCGCTACACAATTGCATTCGTGTTTCGATGCATATCAAAACATCTCATCAGGCGATTTTAAATTACTGGCTAGTGAACGTTCATTCGACAGTAATTTAAAATGGCCTGATGAGATGTTTTGATACGCATCGAAACACGAATGCAGTTGTGTAGCGTTTTCGTCATGTTATCCATGTAATATCTTAAAATATAGAATATTGCTCTACATTGTAATGAACTCTTTTTAAATTAACTGTTACGAAAGCTGGAATTGTACTCTATTCGTTCTCATCTTACACACACACACACAAACACACACACATATATATGTGGGGGTGCGTATATATATATATATATATATATATATATATATATATATATACAATGTATATGAAATATAAAATAATTTATTAGTCAAACGTTATTTTGAATGGATACCATTATTTGAGTAGATGCTCTGTTTTTATATATTTATTAAACATTATATTTGATGTATGATCCGCCTACTGACCTGGGCATTTGAGAAATCTTGGAAAAATATGCGTCCATCGGCTGGATTTGAAACAGCGTTGTCCTAGGGAAAACCGTCATGAGATCTGACGTGCCCTTGAGCTTTCAACCAGGAAGAACCTACCAGCAAAAACAATTCCCGAATAATACTTTTGAACACAGACCTTTCCGGGTTCTGGAAATATACATCTCTGCTCAGTTTCGTATCTTAAGGTAAACAAAAAGAATCTTTAGAAATGAATTCTTCATTTATTAATCCGACATATTTTAATTTATTGCTTAAACGTTATTTTAAAATGGATACCTAGATTTGAGTAGATGTTCTGTTTAAATAGAGCATCTACTTAAAATATGTCCGATTAATGAATGAAAAATCCATCCTAAATATATGCTTTAATTAATAGTAATTTTGCTCTGTCTTTTGACATAGAGCTCTTTCTTGATCTATATATCCTGGAAATTCCATAACGAATAATCCATATTGTATCATTACACTTTCTCTTTCTTTCTCTCTCTCTCTCTCTCTCTCTATATATATATATATATATATATATATATATATAGTCAACACTTAAAGGCGACAGTCTGTTTCATGCTATATGCAATCGTCAGTCTGTTTCATGCTATATGCAATCGTGGCCTGACGATTGCATATAGCATGAAACAGACTGTCGCCTCTAAGTGTTGACTTCTATGTTCACTTTTATATTTACACACGCTCTATCTCTGATATTGAGCACTTTATCCCATAAATATAGCACACCTTAAGACTATATTTCTTCTTATATATATATATATATATATCATTATTTATTCGAAAATTATAACATAAATATATATATAACATAAATAATAAATTATAACATAAATATATAACATAAATAAATTATAATATAAATATAATATATATATATAAATATATAAATATAAAATATATGAATACATAAATATATAACATAAATAAATTATAACATAAATAATAAATTATACCATAAATATATATGTATATATATATATATATATATATATATATATATATAGTATAACATATATATATATATATATATATATATATATATATATATATATATAATTATAACATAAATATATATATTCGCTCTACTCTGTATTGAGCACTCTTTTAAGAATAGTAATTGTTGCTTATTGAAATTTAATCCGTATACACCAATTCTATACTTGGATATATATATATATATATATATATATATATATATATATATATATTAGGTTGGTGCAAAAATAATGACGTAATAATGTCGTTTTTTGACGTATTTTTAACGTAAAAAAACGACATTTGACAAATATATATATATATATACATATATGTGTGTTTGTGTATCAGTTTGTGTCTATGTGTGCATGTGTGTGTGCGTGTATATATATATATATATATGCGCAGGGACGTAGAAATACCTGGAATGGTGCATAGGCGTGCGGTAAGCCCACTATGATTGAGAGGCCTTTTAGGTGCAGTTGCACTATCTAAGAGCATGATACTCTGATATAAAACCTACCATTGTTCAGTCATCTTGCCATCGGCTTGTCAAAGAATATTTGTTGGTGGTGGAATTAGGATTCTATGTTTGCGGCACAAGGACGTAGAATCAACAGCAAGCATGTGCAGATATCACTTTTCTAAGTCCTATGGCGATGGGACTGTGACGACGTGAGCAGGTCTGACAAACTTGAAATCCAAGTCACAACTCTGCACGTGGCCGGACCAAGACTAATCATAGCATCGTTGACTGGACAGCAACTTGTTTCGGTGGAGTCTTGAGTGGCTGAGCAGCCCTTTTCAGGGTGTTCACTGCTCACACCATTTGGGGAGAGGTCTAGAAAAGGTGACCTACAAATTGTCTGTTCATTATTTTTACTGCTCAGTTTCCTCTGGCTGACGGTTAGTTCATTCGTGCAGGGCAAATACAAAAAGTTTACACCGAAAATATTTTTCAAAAAACTGAAATAAATTTGTGCTGTCGGAATGTAAGAACATTTCTTGATCGTCACATTTAAAATTGTCCTGAAAGCGCACTGGACTTATTGCTAAAGTGTTAGCTCGTTATCAAATCGATATTGCCGCTCGTTCTGAAACCCGCTTTAGTAAGGAAGGCCGAAAAAGATGCTGGATACATGTTCTTCTCGAAAGGAAAAGCTTAGGGTATAAAGCCTGTGTTGCATTTGCTATTAGATCTGATTTGACAAAGTACCTGGAGCAGCCTCAGGGTATTAGTGACCCTATAATAGTGTTGGGGATTACTTTGCTTTTTTTGTTTTATGGTTATCATCTCTGTCTATGCGCCAAGCTTAACAAATACTGAAGAAACTATGATGGCTTTCTACTAAGATCTCAGAAATGTGTTGACAAAAAATTCGAGAGCAGATAAGATTGCCTTGCTTCGTGATTTTAATGCCAGGGTAGGTAAAGATAGCAACAACTGGAATTCTATTGGAAAATATAGACTTGGTAAAATAAACTGCAACGGTCTTCGTCTTTGCATTTGCAATTGACAATACTTTCTTTTAGCCCAAACTGGTTCGTAAAATCACTTGGATACATCCTCGCTCAAAGCATTTTCACATTCCTGACTATATTATTTGTCGTAAACGCAATCTGCAGGATGTCTGTAATGCCAGAGTAATGGGTGGGGCTGAGTGTAGTAGTAATCATATGATGGTTAGAGGAAAATTAAAATTACACATTCGACGGAAAATGAAAGCAAATGGGGTACCTGCATCAAAACGTGTAACTGTTTCTAAGCTATGTGATCCAAATTTGTGTGAAGATTTACTGAACGCCTTTGAGAATTTTGTATTTGATGGTACATGAAATCAATTTAAAGAAACAGTTTATAATACCATTTTGGGTATGACGATAAACTACATCCAGCAGCATCGCCTCTGATCAGAAGGTTTTGAGTAACATGAAACCGCCTATTAATTGTTGGTGTTCCCAGGTCCACCCTGACCCGGGGTGGTAGCACCTGTTAGGGTCCTAGCTATGGGCAAATAGTTAACCCCATAACTGGGGTAAAAACACTATGAAAATGTAAAAGTAGGTTTTAATACCAGAAATACTGTGTAAAAAATTATTACCAGCAATAAATTTTTAAAGAAAAAAAACTACTACCAGTAATACATTTTTGATATATATATATATATATATATATATATATATATATATATATATATATATATATATATTTGGTTGGACTGATGTGAATTTGTGACCCTGGGTTTCACGCTTTTGCGATCGTCAGACAAACAATTATAATATATAATTATATATATATATATATATATATATTTATATTTATATACACACACATTTCACACACACACATATATATATATATATACATGTATATATATATA
This sequence comes from Acanthosepion lycidas, assembly GCA_963932145.1. Lineage (NCBI taxonomy): Eukaryota > Metazoa > Mollusca > Cephalopoda > Sepiida > Sepiidae > Acanthosepion > Acanthosepion lycidas. Next base: position 46,218,795 of record OZ010577.1, on the reverse strand, counting down.
TATATATATATATATATATATATATATATATATATATTACCAACAATATATATATACATGTATATATATATATATATATATATATATATATATATATATATATATATATATATATATATTACCAACAATACGTTTTCGAAAAAAAAAAATTACAAGTAATACATTTTTGGAAAAAAATATTACCAGCTATACATTTTTGAGGAAAATAATATTACCAGCAATACTTTTCTTGAAAAAAATTATTACCAGCAATACATTTTTGAAGTTAAAAGTTATTGCCAGAAATAGATTTTTGACAAAACAGAATATTACCAACAGTAAAAATTTTGTCGGCATTAAATAACCGACTGAGGTTGATATACCGTAAAACAAAACAAAACAAACATTTTATAATACCAGTGTCCAAATATTAGGATTGAAGAAACACAAGCATCAAGACTGGTTTGACGAAGGTGATGCA